>JAJMVL010000005.1:0-659994 GCA_023082095.1 Dothiorella sarmentorum
GGCTTCGTTCTCCTCTTCTTCTTCTTCCCTTTCATACTTACCTTGCGGAGGCTGCCGTGCTCATGAAGACGGTCGGCCTACGGCCTCCGGCCTCCTCGAGACGACGCTGTCGCGTCGTCCTTATCGTTGTTGGACTATTAACCCTTGCTGGTGGTCGGCGAGCAACGAGATAGGATGAAGTCCAGTCATGCACCTCTATATCCGGTCAGATGCTTCAACTCCCTATGCAGGGGGATTGCTTACATTCTTGTATTTCCACGAATGGTCCGTTGCAATCGAGTATGGTGGAGAATCACGTGTTTCATCTCCGTTCACACTTTTCGTCGTCGGAGAAGTTGATGGAAGATTATTGAGCTACTACTTATATTTTACACCGGTTCTGCAATGAACGGAACGATGCTGCCCCCTGCCAAACTCGGTCCTGGTCATCCAATAGGAGAATTGGTCAGCCAGTCAACTTTCCAAATTCCGAGTCGCGTGAGCGGTACATTTGGACCCCACGGGGCAAGCACAATTTCAGCCTCTTCGACGATCGATCAATGATGTGGTTGCACGCACGGCACGCTAGCCAGCAAGCAGTAAAGCTTGCGCAGACAAAAATAGGCACCAACAAGATGCCGCTGTCACTACCAATGCACCTCTCGCCAAACTTTGGCTTTCAACATGCATCACGCCCGGCCTCATTCTTGTCCGTCGCTCCCGAAACCCGGAGTTTAGAATGAGGCCATCCGGCAGGCAGCCGTTGCCAGCATGCTTATCTCGACGGCACGGCGGGAGCACAGGGCAAACATGTAACCGCTTGTGGCCCTTCAGCTCCGCTCCATCTTTTCTCTCGGCGTTTTGGGGGCCGCAAAGGTTGTTGATCCTACCAAGTAACAGTCAATCCCTTTTCATCTCAGATTTCCCTAGTCCTGAGAAACCTGCTTAATACCTGGCGGAACCTGGACCGCCGTGTCAAACCGTCTCTCCTCAAGTCCCCAAGTCTGGCTCCCGACACGGCGGGGAACCCAACATGTCCAACCCGAAGTCGAGAGAGCCGTCGTACTCGCCCTTGAGCCGGGAGGCGAGGCGCAGCACCGGCACTTCGACAATCAGAAGGTGAGTTCGTATTGCGCATCCTTAGCAGCAAAGCTAATCCCAACCTCCAGCACCGGCGACGATCGAGGCGACTACGACAAGCTGGAGCTTGGCGACCTCTCCAACACTACCCTCCTGACCCCTACATCATACGACCCTTACCGTCGCCCCGGTCGCACTTCGTCGGTCGAGAAGCCGCATTCCATCTCATCCCTGTCGGCAACGAGTGACTCCACCTTCCGATCCAAGGGCAGAGCATTGTTCGAGCGCGCAAAAAGCACCTTTAGAATCTCGAGAAATGTCTCGCGTAATGAACGAGAGAACACTCGTCCAGGCCATGGCCTCTGGACCGAGCTCATGCTCGTCGACCGCACTCTCCGAAGCATGGCTGGAATGACGACCCTGTTCGCCATCATCATGATCACCATCTGCGTCTGTTACGCCAAAGACTTTAGCAAGCATGTTGCAAAGATGCCCAGCTCGACATCTGTGCGCATTGCCAACGGCGACCGCTCCACCATGAACCACAAGTCCGAGGGCTTCAAGTTCCTGATCAACGTGGCGGCAACAATGATTCTGGGCATGTCCAACACCTACCAACAGCTTCTCACCGCCTTGAAAGTCGATGACCTGAAACACGTCCTCTTCAAATACGGAGACTCCAGAGTCGGAACAAACTCACCATTCTCCATCAACCACAAGCGCAAGGGACGTGTCCGTGCTTGGCTTGCCTGGGTTCTGCTGATTTGTACCTCCTTGGTAAGACTCCCCGGACCTCGCCACCGCACCCGCTAACATGTTCGCAGCCTGTACACCTCTTGGCCAACTCTGTGATCGGTGTGACCGACTACCACGACATGCACATGGACGTACACTTCGTTGCGAATTCCAGTATCTCGTTGAATGGCAACTCGTATCTCTACTCGTATCCTGATTTCGACTGTTATTCCGCCTTGCGCATGGGCCAAGCAAGACTCGATCCCCAGGATTGGGAGGAGTCGCTCCCAGAAAGGTACGATCCAGCTTACTCGGGCTCATTCAACCATTGTCCCGCCAACCACTCTGATCCAGAGCCCAACCCCTTTCACGAATCGGCAGACATCGAGGCCTACTACACCGACATGACTGTATATTACACACCGGGCTCTATTTGTGAAAAAGTAATGAACAAGTCAACGTCGGTTGACGAGGTGTGGAGCGAATACCAAGGCGCCATCGTGGTCGGCAACTGTACAGACTTGAGCTACGAGGAGCGGTTGAACACCACGTGCGAAGCAGCTTACTCCTATGCGTCTGGATGTACCGCCAGTGATTTTTATTGCGACAGGACCAAAGACGGGACTGATGAAGAAGTGGCGGCGCGAAGGCATCAAAGTTGGCTGGTCATGCGTATGCAAGCCGCAATTATCCTTGCCGTCTGCATCGGCATCAAGGCCGCATACATGATAGCCGTCAACATCAAAAACCGCCACGAAGTCAAAACCCACTGCCTGACGTACGGAGACATCCTCGTAGCATCCAACTTCGACCAGGACCTGCGCATCCCCAACGAGTCCATGGTCAACAGCGGAGACTTCCACCGCAGGTCGGTGACGCACACCTGTCACAAGCACTGCAGAAGCACCCAGTTGTCCGACACGGGCGAGGAACTTGGACACTGCCAAAGTTGCAAGAAACACAACACCGTGAACAACGTCCCGGGCCTGCCGTGGCCCGCACTGTCGACCAAGCGCAAGAAGTCTCTAATCACCAACCTGGGTCAGACGGCACTCACACAGATGCTCACGCTCAGCTTCTCCTCCATGGCAATGATAGGAGCGTCCATATTTCTTGCCATCATATACACATCCACGTACTCGTACGCCGTTTGCGTGAGGTGGACGACGTATACCAAGCAGTTCGCCTCCTCCCAGGAATTCGCATCCATGTCCGTGGACAGCCTGGGGGGTGAGATTGCAGCCTTCATGATCTCCAACGGTGCGCAGCTGATATACTCCTGCCTCTACCTGCTCCTCATCTACAACATCACCCTCATCAGCATGGAGTACGAGTGGGGGAATTTTGAGAAGGGCCGTCAGCGGCTTCGCTGCACCATCGTGAAGAGTGAGCGCTTCGACGAGACATACTTCCTGCAGCTTCCGAAAAAGGTTCTCTTCCCCATCATGACATACTCTGTCATCATGCACTGGCTGCTGGGTCTGGCTATTCTGGCCGAGGAGATCATCGTCGAAGATGGCTACAAGATTTATTCACGCTACAAGGTCAGTAAACTTAACCCCCGTTTTCCCTCGTTCCTCTCGGCTGACGCTCCCTTAGATCGTCACCGTCCCGGATGGTGTGTGGGGCTCGAGTGCACTCTTGCTTGCCATGACCGCCTGCTGCTGGTGGGCTTTTACCTATAAACGTGAAGGCTTCATCCCACAAATGTTCGGCTCCATCCGCACGCTTTGCGCAGCCACAAGCAAGCTCGAGGACTTCCCCATGGAGGGCATTCACTGGGGCGATTGTGAGTCACTCAGAGATCTCCTCCTTTCGAACCAACCTGACTAACTTCAAACTCAGTGGGAACCAACGAACTCGGTGCCTTCCGTCACGCTGGTCTCTCAGCCGGTGAGGTTGGTGAGATTTTGCCCAACGAAATTTACGCTTAATTCTCAATTACTGTCTCGCATATACCCTTTCTGCAATTTTTCTTCCTGGGGAATCCAGACAAAACTCAAGTTTCGTTCGTACTGCCTATTTTGGGGCACGTTTTGGTGTTTTGGCCTTGGACGGTCGATTTCCGGGTTTGCTTCTTCGTATAAAATGGCCCGCTATGTATTCATACACGTAGATTGTTGTGTTCTTGTTGATGTATAATCATGTTCTTTCTGACAGGCTCCCCCGCTCGACCACCCAACACCGAAAGAGAGTAGGTCTTAGTCACTCTCTAAGCCTTCGCCTCTCCTTCTGCGCCACTTGCGCCTCCGCTTCCATGGAATTCCCTTGCTTATGTGATAAACATCAACGACCCATGTAACTACCAGTACCTAAGCACTATATCGAACCAAAAAAACAGCTGATTAATCCTTCAAGGATGCGAACTGGAGTTCGTGTTGGACAAAACGATACCTAACAGAGCCAAGTCCTCAGGAACCCTGCTTGCGGCCATGTCATGCCCTGAAGCTGTGACAATATGATGGAGTCCTTACCCTCTTCTTCTTTCGTTCATTTCCTTTGTTACCCTTAATCGATGATCGAGTCTGAGATACGAACGAACGCGGTGGTCACGTCAAGCAGAACGCGACCGCTCCAGAGCTATCCGAGACTTGTTCCATATGTTCAAGACAGCAGTTCCTTGCATGCACATGTTTTCTTTCCCGAACAAAAAAAAGCCATGGTGGCCACGTGGACGCCTTCCGACTGGTGTCACACAAACCCCTCATCGGGTTTCTGCGGTGCTCAAAACTGCCAGAATCCCGCCGCACCGCTGGCACCGGCCCCGCCCGTAACTGGTGGAACCCGTCAGTGGCTATCCGTTCCATTATTCGAGGCAGAAGTTTGCAGCGCTACGTCGTAGGGGGCAAACTGCAGCGTGACATTTTCCCAACATATCGGACGCCGGGGACGCGATCGTGGAGCAGTGCTGCTGTCGGGTTACCCTTTGAATGGCAAGGCACAGCGAAAGACCACGACCGAATATTCTGCCAGTGGTGCACAAGCCAACGTTCTAGAAATATTTGGGGGGAACGTTGCACAGAAGATGGCACAAAGAGTGAGACGTGTTAGGTACCAGGCACAGAAGGTGAATCAAGCGTTGAAACCCGGAGTTCCGGATTCGGGCTGTCTTCAATTGAGATGGCCGGATTTTCGGGGAGAAGGAAAATGAGGCTCGCCTTACACCGCCGTTAAACATGTCAAGTTTTGAGGCTATTAGCTACACAGCATGAGAGCGGTGACTCCCGATGGGCATGTCAAGTTCGTATAGAGGATCGTAATTCCCTTTTCGGGCTTCGCGAGTATCTAAGACAAGCACCAGGGGGAGGGTTTTTCTGGTTGAGCATTTAATCGTGATGCGCTCTGTGCATCCTGTTGTCCGTCAGTGTCTTGGCGAGCGAGGGGCCTCATTATTCCAATGCAGTGCTAGTAAGACTGGGAGAAGCTGGCTAGTGTTTGGGGGGCAGTCGCCCGTATTAGGAAATAAGGATCAACGTCAGCACATGGGGGGCCGCACATCATGCGTGGTCACCTAGCCGATCAGCCTGAGCAAGGACGTAAAGTATGTTATCTCTAGTGCGAGACAAAAGGAAACAATAAGGAAGCTCGACGTATCAAAAATCCAAGCAACGTTTGCTAAAGGGTCATTCCGCTCTCGATGACAAAGTTCTGTCCCGTTTGCGACTGACTGATGGCGAGAGTTCGCACCTGGTTCGCAACGTCCTGTATGAACGATCAGCCGGGTTCAGTTGACAAAGTGTTGGCTCGTGCTTACCTCGACAGTGGCCAGACGCTTCAACTTGGTGTTGTCAATTGACTTCTTGATCTTGGCCTCGGGAAACTTCTGGCCCCATTCCTACACAGAGTTGTTAGGCCGAGATACCGCGGGTATAGGCGAGGGATTTACCGTCATGAGCAGGCCGGGAGATACCGAGTTTACTCTGATCTTGGGGGCGCAGATTACAGCAAGCGTCTTGGCCAGATGGATCTGTGCAGCCTTGGTCACGGCGTAGGGCTTCGTATGAATTAGCATCATGATTCAGAGTTCGTGTGACCGACTCACCAAAGAGCTTCCACTCGGCTTGACACCGGCGACAGATGCGGTCGTGATGAAGGCGCCCTCGGTCTCGTCGAGGTGCTGCTTGGCGGCATATGCCAGCCACATGTGGGTCTTGACGTTGTAAACAAAGCACTTGTCCCAGTCTTCCTCGACCACACCCTCGTCGAAGTTGAGGATGTTGGTAATACGGGTCCATCCGACATTCGAGACTACCACGTCCAGACGGCCCATGGTCTTGACCGTCTCGGAGACGAGACCTTGCACCGAGGCCTTGTCGCCGGCATCGGCTTGGATAGCATGGAAGCGCGGGGTGCCGGCGGAGGCGGCGGGAATGGTGGCGGCCAGCGGAATGTTTTGGAGCTCTTGCAGCAGAGCCTGTGCACGGTCGGCGTTGTTGGCGTAGTTGATAACCTGGCAGTTGACGGTGAACACCAAAGCCGAAGCCCGCAATGGGTGAGACTTACGACTCTGTAGTCAGGCGCAAAGGCGCGGGCGATCTGAGCACCGAGGCCAGCAGAGCCAGCGGTGACGAGGGCGACTTTTTGGGCAGCCATTGCAGATTCAAGGGGGTTTTGGAGGGCGAGTCTGTGTTGCGACTGCTGAGGGTTTAATGTCCATGGTGATGACTGTAGTGGGGGTGGGCGCGGGGACCCCGCGACGCGGGACCAAAAAGCAGCTGGGAGCTCGGCTAGTGTGGGCGGCAGGCGGAAGCATTCCGTCAGAGGCCAGGCACTAGGTGTGGACGTTTCAGGCAATGTGGAGGCAATGGATAAAAATAGACAAGCTTTTCCATGTTGTCGCAAATTGATGTTCATGCCTGCGCGGCGCAATATAGGGCTGGACGGTAATAGCACAATGTCTTGTTGGTGGGGCGCACAAAGGGCTGCGGCTGCGGAAGGACCCTCTCTGCCTGCTGCGGCGCCCTGTGGCCCTGCAATGACCCGTTCCTGTGCCTATTTTCAGTCTCCAGCATGCATCAATGATTCGCGTGCACATGACGACAGCCTGGCCCCGGCGCCCTCTTCGACAGCCTAATGTTTGAGGAGCTCGCACCTCCAGCCAGGAGACCTGCTACTGACTACCACCCACTCGTTGTTGGACGCTTGCAGAATCCACCCAGCCCGTTGACGTCGTTAGATCTTGCATCGCGAAGGAACCGGCCGCGGCGCCAAAGCTAGGGCCAATCTCCGATTTGCCATCACCCTGGACCCGCGACACACGACCGCCAACGAGCTCCCCCAGCCTGCAGTACCACCCCCCTTTTCCCCAGCCCACCAAAGCAATCTCACCATGCTCAAGCATCCCTCACCTGCTAACAATCCTCCGCCCTCCCAGCAACAACCCTCCATGCGACCCTTCTCCGCCGTTTAACCTCCGCGACCCCGGGTAACCGTGTTTCACCACCACCCACCTCATTAACGTGAAGCGCGGCGCCATGTACAATGGGGCGCCTCACCAGGAGTCCAGCACATCCGCTAGACTCTTCCACAGGCCTCGTCGCCCATCGGTAACGCCTCCGCAACCCATCTCGCCCACCACGCCCGCCTCGCCCATCTCCCCCACCTCCCCCACGCGCCCGTCATCGTCACGCTCCTCGTGGTTGCATGCCTCGACCCGCCGCCCGCGCACCTCCCCCGGCCCGCGCCCCTCGCCCTTCAAGTCCCGCGGACAGCCCTTCCCCGACGAGCTGAAGCGCGACTCTGGCTTTGCCCCTTCGACTGTTCACGACGCCAACCAGACCGTACCCCGCGTCCCGAGCTTGCCCACCATCATTGTGCACGACGAGCGCCAGCGCCCTTCGACAGCCAACAATGTGAGTAACCTTGAAAACACTGTCAGCACCCGCACGATAATTGAGACCGACATTCCAAAGGGCGACTTTGACGAACTCGCCAACTCCAAAATCGACTTTTCCAAGCGGGGAACATTGCTTCTGAACGGCAAGAGGATGAACGAGATGGCGCGCCCCACTACAAGTCCGGAGAAGGGAAAACAGATGGGTGACCCCGCAGTTGGGAAGGAAGACAGACGGGACGACAAAGCATCCGAAACAGGGCCGATTCCGGAAGAAGAACAGTCCCCTAAAACCGTCAGGGCCCCAGGCGCAGGATCGACCCGCGAAAAAGCTCCAGAGCTGTCCCTCCCTCGCCGAGACTCCCATCCTTACGCACCCCGAGCCGTCAGCCTGAGCGCCATGACTTCCGAAGGCAGAGCGTCCACTGCAGTCTCGTCAGTCCCGCCTGCAAGACCCCGATCACTCGCCCCACGCCGCAATATTCCTGGATCCCGCGTCTTGTCTGCGGACGAGACGATGCTCTCGAAAAAGGTTCGTTCAATGTACGAGTACGGGGATGAAAGGGCCGCAGAGTGGGCTGTGGAGCCAAGCGGGTCAATCGAGGAGGAGCGCCTGGCCCAAATGCCCCAGGATGAAGATAACCTTCAAATCACGAGATCACGACAGTATGGAGAGACCCTGCGAAGTGCGAGCATCGTGAGCAGAACCACCAGTATGATATCCAGAGAGCCACACGAACTTGCAGGTGGCATAGAGGATTGGGAAGATGTTGATGGTGACGTTGATCGGTATGGCTTCATTGTTCCCAAAAGGCCCGAGACTGCACCACACCGGGAGTCCATGGTCACCTTTGAGGCTCCCAAGCTTCAACGTGTGGCAACACAGCTGCAGCTTGCTTCTGAGGCTCCACGGCGCAAGCGTACCCTTCGACGAACTGGCTCCACTGCTAGATCCGCGCGACCAAACTTTGTCGGCCAGCCCAAGCGCATGTCTTCCAACAGATCTCTTCGCCCAGCAGAGTCCGTCTATTCAACCCGGAGCACAACATCTATCCGTTCGAATATTTTCCGGAATGCCACCAACAGATTGCCTCACAACCGTAGCAGGAGATTGGTGGACGAAGCCAGCGACATGCTCACATTACCGCCCGGGCTCGCGGCTATTGCCGAGGAGCAGGACGCTGGACGAACCGTCGAGATGATGAAGCGCAAGGAATGGCAAAGAGAAGAGAAGTGGCGAAAGATGGGCAAGGTTGTGGGTGTGGCGGGGCCAGGCGGCGGAATGCTTTTCGAATTCGACACCAAAAGCCCCAAACTCATTGAACGGACGTGGAAAGGGATCCCAGACAGGTGGCGAGCCACTGCATGGTACGCATTCCTTACGGCAAGTGCGAAGAAGGATCCCAACAGCCCGTCGGACGAAGAGCTTGTCGATGCGTTCTACGAACTTCAGGAGGAAGATTCCGCAGAAGACATGCAGATCGATATGGACGTTCCCCGGACCATCAGCCACCACATCATGTTCAGGAAACGCTACCGCGGCGGTCAGCGCTTGCTTTTCCGTGTGCTGCACGCCTTCTCGCTCTACCTTCCGGAAACGGGTTACGTCCAGGGTATGGCTGCGCTTGCAGCCACTCTCCTCTGCTACTACGATGAGGAGAGAGCTTTTCTCATGCTGGTCCGCCTGTGGAAACTGAGGGGTCTGGAACGTCTATACCAATCTGGGTTCGGAGGTCTCATGGAAGCATTGGAGGACTTTGAGAAGTATTGGCTCGTTGGAGGCGAGATCGCTCAGAAATTGGTAAGTCTTGGCCAATATCGGGACCGCCACTCTTGTGGACTATTTCACTATGGCGTACCAGCCACGGTGCTTAGCACGGAGCTGAAGCTCTGGCCCAGCCTAGACTGCGTGTGGTCTTGACCTCGAACAAGGCCTGCATATAAGGCCTGCTCTGGCCTCTGATTCGCTGGTGCTAACCGATACTACAGGAAGAACTCGGCGTCCACTGCACCGCTTACGGCACGCGCTGGTACCTCACGCTCTTCAACTACTCGATTCCGTTCCCGGCGCAGCTCCGAGTCTGGGATGTGTTCATGCTGCTCGGAGATGCCGCTACATCCTCCGACCCAGACAATTCCTTCCACGCCGATCTCGATGTGCTGCACGCCACCTCGGCAGCTCTTATTGACGCCACACGCGAGATCCTATTGGACTCGGACTTTGAGGTCGCAATGAAAACGCTAACCTCGTGGGTCCCGGTCAAGGACGAGGATCTGCTCATGCGCGTGGCAAGGGCGGAATGGAAACAGAGGAAGAAGCGGGCCAGCCAGGGCTAGCTAGTCCTGCCGCCGGGTAATGTTGACATTGGCATTATGTCGCCAGTGCCCGAAAGAGATGGGCTCGGCATCCTGACGGCAAGATTAAACAGTTCGCATTCGCACTACTGGAGCCCTGCTGCCGCTGAATCTTTCGCGGCAAAAGTTGCATCGATTGCGTAGAAGGCGACCGAGGCTAGGCTCGAAATGCGGAGTAGGAGCGATGCACCGTCGGCCTTCCTATCCACCTACCTTTTCGGGTAGCGCAACCGCGGAGACTTCCTCTTTTTTTTTCTTTTTCCTTTTCTTTGGCCATCTAAACCGGGAAGCGAAAAGCAGGGCGATTGGGTCTAGCAGGGCTGTCGCGTGGCTTGAACGTGGTCGCCCGTGACATTTGGCCCTCTGCGCAAGCGAGATCTCGTACTGGGAGGCGTTCCATCTGTCGTTTCTTGATTTTTCTGTTTTCCACCCCCCAGGACCATTACCAATCTCCCTTTGCAACTGAATACCCCGATTGGAGGCCCTTAGTCATGTGTAATACCCGACCGCACGCTCTGCACGGCTGTGTTTTGGTCCGCAGTTCTTTCATTTCTCTCTCATTGCTTCCTGCGCCGCGAAAAGACTATCTGTTTTGGCATGGAGAAAGCCTGCAGGCGTTTTGTAACCATTCATGAGGTAATACTTTGTCACTTTTTTTTCTTTCCTTCTCGTGATCGTGCGCTACATGCGTCGGAGGTCTTTTCCGCTGCCTACCTTTTTTTTTTCTTATTCAAGTCAGCTTCACCACGAGGTCGCACGACAGATCGTCATTGTTCGCCTCGCTCTCCACACAAAAGCTGGCTGGGCTTTTGCTCCGACGTCAACACAACCAACCACGCACGTAAACGAACGGGCATTCCCGTATCACTGCCAGCTTTTACAGGTCTTTCTTTTCTCTTGGTTCTTATTTTGTTTTTATTTTCTTGTTTTTTATTTTCTTTTCTGTTTTGCCTTGCCATTCTCTTGAGACCTTTTTCATGGGGCGGCTGATCGGCAGCACAGCAGATCGTAACTCCCCCCGGAGCTGGAGCCGATGCTGACTGAGGCTGGACCGTCTTTTCATTTTTTTCATTTTTTTTCTCTGTTGTTTGTTTTGCCGGTTTTCTTTTGCTTTTTCATTGCGGGAAGGGTTGATATCCAAGATGGAGAGAAGGTGCCTCTCGCGGAACAGTGGCACTATTATTATACATACACCCAAGGGGGGGCTCTTTCTTCTTTGTGGTCGATAGGATAGAGTAAAGGAAGAAGGAAGGGGAAGGGAAAGGAAAATATATAAAATTGTAGTTAGTTAATTGTTAATGATTGGCCGTGCCATTTCTGCATCTCCCATGCGTGAGGACCAATAGGAAGGAGAATGGCGTTGAGCAAAGGAAAAAGCGAGGAGGATATGTTCTTGTACTATCGGCTGAGAGAGAGAGAGTTCGGCTTGTTGTCCTGCGAGTCTCGCACGAAAGAGCAACTGGCTGGCTGACTCTTTTTGTCTGCGTCATTCATTCACCGCTTGCCATATATGTGAGCGAAGCACTATGACGTTGGTCTAGCGCGTCTGAAACTGGACGCGAGACAGCCCTTTGATCTTCCTAGTTTTTTTTCCCGTATACCTAGCCCGAGGTCCGTGGCCTTTTCTTTTTTTTTTTTAATATAATTTAGGGGCGAAAAAAGGTTGGTTTAAGGGCCAAGCTTCGGGGGTAAAAGTAAAGATTCCAGGGAAGAAGGGGGTTGGGGAAGTTCCGTCACCACACGGCAAATGGAAGGAACATGGAAGGGAAACCTGGAGCCGTGGCAAGGTGCGAGCGTGGGCACGTGCGGGTGTTGTGCGTTGTGCGTTGTGCGTTTTGTTTGCGTCAGGACTCAGGGAGAAAGGGTACGTACGTACGTTGGTGTGTTGTTATTACTCGTGAGCGACATATCTGTCTCCCATTTTCTGCGTACCGTGAATCTCGAACGATCTAGGGCTGATCAATCTCGCGATCAAATCTTGCAAAATGTTCAACGGCAGCCAATGAGAAGCATCAGAGTGTTCTCTTTCTCTTCCTTTTCTAAATTTGTTCCGTTCGTTGGTGGAGTTGATGATCGGCGGCCGAAAATGGGCCCCCGTTTTTTTTTATCTTAGTCGCGCTGGTGTATCCGTACGTACGAAGAAGTTTGATACACGAGGAAATGGCTCCGTGACGGCCTGAAGCTTTTGCGGGCAAGGATGTCTGGAGTTCCTCTCCGCTTTTTTCGATTGTTCGGGAAAAGGTCAGGGCAAAACGGGTTAGAAGAGGGAGCGCGGTGAATGGCCGGGGTTGCGGAAAAGGGTTAAGGGAGCAGGGGTCTTGACTACCGCAGGTACCGGCAATTGCCTTGGAGCATCGCGGTGGGCACGGCGTGTGAGAGCAATGCGGTTTAGCAGGGTTACAAAGTCGACGCCAGAGAGCACGTATCGGAGGTATGATAGGCAGCCATTTCCTATTTATTTTTTTGCTCCATGGGATTGGTGGTTTACAGGTGCACGCGACTCTCACAGTGTCGGGATGACGCGACAGGCGCCGTTGCGGATCATCAGAAAGTAGCAGCTTCGGCGCAAGCCGTCAAGCTTAATAAGTCCGCCTTGGAATTTTCGCCGCTCGGGGGTCCAGGAAGCGGCGCGGCGGCGGGAGTGGCAGTCAACAGTGGAGCCTGGGTGCCTGCGTGAGGATTGAGGCATCGGTGTGAGGCTTGGACATGAGGGGGACTTGATGCAGCCACATGCAGCAAGGCGATGGAGCAGGGTCCTGCTCCCGGGGGGAAAGGCGCAATCTTGCCAGATTGAGGGCCCATTCGCAGATCATCACACCACTTTTTGCTCATGACAAGCTCTCGAATCGCTGGAAAAAGAGGCGCCGGCGCGGAACTGGAAACCGGGAACGCAGCGCACGCACTGAGATCTGACGCCGACGGCCGCACACAAAGACGCAGATGGTGGCACGCGCCTCTCTCTCCGCCTGTCCACTCATTCCCACCCGTCCCCCGCCTCGCATCCTGGTCGCTGGGAGTGCCGACGCGTGGTTGGGCGCAGCTCGGGGCTAGTAGTACACAGTAACGACGTCGAGTGTAAGCGTGTCTTGTCGCCACGACTTGCCGACGGCAGCCTAGCTAGGCCAGCCTCGGCTCTGCACAGATGGACGATTGGCGACTTGCAACCCTGGTCTCGAAGATCTCGCCTGCGCCTGCCGTGCGTCGCCACCGGGACATGTAGCTACCTTTGCCCCAGGCCTATCCGCTTCGGGCGAGTGGTCCCTTGTTGGAGCATGGAATCGGCATGCCGGCCATGTCGGGACGGCCGGTGCACTTGGCAATTCCCCGGGCGGTCACCAACGACATGTGTTGTTTAATCTGGAAGACGCCGATTCCTGGGCCCCCCTAGTGGAGTACGGCGGTGGAGTTTCTCGCGAGGCTTGCGAGGGCACATTCCGTGATTGCCGCTGTCGTTTTTTCATCTCGCCAAGCTTCAGTTGCTGCTTCGCGAGGCCGTCGTGGCTTGCAGAAAACGCACGTAATCCGTGTCTCAGCAGCCTTTATTTTTCCGTTTTTCTGCACCGGCACTGTAGCGGCCGTTGCAAAGGTATTGGGGTTCGGATATTCCGTGTTTGTATCATGACTCGGCGCTGCATGACATCGCGTTTAAGTCGTGGGCGGTGAGGTTGGCTGCGTCTAGATCCCGATGCGACTAGATCTCGTCGCCTGATCGGGAGCGCCACGGCGTTTCAGCTGCGCTGGCCAGGCCCAAAGCGACGATGACGGAGATGAGGCATGAGCTGGAGAGGGCACAAGCACACAAGGGGAGGGGCCGGCCGCGTGGGGCGCCATGACGAGCGTGACAAGAGTCGCGTTTTGAGAGAAGACGAAGATGTGACTGTAACCGACGATCATTGACTTATCGATTGCTGTCTTGTCGATCACGGTGCGGGAGGAGTGCGAGCTAGGCGCATCTTTTCCTCAGCCCTGGCCGGCGGTTGGTTCCTGGCGGGCGTTTCGCATAGAGCTGCCAGCTCCATCTCATCTGCTGGAGAAGCGCGTGCGGTCCTTCATTTCTACCTCGAAATTTGTGAAGCTCCTGGCGAAATGACGCGTCTCGTCTGCCCTGTAACCGGTTGTACCGCGCTAGCATCGCCATGCAGGTGTGCAGCTCTTCTCGACGCACTGGAGCGCCACATCTGGGGGGCACCGGGGGTGCAATGCCCGAACGGGTCTGCGCATTTGCCGCCGCGCGCCCTCAGCCTGCCGTTGAAGCCGAGCCGGCCGCATCCCACCTCACCTAGGCTCCGACTACGTCCAGGCCTACGTGATCGTCGGCCCTTCACGCGAGCGCTGGATCGACCTCGCATCCTGGCAACCGCACACTCCTCCGCCCGTTAGCCTTACGGCATGCGGCAGGCGAATCTCCCACCCGGCCGGTAAGGTTCCTGGTCACTGCGCTGCAGCCATGCCGACTCAAAAGGTAGCCCTCCCCACGCCCTCTCCATCCCGCCTGCACCCAACAAGGCCGCCCTTTTCTTTTTTCAACTCTCTTCTCTTCTTCTCAATGTCGGTCGTTGCCGTCCTCTGAAACCCTCATGTTACTCACGCTGTCCCACCCGACCAGATCGGACTTTGACTTCAAGCATCCCCATGATTACCCCCAGCAAAAACCCTACCCCCGACACTCGCACTCTCCCAAGGTGACCCTCTCCCAGTCACTGCCGGCCAGTGCTCCCTCCACAATGAGCACCTCTCATCGCGGCCTCCCGCCGCCCGCCGCCATGACCCTGCCGGACCCCAGCCGCACTGCCCCGCCGCCCATGGGCCAGTCGCTGGGCCAGATGCCTGCCCCGCCCTCGCAGTGGCAGGGTGCCGAGGAGTCGATGCGGAACTGGCTCTCGGCCAAGGCTGAGGAGGACAAGAGGAAGCAGGAGGAGGAAAGGACCCGCCAGGAGCAGCTACGCCTGGAGCAGCGCAAGATCGAGCAGTCCATGTTGCGTGAGTCGATGCAGGGCGGCGTGCCGCCGCATCTCGTCCCCATGATTTTTGCCGGCATAGGCGGCGGCAGCCCGGCCGGCGTCACTGTCGACTGGCTGCAGCAGTACGCCGGACAGATCCAGGCCCAGCACCAGGCGCTTGCACAGGCTCAGCTGTCGCCCGACATGCGGAGGGGGGAGCAGCGCATGATCAATCCTGCTCAGCCAGCCGTCTTCCCGGCCGCCCAGCAGGTCGTTGCGCCGCCTGTTCTACCCGGTCAAGCACCAGCACAGCCCGCCGGCGGTCCATTCTCGACACCCGCATATGCCGCCGTGGGCCAAATGTCTCCTCGAGGACGGGCCGGCTCCAGCTACCAACAGCATCCCAAACCGCCGGCGCACTCGCAGCTGCCTCGCCTCACTACGAATGAGATGCAGATCCAGCAGCCGCCGCAGGCGCAATCCCTCAGCACGATCCAGCAGTCTCAGCAGGAACAACCGCAGACGTCATCGCCTTCAATCTACTTCCACCACTGGGTTCCCCCCACCACCCAGTCAAGCTCCGGTACGAATCCTCCCGCAACGCCGTCAGGTAACCACCTCAAATAAGGAGCGTCCAAGCAATCTGACAGCTTACGAATGCGGTGTAGACTACGCAAGCTCGCCCAAGAAGCGGAAGGCGCAGGGAGCCCACCAGGCAGCACCGCCGCCGACGTCTGCGCCGCAATATACCTCGCCGTCATTCTCGCACGTTTCGGGCTCATCGACATCAACACCGGCCCGTAGAGGGCATGCACGTACCCGGAGTGACCAGTCTTCGCGAGGCTACGGGACAGAGCAGACGCAATACACTGGTCGGAGCAGGGCAGGCACGCACACGGGTGCCGAATCGAGCATATATTCCGAACGGCATGCAAGCCACGATTCCCACCGCCGAGAACAGTTCCACCAGCAGCAGCAGCAGCAGCAACAGCAGCAACAACAGCAGCAGCAACAACAGCAACAACAGCAACAGCAACAGCAGCCGCTGCAGGCGCCGCAGCGCGCAGAGGAACGTGGAAACCAAGGCAGCGACGGTGAGGGTTCAGAAAGATCGTCGCTAGTCCAGCGTGAAACGCGGCCCTCAGTACAAGCGTCCCAGGGCTCACGTCCCAGCACGCCCAAGCGGGAAGTGGGGACTAGGCGGTCGTGATTTTCGCCTCCTGGGGGCAGTTTGGGTGGGTGGGGCTGAAGATTGTGGCCGGCCAAGGAGCATGCCGCGCCTGTCCCGGGGCAGGCCTAGGCTGACGGCTCGCAGCTCACCACTTCAACCTGGCCTTCGGACTTTGGGCTGGGGGAGATTACGGATTGCGACGACGTTGCTGAGAGCCGAAGCGAGATTGGCCGTCGCGCCAAGACCCTGCTTCTGCTCCTCACCACACTGCTCCTTCTGCAAGGCCTGTTTCAGCGCTTGCAAAACCCACCCAAAATTTCCTATCGCGAACCCCGCCGGCTGTCTCCGCGGCTCCCTATAGCCAGCCTGCAACTCCTATACCTCTGCTTGATCCCATTATTGCCCTTCTCGTCGCCTCATCCGGCCGGCCTTTTTGCTTCTTCCTTACACAACCTTATACCCGGACTCCGGAGAAACCGAGCGTTTTTGTTACCTTTTGTCTCGGCCATTATAGACACGGCTTCGATTCTGGAATCGCTCATTTGTCACGTCCAGGTTCCCCAGCTTCTCACCCCCCTGCAACCCTGCCGCCTCCTGCTGCGGCTCATGACACCGCATTGCGCCGTCGATGATTGGTGACGCGCAGTCTACATCATGGATGGGTTTGGAACGGTGTTTGGTGTTGTTGGCCCTACTGCACTGCACGCCATCGCGAGACTTGGCGGCTCACCGGGTCCCCAGGCGGAGATCCTACGCCGGAATGCCGAGCGAAAGCTTGCGCGGCTTATCCATCGCTCCGTCGATTCGTGTTCTTTTTCTGTCCTGTGTTCATGCTTACGCGCATTTTCTATCTTCGGCGGGGTGGGGATCTGCTCGTCGGATGTAGACGGTGCAGCTTCTTTCTTGGTCCATTCTTGCGTACCACGCCGGTCCCACCGTTGGCTTCGATTGCTGCATTTACCTGGCGTTATCCGCATCTCTGGATCTTCGGACTTTTCTCTACCATTTGTCGTGAGACATGGCTTGGCATGGGCCGGGCGGCTGCTTGGCCCCTTACCTTTCGGGCTTTCTCTTCTTCCTTCTTCTCCACCTTCTTCTTGATTTCGTCTTCGCTTCTTAGGGCCTGGTCTTTGCATCCAATCTTTGCTTTTTTTTTTTCACTTGTCTCACTTTTCCGTTTACCAGCGTTCAGCGAGAACACGGCTGCGAGGCCGATGGCGGGGACATCCCCTCTGGCTCTGTGCATATGTTGAGCCACGATTCACAGATGATCTACTTCCCCTTCACAATCTTGGGCTCTTTCTGTATATATACTACTCCACCTTGTCACGAATGAGCCGCGCCCAGCAAGGCATGCTGGGGCAGCAGAGGCTTCGAATCAGTCGGCGGCTGTGTGCAAACATGGTGCTAACAATGCATGCAGTTGACACCCTTACTTGTCGCTGGGATGCGTATGTTAGGATCGGCCGCAATGGCCAGCCAATGTCGATCAAGCTACTCATGCTCTATCCGAGTTTCGCATTGCCATGTTCTCGTCATTAGCGCCAACGCAATCTCCCAACTTTTCTGGCATCTTTTACTTCCAGGCTACCGGAATGGCCAACCTTCCCCTACGGACTGTTGTGCAGCACTTCCAAGTCGGCCGACAGCCATTGACTCCGGCCGAGGATACGAAATGCACACGAGGGCAGTACCTCTCACAACCGAGAATCAAGGTTTTCTCGTAACGAGCGGAAGCGCTGAGGCGTAATATACATTTTAACCCGGCCGTAGCCATCTCGACTACAACCTCGTATACTGACTTGGGCCATGCGGACGGAGCCGCGTCCCAAAAGCGCTTCCAGAAACCGGCGCGACCGTCTGAACTGGAATCATATGGCAGCAGCGACGACTACGGGTCTAGACGCGGAGTAGTTCGGCATGTGGGTGGGCGTCCCCGCTACGCTCGGCGCGCAGCACCCGTGGGCGGCGGCCGTAGCCGCACACACATGCCACGCGGTCTAGAACCCTGATGGTTGTTTAGACGGGACGTGGAAGATGCCGGTATGCGGCTGCGTTTTGCCTCCCGGTTCACGACGACGACGAAGGCAGAGTGCTAGACAACGCAGTCAGCAGCAGGTGAAACATAGTCAGCGATTGTGCAGGCCGACGTGGATTTGCAGCAGCCATACGATCCGTCGCTTTTTCCCGTTGTTGCTGGAATAAATTGGGGCCTCCGGGGCTGCGATGCATTAAAGAAGACTGGTCTCCGCTGTACGCGCGGGCTATCATTTCCGACCCTTGTCACCCTATTACATCTACTGAGCGCCTCTTCATAACACCAACGCCGTGATAGGACGCCATTATACACAAGCGGTCCAGCCTGGTTTCCGCAGCCTGTTTCAGCGGAGATGTTCCGTCTAGTGATTCAGTGAGTGCATACACTGGGTTTCTAACCCTTGTCCTTCCCTCACATCTTAGCGAGGAATAAAGCACCCGTCATGCCGTTGACCCAGGCTTGCTTTATCAGTTGCGCTTATGTCACGGCTGCTTCCGTGTCGACGTCAACCGAGCATTGCCGACGAAGTTGAAGAAAGACACCACACATATCTTTGGTCTTCTGCATGTTTAGCACAAGCCTACTCGCCCATGGCTTTGTTCAAACTCAGCCTATTCCTTCACCGATCCTCCCGTGCTACATGCGGAAGGATTCGCTGGACAATGACGCGTTCCATCCTCTTGGCGAAGGAGGCTTCCCCGCAGCCTTGATGCAAAGGTCCACCCATCCCGACGCCTTTGAGGCTGAGACCTTCCAACTTCAGAAGCATCCTATCGAGCATAAGCGCTACACCCCGGGTGCCACATTACCCTTGCGTCGGGGCCAATCGTTCGTCATTCGTTTGTGTGGTCTTAGCGCCTTTCCGTTGTGGAGCCTGCGCACTACGCAACCGACAACTGGAAGGAAGGGTGTGACGGATACGCGTCACGTTGAGTCGTTCGAAGCATGGTTGGTTACCGAACTGGGTGACTGTGTTTCATGATGGATCAGTGAAGCTAAGGGCGGGTAGTGTTGTCCCGCCTTCTTCATCAGGGCGGTGAGACACCCTGAACCTACCTTGATGGAGTTTGGCAGGCCATGGTCTTCAAGTCTTCAAGGTCGGCTCCACTAGTGCCGTCTTCCTTTTTTGGATCAGGACCACTGGTCAACAAAGATAGAACTGGCTGACTAGTTGGACACGTCGACCGCTCTACTGCCGTCTTGGAAGCGTATAAGGGGTTTCAAGTCCCTTTGCTCGACATTGCCTTCTACTTCCACAACCCTTACCGATCGCCGTATTCTGCTTGTCAAACGGCGACGACCACATGGGAAGATGGCCAATGCAGTCCCTTTTGTGAGATTACTCTGCAGCACTACCATACTCGATTGGTTTACCTTCTTTACTGCGGACTATGGGACCAGGGTTGTCTGGAAAACAAACAATACAACATGAAACTCCCAAGGATACCATCCCTTCGTACAGGAACCTTTTATTGCGGATTCATCGGTTTGGCTCCCGCTGTTGAGTACTCGCTCACTGTTGGCTGTATGGAGAGAAAGTTGCTAACCACACCTCGAACGTTTTGTCATTACACCGTGGAAAATTCCCTCGAGCAAAGATATAAGGTCCAGTTACTGCGGGATGAGCGCCGTAGATCTGGGATCACGAGCGGCGGGGTGAGATGGGATGCGGGTCGACGTCGTCAGTGTACCAATGTTGGGCGACTTTAGTCTGACCAGAGACCCGATAAGTCCAAACCACCTGTCTTCCAACTCGCAGATGCAGAAGGCTTATATTGACATCTCCTTGAGCTATTTATATTATAGTGAAACGAACGCGCCACGCTCCTCACCACTCCCCCGCCTTGTCGATATTCGATCCCCGTTCGCTGTTCAGCCTCTGCCAACCGCTGTCTGTCTCTTAGACATCCTATACACTCGTGCGGAATCCGTGGCTATCATAGCTGTGGTCGCTCCTGAAGAGCCACCGTCCAGGTACAATATCGGTATATTGTTTCTTCAAGCGCCAATACCAGAGGCATACAATCGATGGGTGTTTTTGCTTCAAAAGACCCGTCTAATAAAGTTCCGATCTACGCTGCAGGCAGACTACTCTTCTCTCTTTGAAATCCTTCGCATCTAACCCCGAGCAGCTACATGACTAAGTGCATCAATGCAATCTTATATCATAACACAGGAATCACCTTTGGGCTCGCCTAATATAGGCGGCAAAACTTCACGCGGCGCCTGACACCCATGTCGATGCTGAAGCCAAGCACTTCTCCACCGTATGCGCATGTATTCTATCTAGAATGCAAAAAAATAATACTCCAACCGCCCGAGGCTGAAAAGGCGCGCTTTTGACGGACGATTAATCTAGGCGACGTAGAAGACTGACTAATACTGAGCAAAAGCACGCTTTAAAGGGTGGGATGCACACAGCCGCCGGATGGCCGTGAAACAAAATTTTAGCTATTAATGTTAGGAAAGGGAGGTGGGAAATAAATAGTTAATTAGCTAACTAAGGGGCGCCCGGCGGTATATTAGATGGCCCGGGCTATCGTTGTGCGAGCGTAATCCATAACATGCGCCTCCCATAAGAATATTAAGCACCCATTACTCGTCTTTTTGATTTTAATTGTCAACAAAGGAGTGCGTGGTGTGATGCACAGCTGAATTGGCATGCTCCATAAACTCTTCCGTATACAGCCCATCAGCACCTATGATCTGTGCTTTTGCTCCGAAATTTTAGATCTTGTCGGCCGATTCTTTGTGAGATTTTCGAATGTGATGGGCTACGCGTTTGGTAAAGAAGACTGCTTTACAAATGTGGCATCTCGCCTTTTTCGCTCTACGTTCCGGACAATGATAGGAATAATGGCAAGCCAGGTTCTGTGGAATCCGAGTTAGCTCATATTATAAGAAATATAGCGTGTATTTACTAACTGTGTTCCATTTTTGCAGCCGCAGTCTGGATTTGAGACCATCTCATGTTTCCCCCACAAGGACAACGCTTTCGACTTCGGGATCGTAATTATATTGTGGATGGCCTTGGCGGTGACACTGCTCCATGTACAAGTGTGCGAGGAAACCACAGCTATTCCGGAGGCGGTCAAGAGTCGCCGTAGAAATTCCGTCTGCGTGTATACTGCTGCGAGCTGCGGCAACCACTTGAACCAAGAGCGGTGGGTTTGGCGATTGTGTCGATGTCATGCTGGAAGGCGGGGATAGGATCTCGGAGTGTGTTTAGGTTGAGTTGCCTGTGCCTATTAAAGACTGATACCTGTTTATTAGCTTCATAAACGGTTGTTTGATGGCGTAAGTCTAATGTCAGGTATGCCGGGCTATCAAAAAATTTCTAGTATGGATCGTACATGGACACTGCCCGCGAGTCCCGTGGCTTCACTGTCACACTCCAGCCTCCAGCGATTTCATCAAGCCAGCAAGCCCGAGGAAGCAAATCAGCACCGTCCACAACAATACGCGAACACTTGAGGTTGACAACCCACAACCGAGATGCAAAAGAAAGGCAGGCGGGGCTATTACAACCGAGAATTATGCCGTGGGCCGCCCTCCTGCACCACCACCTCCCAAAGGCAAAAAAGAACGTACAACGGCCGAGGTTTGAACTCGGGACCTTCAGTGTTCCAGGAGCAGATGCTCTCTGTTAGACTGACGTGATGACCAACTACACCACCATTGCAGATGGAAGTGCAGGTGTTGATGTGAACTAAGTAGTGACTGGGAAGGAGCGGGACTGGGAGAGGTCTGGTAACCCACCACACCACCACTGAAGGAAATATATACTTTACACTCTGTGTTGGGTGCTGCGAGATTCCGAGAAAGCTCCGGTGGAGGTGACAAGAGTTGGTGCAGCATTCTACACTGTAAACTAGTTTACTGATTCCTTCAATTACACAATATCAAGACTGACCGGCAGGCACCGGATACGGGCCGTAGCCGGGGCGCGGGAAAGCCGGGCTCCCATCATCATTCCACTCAAACTTCTGGGCGCGAATGGTGCGGGCGGCCCAGCCGGTGATGGGGTTTTGCATGCCGTGGTAGACGATCCAGTGCTCGGATTCGTCCGGGCTCTTGACGAAGCTGGCGTGGCCGACGCCGTAGGCGTGGGCGAGGGCATTCTGGTAGAAGACGCAGCCGTCGTTGTGCTTGCGCCAGTCCTGGGCGTTCATGGGGTCGTCGCCGACGAGCTCGAGCTGGCCGAGGCAGTAGTTGCGGTTGTCGGAGCGGGCGGCGCTGTAGATGAGGAAGGTCTGGTTGGTGTTTGGGTTGGTGAGCTGCTGGGGGGCTTCGTTGGAGCTCATGCGGTCGTTGAAGGGGCGGCCGTAGGGCGTCTTTTCCCAGGGGTTGGTAGGCACGCTGATGATTTGGCGCTCGGAGAAGTTGGAGGCGACGGTCCAGGGATTCTCCAGCTTGGTGATGCACAGATTTGCGGGCCAGGCATCGTATTGCCTGTACCAACACGAGTAGATATGGTAGAGGCCGGTGCTATGCTGAAAGTAGGTGCCGTCAATGGCGAATTGGTCATAAGTGTCCAGCTGGGATTTGAAGGCGTAGGTGGCGGTCCATGGGTCGTCACCGGTCCCCTCGATGACATACATTCGGTGATAGACGGCGGGGCAGTTGAACTCGCAGAGCATGTCGACCTCGGGGGGTGGACTGTCGCTGTTTGGGTCTGCGGTGAAGATGACATACCAACTGCCGTCTAGCTGGTGCAGTTCGGGAGCCCACAGGTTGGTCGAGTAGTTCTGGCCCTCGTCGGGTTGGAAAATGACGCGGGACTCGGCATTGTTCCAGTCGGTCAGGATGGTACTGCGCAGGAGGGTGAGGTCTGTTGAGGTGGTGTACATCATATAGTAGTAACCATCATGGCGGAAAACCCATCTGCAACTCCCGTTAGCCCTGGACTTGCCATTGGGTCAAGCAAAACACACGGATCAGCGCCAGTGGCATTCAAGATGGGATTGGTGAATGTGGCGGCGGTGGTGTTTGTTGACTGGCGGGACTGGAGCAATGACGCAGGGTCAAAGGCGCCCTTGTACTGGGCAGCAACATAGCTCGCAAGGAGCGGCACGAGGAAGAAGAGGAAGCCCATTGCAACTCGAGTGGTGAGAGAGGAGGAGGGGGAAGAGGCCGAGGAATGCGGCGCGGCCATGTAACCTTTTATTGCCTTTGATTGCCTTGTACCGCATTAACCGGACCCCGACATGATCCAGTCAGCAGAGGTTGATCATTGCAGGCAATCTGCGGGGAAGGAAGCCTGATCCCTGTCCCTGTCCTTGGTGCAACTCGTGGCCGCTTCTCCTTGCCGCTTTCGCCGTGTGGGGCGGCAACAAGCAACACGGTGCCTCGGCTTGCTTCGTCATTTTCCTGGCCTTGGCGCCTCACCCATTTCTCCACTCAACCACCAAGCCATGAACAACAAAGACTTCAAGAATCTGCTGCGGAGCACCTCGTCGAGCTCGCCCAATGCCTCAGCTAGCAGCAGCACCCCTCGCCCCGGCGCCACTCCCGGCGGCTCGCTGGGTTCGCGCCAGCGCTCCAGCATACCCATGACCCCGTAAGCCTGCCAACCGCTTCCCTGCCCTCCCAGCCACCCAACTAACCCTGCTACTGCCAGGCGCACCGTCATGGGAGGCTCCTCCAGCATTGATTTCCGCCGCCAGCTCGCCGAGCAGAACGCCGGCGACCGCCCCGCTAAGAAGTTCAAATCCTCAGCCGCACCCAAGGGCTCGCGCCTCGCCGCCGGCTATACCGACCGCACCCAGAACCGCATCGATGAGGAGGCTGACGACCGCGCCCGCCGCATCAAGGCCCTCGAGGAGAGCTACAAGCTCGGCCAGATCGAGCAGGCCACCTTCGAGCAGCTGCGCGACCAGATCACCGCCGGCGACGTCGACGCCACCCACCTGGTCAAGGGCCTGGACCGCCGCCTGCTCGAGCGCGTGAGGCGAGGCGAGGATGTGCTGGGCCTTGGGAGTGGCGACGGATCCGCAGCGGAGAAGGAGCCCGAACCCGATGTGGACGACGAGTTCGAGAGGCTAGAGGAAAAGGATGTCGCGCCTGTAGCGAGGGAGAAGAAGGAGAAGAAGGGCCAGACCGCCCTTGCAGGCACCAAGAGGACGCGAGACGAGATTTTGGCTGAGCTCAAGGCGCAGCGGAAGGCGGCTGCTGAGGCCAAGGCCGCTGCGCAACCGCAGCTGGGCACCAAGTTTAGGAAAATCGGACACAAGGAAGGGAAGTTCCCGAGGATCGAGCGGGATGAGAAGGGGCGGGAGGTGCTGATAACGTTGGACGAAGACGGGAACGTGAAGAGGAAGGTTAGGAAGGTCAAGGCGGATGTAGAGGACGGGGAGAAAGCGCCGCCGCCTGGGCTGCTTATGCCGGACAAGGATGCGAAGCCGCTGGGCATGGAGGTCCCTGAACTTCCCAAACCACCGCCTGAAGACGACGACGACGACGCCGACATTTTTGAAGGCGTCGGCGACAGTTATGACCCTCTCGCCGGCCTCGGCGACGACGACGACGACGACGACGACGACTCATCCGAAGACGAAGACGGCGAGGTCAAGCCTCCAAAGCCGAAAGAGGCGTCAGAGTCCCTCTCCGCAACACCCGAATTGTCCAACTCTACCGCCATGCCACCCCCGCCGAAGCCCTCGGAGTCGGTGGCCATACCCAAGACCAACTACTTCAAAAACACGCCCTCCAACGACGCATCCACCACAGCAGCTCCCGCAAACCCGCTCACCGACCCTACCATCCTCGCTGCTATCCGCAAGGCCCGCGACATCAATCCGGAGAATCTCAGAGGCGACGACGCCGACGCCGCGCGCAAGGACCCAGAAGAGGAGGCCCGCCTCAAGAAGCGCGCCGCAATGCTCTCGCTGCAAGACCGCGACCTGGAAGACATGGACATGGGCTTCGGGTCCAGCCGGTTCGACGATGCCGAGGACATGGAAGAGGACGGCACGAAGATCAAACTCAGCGAGTGGAAGGGCAAGGGCGCGGGCGCCGACGATGACGACGATGGGGAGGGGAAGAAGGATAGGGGAGGCAAGCAGAGGAAGAGGGGAGGAAAGAAGCGCAAGGGCGACAAGGATAGTGCTGCTGATGTGCTGAGGGTGATGGAGCAGAGAAAATCTGGCGGGAAGTGAGCCTTTTGAGACTCAAAGAGTAGTAATACATGGCACGAGATATTTTGCCACACTAGAGCAGAGCCACATTTGTGAAGAGAGGACATCGAGCGGAGCATGTAAATGGCCGATTGTCACTCTTTTCCGATGTTCCTTTTGCATTACTCCATTTCTCCTCCACATCAGTAGTGAGCAACCGCGATCGACTGGAGACCACTTTGCTCCCGCATCAACGACGACAAGCGCAGAACAAGCACAATGGCGCTTGAGTGAATGAGACACCAAGAAAAGGCACGCAGCGGATATGTCAGCACACACGGATTTCTTTCCTCCCCTCTTCCGTCGAATCACCACTTCGATCCGTAGTTGAAAATTTGAAAACAGGTTTGCCACCCTTCTTCCCTTGGCCATAGCATGCATGCAAGTTCCGGTCGTGGACAAAGGAAGACCACCAAGTTCGACTCTAAACCGCCCCGGCCTATTCTGGTCGTATACTCCCTTTAATATGCACCAAGAAAAAGATGATTACCCCAAGGGATGCAAGAATAAAAAGAAAATATAGAGTAGAGACGTAGACATCCAACAGTCAAGGAAAAAGGAGATATGCATGCTTGTTTGGGCCAACTCTTAGGTGGGTGGTGAGTGACTTTGGTTCCTTCATTCTTTCTTTCTCGTGCCTTCCTTCTTCCCTTCCTCCCTTCCATCCTCTTTGCAACTGCTGCTGGCTGTGGTATCCGTCGCGTCCCCCGTCCCTCCAACCTCGACCAATCTCCTTGTGATACAGAAACGGCAAAAAAGGTACAACAAAAAGGAAGAAGCCTCCCTGATCCCAGCACGTCTATCAACACTTTGGTTGCTGTGCTGTCGTAAAATGCCAACCCGAACCCCGTTGCGCACTCCGAGAAACACAGAAAAGAAGGGGAAACCCCTAGATACACAGTAAAAGTACTTCGCCGCCTTTGATGAGACAAGGGGGTAGTCCGTCTCACAAAACGAAAACGGGGGGAAAAGGCATCCAAGCCAGAGAACTCAACCATCCGTATTGGAATCAAAAAAAAGCCAGGTAATAGTCGTTATTGCGCCATTCCATCTCTCAATCCAGGTCTTCTGGTCTCTTGATAGGGCTCTGCCTTGGGGGCATGTCATTGACCAGGAGCCGATCCTGGTCCCTGACAGGCTGGATGCTCAGGCTGTTTCGGATCAGGTTGCTGGTGCTGGGCCGTCGTCCCGGCCGCTCATCTTCCGAAGGCTCCGCAGTGAGCACGGGCTGGTAATCCTCGGTCGCCAGGTGCGCTTCCATCCTCGCCTCTTCCCGCATCCGCTTGAACTTCATCCAGTTGTATGCCGCGATGCTGCCGATCGTGACGACCAATCCGGATAGGTTGACCTTGGTGAGCCGGTCATCAAAGACAATCGACGCAGCAGTGATGGTGACTATTTCCTTGAAGATGCCACACACGCTGAGCGTGACGACGCTGGTGCGCTTCAGCAGAGCGAACTCGGATGCCGTCATGAGGAACGCGAGCGTTCCCGGGAAAACCAGAATCAGGATACTGAGCATAGTTCCCTTGATCTCCCGGAGTTTGTTAAACCCGTCGTAAAGCTCTACAAACCCTTCAACAGGGATGGCGATGATGAGAAGACTGAAGAACATGACGGGAGCCAGAAAGAAAATTGACGAAAACGGATTGGATGTCGCAGGATTCCGAAGGAGCAGGATCTGCGTCAGCGACCACCGGAATCCGGACGAAAGGGCGGACGACATGATGAGGATGAAGCCGAGCGCGTTGAACGCCGTCTCACCGGCAACCATCATGATGACGCCCACCGTCATGGTGAGGATAATGGCTCCGAGCTTCCACGAAGGCTTCTCCAGCCGGAAAAGGAAAGCAAAAATCAGGACAAAACCAAGCACTGACGACTTGCACATTGCTAAGAAAAAAGTCAGCGTGAACCCAGGGCTACAGTATGCTGGTGGTAAGCTTACTAAAAAATGTAAGTGAGATGAACTTCAAGCTCATGTTGCCCAGACCAATGTCCAAACCGGTGGCCGCGCCGCACGGCCCGATCCTCGTAAAATAGAACCATTTGGTCATAAGCGGCTTGTTCTGGTCCGCCGTGTCCTGGCGCGAAGGTCCATCGGGCGAAGTTATCGAGTCGTGGCGTGGGCGGAGCTGGGGTAGGAAGTAGAGGACGGAAGAGGCGAGAGAGAACTGCACGATCATGTGTAGACACGTGGTAAAGAGTGGAAAGGGGAAGTTGAGGTTTGTGTTTTTGTCATCGCTTTTTGCGAACATCCATTTGTTGTACTGGAAGCGGTGTTGTTAGATTTGATGGTTGTTTCAAGCTACAGCTAGAGCAGGGGGTACCTACGATTGAGATGGATATCGAGAACAAGTACCTACACGCGATCAGTCAGCACGACTCAGCGAATTGGCCAAGGGCGCAACATACCATAGTCCTATCAAGCCGACGTTGATAAGTGATGATTGAAATAACGCAGCCGTTGCGATTTTCTCCTCCTCCTGGCTAATGGTGACGTCGGCGGCGATGCGGGCATCGAGCTGGGTGTTGCGACGTTTGTGCTTCCTGTGCCGCCGGCGGTCCTTGCCAGTGAGGGCAGCCTCCTCGTCCGTGATGTCGTCTTCGTCGGTGTCCTCGTAGCCCGAGGGGCTGCTGGAGTCGCGGTCGAAATCGGGCTCGCGTTTGTCCTCTTGCGCCTCAGGGATGTGCTCGGATATGGCTCGTCGGTGGCCGCGCTGTGAGCGCTGCGAGTTGGAACGGCCGATGTTAAGGCCCTGGGTGCCGATGAGCGAGGTGCTCCGGCGGCGGGAGTGGTTCGACGAGGAACCCTCCATGGTGTAGGCGCCGGAGCGGTGCGGAGAGGGCAGCGGGTGGTCGTGGTGGAGGCGCTGAGGAGAGTCGGCCAGGGGGCGTTGGTCGGGCTGTGGAGCGAAGGTTGCCAGCGGAATGGCGGTTGCAGTGGCAGAGGGCGGCGGCGAGAAGGGGTTTTGGGGGGTAGGAGAGCCCGCGTGCTTGGAGTTGGGCATGCCGGGCGTCCATGTAGGGACACTGACGCTGGAGCTCAGATGATGCCCCCGGCTTGGATGCACAGCAGCTCGCCAAGGCCTGGGCGAAAGTCATTGCCGAGCGTCACAGCGCCGACACGTGGAGCGACACGGCCACGAAAAAAAACCAGCTGCTCACCAGCTGGGCTTGGCCATGGATCGAATTGATCAGCCGGTCTGCGGCGGATCCTCCACACTGGCGTCCCCAGACGCAGCAGCGCCCCGGAGTGTTTCCACGCAGTCCAGGCCCTCCAGCTCGAGTCGAGCCAGCTGCCAGTGTCGCACGTGCGTGCCATTGGCTATCACCAAGCACAGCCTAGTCAGGGACGCCCTGATGCGCTACAAAATCGGACTCATCGCCCGTCGCCGTCGCTTTTGCGGGGAAGCCTGGCCATCTTTCCGCTAAACTATCCGCATTCGCTCCCCCGTTTGCCTGTTGCAGCGCCGCAGAGCGCGAAAGCAGCAGTGTCGTCCGCCAGGTACCGCACGTGTTTGTTTACGGTTGCACTCGCCGAACAAGGATTATTGCTAAGCACTCAGCAGGGAGCCAAGTGCGCCGAGTCAAGCCATGCACCAACAAAACCACTCCAAAAACAAGACAACCACCACCCACGGGCACCTCGGCACACCTCACAGCTACGCCAGCCTGTGCTACCATCCGGTTTTCACCTTCAGCTACGACGCTGTGACGCCGAATCGGCCCGGATTGCACCAGCACACGTGGAGGCGTCCAAGCCTCCTCCACATGAATTACGACAAGAAGGCATCCGGATGACGAGAAGCACTTCAACTTCCCGTGTTCCCGTTATCGCAATCCTCTGTGCTGACAAACAAGATTTGATCGTGGCAGCACGCCTCGCTCCGCGGCACCTCCTTGCGTCATCGGCAGGTTCCCCTTCACTCTCCTGAGACTCGAGCGACCCTCACGTCAAGACGCCCACTGTTGAAACACCACGCAAAGAATTGCTATCTTGCTCACGAAAATGAAACGGAGGCCTGGGGCACCCAAAAAACCAGGGTCCCAGCGTCCGCGGGCACTGAAAGAAAAGAGGACCGTCTACTGATCCGATTGCGCGATATAGCAGCCTGGGCCCCAGAATAATTCCAGAAGAACAGGAGATCAGATCCATCAAGCGGGCAAAAAAAAGTTGAAACCAACGGCCGAAGCCAGATAACGCCGTGTACACGTACTACCACCTGCGTAGCGTCGACGAACAACGAATAGACCTTTCCGACTCTTTTCTTTGTGCTTACGAGGGCACAGCCGTGCAAGTAAGGGATTGAGGAGCCGAGAGGGAAAAAAGACGCAGTTGCCAAAGCAGGTTGCAGTGGTCTTCAATAATCTCCGAGACGCTGCAGAGTACACGGCAGCAGCACATGTGGGCCCGCGCGCGCTCATTCAACCACCAAGCGGGAGTCTCACGATCTCAACCCTAACCCACCTCCTTCCTTCGCCTCTCCCGGCCACTCTCCTTTCCTCGCCACTGCCGCCGGCGCACTGCTGTCCGCCGTCATCGCCGGCATCCTCAACCAACCAGATGCACCTCTCCTCGCCCTCGGCGCCCGGTATCACTTGCCACCGGTCACCCCACGCGTGAGTCTCGCCCCTGCCATTCCGCTCCTTCAACCCAACCCCCACCACCGTGTCAAAGAAGAACTTTGCTCCGCCCACCGTCCTCCCCTGTCTCATCCCACCGCCTGGCCCACCCTTCCCGAACGACGCGCCAGCGCCCACCCGCTCCTCGCCGAGCACAAAGTCCACGGCGCACACCTCGGGCAGCAGCCGCACCGCCTCCCACAGCAGCTTGCGACACTGCACGTAGACGGGGAACAGCAGCGGGCGCATGTCACCCTCCCACTGCTGCTTCACCACGCGCTGCTGGTGCTGCTGCGGCGACGATCCCAACTGCGTCGCCGCTGCCGCGGTTGTGAAGGTGAGGGTGCGCACGGCCCGGACCTGTGCTGGCGAGAGGACGGCGAGGCGGGTTGTTAGAGCTGCCGGCCGGCAGAGCTTGGTGCGGAAGGGCGTGCGTGTGAAGGCGAGGAGGACGGTTTCGCTGCGGATTTGGCGGCAGGTGAGGAGTAGGGACAGGGTGGGGTAAGTGCCTAGTGCTACATTGCTGTTGCTGCTGTTGTTGTAGTTGCTGCACTCGTGCGTATCGTCGGCGGGGACGGAGGAGGAGGACGATGACGAGTACGATGACCAGGACGCGGGCGATGTGCTCCTACTCTTCTTCGCCACGGTCGTGGTGTCCCGCGGGCTCGGCGGTGAAAAGGTGTATTCCCAAATGAGATTGCGGATCTCGGCCGGGAGACCGAGCAATGATGGACGCGATCCGCCCACCATCATCCCGGCGTCCATGTTGTTGTTGCGCATAGTCTTCCTAGTCGGATTGCTTGGGGTGACGGAGCAATGCAAATGCGGGGTTGAACAACCTCCACGGCGTGCCCTAAACCTTTGCCAGCGCTAGATTTGGGAATCGTACGCTTCCGTTGAGCCGGCGAAGGTAGCAGGTAGGTGATATGAGAGGAATTTCTAAGTAGATGGTGTGTGCAAGCAAGACGCCTCCTCTTCTAGATTTCCCAGGTCCGTTGTCGTGTCCTTGTGCGAGGAAGAAGCTAGCATGTGAAGAAGGAAGGGTATCTGAATACTCTAGGTGGGAGATGATGCAAGACAACAGTAGCAAGAGGGCAAAGAATAGGTCCTGGAGAATTGCAAGCAACGTCAAAATTCTGGTCTGTCTTATGAAGTCAAGAGAAACGGCCTGAGCAGGACACAAGACGGGCGGCTTTGGAGGGGGGCCACGGGCCACGGGCTGCGGACGCGACTGTAACGGGTTGCGGGGAAATGTGGGGTGATGCGAGCAGCTGGTTGGAGTTCATCAGGGAATGCCGGTAGCTGCGTAGCGTAGCGTGCTGCTGATGACTGAACACTGTAGGTCTGGCCCAGCGAGCGAAACACCCGGAGGGAATAGTACGTTTGTGTTTTTTGTCTTGCGGGCATGTCGTAATGCTGCAGGTCAATAGTACTTTTCTTTTGTTGTGACTGTGATGATTGATACATTAGGCAAGCGCAGCGGATGATCCGACGTCCGTGTGACAAGCTCTTATATATCTCATACGTCATTGGCCAGAACTCGGCGCGCCGCAGATGATCCAGAAACCTGGAGATTTATCAGAGACGACCAATGGCGCACCGAGAATATGAGGGGGAAAAGTGGTCCTGTCTTACTGCTTCCTGCTTCTCTTTCATTTCTTGGCTTGTGTGTGAATTATCAGACAAGCGGCATGCAACCAAGCAGCTACAAGACAACGTCTAGCTGGCAGCTGTAAGTCAGAAAAGGCGTCATGGCCATGCACAAGGCAAATGACAGGCCAGGCAAAGCTCAGGCAAGTGCAAGGACATGGCCACCGCAGACCCCTCAAGCTCAAACACCAAAAAGGTTCATTGGTGCGTGGTTGGCTTGCTTATTCGAACTAGCCGGGTGTGGCTGGGAGCTTTAGGAACCTGTCCGTACGATTAAGCTTTCTTAATCCCCCCCTTTGTAATGAAATAACGCAGTTCGATCAGCTCTTTAGGGATTCCCTACGTCCCGGCCCACCTGTCGGGTAACCTCCGTGCCTTCCGCTGGCTGTCCTCCAACAGAACTGTAGATGGTTGAGACGCGGGGTCCCCGCTTTCGCTTCGCTCGAGTATTACCCTTTTCGGCACTCAACTTGTTGAGAGCGGTGGGGACCCTCTTGTCATAGACTTCGCTTTACGTTGTACATTCGTCTTTTCGATTTGCTGCAGTGTTTTGGTTGCCCGTCTGCCACGACGCAAGGCTTGATTGATGCAGAGTAGGTTCACACAGCAGCTCATGATTTGATCCACAGCCAATCGAAACGCTCAAATTATTTTTGTCTATCCAACGGGTATCCTAAACCATTCTAAACACACTCCGGTCCCCCAAGAATTTTGCTCCACATCTATCCAACTCGCAGCTTACAAGTGGCTTCCCTGCGTCCTCTCGGCCAGGTGGGTCAAGGCCTTGATCTCATCGCTCACTCTGTCACCCTCGCTGAAGGGGTCGTACATCCTCTCCACGATGTATGCCTCCAGCGCAGCATCATCGAGATTGCGGAGCGCAAGCTCGCGGTCAACACCGTTCTCTTGCGCAGCGCGGATGACACCGCGAGTAACGGTGACACTGACTTCGCGAATGCGACGGATTTCGGGGTAGAGCCAGCTTTGCTCCCTCTCCTCGGGAGTGAGAGATTCTGAAAGCGCAACGGCAGAGGCGTAGATCATGTCTTGCGTGACGTTGACGGCCTTGGACAAGATGGCGCCAAGACCAATGCCCGGGAAGACGTACATGTTGTTGCCCTGGCCGGGAACAAGCTTCTTGCCAGCGTGCTCCACGTTGGGGAAGGGGCTGCCGCTAGCGAAGAGAACACGGCCGTCCGTGTACTTGACGGCATCCTCGAAGGTGCACTCCGACTTGGAAGAGGGGTTGGAGAGGGGGAAGATGATGGGGCGGTCGTTGAGCTCAGCCATACGGGTGATGATCTCCTTGGTGAAGGCACCACCAATGGTCGACAGACCCATGAGGATAGTCGGCTTGACGTACTCAATGAGGCGGGAGAGCGAGTGGATCTGCTTGCCGTTGTTATCGTCACGGGCAAAGTAGATCTTGTGCTCCGCGAGCTTGTCGCCACGGTCGTTGGTCACAAGGCCATTCGAGTCGACAAACCAGAACTTCCTGCGCGCCTCGTCCTCGGTCAAGCCCTCCTTAATGAAGTACTCCACAATCTGCTTGGCGACACCGGTACCGGCACTGCCGGCGCCGAGGAAGATGGCACGGTGGTCCTTGACAGGAATACCAGCAGTCTTGACGGCATTGATGAAACCACCAACAATGACGGCGCCGGTTCCCTGGACATCGTCGTTGAACATGGTGTAGGTGTTCTGGTAGCGCTCAAGAGCCGGGAAGGGGTTCTTGAAGTCCTCGAACTGGATGACGATGCTGCGCGTTGTTAGTGTTTTGCTGATTTCTTGATGCTTGGTTGTACGTACCCAGGCCACCTCTCAGTCAGAGCAGCCATGAGCTCGTCCAGGAATTCCCTCTCCTCCTCGGGAGTAATCTTTTCCCTCCTGCTGCCCATGTACAGAGGGTCCTCCCTCAGAGTCTTGTTGTTGGTGCCGAGGTCGAGCGTCAAAGGCAGGGTGGCGTCAGGCCTGATGCCAGCGCAGGCCGTGTACAACGCAAGCTTGCCAACGGGAATGCCCATGCCGTTCACACCCAGGTCACCAAGACCCAATATCCTGGAGCCGTCGGTGAGGACGGTGATCTCAACATTGTGGGGCCAGTTCTGGAAAATGGCGTGGAGGTTGCCGCGGTCTGCGTAGGAGAGGTACATGCCCTCAGGCTGGGTGTAGATTTCGTGCCATTTGAGACAGGCCTCGCCGACGGTGGGTGTGTAGATCAGAGGAGTGAGGTCCTGTGATTATGTGAGCCTTGGTGGTGCTTTTGCGCTCCCAATTGGATATGCATACCTTGATGTGCTCGGAAAGGAGGCGGTAGAAAAGGTGGACGTTGGTGGCGCGGAGATGAGTCAAGTATTGGTACTTGTCAATTGGCGCTTGCTTGGAAGCCAGGAGCCTCAGGCCTATTCCACAGTCAAAATCGAGGGACTCGAACGAGCTCTGGAGAGCAAATCTTACATCTTTGGGCCTGGATTTCGTATGACTCAACAGCCGGGGGAGTGAGGCCGTAGGTGCGGAGGTAGCGGCGCGCCTCCGGGGGATATGAGGAGTCGAAATCGCCGCTGCTTTGGGGGAGTTAGTCTGAGCGGGCACAGGTGGGAGCAATGGGGTGCGCACGTAGTGCTGATGTGGTGGCTGGCAGCAGGCAATTGCGATTGCTTGACGTTGGGTTGGGGGAAGTCGGCGGCAGCAGCCATAGTGGAAGCCATTTTGCGAGTGGTGGTGGGTGAAGAGGAAGGTGAAAACTTAGTTGCCATTGCGAAGGAGGGTAGCAGGCGGCTTTTAAAAGCAGAGGAGAGCATCAGGAGGCAACGGAGGGGCCAGCAGTCACGCAACTGCCGATGGGTAGTATGCGAAAGGTGGTGCGGAAGAGGATGCCCAAGGCAGCGGGTGTCCGACACGGGCCGCTTCTTGTTAGATGAGGGGAGCCGTTGACGAGCAGGGCCGACGGGCAAAGTCGTGTGCAATGGCAAGCTGTTGGGCAGTCCGTCTCACAATGCGCAGCGCATTTCGTGAGCTTGGTGCCAGGGTGCTGGTTGCGCGCAGGAGCTGGGGGCGCGGCGTGGCTCCCCCGTCCCGACCTTCTCCGATGCGTGGATGGGTTTTTTCAATGCCCGCCGCAAACTCCACCTCCTCCACTCCTTGGCAGCGAGACGGCACGTCGTGACCGCAGTTTTCGTGGAGATGTCGCCTGTGGGCCTGCGCAATCACGCCGGCGTGCTGAAAAATCTTTAGCCGACCGCCTTATTGGCCAGCGCCTTGACTCACAGCGCCGCACGCCGGACGCACGCCTGTGACGCCCAGTATTATTAATTTTCACAAACGAATGAGTGTGCGCTCGGGGCGCGGTCAAACACCCGACACCGGGCCAGCGCCACAGACAGATTGAACACGCGTGGAATGCGTTGAGCGTGCGCGATGGCCGTGGTCCCGACGACATTGGCCCCGGGAGGATCAGGCTTTGAAAGGCGAGAGGCTCAGCTGGCGCCCAACACGCAGCACCCCTTCGGAAGATTGCGAGTAAAAAAAGAAACGGAGAGAAGCCGATCAACATGAAGTGATGAGTACCAGACCATGCGCTTACAAAAGCAGCTTAAGGAGCAGTCGCAGAAAAAAAAGGCTCAATTGCCCAAAGGGGCAGCCCAGCACGCGCATGGGGGCCAATGGCGGCAGCGGGCCGCGGCCAAGGCAGTGGGCAAGCTGAGGCCATGGTGTCGTCTTGTGCCACGGTGTTTCGTGCCTTATTACGGGTACGGGTAAGTAGCTGAGGCACTACCGAGTCACCCGGGTGGATTTCGTGGAGGGAGCCCAGATGCAGACGGTGTCGCGAGTCGAGGCCTTCTGCGCCCGGGCGCCAGGTAGCGCTCTGTTGCTCCGCTCCCCGCAAAATCTAGCAGATTCCGCAGATCGATGAGGAAGCCAAGCACTCAAGCTCCTCCAGCCACACCTAGCCACAGCCCTGCCGCGCCACATGCTGCGATGTGAACAGGGAAGGCGTGCGACGCGTACGGCACGACGACGTCACCGCGACGACTTGACTCCAGCAATCCCATTGCTTCTCGCCATCACCACTGCCTTGCCATGAACTGACCCACCACGTCGTGTCTGCATCTTCGCCGCAACCATGTCGTCCTGCTTCGGTTTCCGCAAGTCGCGCGCTGAGGATCGCCAGCCGCTGCTGCCCCAGTACCAGGATGACACTGTCTTGCAGAGGGAGCTTCATCAGAAGCTGCACTCCTACCAGATGCTGAGGGCCCTGGGCCAGGGTTACATGCCGTCCAATGAGCAGCTCATCATCAACCTCCGCACTCTACTGGCTGCCGACATCCTCAACCCTCGCGAGCACGACCTCAGCGACTCTGGCCGCCTGCTGGTCAGGTTCACCAAGCAATTCGTGAACGAGTTCATGGAACTGCTGCAACATAAGAACAGCGAGGATCAGATACAGGACTTTATCTGGTACTTGTCCAAGTCAAAGATCTCTGTCGACGTTGGCGACCTCACTGCCAAGGCGAGCAAGGCCAAGACCAAGGCGGATACAGTCGCGGGTGAGTGCCCAATTACTGCTCCGCCGACATTGTTTGCTGAACCATTGAGTAGCGTACAGAAGCCTCCAGACTGTTGGTTCTCTCCTGCTCACTAATTCCGACTTCCGTCTTTTCCTCGCCGACCTCAATATTGTTGGACGCGAAGTGTTTAAAGATACTGCATTCAAGCTATCCGACGTAGCAGAGGCTGCCGGGAAGAAGCTCGAGCCCTCAGAGGAGGAACAGCAGTCATTGACGAAGCCAGGTGCAGACGCTGGGGAGGCTCCAAGCACCCAAGACCTCGAACAGGATGTCGCCGACGTCACCAAGGTCGTCAGCAATGGAGCCACCCAGGTGGCCAAGGAGGCTGGTCACAGCCTAGCCGACCACGCCAGTGGTGCCGAAAAGGACACGATGTTGTATCGCCTGAAGCAAACCGTGTTGCAGCTGAGGAAGCGGACCGACTACTCCGACTCAGTGTCGACTATCTCACTGCTGATCCAGCGCTATGCCATGGTATACTCTCGTGCTATACAAGAGACTGTGAACACCGCTCAGGAAGATGTCCACGAGAATGACGCCATGGACCGTGCCGTCAAGAACTTTTGGTCCTTCCTGACCTCTTTTGGGGACCGAGAAGCCTGGGAGAGCCTGGAGAACACGTTCAGGCGCGTCATGGACCACAGCCAGAATGACCCAGAGTTTGAAGACCTGATGCTTGACATGGGCAACTCTCTCCAAAAACTCCTGACTGACCCCGACTTCTTGGATCATGCAGATGAGAAGTTCCAAGCACTCCGGGAGAAGGCTCGCGGAGTCGGTACTGACTCATCTTTGCGCAAAGATGTCGATGAGCTGCTGGGCCAGATTCAGGATACCTTCCAGGCTGTCTACCATGATGAAGACATTGCTAAGCTGATCCGGACGTCCATGCAAATTGTTCATATACTTTCTCCAAAGTACCAATACACTAACGGAGAACTGATCACGGACGCTATCAACGTGTTTGTGCCTCTTCTCATCCAGGCCATTCAATACGTACCTATTCCTCGACTGGAGATTTCTACTCCTGACATAGATCTCCTCCTGGAGAACCTGATCGTCGAACCTGGAAGGACCGTGAACCACACCTCCTTCCTCCCGTACAAGTTGCGTGTTGAGACCTACAACGACCTGGAAATCCGCAAAGCTCGGTTCCGAACGACTTCTTCCGTATCCTCCCAGGTGACTGTCAAGATCGACGGCCTCTCATTCCGCGCTGATGAGGTTGGCTTCTGGATGCGCGCTCACTCGGGCCTCCTTCGACTCGCTGACGCGGGTATCACGTCCTTTGCGCTGGACGAGCGTGGTGTGGATGTACATCTCGACATCGAAGTCGGCCGTAACCGCCTCGAGGAAATCCTCTCCCTGAAAGCCGTGCGCGTTCACATCCACAAGCTCAATTACGCCGTCCGCAAAAGCAAGCTCTCCTTCATAGGCTGGCTGTTCAAACCCCTGCTTCGCCCCATCATCCGCAAGGTCGCCGAGAAGCAGCTCGCCAACGCAATTGCCGACGGCCTGCATTTCGCCAACCGGGAGATCATCTTCGCACGCGAGCGCCTGCGAGCTACCCAAATTGCTAACCCAGACGATCTGCGCACCTTCTTCAAGGCCATTGCGGCTAGGCTGACACCCGAGGAGGACCCGGACGTGTACACGCGTGTCGGAGTCGATGCACCTGGCAAGGGCGTGTTCAAGGGTGTCTACGCACCCGGAAGCGTCGTCAAGCTTTGGGAGGAAGAAGCTCAACAGGCGGCCGAGAGGGTCGATGATTACCGTGAGGATGGATGGCGCAATGAGGTTTTCGATACGCATACAAGGAACATGATGCAGTGATGGGTTGGTGTTCTTTCCAGGATGGTAATGGAGCATGGCTGGTTTGCTGGACGCATCGGACGGATAATTTGAGGGGTTCGGCATGCGTTTGCTATGGGTGGGAGCCCAAAATCGCGATGAGTTATTTTACGTGTATACTTTCAAGCAACAATAGTAATTCATATTACATCCTATGATACGCTGACCATTTCTGAAACAGTGAGAGGAGCTCAATCCCGTCCTATCCGGACGACTGCCTCATTTCTTTCGCAACGCTTTCCAAACCGACCATTTGTACCTTTATAACACCGCAGTTTCTCCTCCATCAATCAAGTGTAAAAAACGTTACCGTCCGATATCGCACGACGACGGTCACACACGGACGCCTTTCCCAACACTCCCACGAGACAATGCCCGTCTCCACCGTCATTTTCCCCGCAGGATCCCCACAAACGCGGAGAAATGGCCGACCTCTCGCCGCGACATGGCCCGTCCGGGCGTCCGTCACCAGACGCGCCATTATCTTGATGACGGCTTGTTGGCGGCACCAGCAAGTATGACCGTTGGCTGTTTGCCCTGGTAGAAACAGAAGAATCCCCGCAAGCGAACGTGACAGATCGAAAAGGGCACCGAAACTGTTTTCTTCGAGGCCAAGAAAAGCAAAGACGCAAGCCAAGCGGTCCTAAGCTTTTTTGACTTCTCCGATGCCCTTCCATCCTCCGAATAGAGAAGAAGAGGGTGGAAATGGCAGCAAACGTTCCCATTAGAACGGTACCTACGGGAAACAAAAGCCACTTATCGCGGTCGGGTGTTTTAGGGACAGATTAGAGTTGTTTGTGGGGAACCCGAAATCCGTTTGGTTCGTGGACGAGGGAGTAATCAAGGAGGAGGAGCCGTTTTTGCAATCAATCACACACATGCCAAAAAGAGCTGCCAAAAACGGCAAAGAAAAGAAAATAGGACGGGTAAAGCCCGTCGGGTAACGCCGCGTAAGGTTAGGTAGCAAAAAATAGAAACCGCTATAGCAAAAACAACCGTTGGCCCCATAAAGTGGCTTTAAGAAAGAAAAAAAATTGGGGAGCCGAGGAAAAAGGTGTCTCGGAGTAGGTAGCCAAACAAAAAAAAAGTTGTTGGATTTTCCGATGCGACCATGACTATCAGTCAGCCTCAGCCCAAAGTTACGATGACCTCGCATTCTCGATCCCGGAAACAACAAAACCAACAGTAGCAGCATCATCATCATCGGCATCATCGCTCTCAGCTCTCACCAACCGTATAGCTGACTACGCAAATGCGTGCAGCACATCCCCCATCCCTTGCCGTCGGACTTCTTCTTATCTCTCCCACAATTATTGAATCCTCCCGTGGTTATCTTACAGCATGGTGCATGCATCCATCCAATAGTACTTCTACGCAATTCCGTACGGAGAAGGTATCATCACCCCTTCGTCTTCGGCACCGAAGAAGAAAGTTTTCGTTGGCAGGAAACATCGGATCTCCGACCTATTGGCGGTAACTGCAAAAATTCGAGGGAAACTTGAATATTTCTCTCAGCTTAGTGGCAAAGCTTCTTCTTTTCCTTCCTCTAACGCAAGTCTCTTGCAGAAACAACGAGACCTACTACAACAACCATTAACGACGGTCCGCAGAAAAGACCCTTACGGCTTCCGATTTCTCATCACAACCTAAGTGAGCTAGCAAAGAAGATAAGATCAAGGAGATATAAAGGTAAAAGAGGGCAGAAAAACGAAGAAACCATTCTTATCCTACTTAGTCGGTGGTTGTGTCATAAACTCGTAATCCGCTTTGTATGGCGCCGTCTCAATCTGCTCCTATCTCTTTGAGTCATTAAAGTCTGAAGATTGCCAGAAACCAAAAACAACAAACTCAGAGAGCCCCTCTCCGCTTGCTCCGCGCATTGAAAACTTGTCTCCATCAGCCCACTCTAGCAGAGTAAGAAAAAGGGAAGAAGGAATGCAGGTCATGAAGTGAGAGACAAGGAGCTGTCAGTGAGTAGAGGGGTAATACCACCAACGCCAAAGTAAGAAAAAAAAAATACCCTATAGAATGCAGAAGCGTAAAAGTTACCAGTTGAGATAACCTGCTTTCTTGTTATCTCGTAGACTGAGAGCTACTTAAGGGCTCTTCGAGTCGCGTTCGTCGCGCCGAATCTGCTGCAGCTGTGCCTGCAGCGCCATGACTTCCGGTACCTGCTCCGCCTGGCGCCGCAGCTCCGGGTCGCTGTCGTCGTCGACGAACGTCCACTCTTCTTCCGCGTCGTCGCCGAGGTCATCGTCGGTGGCGACCCGGTTGCGCCACTTGATGAGCGACTTCGCATAGTCCAAATCACGGTAGATGGTCTTGACCGCCTCACCGACGCCGTCCTCCTATTTCTGCGTCAGTTGCTGCTTCACCACAATGGTCCAAGAGAGGATATCTTACCTTGCGAATCTTCTCACCAAGCATGCGCGCCTTTGTGATCATGCGATCGTCATGGGTGGCGGTCCACAAGGCACGCGCGAGGATGCTAGCGTTCAACTTCTTGATGTGTTCTCCAACACCGAGGTCCTCGACACGGGATGCAAAGAAGTATTGATCGCCAAAGAACGGCTTGATGATGGTGGGGATGCCTGCACGGAGAGACGCGCCTGTAGTACCTGCACCGCCGTGGTGTGCAACCGCGTCCATCTGTTTGAAAAGCCAGTCGTGCGGTGCCGCATCAATCGTGTGGATATTCGGAGGAAGAGGCACTTCGATCTTAGGGGTTTTGTCATCCTTGTCGTCCTTGTCGCTCAGGCGGTCTGACCAGCCCTTGGACAAAATGCAACGGACGTCAGCTTTGACCACAGCCTCAACGACTGATTTAGTCATGGCCTTGGGGTCTTCCACAACGATCGAACCGAAGCCGATGTATACAAGCTTCTTCCCATCCTTGCGGGCCCGTGCAATGAAGCTGGCAAGAGCCTTGTCTGGTTTGTAGCCCTGAGACTCATCGAGGAACCAGTAACCGGTGACGCGGATCCAATCGCTGAAGTCGAGAGGCGGTGCGACTACGGTGGGACTGAAGTTGTACATGAAGGGTATCTTGTTGACCTGTAACTTTCTCAAACTCGTCGACGGAAGCTTGAGCGTCTTCTTCCTCCACGCGTTGATCTGGCTCGACGTCGCCTTCCAGAAAACTTCTTCGAAGAGCACGTATGTGAGGAAGTTGTAAGTGCCGCCCATCTTCTTTTCGCGCACCGCGAAAGCGTGGGGATAGGCACGCGTGCGGGTCCAGGGCATGGTAAAGGCACGGAAGTAAGGAATTTCCAGCGCTTCGGCAATGTGGACTCCGGCCATGGTGCTAGGACTCTCAATCAAGAGGTCGCTGCCCTGGCATGCCTCCCACGCCGTCTCCAAGAGCTCGCTCAGCCAGCCGCGAAACATGACGTGGGCCTTGGCCAGGAAGGCAGGAGTGAACATGCCTGTCTCGACACACAGTGCCATGAGCTCGGCTGGATTTCCTGCCACAGACGCGAATTCGATGCCATGTTTGCGAACCCAGCCCCCGAACTCATCATGCGACACTATCTTCACCTGGTGCCCTTCCTCTTTCAACCGCTTGCACAGTGAAATGTACGGCTGCACGTCGCCACGGGATCCGATTGTCAGGCACGTGATCTTCATGGGCTTCTGGGGCGTGAAGTCGACAATGGAGGCGTGTGGGTCGTCAAACATGATTGCTGCTCCTGATTGATTCAGCTTATCGATGTGCTCTGGGCTTGTCAGCTGCTTTTCAGGCGGGGCATCCTTGCGAGCGTCCTGAAGTCTTTCATGTTCTGCCTTTGCTTCTTCAGCTCGTAGCAGGTTTTCTTCGCTGAGGAGACCTGACGACTGCAGGTAACGGCATTGCTCGAGTTTCTGGTGAATAGTAACAGCGCAGTCATCGCGCACATCGGCCTGAGAGAAGTCGAAGAACAGCTCTTCGTGACCGCGGACTATTATGACAAGACCGCGATGGGTTAGGCGGAAGCTCTTCTCTTTGATTACGTTCTCGATTTCGCGGATCGGAAGAACGAGCTGGACATGCGTTAGCATGCAGAATAATTTCAAAATGAATAACATACCTTGGTTCGAGTGCCGGGGAGGAGACTCCGAAAACAGAAATACCTATCGCTCAGGTAGATCTTGCCGTATTGTGGAAGCACTCTCCACAAATTGCAGAAGAACGTCGCCCGCAGTCTCTCATTGTCGGGTAGCGCAAAGTGCTGCCGGAAGCGCTCATTGTGAGACACGGCATCCTCGTCGTCAACAACTTCGCGTGCTTCCTCGTCCCCAAGATAGCCATCCTCGCCATAATGCTTCCTTCCTCCAGCCCACATGCCCGAGACCTTCTCGACGTAACCCATGGTGTCGGTCGTCAGTCTGTTGCCCAAGGCCATGGTGTTCTTTCGAATGTAGCCAGCAATCCCAGAAGCCTTTGCAAACGGCAAGGTGCCCGCATTAACAAGACCAGAATAGTAACCAGACCCAGAAGCTTGCATTCTGTCATCTCGTAATTCACTGGTTTCGCCCAACTCCTTTGAGCCTTGGATGGGTGTTCTGGAACGGGTGCTGATCGTCTGCTCAGTCTTCGGATAGGGATATTGCTTCCGCTTCAGGTCCGTCGAGCGAGCCGTATCTTGGGATCCTCTTGGATTGACATCCGAGTCCATTAGATCTGTATTTTGCAGTCCTGCTGAAGGCCGGTGGAAAACATCGCTCCGGTTCAAGACCTGGCTGGCAGATGCGTCCGTTTCATTGATTGACTGAATGGCGGCCGACGATACTTCATCAGGTTCCAGCGAAAGGCAGGCAGACTCGGAAGAATCGCGCACTCCCGACGACACTGGAGATAGACCGAATCTCTCGCTCTGTCCCGGTCCCGCCGAGTACCTCTTATTCCCCATGCTGAGGCTGCGTCTTCCACGGTCGACACTATTCCTCTTTCTGTCAAAGCTGGATCTTCTAGACTCGCCACTGACTCTGGAGCTCGAACGCTGACGGAACGATGCAGAAGCTGGCGAAAGCGTCGCTGCGGCTGGTTGAAAGATGGTTGATCGTACCGGACTAGAAGAAGTACGGCCGTGTGGGCTGACTGGAGATTTGAGACGACTTCTGTTTTCGGGGGTGGTGGGGCGTTCGGTCTCGGAATCTGCCTGCTGCTTGCTGCCCTCGACCAAGACCCTCATGACGTTCAGGGCTTCTTGGCCAAACCCGAAGAAGGAGAAAAAGTAGTCGTCGACGGCGTACGAATCATCATTGTCAACCACTCCGACCTTGATGGTTTCGGCGTAGTCAAGTACCGGATTCTCCTCGATTTCCACAACATTGTCCATTGGAATAGCAATCTTCACGCTGTCACCGTCGTTGTGGGATTTGAATATGACTTTTTGCAGCAGCTTCACCCATTCTTTGGCACTGGCGGCACTATCAGCCCGGAAAACGTAGGTCTTCTGGTTGGTTGTGACTGAGAAGTCCATGGGATCCTTCGTCTTGTCCTTGGACTCGATCAGTACAGCAGACAAGGCATAACGTAGATTGATTCGTCCACGAGGGAAGTAAAGGTTGGTTGGGTCGTTGAAGTAAGCCAGGACATCGCCCTTGAGGATGAACCAAGAACGATTCCACATCGTACGGCCGCGCTTGGAAAGGTACCCAGACTTGGTGATGTCCTTCTGTGTTGTATTAGCCAAGTGGGGACCCTCAGGGGATGCATGGCGACATACAGCTTTCTTCGGGAGGTAAGCATAGAAGCAAATATGCTTTTCTGTGATGTACAAATAACCCTGGAGCAGGACTGTTTGTAGCAACCAGCATGGGAATTCTGTGCTTGTTAGCCGAGGCTGAACACAGATTGGCAATCCGAACGTACCTGAGATGACTTTCTCTTCTTCCTCGAGCTGGAAGATCTCCATGAGTCTCTGTGCAAGGTGACCCTGGTCTTTGATTGGCGGAGGACCGACGCCGAAGCTCTCGTGAGCCTTGCGCAGATCGGACCCGAAGGCGGAAGCCTCCATTCCAGCTTTGGCTCTAACATCCTCCTCCATCTTTTCCACATGCACTTGTTCTGGTATCGGGGGTTTCGGGGTCAAGATCTGCGATGAGGACATGGCGTCGTCGGCGTGGGCGTTGCGGTTCTTGGGGGATCTTATGTGGAGTTTCTGGAGAGGACGGAGAATCTTGCGGTCAGAAAAGCTGTGACGGTGCTTCGATTGTGTGCCTACGGCTTGTTGTGAGGGCTGCGCGGCGGCAGCAGCGACTGGGGGTGGCTGGGAAGAGCGGTTCACGGCAGGGTGGTCCTGTTCCTCTTCGCTTTCGCTGAGTTCATCGTGGGTGAAGCGGGAGCGTAGGTTGGCGACAGAGCCAGCATGGGTGATCAGATCAAAAATGGAACGCTGGGCATAACGAGGGTCTTTGGACGCGGTGACGTCTTCGTCCTCGTCTTCGCCATGGCGCAGGCGCTCGGGGATCTCGAAGGACTTGCGCGGATGGCGGGAGGGCCTGGGGCGTATGCGGCCCGCCTTCTCCCTGATGTTGTACTCAGAAGTCATGGTGGGTGGTGAGCAGGCAGGCGCCGCGGGTTGAGTGGTGAGGTCCAGGTTCCAGGGTTGGTGCAGCACGCAAGCTGCTGGACGGCTCGGGGGCGCGGGCGGACGCGCAGTCGGTCTGGGCGTCGCGGTGTCAGGCGCGGGCTGCAGGGACGTTCACATGGTTAGGCCGATGTCTCACAGACGGCGAGAAGGCAACAGGTGAGCTGGGAGCTGGGAGGAGCTCAGACGGACGGGTGGGTTCCTATCGTTATCGGGGTGAGGCTCTCTCTGGGGAACGCCTTAGACGCGAGTCATGGTCCACCCGTTGGACTCTGCGCCTGCAAGCCGGCAACATACCGCCACGTACTGCCTCTCTACTTGCTGACCTGGTCTCACAGCCCTGGCGCCTTTGTGATGCTGTGATTTTGCTGCATATTATTCCAGCGCTAGCAGACATTGGCAGAGCGGCCTGGCACCTGGCACCTGGGGCAAAGCGCCGACGATCACAAGGAAGCTGGAAGCTTACGGACCTGGGCGCCACGTGCGTAGGTTTGTCGTAGCAAACTTCAGCCTGTCACTTCTGTCCACAGTCCACACTCTTCCACCGTGTTACTTGACGCCAGGCAGCCGTCTGTACGTTGAAGCCATGGCCCATGACTCCACTGCTCTGCCTGGAATCTGCAGGCTCCAGCGCCTTCTCTCCGCTCCATGTCTATGTAGACCGACGCGCTTGCTTCCAGGGGTACGGAATGGTGCAGGTGTACAGCATTAGCGGCACGCAGCGAGCCAGGCAACCTCTGGGCCCTGTCGCACACTAGCGAACACATGTACGAATCGGCCACTCACAATTTCGACTCGGCTTCCTCAGCAACTCGCATGAGGAATTCTAGCTGTCCGCAACGTCCTATTACATTAGATCCCGATGTCCAGGCCTCGACTCGGAGCGAAGGTCTTTTTTGAGTCTTGTGCATCAAGCGCATCTTACAACGTATCGAAGTTGAGGGTTGCGCAACAGCTGGAGCTCCCCCATCGAGCCATCACATCCGATCCCTCAGGAGGACTTGCCGGGTACCATCTTCAGCCTCTCAAAGTCCTTGACAACTTCAAGAATGCAATCTGCCGAGCTGACGGTGCCGAACCAACCGAACCGCCGTGACTTGTCCATGCTGCCACCGCGGCATATTAATACGCGTTTGCGAAATGAAGTCCGGAGAAGCTTACCTGAAGTTGACGCGAACTGCATTCGCGAGAGCGCCATCGGCAAAAGCAAAGATGCGGTCAACATCCCGAAGTGCCTTGTCAATCAGCTCATGTTTCTGCGCCAGCTCTTGCCACGCCTGAGTGACGTCGGACTTCTTCGCCCATTCCGCCAAAGAAAAGCGACGTCGGATGGTGGCTTGAGGCCCGAAGCTGCAACCGAGAATACATCAGTATTCACACCATAGTAACGATGAAAACACCCACCCTCTCGGCGTCGTGTCCCTCGCCATCTCCACGACTTCGTAGGCACTCTCATCCAACTCCGGGCCCTTCCACTCCACGCCGTAGTACTCGGCCAGCTTCGGCCAGAACTTTCCCCACGCGAATATGCTGCCATCGGCCGCATTGAACGCCTCGTTCGCCGTGCCGTCGTCCAGCAGCGCCCACTCCGCCATGTAGCCATTCAACATGGCACTGCTCATGTCCAACGGGCGCTCCCACGCCTCCAAATCCCCCGGAAACTCGAGCGGCCGCCCCAAGTGCTTGCACACGGACGCGTACGCCGCCAGCGGAAAGACCAGGTTCATGGCCGCATCCGGCACGGCGCCGAGGATGAAGCTGGGGCGGATGACGTTCCAGGCGACGCCGCTCTGCTCCTCGCACCAGTCGACCAGAAAGTCCTCCTGCGGATAGTAGAAGTTGGGCTCGATGGTGACGCGCGCGTCGTGCTCCTCCTGCGGCACAGGCGCCGGCCCCAGATGCACGCCGTAGTGCTTCGCGCCTGTCTGCAGCAGCACGCGGCGCGGCGCCATGCCGGCCAGCGGCAGCGCGGCCAGGAAGTTGGACAGCAGCTCCGTGTTGACGATGGCCATGTGCTCGGCGTTGGACCACAGCCCCTGGCCGTGCTTGGGCGGCACTTGGATGTACGAGAAGAAGAAGACGTAGTCGGCGTGCACCTGGTGCGACTTTAGCACCCCCGCGATGTAGTCGGGCGACTTGAGGAAGTCCAGCGAGATGTGCTCCGCCTGCGCGGGCAACAGGTCGGGGATGGCGGGCGGGCGGCGCGAGAGGCAGTAGATTTTGGACCAGCGTGAGGGGGTTTGTGCAAGCACGCGGAGCATGTGCTGGCCCGAGATGCCATTGGCGCCCGTGATGATGGCCGTGAGGTTTTTCTTGTCATCCGTATCCGGGAATACCGGTAGGCCACGATATATACCTTGAGACTGGATTTGCTGAACTGTAGCCATGGTGTTTGTTGTCTTGCTCGGTGCTGAGTGGGAAGAGATGTCATCGCGTCATATTCTAGGCTTGTGGTGTTAAATAACCCCTCGCGGTTGACCATCTGCTGGGTGCTCATGCGGGGTTCAGGCGCGTGCTTAGGCCATGGCTGTCCCCATCACCGCCACGCTGGCTCAGAACTCCACTTTAGTGGAGGCTTCTCCCATCCTGCTGGGTCATGGAGCAATCCGTGGCAGGTTTGCTTCCGCTTACCAATAGATCTCAGCGGAGATGGTCAATTTCGTTCTTACTCTTTGCTTGGCCAAGCATGCCATTGGGCGCCAAGACAGGATGCCTGTCTGCCAGATTTCTAATCGAAGGATGACATGAGGCATCGATCTACTGTTGTGCATCCGGGAATATAAAGACATTGGCAGCCAAGCTCTTACTGGTACATCCATCTCCTAACCTTGTGATCATGACGTCACTAACTTATGTTGCGGGGGTTCTACCGTGCACAACAAAATGCTGGCGACATGCTCTGTCCTCCCCAGTGATGCAGATTGAGCTTCATAGCCGTGGAATATAGTCCTAATTCTTCAAGTTCATCAGTCGTCCGAAAATGCTTTTTGGTACTATCAGTTTACATTGTGCAATAGCAAATACCTAGAAAGATAAAGCACTCATCCAGTTGTGAAAATGGGACGAGGAACAGATATGTCCAGAAGATGTTTCACCTTGCTGAAAGAATGGAAGTCTCTTTTGGGTTGCAAGAGGTATCATGCGAAAGCACCAACGCTCATTTACGCTCATCCTTCTTCTCCCAGGTCGCGTCAAACCCTTGTGGGTCGACAGCATATGCCCGAAGGTAATCCCTCTCCAGATCGTGCGTCTTCTTGCCAACCAAAACCAAACTGTGGAGTGGCTTTCCAAGATCAGACTGGCTGAGCTGCTCGAGGGTACCTGCCACAATAGTCTGGTCGGGGGCGCCGACGCGAGCAACTCCCACTGCAAGTGCTTCCTTTCCGCAGATACCCTGACCCTTCTCCTCTTCGATCTCAATCAGCTGCTGAGCGCACTGAGCGACGGTCATGAACCTCGGTGGCTCGTAAATGATCTTTCCGCGGGCCAAGGCATCCAGGTTGGGCTCCTTGACCTTGATGTCCAGCAGGACAAGCGTGTGCAGGCCGATTGCGTCGTTCTCGAGAATCTTGTCGTACCAAGAGGCTGGGCGCCAGTTGTCTGTGAAGAAGACCATGCTGATGGTCTGGCCGAAGTTGTAGAGCTGCAGGCCGGTGCAGCCAACGCCGGTCAAGATGCTTGCGTTCGGGACTGTGTTGGTGGGGATGCCGAGTTCACGCGCACGGAGGACGAGATCGGTGTGGGTGGTGGCGCTTTGAGAGAGTCAATTCTGCGTGGTGTAGGAGCAGGTGTATCATGGCGCATACCCAAAGGGATCGCCGACAACAAGGAAGGCGACGTCGACTTTGTCGGCATCGGCTAGGATGGAGTCGCTGTCCGACTCGACCATTTCGCGGTCGGCAATGATGACAGAGCGGCCATAGAAAGCTTCCTACTACGGCGCAGCATACTCGTCAGTCTTGCAGTGGTTTGTTGCACTGTGAGCGACAAGACCCACCAGTTTCTCTTTGTCAACCAGCAGGATGGCCGTGTAGGCTTCGAGGTAGACGCGCTCGGCCTGCTTGACAATCTCGAGACCGCGGACAGTGATGTCCTTCTCGTCGGCGAGGCCGAGACCGATGAGGTGGAGCATGGTAACGGTGGTGCGGGGTGGTGTTCAGGTTGTTGGTGTGGAGGAGCAGAAGTGCTGGAAATTATTGATGGAGCCCCACCACAGCATCGTAGGGCTGAAGGCGGTGTCAGCGATCGAGTCAGTCGCCGAGCCGCCGGCCCGTCGCATCACCTCCCCCGTCTCTCTCTCCATCAAGACACCCACGAGTATCGTCCGTTCGCGCTCCGCCAGCCACTTCGGGCCGTGCTGTGGCCCTGTAGTTATCTTTGTCCCTGTTTTGTTAGTCCAAGGAACAGACCAGTCGCAACCATGACGGACAAGTCAGTCAAGTACCGCACCGAGATCCAGCAGGTCAGTTCACTTTCATTCAACAGCCCTGCACAACCTTTGCTTTCTCCCAACGCGTCCCGCAAATGTGACCTGTCGCTGCCGTAGATGGAAGCTACGCCATGCACGTCTCGATAAGAACTTTGGACGATGGTGCAACCTTCCATCAACACCACCCTCACCTACTCTTAAACATGCAAAACAAAGCCCTCGACAGCAGTGGCAGTGGCAGACCATGGCAGTGGAGAGAGTTTGCTCACGTTGTGCAACAGATGATGTTCGTCTCTGGTGAGACGGCTGAGCCAACTGCTGAAACGACAACTCTCATTGAGCAAATCGTTCAGCAGCAGGTCCAGGAGATGGTACGCTCACCTTTTTTAACCCCTATTAGAGGTCACTGATCTAAACGGTGGCAGCTTCGAGAGTGCACCAACCTGGCTACCCGCCGTGGCAGCCGCAGCATCTCGACCGACGACCTCATGATGCTCATCCGCCATGACCGTGCCAAGATCAGCCGTCTCCGCACTTTCCTGCAGTGGAAGGACGTTCGCAAGACGGCCAAGGACTCGGACGAGAAGAACCCGGGTGCCGAAGACCTCGCTGCTGATGATATCGGTGTTGACATCACGGCCACTGCTCCCAACCCAGCCACCAAGACTGCGAAGCCTGCCGGCTCCAAGAAGGCCGTCGACCTGGTCTGGGATGTGCAGTCCTTCTTCTCCGAGTTCCCGCCCGCCCGCGAAGAAGAGGAAGACGAGGAAGAGACGGAGATGAACTACGCCACCATCCAGCGTCTCCGCAACGCCGATGAGCGCACCAAGAACATGACACGTGAGGAGTACGTCCACTGGTCCGACTGCCGTCAGGCCTCCTTCACCTTTCGCAAAGGCAAGCGCTTCCGCGAATGGGCTGGCTTCGGAACCATCACCGACAGCAAGCCCAATGACGATATCATCGACATCCTTGGTTTCTTGACCTTTGAGATTGTGCAGACTCTCACCGAAGAAGCACTCAGAGTGAAGCAGGCCCAGGACGCCTACCGCAAGGCTGTTGGCGGCGATCTTAGCAGCGGCCAGAGCCGTAAGCGCAAGCGTGAGTCTGGCCTGTTCGATCCGCCCGAGGAGGCTCGCGAGCCCGTTAGCGCCGGCCATGTCAGGGAGGCCTTCAGGCGCCTGCAGCGGGGCCCGCCGAAGAACAGAAGCATGCTCAACTTCACTGGCCTGCTCCAGCGCACGCCTCTGAAACTCGTGAGTTCACCTCAGGACGTTGACAATCAATACACACTAATCAAGACAGATCTGATGCATTGCATTTACTGCCCTCACAACTGGCGTTTTACGGATACGTCTCTGGTCAGAGACACCTTGATACCCAACAGCATGGGATGGGTGATTGGTATTTCCCGGAGTTCTGGATTTGGGCATGACACTCGGTTGGGTGGCTTTTGTAGTTTCAGCGGCATTGACTTTTAGATCGAAGCGGAGCGTGGCTTTTGTCCAACGATGATGATTGGTCAAAAAAAGGCAGCAGTGCAATCAGTCTTCGGACTCGCGGTTCTGCGGAATGAGAATTCCTCCCTTCCTACTGCTGATCTCCGCTTCTTTCGGACGAGGGCCAATATCCTTGTGATGCAGAAGGAGAAACACATCGATTATTTTTGCTTGGGTATAGCTGAATCGAAACGATGGAAGATATCTAACCAAGGCAAAAAAGGAAAGAGAAAGAGGAAAAACGAGGGAAAACGAGGTGCGGTAACTGAATACCAACAAGTTCGGTATCACAAATGACCGCATGCGCATCAAGGAACGGAAACAAAACTCGGCCTCTTTATCTCTCGACATTCCTCTCGCAATCGCCCAGACCACAGCTTCCCCTCTCCTGCGCTTCTCACGGCGGGCATCCACGACACTTCACCGATGACTTTCCTTCGCATCCCGGATCGAGATACTGCCGATCCTCTTCGCACGAATCCCAGCAGCTTAACACAGTATCATAGTCAGCCAAGTTCTGCAGAGAGAGAGAGAAGGATGGAGAGAGAGCGGAACGACGGATGTTTTTCTTCTTTTCCCCACTAAAAAAAAAGAAGAAGAGAACACAAAACTTGGAGGAAGAAGGGAGAGAGAGAGGGGACACAGAAAAGAACTTACCCCCCATACCTCACCCCGCACTCCTTGTTGATATGGTCCGAGCACACGTTATGCGGACACAAGTCCGGCTCCACTTTGGCCGTCGGCGCGAGCGCGATGAAGATGGGCCGCTCGGCCCTGGGCGACCCCATGGCTGCGCCCACGACGTCGCGCACCTCGCCTGCGCCGGGGCCGCCGGTGGGGCTCGGACTGGTCGTCGGGGCTGTGACGGCGGCGGCCGCGGGCGTTGATGGCAGCTCTGCGGCGGCGGTGGTGGTGGTGGTGGTGCTGTTGCTGGCGTTGAGCTCGACGAGGGCGAGGGCGCCGCCGATGGCTCGCATGCCTCCGTCGATGATACCTGAGGAGGATGCGGGCGTAGACCTTTGGTACGAAGCAACCCCGGAGGAGAAGGAGCTGGGGAGCGTGCTGCTGCTGGGTGCGTATGTCGCATCTGGGGTCGCGGGGAGGGTCACGGACAGGTAGGCCTGTGGGGGTGTGGAGGCGGGGAGGGCAAAGGACGGCGCGGTTGAGGCGTCGTCGCCGTACCCGGCTGAGGACGATGACGACGATGGCGGTGGTGGAGGGGCTTCGCCGTAGCGCCACTGTGGGGGCGCCGCGGCCGCCATGCCGGCGGGGGAAGCGAGGACGGTGGTGGGGGTGGGGAAGTGGGAGAGGAGGAGGAGGAGGAGGAGGAGGGAGGGGAGGAGGACGCTGCTTTTGCAGTGGTTGAAGTGGCGCATTGTAGTGGTTGAGATGAGAGAGATGACTGGATAAAAGGAGAGTGTAAAGAACGTGCGGATTCTGGATAGTGAAATTCTCTAAATCTGCTGAAATGGTCGTCGTGGGGACGAGGACAAACGAGTGAAAATGAAGAGGGAAAAGCGTGATCATCCACGTCCGTAGCTGGCGTCTTTATACCTACCGCATATGCAGGCAAGGCGTCCCGGGTATCACTGAAGCAAAAGGTGACGATGGCAATGGTGGCAGTGGCGATCAACGTCCGTCGGCTAAATCCGTCATGTCCCTCCACGGGAGAAAGAGAGAAGAAGACAAGAAGGTCCATGGGATAGCAAGTTGAGACATTGCTGATATCGACATTAAGTTTCAGTGATTGCTTTGTCTCAATTGCCACCTCCCACCTCACATTCTTCTGCCTCGTGAAGAACGAGGAGAAAGCAGTGGCCCAGGCCGTTCACGCACGCGTGACTGTGACGATATTGCCTTGCTCTTCGACGTACGCCCAGCTCCTGTGCACCGGCGCCAAGCGGTGGGACAGAAATGAGAGACAGTCGTGTCTTCTTCTCCTTGCTCCGTTCAAATAAGGACTTGTCATGAATGAGGGGTGTCGCCAAAATCAGACACCGTGGCATACGTGAGCGTGCATCCGTTCCTCGGTATCGGTGCCACAGTGCTTGAAGGGCTGACCCGGCCCATCGGAAAGGATACAAAGTTCCTGGGTCGTATTCACGGCTGTGTGAGAAGATCGGAATGCTCGCAAAGGGAGGCCACAACGGCTTGCGAGATGCAGCATGCTCTTTCGGGACATCAGATAGAGAGTTGGGAGGAACCGACAGACCAGGTAGAGCCTTTCGAACCTGGTTTCATTCCTACCTACAGAGACAAGGACAAGACCCCTGATCCAGCACTCCAAGACCGGCGCAATGCAATGTACATACAGACCAAGAGAAAGTAAAAACCGAGAAGACCATGATTACGTGGTCCGCCAGGATCCCTGACGCCATGACATCATATAGTGTACATACAATATAGAATAAGACACTTTTCCTCGTTGCTCGCTAACGCCGGGGAAAAATAAAGCTCGGAGCCATGGATTCTATAAGTGTCCGTTGCCTGGAACAAGGAAAGAAACAAGTGATTTCGCTCAAGGATGGGCCTGGGTATGCGCGTTAAAGGACACGAGGCAGTGAAACGCTTGTGCCTGAACGAAGAGAAAATAAAACATGCGAGGGCCCGCCGGGTGCAGTTGGTACAAAACGATGAACAAGGGTGAGCCTCTACTCCATTTCCTCGCCAGAGTCGTAGACATGCTCCCTCCACACTTGCTCTATCCACATAGCCCCTTCCTCGTTGACGCCTTTTTCTGGGTGCACCACCACACTTGCTCCAATCGGCGCCGTGTGCGTGCTGCTGCTGAGTGGAAGCTGGTATCGCAGAATGCCCCGCACTATCAGCTCAAACGGATACTGAATGACACGCTCCCACCGCTCCGTACCACCAGCTTCAGTCTTGTTGCCTGGCTTCTGGAGCCGGAGCTCGCCGACAGAGTAATGTGGCCGGCGCTTGAGAGGGTCGCCATCAAAATTGAGTGGCGAGTCGAAGTGGAATATGCGGCCAAGAAGCATCGTCTGTGAGTCTCCTTCGGGGTCTTCGATCGGGTCGTGCGGGTCGTCGTCCAAGGAATGGAACGACGCATCGCTATGAGCCCGTTTGCGTCTTCGCGTGGCAAAACGGTCCCCGATGACGGGGCCAAGGAAACCACCCTCCGGTTCATCATCCCAATACCTTTCCGACCCGACGTGCTTGCTCTTGGCGAAGACGTTGACGTCCATGTCGGCGATGGTGACAGCCACGATGTTGGGATTGATGGCTTCGACAAGCAGATCCAGCATGATTTCCTGCTCACTCGCGAGAACGTTCTGGATCTCCACAATCTCGACCTTGTACAACGGCTTCGTGGTAGCGAAGAGAAAGCCGACGGCACCAAACGCGAGCAGCAGCACCATGATAGTCAGCACGAAGCAGCCAGCGAACCGTCGCAGGCAACCATTTCTGCGTCTTTCGTAGCGGTCGTGGTAATGCAGACTGGCGCTCGTGGGTCGCGGCCGTACAGGAGGTCCCCTTCGACTGCGCACAGTACTCATGAGAGGAGTCCTCTCGTCGTCTGCACCCTCGCCGTCCATGTCGTACGCCGATAGTTCGCCCATCTTCCTACCCGACGGGTGGCTTGTCCGCGAGGCATATTGAGGGAACTTTGGACTTGAAGGAGCAGATCCATGTCGTGATCCGTAACCAGACACACTCCTCGCCTTGGAGCCCGGCGGAGCTGGTCCGTCCTCGAACAGGGAATTCACGGCAGCATTACGACCGTACCGACCTATGTGATGGTGGTAGTTGCTGTGGCTGCCACTGGGCCGTGAGAGGTTGCCTCGTGCCGCACCGTCGAAGCGTTCGTTGACGTCTTCATCGAGGCTCGGATTGCCGTAAGGGTTGTTAGCGAACTTCATACTTCTCTTTCCCGCAATGCTGCGGTGCCCTTCAAAGACGTTGTTGATCGACCGAAGGCCACCGGCAAGTCTTGGGTGTTCCACCATGCTCGCCATCGATGTTGCGCTCGGCGTGCGGGAGTGGTGTCGGCTCGCACGGGGTTGTGTGTCGGGCGGGTTCGACTCGTAAACAAAGGTTTCGTCGGAATCGGATGAGTTGGCCTCATCGACGGCACTAGCTACCTTGGCCTCAAAGATGTCTGCCTTTGAGGACGCTTTGCGGGGAGAATCGTTAGTGTATGTTGAGCTCATGTGTTTGCTGACAATTGTCGAAGGGGTTTGAGTGAATTGGGAAAAGTCGCCCGAGCTCGGATAAGCCAAGGTGCGGATACTCGAGTCTGCTGTGGTGCTGAGTGCTGACACGGTGTGCGATCTAACCGGAAAGTCGGGTCTGACGACGGGGCTGACAATTGGGTTGACGACAGGAACATGGTGATGGCTGAATGGATTGCGGACTATTGGTGGATACCTACCCGTTCCCGACGTAATTGATGGCGCCTTTCTTACTGTCCTTCTCTTGTCCCTCCTCGGCCGAATCGTCTCGTTGCTTGGCTTCAGGCGAAGGCTGCCGCTGGGCTCTCCACGTCCAAGTGAAGGGCCTCCCGGGGAGGGCCCCATGACTCCTTGTGGAACGGATCGCACCGTCTCGGTTTCGACCGTCATGTTTCTCGAGGGCTCGGTGACAGACCTAGACTTTCCGGGGACGAGGCCAGTAAAGGAATTTCTCGATGTTGCCAAGGGTCGCGGGCCGCTCGCCTTCTTCTGTTCCGCCCGTCTGCCATGGTCTTCGGACTTGTTGTTGTTGTTGCCTCCGCTTTCACTTCCACTTTCCCGGGCTTTCGAGTTTTCTTTCGCCAATTCTGCTGGATTAGCGACAACGGTGTCGTCACTTGATGACTTGGCGGGATTGTTACTAAGAGACCAGTCAGTTTCTGTATATTTTCGAGGTGGGCAAATTGGTAATCAAGATCCGTCCGCACGATACCCTTGGTCGACATTACGCATACATGAGTTCGTCTGGACGAGCTGAGTGTCTTATATCCAGATGGACGTCCAAACTCTCATGTAAATGTGCCGCCGACCAAGTGATGCGAGAACCGAGCTTATAAAGGAATCGCCCGGCATTCAGCAGCGGCAGGTGCAATAACATACCTGTGTGCTTGGAGGATGTTGAAGCTAGGCGTGGCTGGAAGACTGGACTCCTGGACGGTTTCTAGTGCAGGCGCAGCACCGCTTGGTGCCCTCATTGAGCCCTTCCGCGCCATGTTGCTGTCTTGATCTTCGGAATCGCTTGGCAACGGGTCATGCTTCGGCTTTCGTATATCGGGGGGCGATGCGGTGCGTTCGACGACGATGTTGGGGGCGGACTGGGTCGACGGGGGCAGGTCTGGCCTCGGGGCTCGGGCTTGTTGGGCTTGTTGGGCTTGCTGAGCTTGCTGAGCTTGCTGGGCCTGCTGGGCCTGCTGAGAGCGTAGTGAATTGCGGCGGGAGCGGTTGTTGGTGGGGGGAGGTGACTTCAGGCGCGGTGATAGAGGCCAGTGGGGGGTGTTGTCACCGGAGCTGTTTGATTTGTGTGGTTTTGGGCCGCGGGTCGAGTCTGCCTGCGGGGGCGGTGGCAGCTGGGGCATGTTCGCAGATGCAAGGGCGCGTTGGATGGCAGCAGCAGAGGGCGCAGTGCTTGTTTGGCCGGCGAGGTTGGTAGGGCGGTTCGGGCTGACGTCCTGGTTGCTGTTCTTCCTCGACCTTTGGACGCGGCGGGCGGGAGCAGCCATGGCCGGAGTCTGGCGGTGGAGCTGTGGCGGACGCGAGGGCGAGGTGTCGCGCGACGACATGGGCGAGTTCGTAGCGGAGAGCGGAGCCGAAGGGTTCAGAGCGCGAGCCTGAGAGGCTCTGGACGAGGTCGCGGTGTGATGGGCGGGTGTGATTGGGTTTGTTGTGGCACTGGTTGCACCGGGCTTGGGAGCGGCAGCAGGGCCGCAGTCTTCAGCTGCCGGCGCCGGGTCTGCGGTCTCGGACAGGCCAGTGACGGAGCGAAAGCCTTCGTCGTGGTCGGTCATGATGGGCGGCGCGAGTGCGTGGGGTCATTGCAAGGTGCAAGGTGCTGCCGGGCGGAAGCGGTTGAGGTTGCGGTGGAGCAATGGGCAGTTCGCTGTCATTGATTGATGCGCTAGGCGAGCGCTGGGAAGGCCTTCGCAGAGTCCACCCGAGGGCACGCGGCAAGCAGCGGTTCGCGGAGCGTGCAGAGGCCACGCAGCTCAGCGCAGCAGCAGCATGATGGCGGCGAGCGAGGCGTAGGCGGACGTCAACGGTCAGGTGCTAGAAGGGACTGGACGACATTCTCTGAGTGCTAGGCTGCATCCATCAACGCGCCCACCGCCCTCGCTCTCCGCCCGACAACGTTATCGTTACCTGCCCTCACTTCACGCTGACGCCTGCTTCGACACTCCCTCTGCCTCGTCTTTCCCTTCCGGATCGTCGACGGCGCGATCATCGCTCCCATAAGCCCGTGCCCCTCTCGGTCGCACCGCCCGGCGAGACATGTGAGACTGTGCGCGCGCGAGTGCGACCGCGCCGACAGCCAGCTCACACTTGGGCAGCGTCAGACTAACTGACCGCATCCTCTCTCTGCCTTGAAACAATCACCGTTAGACACCGCCTCTTTCTCTTTCTTGATTATTTCTTTTCATTTCGCTAGCTACCCGTGCTTCCGCTCGCCCTGCCCTGCAACTCGGCGAAATTTCTGAACCTACTTGGTGTAGCTGCTCTGCTATCTACCCAATCCAACTATCGTTCAGTCGTGAAAGGGCTCAAAAGAGAGAAAGAAAAAAACCAAAGGAAACCCCCACACCCTCGAGTCCTCCTGCCGCTTGGTCGTCTCACGGGCGTGGGCTCGGGGTCGTACAATCAGATGCTATTTTCTCCCCGCGGCATACTATTACAAGAGGGCATGGCTATAGGTAGAGAAAAAGACTGCCCGTTTATTTTCTTGGTGTGATGCAGGCTATGCGCAGAAGAAATCGCTGCAAACCATCGCGCTTGGCCGGCCGTGGCGACGTTGGTAATACAATGTGTAAAAGAAGAAAGTGGTAGTGTGGTCGAAATGCGTATGTCCGCCGTGATGAATCGAATCTTCGGATCATCCGTCTGTCGTAAAATCGTAGGGGTGATCCGCAAAGAATGTTATACAGGAGGAGCTTGTCGTCGTCGAGGTATAGGCCGATGTGGTGTCGTAAGCGCTGAACACCAAAACAGCACGTCGCGAAAAACGATGGGATATCGAAACGGAAGAGCAGAAAAAGAGCAAAGCAGGAATAAGCAGCCACGTGTTGCGCCGTCCAGGAGCCCGTCATGACTTAGCCAAAGCCTTGAAACCAAACGCCCATCGCCTGCCCATTTCAAACACCAGATGTTAATTTTTTTTGTGCCTTGGAAACCGCTTTTCCAAAAGCAATCCCTAATCAGGGTAGTATCCAGGAACCGTAGGTCCTAACGTGTTGCATGTCGGTCAGTTGGTGTCCATCATGTCCACGTCGAAATCGGGGTTGAGAACGTAATCGGCGGGTCCCCAATTGCCCTCGTAGATGGTGGCACCCGCGCGTCTGCGCTTCTCGACCCAACAGACGCCGTCGAGATGGTAGATCTGCTCGATAACCGGACGTGCCTCTGGATCAGGCGAGATCATCCACTCAACGACTCTGTCTAGGGCGCCCTCATCTTCCGGATCGGCCATGAACTTAGGAGGCTCCACAAGCGTGCCGGTAAGATGCCTCCTTGGCGAAAGCTTGCGTAATGCTTGCGAGGTTTCGTCGTCGTGATCAGAGCCGACGAGGGTTTCGTGCGAAGGCATCATTGAGGGCTCCTCATCGAGGATGGGATCACCGGATTCATCGCGCTCAAGCGTGGTGTCCGAGCTGAATGTAAGGCTGGGAAGATCGCTCAGATCGCCATTCCTGAGACGTTGCCACGATGCACCGTTATCCGGAAGGATGATATTGCCCGCAATCTCAACCATGATCATGCCGAGAGCGAAGACATCAGCAGGCTTGTCGAATTGACCGCGAAGGATTTCGGGTCCAATGTACTCGCGGTCACCTTCGCCGTCTATGCCGTGAGGTGCGGGCCAAGAACTTGCAAGGCCGAAGTCACCGATCTTGAGAACGCCTTCCCAGTCAATGAAAACGTTTGCCGGCTTGAGGTCAAGGTGAATGAAGCCACAGTCATGGATGTGCTTCACGCCCTGGAAAAGATAGAATCAATAGTCGGCTCGGGACCTCAGTGTAAAGTGGCAAAACATACCGATGAGAGCTCCAGCAGAATCTTCCAGATCCTGAAGTCGTCCAAACGAGCCTTGTCTCCGGCCTCACTCAAGAAGTTTTTGAGATTTCCGTTCTCGCAATATTCTGTTTGGATGTAGAGATGGTGATTCGCCTCCCAACAGTCTGTGAAGTCAATGATGTGCTCGTTTCCACGCAGCGACCTGAGAATTTCCACCTCCTGCATCTTCCGTTCCCTATCCTTGACGCCGGTGTAGGGCTTCTTCGATTTCTTGACAATCCATCCATTCGTTAGTGAATGGGATGACGGCGATTGGGTCATCGTGTCGTCCACCGGCTGATCAACGAGGAAGACTTGAGAGAACTCGCCATCACCTGGGAGGAGTCTGACATTTTCGAATCGTGCAGTCAGGGCGGTATCCACGTCGTTTTTGGTGAGGCCGGTGATGGGTGCGACTGGCTGATTGTTTCCAAATAGGAACATCTGATCCCGAGACGTAGTAGGGGTAGCCGGGGGGAATGCAAGTCCGCTGTTGATGCTGGCATTGAAATGTATGGAGCTTCGGCGATTGCCCTGAGCCGAGATAGAAAGGCGACTGGCATCTGGTGGTGTGAAGCTTCCTTGAGGCGTGTGAGGCGACGTGCACCGGTCAAGAGTGGGAGTAGGCACAGCTGAATATGGGGTTTTCTCAGCACCAACCGCAGGCGATGGAGTAGAAAGAGACTTGAGAGAATGGTTCAGGAGCGGCGACGGGCAAGTCGGGATGGATGCCCGTCTACCGAAAGGAGGGGAGGACTCGATGTCTTGGGAGTTCCGGAACGGGTTGGGAGAGCGCTCAAAGAGGCCCTTCTTGCTTCCCGCACCCATCTCCGAAGAGCCACGTGGAAAAGACTTACTCTTTGAGAATATAGGAGAGGGAAGTTCGTCGGGAGTAGGTGGAGCAAAGGTGTCAGGTCCAAGGGAAGCACGTCGGCCAAACAAGTTACTCCTCAAGCTGTTGTCCCTGGAATTCCTACCACTGGCCTGCTTGGTAGGCGTGGGAGGAAACTCGTCGTTACCAAAGTGGTCACCGGTGCCTGAAGGAGACTGGAGATGATCGTCGCCATCAATACTGATGAAGCTGCCCCTGCGCTCAAGCCCGCCATTCTGGCATCGAGAGCCGAAGATGCTCACGCCCTGACCAAAGGAGATCGGTGTAGCCTTCACGGCGTGTGAGCTGAAAGGCGTAGACGGAGTACCAAACTCCGGCCGGGACATGGTAGACTTGTCAAAGGTGCTCCGCTGGAACGGCGTAGAGCTCGCCACGGGTGGGAATGACACCCTCTTCGATGGCGTATCAGGCATTGTGTAGCTCTCAAAGCCTCCAGTAGCCGGGGCCTCCACATTGCGGTTCTTCTTCGAAATGAGACCGGTCGACATGAAGGCAGCGGGTAGGGGCTTCGCCATCCTGAAATGGTCGGGAGTGGCGAATGACGAAGGGTCGGAATCATCGTTCTGGGCAAGCATTCGGCCAGCCGGACGGGCGGCTCCAATAGGAAGCGATCGTGAGAAGCTGATCGGAGGCCTCGAGAACTCGGCGATCGTTTGGCGCTGGGGCGCCGGCGCCGGCGGGGGCAGATGAGAGGGAGAATCATCATCGTCGCTCAGGCTGGAGCAAGAAGATGACGGCGTGAGTGCGTTGGATAGAGGGTGTGGCTGGTGTGCGGTGGTAACGGCCGATACCGAGCGCTGTTGAAAAGGATGAGGTGATCCGTACTTGGTGGTCTTCCGAAAGGGCGACTCGGCGGGCGACGGGCTCATGGCGATGGCACTGTCGAGAGAGATGCGAGACTTGGACCTGGAGGCGGCTGAGCCGGGAACTAGGAATTCGTGTCCCTCTTGGGAGAGACGTGGGCGTCCCAGGCTGGAGCTGTACCGCTGTAGTGTTGATTTTCGAAGAGATGCCTTCCGGATCGGGGAGGCACGTCTGGGTCCAAGTGGGGAAGACGACGGTGGTGCGAACGAGTAGTTCGTCATTTCCCTATCCGGTTCGCTGTTTCCACGTTCTTCAGCCTGACCAGGCGTCAATGCGTGGTCGAAAACATCAAGGTCCCCGAACGGGCCGCCATGCAGGCTCCTTCTCTTTGCTACAGGGCTGCCTAGGCTAGCCTGGTCGAGGTTCATGATTCCATCGCTGCGCTTCAGCGGACTGGACTTGGCCGGCTGAAGACACCTTGAAACCGCGTCATTCGCCTCGCCCTTTGGTTTGGCGAACTCGAATTTGATGGGGCCGTCGTTGAACTCGAGACGGGCGCTGGTTGCCTTTGCGTCCGGCTCGGATTTGGCGTCGTCAATATCCTCGTCCATGTTGTCTTCCTCGGTAGAGCTACGGCGCCTCGATGTAGGCGACTTGTTGGCTTGGTTCAAGGTGTCGCTGAGAGCCCTGCGCATGGGGCTTCTGGGCGTCGGTCGCTTGCGCGGCGAAGTCCGGAGGGGTCCGAGGCGACGGAGGGTGGACTTGCTCTTCTTGGTCGTAACGGGGGTTTCCTGAAGAGGGGAGAAAGGAAAGAGTTCGGGCGCATGGTGGTCCTTCCTTGACTTTGGACTGAAGGCCCTCGACAGAGCCAAGGGCGAAAGCGGAGACTGCGGCGAGCCGGAAGGCGTGTTGTTGCTGTGCAGGGTGAAACGCGACGCCTTGGAGGGAGACCGAGAGAGAGAACGCCTGATCTGCTTGATAGAGGGGAATCCGTCGACGCGGTACGAGTGCGGGTGGGTTGGTGAGTTGAGGTGCAGGGTGCCGCCGACCTCGCGGTGAGGGGAGTAGGCCAAGTCCATGCTTGCGGAGAAACTGCGGTCGGTCGCGATACCGTTGATACGCGTCGCGCGTTCTCGCAATGACGACAACACGGCGGCGCGTGGTGGAGTAAAAGTCCTAACAGAGCGCTGGTGGACGCGATTTCTGGTTTAGAGTCGCGTTCTAGAGAGGAAGCGGCCTTTGCGGAGGGTGTCGCATGCGAAAGTTTCCAGGAGGCGGCGATGCAATCGATAGCGGGCAGTTAAGGCGGCTGCCACGCGCTTGAGAGTCTCTTGGTAGGAATGTGAGAGGTGTTTACCGTCAACAGACGCGATCCTAGACGTGCGATAGTCGAATTCCTTCCCCTTCGCTCTTGCCTGGCTACACCGCCCGTCTCAACGCCATCCAACGCTCAACGTGCGCGGGCCGAAATACGCGAGCGGGAGCGTGTCAATCAGGCGGAGAAGGTATCCGACAGTGGGTGGGGAGCGTGTTTGGGCGGCGATTCGAGGGTGGTGACGTGCGGAGCGCGTGGAATGCAGTGCGACCAGGTAAACAATAGGCGCGTCAATGTGCGACCGTGGTGTGTGTCGGGCGCGTCGGGAGGGGATGGTCGGGGTGCGGCTGATGGTGGGACAAAGAATGCGGACAGGGCGAGGCGGAGAAGTCGTCCGAGCGGGTGCGCCAGAGCTGAGGGCGCTCGCGCAGCGGGTGGTGGTTTTGGCCGACGAGCACTCGATGGCTAGTGAGGGAGGCGGGAGGGCGGCGGGCGTGCGCGCGTGGACTTGGGCTAAGTTGCGTTTGCTGGCAAAGGCTCGCTACCAGATCCCTGAAGGAAGCGAAAGCCCCTGTCGGTCCCTCGTGATCTGCCCGCGCACAGGGCGACAGTGACAGCGCTTCGACCGTGCGAAGTGCGTCTGGCGATGCGACACGGCGACTCCTGAGGTGCAGCCTGCGTCGAGGGAGACGTCGGAAAGGAGTGTCCGGCGCGCGCACCCCACGCCCGTTCTCTGCAGCCAAATGCCCGCGCTTCACTTCGCCACGATGCCGGCATTCATTGTTTGTTTGTTTACCATGACCCCTTCCTCTTTGAGCAGATGGATCTGCCTCGGGCTTCCCCATGCCCAGCTGCGCATTGCGCACTCAGCCGATGGGGATGCCCCTCTGCCGGCCACTTGCTCTTCCATATGATGGACATACGCCGCCATAGCCGTTCTGCGGCTCGCCGCCTTGGGGTGCACCAGCGGGTCGCAGCTGCGCACCCGCACCATTGTTTGTGTTCCTGCATTCTTCTAGGCTGCAGGAATCAATGCCATTATGGAAGAAGAAGTCTGGTTCACATCGCCATGCCGGACGTCGGTCCCATTCATGTGAGAGAACATAAGCACTACTTGACCCTTGCTAGGAAGATCCATTGCGACGCCCAACCATTTAGCTTTGCCCTGCATGCTCAGCCATCCATAGAGCCCAACTTCGTCGCCTTGCAAGGTGATGGTGTGTTGGCAGATGTGGGGAATTCCACGCCTTTCCTGCGATCATGCGTCCCGTTGCGGACGGCAACCATCTGCTCCATCCATGCTGCACGTCAAGGGTGACGTGACGTACCTAGTGGCGTAGAATTTAGCCACACCATTAATCATCCACGATCAACCGGTCTCTTCGGCATCAGAGCTGTCCATTCGCCACCACATCAAGCTGCTGCCTCGCAGCCTTCCGAACAGTCTGGGACGGGATCTCCGCTCTATCGGGCAATCATGGCGCTAATCATCGACGTCTATTTCATAGCTCCTTCAGTTACCCGGCCTGGCCTTCGGATAGGTCAACCCATGGATATATCGATGCAGCTTGACGGAGACTTCATGTGCTGCAGCCGAGCGGGGGAACCAATCAAGGAGATTTGGGCAAGGGCGCTCTACCACACCAAGGCGGAACGACAGGCGTGGACGCGCAGCATGTCCTAAACTGGCGCTTGCGGAGGTAGAAGCTCACATAGCTACCTAACGAGTTCGGCATCGGTGGAGCATTATTATTATTATTTCCGTATCGTCGATCTTGAAGGCCGTGTTTACATGCTCGTCGACTAGGCTAGATCGAGGTAGGTGATGCTCGCCACCGCCCCCACATGGCTCCCATGAATTAATCTACAAAGCACCGCCGACCAATCAGCTTGCGGCATTCTCAACCGCAGTGCCTTTTCGGCACATTCCCATGCACTACGCATTGACTGTCATCCAGCAGGTTTTTCGGCAGCATGAAACCTTCCATGGTCGGCCGTGCCTGAGGCTGCATCGTTGCACTACCCCGGTGATCACAGGATCATCCGCGTGTCCCCGCCGGCACGCACCACAAGATGTGCGAAAGGCAGCAAGCCGACGGGGCTGGGAGAGGCGCCGGCCGGCCGGGGAGATCACCAGTTCATCAGCCCAGCCCAAAATGGACTGCAGCGAACCTGCAGTCTTTGCACACCGCCAGCGCTTCGTTATATTCCCTGCAGCAGACTGACAAGGATGCTCTGATAACATGTGGCCCTCTACATTTACAGGGCCTTGTCGATTCTGCATCCCAAACACAGGCAAAGCAGCAAGATACGCGACGGCTGCGCGGCCTCTCCCCGGCCACGCCTTTTTGGGCTCTTCTGATCCACTCGTTTGCTCGACGTACATGGCCTCAACAATCGGATCGCTAAGCTCCACGCCACTTGCTACGCCACCTTCTTCCCTGTGCCAGCTCACCACCCACCACTTCAGTACTTCGGCTTGAACGGCATTGTCGACATCTGCTTGCCTGGATTGGCTTTGATGCCGAACAGCTTGTAAATCCAGTTCAGGATCACGAAGAAGGATTCTGGCTCGCCCATGTGCTTGATGCCGGGCACGAACCTGTCACGCATGTGAGCACGTGGTGTTTGAGCTGCACCTCAGATTACGCACCTGGCTTCCTTGGGAGGACCATGCTGAAGGGCGAGGTAGTAGTCGTCAATGGGGAAGATCTCGTCCTCGGTCCCCTGAAAAAGAAGAAGTCAGCGCTAAGTCTCGCAGGAGTCTCGGCGAGTAGTATCTTACATTCACCAGAAGTAGGCGAGCGCACTCGGGCTTGTCCAGTGTCCCGTCATTCAAGAGGGAGAACTTGTGCGCCTCCTTCTTGAATGTTTCCACATCGTCCCCGTAGCCGAATTTGTAGGCGAGAGAATGTGCCTCGCTGGTACTCGTCAGATACAACAGTTTCATCGTTTTCTTTCCCACGGAGCAAGACTTACTCAAAGGGGTATTCCAGATGGTTCACGTGGTCCAGCCACTCCTTGTCGAACATATGGTGGCAGCCACCACCCAAGGCGACGATGCCCGCAAGGCGGTTCGGATGGGTGTAAGCCAGCCTGATGGCATAGAAGCCACCGGTGGAGAAAGCCCAAGCAGCCACTCTGTCGTGGTCGATGCCCTCCTGCTCATCCACCCAGTCCAACAAGCTCGACCACTGCCTATCCGCGCCCTTGGGATCACCCCGCAGCGCCGGCGAATCGGCCGTGCCTGGGATCTCCACCACCACGGAGCCGACGCCCTGCTGCCGCCACCCCTCCATCCACACCGCAAGCTCCGTGCGGTACCCGTCTAGGCCGGTGATGATGATGACGACGGGCGCCGGCTTCTCTTTGGACGCACCCTCAGGCAGCTGGTAGTAGATGGGGACATGAGATCCTTCCTCTTCAACGCCGTGGCTGTGCGGGACCAGCACCTCGTGGACGGGGTGCTCGCGCAGCTGCAGGCCCTTGAGGCACACCTTCTTGCCCTCGGCCCACGCGTGGCGCTGCGCGGCGGAGCGCGGGGCGGGGAAGCGCGAGATGCGCCACACGGCCGACGAGCGCAGGTAGTACTCTGACGCCTTTGCCGTCTCGCCCGCATCCTCGGCCTCCTCTGCGATGCGCGTCAGACTCTCGGCTTGGGGCCGGAAGACGGCGGCGTAGGCGTCCCAGTCGTAGGGCTCGCGCATGTTCAGCTGGAAGAAGGGGAGACGAGGAGGTCAGCATTCATCAGCCGATTGCTTCGGACAGTGGAAATTGTGAATGCCAGAGACTAAATCAGTGAGCTTACCCTGGTCATTTCCTCGACTATGGGCTCGAAGTCTTTGGCAGCGCCGAACATGAACGGATACACGCCCATTTCAGCCTGTGTTCAGTTAGCCCGGAACGAAAAGCTGGAGGGCATTCACCGACAGGTTGCTTCCACTTTGTCTCCCAGAGCTTCGCGAACGACTCATGATGCACGGCCGGCGTCTTCAACTTGTCTTGGATAAAGTACTTGCCGTTCGGTGCGGCCATGTTTTTCAGATTTTGTTCGGGGATATCTGCTGAAGAAGACGACCTTGCAGGCGAACGCGGTGAGAAAAAGGGCGAAACTAAAGTCAGCACAGGCACGAAGGGAGGTAAGCAGCCCTGGATGCAGAGGACCGTTGAGACCAGCCCTTATATGGGGCCGGACCGCCTCGCTCTTCGGCAACCATGGTATACACCGAGAAACATCGCATTCGCGTCATCCAGGGTCCGACGATGCCTGCGCCTTGCCCGGGTCCCGGAAATCCCAGCCGAACGCGGATGGGGGGAGGGCGTCCCTGAGAGGCTGGTAGTGGAGAGAACGCGTGGTTGGATTACCCGAGGAGTGCCGGGAGGGGAGCCGACCCAATCCGGGTGGTCAAGTGCAGCGTTCTGGCAGCACTTCGACAACGTCATTGCACTCTAAAAAGTTTTCATAGGCTCTTATTGTTTACTTTCGTGCCTGGTATGAGGGTCGTTGGAATGTCAGCGGCCCGACGCGGCAGCGGGGTAGGTAGACGACAGCTTTACCACTGTTGTACGTAGCGTTGAACAAACATCCCCTGTGCTTTCCGCTTGAGATGTGAATGTATAGAAAAAAGAAAACAAAGAGAAAATCACTGCATATCGGGTTCTTCAAACGAAGCATCTGGAGTCAAGTGTCGAATTTCGCAGCTTCACCATCATGGCCAAAAATAGAAACACGGAATGTCAATTCGACATTTCTTATACTGCAACACACTCCCGTATCCCTGAGCCTCTCCTTGTATGCGGTGAAACGGACCGTCCCGAATGGTTTGTACCGCCCACCAGGTCCGCCGGCGCTGCTCAGGATCCCTGCATTAAAGCCTATGAGGTGAGGGTCGGCACGTCGCATGGCCATCCTACAGATCCGTCCTTGCCTTAAAAACTTGCGTAGACTTAATTTTGACATCATGATGACACAAACACACCGAAGAAAAGGGAAAAAAAAATATCGTGGACATAAAGCAGCGGAATAGCAGATAAGTCTACGGGAAAGAAGGACTATGGCGTAGGCGTTATTGAAACCGCCCGCGTCGGACCAATAACAATTATGCACTGGACAGCTCTCTATATGGTGTCAACGCGCCTTAGTGCTCCTAGACTCGGTGACCTTGGAGTTCGAAACCGTGAATGGTGCACGTCAATCGCCAATTTTGTATATATGTGCACTTGCTCATAGCAGCCAATTTGTTGTATATTCCGTTTGTATCAAACTACAAGGAGAGAGGGAACATCAGTGGGCTGTTCTCCCACAGCTCCACAAGCTCCTCGCCAACTTCGTTGTCATCCTCCACCTCACTTTCACCCTCCCAGACCACCATCTCGGTGCCTTCCACAATCTGCTCTTCCTCCAGCTCAAAGCGCCGAAGACTGCGGCACCGGCTCCTCCTCAGCGCGACAAGATCTCCATCATGGGCCAGCAAGTTCTTGAGATAGACCTCCTCCAAGGCCGTCCAGACAATGGCCGGAGCGCTGAAGTTGCCGCCGCCGTAGCGAATATCCAGCAGCAGCGGGTTGGGACCGGCCACGCCGATCCACGAGAAGCGGAGCACGCGCAGGGACCGGTTGAAACTGCCAATGAAGTCGTGCAGCGTCTTGATGAAGTCCTTGCGGTTGGACTTGTGGTAGTGCGGCAGAGGGTTGAGCAGGTCGAGGTTGAGGTGCGTGAGCCGGCTCCAGAACGCCTCGGACATCCAGCTAGTGCTCTTGAATGCAGCGCCGCGCCAGCGGAAGTGCACGAGGCCCATGGCGTTGGTCGGCGAGAGCGTGATGTTCTGTATGCCAAAGGGCAGCTTGGTCTCTAGAGCGACGCGGATGGACTCGAGCTGCGCTTCGCCGCTGCCGAAAGTGTGCCAATCGGGCTCGCCGGGCGCGGATATGGTGAGCGTGAGAAGGCCGACGAGGAATTCGAAGACGGACATCCAGAGGGACTGCATGGCGCCGACGACGGGGTACGAGTTGTACAGCTGTGGAATCAAAGTTCCATTGATGTCGCCCAGGTGGATCACGAAGTGCTTGCAGAAGGGAGAAACGGCCTTCAGGGCACGGAGAGAAAGCAACTGGTCTTTGAGAGTGCTGAAGCGGCGGTTGATGTGGAGGGTGCTGAAGAGCTTGTCTTGGCACTGGCTGATGTCTTCCTCGATCCAGTTCTTGAGCGCCTTAGACACCAGGCGGACGTTGAGGAAATCTTCGGAGTCGAGGTAGCTGCGGATGATGTCGCCGGGGCGACGAGGGATGCTCACAGAACCATGCGGGCCATATATGGCTGCAATGCCGACGTCAGTAGTATTGATCCTCAGAGTATGGAGCATAGAGGTGTTTGGAGGTACCGTGCGCTTGTGCTCCGACTCCGACTCATGCTTGGAGGGCGCCATGGTGGTTACGACATGGACCAGCGTGGCGGGTGCAAGTTTGCGAGGCATGGCGAAGAAGATCTGGTCGCTTTTCTAGACCTTTGGTCCGCGTGAGACATGCGCTAGGCGTGATTTGACAGCGCGCGCGTGCGAGCGGCGGCTTGGGTTGACGAATGAGCTCAGCGGCACAGGTTGCGTGGTGGTGGGGGGGTGGTGAAAGTGAAGGGTTGTTTACATAGAAATCAGTTACCGAAACGGGACAGCTTCGGGCCACGCCGGCGCCGTGATGCGGCCACGAGCAGGCGGCAGAGTGGCTGCGCCCTCTCATTGGCCTAGACTCATTTTCAGAGTCGGAAAGCAGGCTGCGGACGGGCTGCCCGCGAAATCGGCATGCCGACGCAGCTCACGCGAAGCCGAGATGGCTCATTCGTACGACCGCAACCACAACCACGTGCGCTTAAGCTGGTTCGAGCAGCGGCATGCTTCGGCCGAGCTTCTCTGTGGATGAGCATGGCAAGAGGCCTTGCGCGTGTTTACCTCAAGAGAAACAAGCAGTGGTTCGGTAGCCGAGGAAATGGATGCCGAACAGGCCAAATGCGAATGACCCCATGGCCAAATCCCAAGCTCTTGTAAAGTGTCATTCACCGGCCTAGGAATATATCCGTGGCTGCCATGAATCCAGAATAGCCGTGCCAGTTGTAGTCGTGAGGCCACAGGGCACATGACAGTCAACAACCAAAGTCCAGCAACAGCACGGGCCCAACTTACATGGCAGCGTTGGGTTGGATAACAAGGTCAAGGTTGCTTTTGAGAGCAAGGTCCATTGCAGCGCATTTGAACAGAGCGTCAAGAGACGGCCCCTCTTTTGGTGGCGAAGCGTGACATGATATGTTCTCACCTGAGATGGCCCATTGTTTTCAAACGTTTTCATCGTTCGACATGACAATTGTAAAGACAGATAATTAGGAAAGAGCTTGAGGAAGAGCGCATGAGGAAGGAGAAGATGGTGTTGGAGAAACATGATGGCAGGAGCGGATGGACCTAGGCACTAGGGGAGGATGCGGGTTACACAGCACCTGCAGTTCTGCAGGCCTTTCTTCACCAACTCTACCTATCTCCGAATGAACTCCAAAAAGCCGCAGCAGGTGATGAGAAAAGGCGGTTGATGGTGGAGCCAGGCAGAGTGAAGTCCACCGCAGGAACGTTCTTCCTGTGCCTAGGCTCTCGGGCGCTGCGTCATATGTAAGTCCAGCGCGCTGCCCCATGGAAGCTGCTGCCACCAATTTTCCTCGTCCATCCATCCACCACCCAACCGCCTCTATAACCCAAGTAAGTTCTCTCTTTCTTGCATCCCGAACCGCGCTCTTCGTCCTTCCGACTCCTGCCGCCTGCCCAATGGCCCGTCGCTAGCGCCTCCGCTTTCTCCCAATGGCGTCGCGGGGCCCGAGCGAGGGGCAGCCGGCGGGGTGACGGAAGCAACTTCACCCAGTGATTCAGCAACCTGCACTGCTTGGCAATCGCCTCTTGTATATCCCGTCGCGCCTGCATTCCCCTCTCTGCCCGCTCCTGCTGCGATAGCGCTAGTCCCGGAAGCTGTTCGGCCACTCCCTCCCGCTCAGCTGAGCTCACGTCTCCACCGCAAACTCTTTTATACCTCGATCCCCCCCAGCTAACGTTTGGAACCAAAAAAGCCCCTCGATCCAATCGCCCTATTTTATCGCCCGCACTCGATCCCACACCTGAGCGCAGAAGCCGACTCTTCTGCGCCTCCCACCCTAGCCACACCTCCCCGACAAGTCAAAACACAACACCGCCAAAATGGTCGGTCTCGGTCCCAGGAAGCCGCCGTCGCGCAAGGGTTCCATGGCCAACGTGCCCAAGGACCTCCTGCAGACCATCAAGCGCTTGGAGGACGTCTTCACTGTCCCCGCCAGCAAGCTGAAGGAGATCTCGGACCACTTCGTCAAGGAGCTGGAGAAGGGTCTGTCCAAGGAGGGCGGCAGCATTCCCATGATCCCCACCTGGTGCATGAGCTTCCCCGATGGCAATGAGCAGGGCACCTTCCTCGCCCTGGACATGGGCGGCACCAACCTCCGTGTTTGCGAGGTCACGCTGAGCAAGGAGAAGGGAGAGTTCGACATCATCCAGTCCAAGTACAAGATGCCCCAGGAGCTGAAGACGGGCACTGCCGAGGAGCTGTGGGAGTACATTGCCGACTGCCTGCAGCAGTTCGTCGAGTACCACCACGAGGGCGAGGACGTCGGCCAGCTGCCGCTGGGCTTCACCTTCTCCTACCCTGCCACCCAGGACTTCATCGACCACGGCGTTCTGCAGAGGTGGACCAAGGGCTTCGACATTGACGGTGTTGAGGGCAAGGACGTCGTCCCGCCCTTCGAGGCTGCGCTCAAGGAGAGGGTACGTCTATCATGCAGCTGCGCAAAAGGTGCCAAGCTCACATAAGGAATATAGGGAGTTCCCATCAAGCTCACCGCGCTGGTCAACGACACCACCGGCACCCTTATCGCTTCTGCTTACACCGACCCGCGTATGAGGATCGGGTGCATCTTCGGCACTGGCTGCAACGCCGCATACATGGAGGAGTGTGGCTCCATTCCCAAGCTCGACCACATGGGCTTGGACCCCAAGGAGCTCATGGGTATCAACTGCGAGTGGGGTGCTTTCGACAACGAGCACCTCGTTCTGCCCCGGACCAAGTATGACGTTACCATCGACAAGGAGTCTCCTCGCCCTGGTCAGCAGTCGTTCGAGAAGATGATTGCCGGTCTCTACCTCGGAGAGGTCTTCCGTTTGGTCATTCTTGACCTGCACGAGGACCCGCAAGCCCACCTGTTCGAGGGTCAGGACGTGACCAAGCTCAAGAAGCCCTACACCATGGACTCTTCGTTCCTGGCCACCATTGAGGAGTAAGTTTTCAGCAACCCTCTACTATCAAGGAAATCAGTGATATTAAACAGCAACAGAGATCCGTATGAGAACTTGCAGGAGACGGCCGACCTGTTCCAGAACACTCTCGGCCTCGTTTTGTCGAAGCCCGAGCTTGAGCTGTGCCGTCGTCTGTCCGAGCTGATCGGCACCCGTGCCGCCCGCCTCTCCGCCTGTGGTGTCGCCGCCATCTGCAAGAAGAAGGGCTGGACCGAGTGCCACGTTGGCGCCGACGGCTCCGTTTTCAACAAGTACCCGCACTTCAAGGCCCGCGGTGCCCAGGCCCTGCGCGAGATCTTCGACTGGCCTCGCGGCAAGAAGGACCCCATCGAGATCGTCCCTGCCGAGGACGGTTCCGGTGTCGGTGCTGCCCTCATCGCCGCCCTGACACTTAAGCGTGTCAAGGAAGGCAAGACGGCAGGTATCCGTGATGCCAAGGGCCTGCTCAGCGACCTTGGCCAGTAAATTACACAGCTTCTGGAACGACATGGCTGAGCAAGCGCCCCAGCTTACTTTCCTTTTGTGACTTCGTACTATACAGGCGCTGTACAGCAAGACGCCTTGTAGGATGTGAAGATGATGGTGGTCGGTTGTCTTGCGTTGCGTCTCGTTTCAAAATTGGGGACCAGGCAGACCATTGGCGCCATGTTACGAGTTTTGGATGACTTTAGATAGGCAATAGATTCTTGGATGAGAAGTTCGGAGTCTTGATTTTTTCCCCTTATATCCTCAATATGGACCGAAAAGTGACATTACCTGATCTCAATCAGATTTGTGCTGCCTTGTAAGTTTGTCACAAGTGAACCGGTTTCAGAGGGCCCAACGCCCGAAATATGGTAAGGGTCATGGCGATATACGACCTCTAAGCAGCCATAGATGCTCAATTGGAGGAGAAGGCCTTGAAACCGACACTAGAATGCACAGCAGTTTCCTGTATCGACCGCTTCGATGGTACTGAATGAGTGAAGTTACGGCAATCCTAATTCATCCAGTCGTACACGAATTTGCCAACCATAATATTCCAATACTATCTGCTGTAAAAAACGGTTTCTTGATCTTGATCTTGCCCCTCCCTTTCTTCGTATTTGGTCAGATTATTATAATCATGTTCAAGCGTCCAATACGTTCCGTACCTTGAAAAAGAAAAAAAAAAATCAACCCATTCACGCACGGAAACCCTCTCTTCATATGTAAAGATCTTCTTTTATTCTCCGTGTGGGTATCAGAACCAAGAAACTTAACTGCAGCCCCTACCTACATTGCTTGCTATCCACCTTCGTCCCCTCCTCTCTCGTTTGCAAAAATAAAATCCGCCCAAGCACCCTTTGTCAGAGGAAGATATGATCTCTCTTTCCCTTTCGCATTACCAAAAAAGAGAGGCCCAGCAAGTCAATCACCCGCAAACCCTTCCCCAATCCAACAGCGTTGAATAGTAAAAAGGGCTCCCTCTTCCCAGCTTTTATCGCCAATCCTACTCGCACTCTTTCGCTTTTGTGGGTTTCAGCAAACGCATTCCCTCTCCCATGCTCTGCTTTTCGTTTATCCCCCCTGTCGGTCCCATGCGAGGATCGGTTTTGGCGAGTGATTGGGCCAAAGCAAAAATTTCGTCTCTCTTTCTCGCCAACACCCAAAAAATCACAAGACGCCAGAGAACAGCCAGAGCCGGCTCAGTTCAGCCCCAGCCGAAGATATCGCGCCCCCCCAAAATACTATAACAAAAGCCCCATCCTAACACCGCTGCCTGCCAATGTGGTTGTGAAAAAGAGAGTTAAAAAAAGAACGCCCGTTGATGCAAATAAATGCGGTAGTAGAAGAAAAGAAAGGAGGGCCGGAAAGAAGCAGAAGTGTGAGGAGAAAGATGCACAACTAGGAGAAAGAAAAAGAAAAAAAAAAGGAAGATGCACTTGGGCGCGCGCGCGCTTGCATGCATGGATCGTCTAGCAGAAAGAAGGAGTGATGATGATAATGACAAAAACGAGGAAGTTTCAGAAAGAAAAGAAAAACCTTGTGCGATCTAAGTCGAGGGGAAAATGCTGGTAATAGTAGTACAGGGATACTTTTTGGTTCTGCTTTGTTTCTTCTTTTCTTCTCGCCCGATTTGATCACTGGCCCATGGCCAAAATGTCATCGAGGACGGAATTGACCGCTTCGCGGTCCTTTGTCGACGCGCCCTGCCAGCCCCAGTCGTTCTCGTCAATCATCATCTCATCTGCATCGTGATGCGTGGTCGTGCCGTTATGCAGCGCCGCCCCGGATGTGCCATTGACGCCGTTGATGACGGGACCGCCGTTCAAGCGCACGGCGCCTGCGTTGGTCGTCGCCGCAGATAAGTCGTCGATGTCCATCTTCTCGGCCTCGTAGCTCTCGCCGTCATAGTACCGGGCATTCATGATGCCGGCCGTGATGAGCGGCACCTGACCCAGGTAGCTGTCGCCCAGTTCGAGCGCGATGCGCAGGTCGCCCATGTTGAGCGGCTTCCGATTTTTGCTTTCCTCGATTTCAACCGGGAGTAGGCCTGCCGGGCTGCGTTGTACTTCGCCCTGCAGCCACATCTCCTCCTCTCGTTCTAGTTGTCGCTTATACGCCGCCGTCCTGATGTAGTCGTCGCCGTTGCTACGCACGCGGCCTAGGATGTTGGACAGTACTTCCTTGATGAATGTCTCAGTCGCGATATTCATGAATGCGGCCGCGTCGGGTGATGCGCCGGAAGCGATGCCTTCTTCGTAACATATGGGGGTCATGCGCGCCTCGATGGCAGGGGTGTCGGGGAATTCGAACGTCTCGGTACAGAGCGGTTGCGCATAGCGTTTACGAATCTCTAGGTCCCAATCTGTATCCAGTCATTATTCAATCCTTCTTCATGATCGGATGCGAAGTGACATACTCGTTTTGCTGAAACCCGATGCCGACGCGGCCCCCGGGTCTGGAAGCGATATTTGCTTTGCCGCATGGTATTCCTGGAGTTCCTTGGTGAAATAATCGGTAGCATCCTGGTGAGAAGCCTATGTTCCGGTCAGCGCATCAAGCTCCAAGAAGAAGTTGGAGACGGTCTACAACTCACATCGGGCATGGCCTTGAGGCGCTTCCGCTCGCGACCCTGCAACTCCTTGACCTCGGTCTTGAGACGCAGCTCGGCGGCATCGCCGCTGCTGGGCTTGCTGGCGGCGCTAGGCTTGTCGTTTGCGCTGACCCAGCTGGCGACGCCCGGTTCGGGCGGGTCGCGGGTGGTGTTTGCATAGATGGCCGCGAGGAGCTGGTTGTGCAGGTGCTCTCGCGCCGCATCGACAGCGATGAACCAGTCTATTCGCCGCGAAAGCTCGTGCTGGTTGAGTCGGCCTACAGAGTATTAGCTTCTGGCGCACAAATATTATGCAGGGGAGTCGGGTGACATGTGAAGGTGAGAGCTCCGGCCTTCACCATAGCAACAACGCACCTAGTACAAATAACGATATAGCTTCCTTGTATGTAGGCCAGTGGTCGCTGATCTGGGCCTTGAGTGCGGCGTACAGCGGCTCGATGTCGATGCGCGGGACGCTGGATTGGGGCTTGCCGCCAGGCTTCAGCGGCGCGAGAGCGCCAGGCACCGAAGGCCCGGACAGCGACGATGACGTCCCATTGACCGGCAACATCTTGGCCGACAGTGTGGGCGTCAACGACGGCTCCGCGATCGACTCGGAGCGCGTTATGCTCGCCATCGGGGACGCGGGTCGATGCGATCGGCTAGGGGGGTTGGTGCAAGGTGGTGCTGGCGGGGGGCGGCTCGGTGGTGACAGCAGTGGCCGCGCATCCGCCGACGCGCACGATGTGGCCTCAGTCCCTCGGGCGAGGGCGCGCGGTGGGTGAAGCAGCCAGCGCTGGTGATGCGAGGCTCGGATCTAATGGCTTCGAGGGCGAAATCGATGGCGGCGCGTCGTGGTGCTGATGGAGAGGGCACGCGTTCGGCGGCGGGTTCGGGGGTGATGTCGAATTAAGCAGTGCTGGAGGGTTGGGCTATGCACTGTTAGCACCACCCCTCCACACTCCCCCCCAGCCATCCACCCCATGCTTATTGTCAAAATGCTTTCAATCAATGCACTTTCATTTTACAGTATCAGCGCTATAGAAATCCTCCTTTTTTGCACTGCGCGCCCTATCCGCTACATGGAAACGCCAGTACAAAATCATGCACCCTCTCCCTAGATCCCCGCTTACTCGTCTCCCAAGCCACCTTCTCCTAGATCCACCTTGCCCACTGACCACACTTCTCGCTCGTCCTCCACCTCGTCGCTGCTCAGTCCCAGCCCGCCTTGGCCGCCCTCTGCCTCCTTCCTCTCCCTTGCCTGTGCCGCCAGCCTCATCGCAACACGCTTGAAGTAGTCCTGCATGCTCCTCTTTGGTCCGGCGCCCAGCGACGCACCGGGGCCAGCCATGTACTTCTCGAACACGGCCGCCTCCTCCACCACCACGTCGAAGATTGCCAGGAACGCCGCCTCGGCCGCCAGCTTGACTGGAATGATCATGTCGCGCACGCTGGCGAACACGGGTTGCGCGAGCAGTGCCAGATGCGGCCGAACCAGATCGTTATGGTGCCGGCTGACGGTGCGGATGACCACAAGCGACAGACGCCGCGTGTCGACCGCATGGCCCGGCGGAATGACCTGCGCCAGCGATTCGAAGATGGCCTTGGTGGCGTCGAACGACTTGTTGCTCGACTCGATCAGAAGGTACTTGCCAGCCGCCAGAACGCAGTTGTCGGAAACCATGGCGTTGCTGTGAGTGATGCCCTTCGCAATCGTGGCCACAGCTTCTTCGCTGTAAGACTCCGTGAGCATATCGGGAGACTCGAGCAAGATGGAATTGAGCGCCAGCACCGACGACTTGTTGTACGAAGGTGTGAGCACGCGGTTCTTGATAAGCGATGCCGCAGTCTCAGCCGGCAAGTTCTTGACCAGCGCTCCCAGCAAGCGAGCGTTCTGAATAGACATGGCGTCGTCCGCCTCATCGATGTCCGAATCAATCAGGCCAAGGATCGAGTTGCGCGAGACTTCGTTCATGTTGGCTCCGGCCTTGCTGACCACCTCGTAAAGAGCCTTGAGCATTGCCGTCCTGACACCGTGGTCTGAAGTCTTTGAGCCGGTAACGAGCTCGGCGATGAGGGGATCGATACGAGGAGTTAGCGTGATGAGCGTACCGAGTGCCTTTGCGGCGCGGATGCGCAGAAGCTCGCTGGATGTATCGGCCAGGGACTTCGCAAAAGTCCTCTGCAGCTGCGGCAAGAAAGGCTTGAGGAACGCTGGGATCTTCTCAAGCAGGTTGTTCAATGTGTACAGGATAGCGGCTATGACGACGAGATTAGCAATCATCTTGGATACGGAAACACTGGATACTCACCCTTGACGTCCACCGACCGCTCGGAAACAACACGAATCAAAGGTCCAGTGATCTGCGTCACGGACGGGCGCAAAGACTCGGCACTCGTGCGATCGATAATGTCCGAGATGGCGAGAGCTGCCTGGGTACGCTGATCGGCCGAGCCGTTCATCAAACCTTGCAGGAAAATCGGAAGGATGGCGTTGATGCCCTTGGGCAAGTTGAAACCAGGCAGATTCGAGCCTGCCACGCCAACTTGCTGGAGGACCTGGCGTGTGGAGATGACCAGAGACTCCATCTCCTCCTTGCGCAGACGACCCGTCAGAGCGCTCAATGCAGACCATGCCGCCTTGACAACCTCGGGATCGCTGTCGTTGAAAGATACGAGCAGCGCGCGGATGAGGTCGGGGTAGTAGCGAGACATGTCGACATCGGCGGTTTGGAAGAACTTGGCGAGATGAATGTCCGCCGCGCGACGTCTATGGTGGTCATCGTGCTTGACAAGCGCCAGCATCACGCTCATGACGGTGTTGAGGCCATCGTACTCATCAACAGACACCAAGACGGTGTCCAGGGCCGTCTCAAGCTCAGTGCGCAGTTCGTCGTCCTTGGTCTTGACGATGTTGTCCATGAGCGCATTGATGATTTGGGGCATCCTGCGTGTCATAGCAGAGCTGGCAACCTCTGCAAGGGAAGCAATAGCGCGAGCATTGAAGGCAGAAATAGGCGACGCAATAAGCGTAGGAAGTAGGTTGGGCAGAATGATGTTCGACCTGGATTGTTCCGTGAGGAGGGTGAGGAGAGCGGACAAGGCGTTCTGAGCCTCGTCCTCGGAACGAAGCAGGCTGAGAAGGAAGGGGAGAACATGATCAACAGCCTTCTTGCCGATGATGCGCTGAAGAGCGTCAAACGCTTCGGCAGCAGCCTCCCGGACATCGTCGTTAGAATCAACCAATGCCGTGCGCACCACCGAGATGAGCGTCTTTTCGTACTCCTCTAGAGACTCGGGCGCAGCAGACGCAATGAGTTCGCGCAAAGCAATGCAAATGCCCTGCTTAGCGTCGCTATCGGTCGAAGTCTGGAGACCTTCTTCAAGCGTAGGCAAGAGGGTAGCAAGCACTCCCTCGCCAGCCTTGCGGATAAGCTCGCCAAGAGCATTGCTGGCGATGACCTTCTGCTCCATGTTGGAGCTTGCAAGACGGCGAATAAGGAGCTGGGTAAGCGTGGGGATGAGCTCACGAAGCGTGCGGGGAGAAGCAACAAGAGCCTTCCACACTTGAATCGCCGCCGTGCGGACCAATCCAGATGTGTCGCAGCGGCAAATGTACAAGGAAGAGAGGACCCTGTTGCGCCTCTCCTCTCCAAGCACCTCGAGCAGGGATTGGCCAGCCTCCTTGGCACCCTCTTCGATCTCGTCTTGCTCGGTCTTGCCGCTGATACCCGTGAGGTTGAAAAGCAGGTCACCCACAAGCTCAACCGAACTGAGACGAATGCGGTAGCTGTCGTCCGCGAGACCACGCTCAAGCTCAGGCAGAAGGAGATCAATGGCGCGGGTAGCGAAGTTCTTGACAAGCAGTCTACCGGCGCGCAGAGCCGTCTCACGGATAGATTCGACATCATCAGCCAGACCTCCGAGAATCGGTGGAATAATCTTCTGCAGATAGTTGGCGAAGCTGTTACCGAAGCAGGCAGGCAAGAAGATGAACAGCGACATGAAACCTTCGCGGACAGAGGGCTTCGAGCTGGTGACGTTCTGCAGAATCGACGGCAGCGTCTCCTCCAGGCGGCTTGTACCCAGGCCGGCCAAGACCTCACTGAGTGCTTGTGCAGATCCAAGTCTGTCACCAGCACCAGTGTCCGATTTGAGAGTGGCCATGAGGCTGGGAATGAGGTCGGGAAGAGCATCTTCACCAAGCTTCTCAACAGTGGATCCGAGAGCCTTAGAAGCAGTGGCACGAGTTGTGGGAACGGGATCAACGATGGCTTCGCGCAACCCAGCAACCAGAATTGGCAGGTGAGCGATGAGATCTTTGCGCTCTGTGAGATGAGCCAAGCTACCGATAATCTGAGCAGCCTTGCGCTTCGTCGCAGACCTGTCGCCCAAACCACGCTCGAGGATTCGCACGACAAGCGCCAGAGACGGCGCGTCGAGATAGTGGACGAAGTTGACCTTGATGAGGGCATCCAGGGCGTCATCAGTGTGCCTGGTGGGGTCGCTGAGAGCCTTGAGCAGGATGTCCACCACGCTCTTGATCTCGGGGTTGCTGATGACTTCTCCGAACCGCTGCAGACTGCGCTTTGCCGAAGCCCTGACTTCCTTGTGACTGTCGTTCAAGACTGTGGTGAGGGGCGGGATAATCTCTGGAAGACTGATGGCAAGCTGTTGCGGGTCCAAGTAAGCCATAGCACCCAGCGAGTCGCAAGCACCCTTCTTGCTACGCCACTGTTGTTCGTCCAAACCTTCAAGCAACGTGGGCAGAATCTGCTTGACACCATATGAGCTCAGGTTGGCGAAGCACGTCTTGGCTGCGTCCAAGCATGCTTCTCGGACATCTGCGGTCGTGTCACCGAACCCAGCGAGAAGTTGGGGCACGACTTGGATGACATAGGGCTCGAAGATACGGCCGAGGATGAGAGCGAGTAGCTCGTAAGCCAAGAATCCGCCTTGTCTCGCGTTTTGGTCCTTTTTGTTGTCTGCCGCACCCCTGAGCGTGGACAGAATTCGCTTCTCGTGAAGGAGGGAAAGACCCTTGCCGCGCACAATACCCGCCAGACCGTATGCAGCACCTCTGCGGGCCGCATATTTCTTCGAATGAAGAAGCTCATCCACAACGTGCTGGACATACTCTGACACATGGTCGCCTGATGCCCGGACGAGCGGGGGAAGACACTCAGCAACGGCATATTGAACCGTCTCGGAGGGAGTGCTGAGTGTTGCCAAGAGCCGCTGCACCACCTTAGGGACACGGCTGTCGCCAGAGGGAAGATGGCGAGCGAGAGCTCCGTAGAGGATAATGACGGCCTCATTGACCAGATCAGAAGCCTCGTTTCCGTGGCCAGAAGCCTCAAGAGTGCGCTCAAAGATTTCCATAAGCTCCTCGACCTTCAACTGTCCACGCTGAGAGATGACAGCGACTGCTCCCTCGACCATCTCATCACGGACGGGGGCGCTTCTATCACCAAGAGGACCCTCTTGGATCATGAAGGAGACAAAAGGCACGAGATCCTCCACACGGAATTGGCCTGCCAGTTCACCAAAGGCCAGGGCAATTCCGTTCCTCGCTTCCCACGGGTCAGCGAGATCCTTCCTAAGAGGCATGCCGTATCTATCCAGCTCGGGCATCCTCGGCTTAGCCTTCTCCTTATAGGTGGCTTGGAGCTGTTTGACGACTTCTTCGAAAACTTCTGGTTTAATCGAGACACACTCGGCCACGGAGCGTGCGGCAGCTCTGCGGAGTTGTTTGTCCGGTGCTTCAAGGTACTGGAGCATCTTGAAAGCAGCGTCAGGAGGAAGCTCCAGGCCGTTCGCCTCCCAGATGGATCTTGCAAGGTCAACATTCTCTGGCACATCATCGTGGCATGCCAACCAAATGTCCTCAGAGAAGTCAATGTCGATAATGTCTACCTCTTCATCGATGGCCTGAAGAACAGAGGTCCTCACGGAAACCTGTGGCACGATTGTTCCTTTGGTGAGTGCCACCGTCTCTATCGCAGTGAGATCAGATCCAATGCCCCGGCAAAGATCCATCAAACAGTCCTTGACCGTCTTGAAGTGTTGTGTGAATTTTTGCATGGAGAAAATGAGGGTCGAGAAAAGCTTGCGACGGGGAAGCGTCTTGTCCGAGCAAGAGTCCGTGTGGAACGAGATGAATTCCAACGCCAGGACAATCTGCTCATCAGCTTCCTCTTCGTTTGGTCTGTCAATGGCACCATTTTCGAGTACCAAGAAAGCCAGCGGGAGAATGTAGGTGAGTGAGATGCTATCGAGCGGACGCTGCTCGCTCAAGAATCTCAGCCTGTACAGCAGCCTGGTGACAAGATCGCCGAGCGGCTCCTCATCAAGGCCATCCGGAAGGAACGCCATGTTCATGGCGCGGAGAGTGGCAATTCCGAAGAACGGCTTGTGTACACCAAGCCTGGGCGAAATGCGCTCCGCACAAGCAATGTAAGCAGCCGTCGCGGCATCGGCGATGACAAGGCCAGCGCCAGCATTCATGGCATCCAAAATGGAATCGATAGCAGGTCCAAGCCAAAGGTTTGCCTCGGTAGGAGGACCGGTCGCTAAGGCCTTGATGGTACCAACGCCACGCTGAAGGGACGCTTCAACAACCGCCACCTCTTGTCGAATCTTGGACTCCTTCTCCAGCTGGCCCTTCACCTTGGCCTGCTCGTCAGCTGTAAGCTTCTTTTGCGCTCCCTTCTTTTGGGAAATCTGGTCTCGAAGCTCTTGTTCCCATTTCCACGTGTCGTAATCTTTGTCGCCCTTGGAAGGAACTCGAGCCTGCTGTTTAGCAAGTACATCGATGAAAGCAGTCCCCTCTGGAGTGCGGAATATTGCTGCTTCAGTAGGGCCAATGTTTTCGAGTTGCTTCGGATCGAGGTCGTGCTGGATCTGTTTGACTAGACGAGGGATCGCGCTGTCGGGAGCGACGAAGGCCAAATCAGCACCAGCGCTGTAGGCTGCTTGCCTCACCAAAGGTGTGTAAATAGAGGAAGTGCCCTTTGTTGTAAGTTAGCTTCCATCCGTCTAAAAGCGCTGGATGGGTAAGAAGCTGGAGTGACATACCTTGGTAGATTCGATAATTATATCCATGCAGCGATCAAGCTCGCTCCTCACAAGATCACCAGGATCAACACCAGTCTTCAAACAAGTGTCAATCCAGGAGACACGCGGCAGCAGCTCAGGCCGGGCAAGCACAAGCAGATTGATGAGTTGGGATCGCAGCGTGGAATCATCAACAACAGCTTCAAGGGTTTTCAGCTCGTCTGGAGTCAAGCAGATAGCACGCAGTGCGAGGTAGAGCTCGTTATTGCCGGCCTTGGAACTTGTTGCAGCCGTGTCCTTCTCGTTCACTTCTACGTTCCGGCGCCATTGCCAAAGACCGTTGATGATGATATGCGCGATACGTGCCGGGTGTCGGGCATACGCCTTGGAAAGTGTCCGTATTGCTTCCTGGCGCACGCTTGGCGCAATCCCGGCCGCTGTGGTGAAGTAGAGGAAAGCTTGCGACCAGGATTCCTCAATCGCCGGATCTTCCTTGGCTTCGGCAACGGTATCAGTCACAGACGCCAACGCACGAAGGCCCCATGCCAGATCCTCCTCAGCAGTGAGCTTGGAGTACACCCTGTGATTGAGCAAAAATGACGGTTTCGGTTCCGCCATCAATACTTGCTTGATGATGGAAGCCTTCGTGAAGGCAGCCTTAATTTTCTCGTCCTCGATCGTGCTCCATTTCGAGAGACCGAAGGCGGTGGCAACGTAGGCCACTGTGACCAGGCCGCTCTGTACTGCTGCAATAGGATTCTTGATTACCTCTTGCCATGAGTCGAGAAGCTTCTGCGCCACAGCCTGGACGAAGGAGACAACACCTGCCTGCTTGGTCTGATCATCATCCAGAGTCCAGAGCAGCTCCCCGATCCGCAAGGCCCAGAGTCGACGCACCGACATGCGCTTGTCGCCAAGACCTTTGACGAACGAGTCCGTAACAGACGACTCTGCCGAACCGCCGGTGCTAAGTGCGAAGCTCAGGTGCTTGGAGAGGGCCTTAGTTTCTGCGCCAACAGCCACCTCATTGGGCTCCTTGACTGCCACAGGCCCAAGGCCGGCGGGGATCTTTTTGGCAAGGGCATCGGAACTCTTCAGGGCAATGAGCATCTGAGCGTGGATAGTTTTCTGCTCTGCCACTGTAACCTTTCCTTGCTTCAAAGGGTTGAGGATGTCGTCGGCGACCTTGTCCAGAATCTCGTCGTTGGCAGAGCGAGTGGCGATTGCTTGAAATGTTGACAGTGCGCCGGACCTGATGTTGGCGTTTGTGGACTTGACACTTGAGAGGAGAGGCTTCATTAGGTTCTTCTGAAGTACCTCTGACAGGTCTATGTTCTGGGGAAGAGAGCGGAACATGGGGGCAATAAGTTCGTTGAGAACGATCTCCGGCGATCTCAGCAATGCCTTCTCGACTGGCGGAACAATCTCTTTCTGGAGATCATCCAATGTCGTGAAAGCATTGAAAAAATCGTACAGACCGCTTGTGATATGCTTGGGAAGGATAACCTTTGAGCCAACAATCTCCCGCACATAGTAGGTGTAGTAATCCTTCTTCTTCTCGGCCAACACGGGCTCGGCGGTAGGGATCCGCGAGCACACTCCAGCAATGACGCCCAAGAACACGGCGTTACGTGCAGTGGAAGACGCGCCCTTGGCCGTCAACGCTGCCACAGAGGCCTGAATGGCATCCTTGGCGATGCTCTCCGCCTTGAACACGCGACGGAGAGCGCGGCGAGTCACAACCAGAGCCGAATGCTTCAGGCCTTCACGACTGACAGAGCCTTGGCACGCCTCGAGAAGGAGAGCGTCGGCCGCAACCACTTGGAGCCCATATTTGTTCCACAGGTTCTCGCGAGCTCCGAACTCTTGTAGCAGCACCGAGCACCATTCAACCAGACTGAAGACATTGGCAGCAGCGACGCTTGTTTTGGCGGATTCGGCGTGAAGGAATTTGGCAATTCCAGCCACGAGGTCTTCGGCGATTGGGCTCGCGGTGGCAGCGCGAAGGCATTGGTGGACAGCCTGCCGAGAGGGACGGTCGATGTAGAGCGGATAGGTGTCGAACAGAGTGATCAAGAGGCCCTTTGCGTCATTGGGGGTGATAGCTGCTCAGAGTCAGCGGGCTTCGTGGGTAGAGCTCGGCGACACGCACAGTCATCTTGCAGCTGTTGCTCCACCACACGCAGCTTGGCGATGCGGCGCTTGGTTGAGCTGGAGAGGACGTCCTTGCGCAGGTCCTGCAAGTCCAGACCCTTGACGCCGTTCGTCTCGACCTCCGCCATGGCTGCAAAACAAACGCAGAGCTTTGGTGCGCAGAGGGGGGTGCGCGGGTGAGAGGTGGGTGGTCAGATTTACTTACGCGGGTGCAGATCTTGAGGCCCGCCGTCGCCGGGCAATGACATCGCCGCCACCCAAACTGGCAAAGCAGAGCAAACCCCATCCCCATTGCCCCGCGACCACTCACAAACTTTCCTGTCCCTTCCTCCTCCCTCCCACAGCCACCAGAATGGCGCCGAAAAAGAAGAAGAAGCCCGCCGCCAACCCTGCGCGCGCCGTCGCCACCACCTCCATAGCCAGCAAGCCCAAGCCCGACAAGAAACTGGACTCCACGGATGCCTCCGAGACGGGCAGTGCCGCCACGGCAGCTACGCCCGTTACCACTGGCGATGCAGCCCCGTCGCCCGCCGGTGCCGCCCCTGCGCCCAGTGAGCTGGTGCACCATCTCAGCCCCGAGGAGCTCGAACTGCAGCTGGAGCGCGACGAGCTGCAGCTTCTGGTGGAGAAGCATGCACAGAAGGTCCGGAAAGAGTCATCACGCCACATCTCCAGGATCCAGACAGACCGCCGCGTCCTCCGCACTCAAGCCCAGTATCTGCCCACGCGAGAGTGGCTGCCCGAGGATCTCATGCTCCAGATCTTAGACTTGATTAAAGACGAGATAAACGAAGAATTTTCCTCCCCCGAGCACAAGTACTCGATCCGCAACCTCTCCGAGGAGGATGCCACCCTCCGCCTTTGGACGCTGAGCCAAACCCTTGTTGATATGGGCTTCTCCAAAGAAAGGGTCCGCCAGATGTTAGTCCTTATTTGCCGGAACCCACCGCCTTTGGACGGCAATGCTCAGATTTGGGGCCTCCAGGAGAGTTTGGACTGGTTTGCTGTCAATTGCTTGCCTGAGGAACTTCCGCCTTACGAGAGCCAGGCGATCCCGCAAGGAATCGATACCAGTAGTTCATCAAGATCCAACTCTCCTAGACGTCCAGATACACCAGCATCCGATCGGACCTCTAACAGCTCTAAACAGCAGCGAGCCCAGTCTCAACAAGAAACCAGTGCTCCTGCTCCGCCCGAAGATGACCTCGAGGTTAGCGATCTTGATAGCGACATGGAGCCGGACCAGTTGCTTGAGACATACCTTAACGTCAAAACGCGCCTTTTCCAAATTAATCCGGATCTTGTTGCTACGCCAAACCCCCGCTCTAAGTCTAACAAAAAGTCCCGTGGGCCCCAGAAGGCAGTCCCCCCATCAGCAGGCGCGTTGAAGCTACAAAAGAAACTCCAACAGATTGAATCAGATGCCCTGTTTGATCAACGCGAGGCCGATGACAAATGGGCATTAATACGCATAGAATTAGTTCGGGAAGCACCCAGTAAAGCACGATCTAAGCGCTCTCAAGAAGTCAAGGCGGAAGACTCTGAAAGCCCGGCAGAGCCAGACCCGAATCCCGCGAGTGCCGCTGATGATATCATGCAGCAGGCTGCAATGGCTGGTGATGGTCTGGCGCAGGATTCTGATGATGACGACGGGCTTCTCGGCGAGATGTTCACCGCTGAGCCGGGAGATGGCCAGCCTGCAGTATCTAATAGCTCTGGAGATGCTGGCTCGGTTACGATTCGTGATTTTGGTAAATCTACCGGCATGAGCCCTCGACGCGTGTTAGAAGAGGCCTGTCGAGCAAGGTTCGTCAGCCTTCGTTCATTTCAGACTAAATGTGGCAGCATACTTATCCTTCCAACAGAGATTCCGGCGCGCGATTAAACTACAAGCATGTTTCCCCTACAACTTATTCCAGCCGCCATTCAGTCACCATAAACTGGTCAAAGGAACAGGAGCCCATCACCACGTCTGCAGTTCCCGACATCACATGCGACATGCGCCCAAGATCTACTACCTTTACCATGGTCAGTGTAGCAACGCCTGGGACTCAGCAAAGCGAGGCTTATGTCTCTGTCGTGGCACTCTTCCTGATCTTCTCAATCTCGTCGAAAGAAGAAAAAGTCTACATGAGGCTTCCGCCGGCTTGGAGAGATCTCTGGGGAGAATTTACCGAGGCACAGAAGAACATAAACGACGACAAGGATCGGGAGATTGTGAAAGACCTGCGGAGCATTGTCCAAGAGCAAGTTGAAAGAGAGGATGACGACGGAGTAGTCTTGATGAACGGGTTCAAAAAGCGCGGTAAGAGTGCAGCGGATGATAGTAAAGACTCAGATCTGCCGATACGGACCAGCGAAATCACTGCAAATGCCTCGGAGCAATTACAAGAGCTATGGCGGAGGAAATGTTCCACGCCGGCATACCAACGCATGCTCATTGCAAGGTCGCAATTGCCCATGGCGCACTTCAAGGATTCTGCTCTATCAACCATTGAGCGCAATCAGGTTGTCATTCTCTGCGGTGAAACTGGATGCGGTAAAAGTACACAGCTCCCGGCTTTCATCCTGGAACATGAGCTGGCCAGCGGTCGGCCGTGCAAGATCTACTGCACTGAGCCCCGTCGTATCTCGGCCATCTCTCTAGCACAACGTGTTAGTGAAGAACTGGGAGAGAACAAAAACGACGTTGGGACCGCTCGCTCTCTTGTCGGATATGCAATTCGGTTGGAGTCTCATATTTCAGCGTCGACTCGTCTGGTTTACGCCACGGTTGGCATCGTTCTGCGCATGCTTGAATCTTCTAAAGGATTGGACGACATCACCCACCTTGTCATCGACGAGGTCCATGAGAGGAGTATCGACACGGATTTCTTGCTGATCGTCCTTCGAGCTTTGATGGTGCGGCGGCCGGAGTTGAAGGTGGTGTTGATGAGTGCCACAGTCGACGCCGACCGCTTTTCGAAATACCTGGACGGTGCCCCCATCGTCACTGTACCCGGTCGCACCTTCCCCGTCCAGACGAAGTACTTGGAGGATGCCATTGAGCTGACTCACTACGACGCCAAGGCACAAAAGAAATCGTTTGTGGACCAGGAGACGGCCGAGGATGAAGATGATGGCTCCGAGGGCAACAAGTCTGGCGTTCCTGGGAATCTACAGGGTTACAGCGCTGCAACCAGGAACACGCTCAAGGAGTACGATGAGTATAGAATCGACTATGAGCTGATCGTCCGCTTGATCGAGAGAGTGGCGTACGACCCCAGCTACGCTGATTACAGCAAGGCCGTCCTGGTCTTCCTTCCCGGTATTGCTGAGATCAGGCAGTTGAACGACTTGCTGGTTAGCCACGAGTCTTTCTCCCAGAACTGGCTTGTCTACCCACTGCACTCGACCATTGCCAGCGAGGATCAGCAGGCTGCTTTCCTGGTCCCGCCTCCAGGGGTGCGCAAGATTGTCATTGCTACCAACATTGCCGAGACCGGTATCACGATTCCCGACATTACGTGCGTCGTGGACACGGGCAAACACAAGGAGATGAGGTTTGACGAGAGGCGACAGCTCTCGCGCCTCATCCAGTCATTCATCTCGCGCGCCAATGCCAAGCAGCGGAGAGGACGAGCCGGCCGTGTCCAGGAAGGTCTTTGCTTCCACCTGTTCACCAAGTACAGACATGACGAGCTCATGGCGGAACAGCAGACTCCTGAGATGCTCAGGCTGTCGCTGCAAGATCTGGTCATGCGTGTCAAGATCTGCAAGCTGGGTGACATAGAGCCAACTCTATCTCAGGCTCTGGACCCTCCGTCAACCAAGAACATCCGAAGGGCAATCGATGCCTTGGTCGAGGTTGATGCGCTGACTGCGACCGAAGAGCTGACCCCTCTTGGTAGGCAACTGGCGAAGCTCCCGCTCGATGCCAATCTTGGCAAGCTTGCGCTTCTTGCAAGTATCTTTGGCTGCGTCGACGTTGCCATCACCATCGCCGCCATCCTCTCATCCAAAGATCCCTTCCTCACACCCATGGGTCAGAGACAGCGCGCAGACACAATCCGTCTCTCGTATAGACGCGGCGACTCGGACCTCCTCACCGCATACAACGCCTACTCTACTTGGCGGAAGGTGTGCAACACGCCAGGCCAATCCGAGTTCCAGTTCTGCCAAAAGAACTTTCTCAGCCGTCAAAACCTCAGCAACATCGAGGACCTGAAATCCCAACTACTCAGCTCCCTCGTCGAAGCCGGCTTCGTCAGCCTCACGCCCGAAGAACGGACCGCGCTGAACCGCTACCGGCCCTCGTCTCGCCACCGCAGCTTCGTGCCCGCGCCCGCCTCGGTCAACACCAACGCCAACAACGACCTCCTCATCTCGGCCGTCACCGCCTGGTCCTTCTACCCCAAGATCCTGACGCGCGACGGCAAGGGCTGGCGCAACATCGCCAACAATCAGTCGGTCAGCCTGGCGCCCACGTCGGTCAACAAGCACCCGCCGCCCGGCACCAGCCTGCGCTACCTCTCCTACTACCACATCATGCAGTCGGGCGCCAGCAAGCTGTACAACGCCCACTCGACGTCCGTCGCCCACGACCTGCCGCTCGTCCTGCTCGCCGGCGCCGACGCCGACGCCAAGCTGCACGCGGGAATCGTCGCCGTCGACGGCAACCGCCTGCGCTTCGCCCTCAAAGACTGGAAGACGTGCCTGGCCGTCAAGGTGATGCGCCTGCGCGTCCGCGACGTCGTCAACGCGCTGCTCAAGAGCCCTGCCAAGCAGCTGGCGCGCCGCCAGCAGCGGTGGTTGGAGCTGTTCCTCAAGGCGTTTGAGCGTGGGCCTGAAAGGGAGGCTGCCGCCGCCGCTGCGGTCAGGAGGGCGTAAGAAAAAAAGTTATTCTTTTGGTAGCAATGCTGCGCTATTCTCCTCCCCATGCGTCTTTCCTTGGTAGAGATATGGGATCGGTTGAGCGCAAGGACGCTGTGGTTGCCAGTAGATGCGTTAAAGTTGAGCTTTTTTCATTCCTTTCTCTCTCAAATCATGCATTTTATTCTTCTGGGTGTTGGCGTAGTAGGAGGTAAAGAAACAAAAAATGCGTAGAGATCGAAGTTCCGTCTTTGCTTTTACTAGTCCGTCTTCGTGGGAAGAACCACTGTGCTATTTCTGTACCAAAAAAGGATGTACCGACTACTTTAGATCAAAACGGAAAATGCAAGACGGTTTACTCATAATTCATACTCGGTGAAGGTAGCAAACGTAGAAGTCGATGATGCGAGACAACTGCCATTCTCCGCATTGGAGTAGTGCACAAAAGTGTCTTTTCGACAAATCGACTCATCCGCACAGTTGCACCAACAACTCCACCAGAAGTTCCCCCCAGTGCCCGCCCAATTGCCCCCTTACCACCACCAACACCAACACCAACACCAACACCACCACTAGCTCCCCCAGTTCCGCCCAGTTCCGCCCAGTCCCCCCACTGCCGCCCAGTTCCCCCCCGTCTCCAATGCTTAACGTCTCGGTTAAGCCGCCTTTCACCGCCTCGGAATTCCTGCCTCCGCTTAGTCATATCATTACTACCAATGTCCACGTCCTACCGCCTGGTCAGCCTTCCAGGCAGATGGCTGTTATGGGGTAGCAAAACGCCTCAGCGTCTCCGTATATGATGCTCAAGGGGATGTCGTTCGTAAATATTCTCTCTTGAATTTCTGGTATCAAAATGCATCCACAGCAGCCATCCTGCCGAATCAATGGTTGCAGCTGTTACTGTTCGCGTCAGTCAACCTGGTGCCCCAGCCGTCGCAACTCCAACCCAGATGTTCTTTCAACCTTGGCAATCCGCTCCCTGCCTTGCCGCCCAAACCCCCTCATTTCTTCTTCGCCGCCTTGTCCTCCATCGCCCTCATGGCTGCGCGCGCAGCCCTGCTGCCTCCCAGCTTCGGGCCCTTGGGCCGCTCGTCCGCCTTGTTCTTCGCCGCTGCCGCCGACGCGTGCGGACGCCTGTGGCGCGTCTGCACGGCCTCCATGAAGTCGCGGCGGAACTGCTCGACGATGCGGTCGTCAGCGGCCTCATCGCCGTTATCCTGCTGGCCTTGCTGCTGCTGGTCTGGGTCGTCGTAGATCTCGACTGTAGACGGGAGTTAGCTGCGCGTCCATCGATTGTTCTCGGGGACGTGGTCGCTTCGAATAAGTAGTGCAACAGCCGTGGTGCGAGTTTGGAGTATTCTTCCAAACGTTAAAAGGTACGGCATTACCGCTACCGAAACCCCGTCCGGATGAATGATTCAACTGCCCAACTCGATTGCAGTACCCTCCGAAGCAACCACGCAGAAGGTGAGCAACTTACGTCGGCTCTCTTTCAAGATCTCTTCCACCAGCTTATCCCGCTTGATATCTTCACTCGTCCGCCTCTTCCTGCCCCTCCTGCCCTTCCCACCGCTCTGCTGCTGCTCATCTTCCAACGCGCCGCCATTCTGCAGCCTCCGAGTCGCCTCCTCCGTACGCTCGACATTCCTGCGCGCCGCCTCCGGGCCCAGGTCGATCTCCATCAGTTTTCCCAAGCCAGCCGGCTGTCTTTGGCGGTGAGAATCCGGGGCAAGAGTACCAAGAGCCGCGTGTTGGTGGCCGTCGTCGTACCGTCCGTCCAGATAAGTAGAGGTAGAAGAAGTAGTAGTCGTAGCTGCTGCCGCCGCCGCCGCAGCAGCAGCGGCACGCTCTCCCTCGCGCATCTCAGCCATCTTGGAATCTATATACGCCGCCCTTGAAACATTAGCAGCCGTAAAACCACCCAGCCTCTCGAAAAATCAAAAACGAAAAAGCGACCTTTCCCCCATTCTCCAAACCACACACACTTCCCGCTTCCGTAGAATCCATAAAAGGCCTTCCCCGATGACGTAGCGATGGGGGAAAAAAGAGGAGAAAAAGAAAAAAGAATGGGGAAATAGAACAACAGGAAAAAAAAGGCCCACTCACATATGCTTATCAAACGTATCCGCCACCACGCCCGTCTGCGGCGCAAACCGCTTCGCCGCCGCCTCCAACTGCGCCGCATCCTCCCCTGCCACCGCCGCCGCCGCCGGCGCAACCGCCATCATTGCGCCGCCATCCGTGGTCGTCGTCGTCGAGCTGCTCAGGCTGACGGCCGATGGCCGCGCGGCGCTCGTGCTCGAGAACTCGACGCCCAGGCCGCGCGCCTTTTGCTTGCGACGCCGCATGATGTCGGCGACGGACATGGTGCTTCCGGCGCCTTCTGCTTGCGCCAACGTGGTCGATGCGTCGGCGGCTGTCGTGTTGGCCGAGGATGAAGCGGGGTCGGTCGTGAGGGACGGTGCGGAGGTGGAGACGGTGGTTGTGTTTAGAGGTCGTTGTTGTTGTTGCTGCTGCGCATTGTCGTCGTCTTCGTCTTCGTCGAGTCGTCTGCGGTAGACCTTTTGGCGCTTTCGGGCGCGGAAGCTGGCTTCGGCCATGGTTGGTATTGGAGTTGGTGTTGTATGTGTGTGGGGGAAAGAAAGATGGTTAGGTGGAGGACAAGGATGCTGAACAGGGCAGCGACAGGGAATGACGCCAGCCCCGATTAGCTTCGATTGGCAGTCACGTGCATCGGTAACATCACCCCTTGTCCTCTGGGGAAGAAACCGGGGGCCCACTGGACAGCAACCTTGATGGTCCACACAGACGATACTGCATTTTTGTACGCTATTTACCACGGGCATGGCCTCTCTTCAGCCTGCCCTTCACTAGCCCGCCATCCGTGGCATTCCACCCGCTTTTCGCCTAAGCGCCGCGCTGTAATACAAAGCAGGAATCTCTGACCGGTGCCTCTTCCCTCCACTGGCCTGACAGCTGGGCATCCCGTCCATGGTGTTCGGCTCTCTTTTGTGCTCCACCGTCTGCTGCCAACAACACTCTGCCCCCCGTCTCCTGTCAAGCCAATAAAAAGGAAACTCGCTCATCTTACCAATCCATGCCAATTTGTTTAAAAAGCCCCCATGCCGCAGGCCCACCATGTGCTCGTGGGATAGGAAAAAAAAATACGCCGGGTGCAGGAAGAAGGAACGCCAGGTGCATGCATGCTTGATAGGAAGATACAGGCCCCAGTGAGAGGTTCGCAAGGGGATAGTTGAGCACTAACGTCCGAAGGGATCGAGGACACGTGTCGTGCAGGTGGGGGGTGCTCTCTCCAATTGCGTTACGGCGCGCTGCGAAACGCACACTGTCAATGTTGTGTGCGCAAGGCAGAGAACAGTCTTCTATGGGTGATGTGTCGCGGGTATGGGACCGGTGACTTTTGTTGTTCTGACAGCTCCACAGTTGGCTCGAAATTAGTGGAGGATGAGGGAGCGCAGCCGAGCTCGTCTTTCTCACCCTGTAGGAGTGGCTCAAGCAAAAAGCCTGTGCCATCCCGAACATCCGATTCTTGTGCCGCAGAGGATAATAATCGACGGCAAAAGTCAGGCACACGTGTTGTGCGATCGTCCTGCTGGGGCCGCTCAGACGCTTCCGTGGCTAACGCCGAGTCTCCGGCGAATAAGCTCCTGCAGCGCCAGCAGCTGCCGCCTCTCCTCCTCGCCTGGCGCCTCCAGGCTGGTCTCAGCCTCAGTCATGTCCTTCACAACCTCGTCGGGTGATTCGCCCTAAAGCATTTCGTGTCAGTGCTGACGTCATCAAATTTACTCAGCAAAGAGCTTCTTACGTTGAGGCTGTAGATGAGCGTCTGCAGCGTGTTGCCACTGAGCCCGAGATCGGATTCGCGGTTGGCAAATTGGACGAGGTTGATGGCAGCACGCCTGTCGGCGGGGTTGGCATCACTGAACTTGCGGTCGTACGAGCGCGAAGGAGCAGATGTGGCATTAGCAACGTATTCTCTGGCCTTGGCCTTTTGCTGTTCCATCCGAGCCCTGGAGCCGTCAGTGTCTACTCATCATCACCGGTTACATGTGGAGAGAACTTACTGCTTGACCTTGGCGATGAAGTCGAGCTTGATACCCTTCGAGGGTAGGCGGTAAACGGTGCCCTCGTCCTCCTCGTTGCCAACGTCAGTGAATTCCTTGTCGCTTTCACTGGTGTCGTCGGCCACCTCAATAACACCCGAGTTTTTGAAACCGCGGCCCATGTTGACATCGACGATCTTGGGGTTCTTGGGCTTGCGGATCCGGAAGATCCGCTTGCCGCCAAGAGCGCTGGAGACGGACGGCTCAATGGCGCGAAGGTCCCCATCTATGTGACGCGGGCACTTCCAGATGTTGCGATTCCTGCTGTTAAAAGGAATCGGTGGAGGGTTGGCCATGGGCGGGTCGAGGCAGTCCAAGTGCCAGTTGGCGTTGCACACATCGCACTGGATGATTTGCTGCTTGTTCAAGGACGACTTGCCACACTGCACGCAAAGGATCGTGGTGCCTTTTCCATCCACGAGCTTGGTGTTGTCGGGCACCTCATCCCAGCCGCCACGGCCTTTGTTGCTGCCTGATGTTAGGAGCGACACCACTTGACACAGGCAAAACTTACAGAGGTTTCGTCGCTTGCATCTCCTCGTACGCGCCCTCCTTGTCGGCGCGAACACCCTCAAAGTGATCTTGAACGCGCTTGGGCAATGCGAAGACGGTGGGGTTACGCTTGTTGATGGAGCCCATCAAAGGGCCGAACATCCTGAAGGGACCCGACTCTTTCGACGCGGGGGCGGTCTTTGCCGCACAAAGGTGGCAAAGCCATTTCTCATCAGGCGTGTCTTCAAGCGGCGGGTCGCAGCACGTCAGATGGAACGCCTTATCGCAACCGTCGCAGCAGAGCAGAAGACCAGAAAAACCGCACGCAGAACAGAAGTCGTCGTTTTCCGAGCGCTGAAAGTCTGTTAGAGGCGGTGAAGGAGGCAAACGCGATGAAATGGATATGGGTATTGCAGCTGGCTTCTGGAAATGCATCGACAGCGATGGAGGGGACGGTGTGGGTGATGGTGGTGGAAAGGTCTCGAAGAGGTAAAGGGTGGGAAGGCTAGTGTAAGGGTTGGCGGAAATTGGTCACTTACCGCGTCGTTGTCATCGTAGCCGATCGGGGATTCCATTCCGCCACTCACACGAGCAAAGCCCGCCACACCACCCGTCCTATTTTTGATCGGCCTAGAATGCAACCAGAGACATTAGCCACGTCTTTTTAGCCTCCATGGCAGTATTCGACCCTGCAATGCCCGTCCTTTGCTCCTCCAGCGCGCGTGGTTGGGGGGATGTGAAACAAGCAGAAGCCAAGGAACACGTGTAGGAGAAGCTGCGGGATGCGAAATCCGTGCCTGTCATTCCAGGCATCAAGTGCTGCATGTGGACACTTACGAGTGTTTTGTACGAGCCGATGTCTTCTGCCTCTTAGACGGACGCTCGCTGCCGTCTACGTTGAGGTTAGGCGTGGTGGCACGCGTCCCAGGTCCGGATCCATGCGGCGGGAACGCTTCTGAGAGGGGTGACGCGGCGCTGCTGCTGGCCTGAAGGGTAGACTTCTTCTTCAGGAGGCCATTGGTGAGCTTGAGCGTCTGTTTCTTCGGTGGTGCCAGTACCGGAGCCTTGTTGACTCGAGGAATGTCTGTCTGAGCGAGCTTCGGCCTGATATTGCTCATCTCCATGTTCTTGTTGAACTCAGCAATGTTATACAGTTGCTCGTTGTACTTTTGGCGCTTGACTTCCAACTCTTCGTCCTCGGACTCGGTCAAGCCGGCATCATCAGGTGTGCGCTTGTTGCTGGCAGTGGCAGACGTCTTTTTGCCCGAGGGTTTCTTCGTCCTGATACCCAACTTGCTCGTGCCGTTGGTCGAGGGCCCATTCGTCAGCGGCTGGGTATCCAACACATCAGGGGGCGGGCCGGCAGCAATGTTTTCGTCCACGGAGCTGAGGGAGGAGATGGAAGACAGGCTCCCGCTCCTGGAACGCTGTGAGTGAACCGCAGACGATGAAACGCCGTTGGCACCGGCTCCCGTGACAGTGGAAATAGTCTCCTTTGGCGGAGTGACGGTTCGTTCGGAAGGAAACTCCTCTGGGGCGGGAGTTTGCGATGTGGACGAGGGCTGGATGTTGGTCGACTTGGCAGGAGATGCAGGTGAATGGGATTGCGCGGATTGCGTTGGTGTCAAAGCGAGGCCGTTGGAGCCGCGCGACGTGCGAGCGCGCTTGGGGCTCCTCTCCACGCGCTCCTCTTCCCGGTCCTCCTGAATGGCCTTCTTAGCGCGCTTGACATAGCGATCGAAGACAACCTTCCGTTCTTTGGAGGGTGCCTTGCTGCCATTCTTCGAGACATAGTCGAGAAGCTCGGCCAGGTCCTTGTCCTTCTTGCTCTGTTGGGAGAGGTATCGCAGGACAGTGCCTATCTTCACCTGCCCGGTACTCTCGACCTTCGCAAGGGCACCGCGAATGGCTTTCTCCACGCTCATGGATATGCCGTTGCTGATAGGCTCCTCAAGTGCAGGCGACGGTGAAGGATTTTCGGGCGTGCTTGGGGCAACGGTCTGGCGGACCGAACCAACTGGAGTCTCGCTCTTTCCACCGCGCTTGTGGCTCTTGTGCTTCTTGCTCTTCTTCTTCGGGTTGGCGGGCCTGTAGTCGTCGTCCTCCTCTTCATCCTTGTTGGGAGGTATCACGGGTAGGTACTCCTGTGGATTCCTGTCCCGCTCCTCCGCCTGCGGTGCACCCTCGACCTCGGGTGTGTCGCGCGAATCCTCAGCGCCCGACGAGTGGCCGTTCCTGCCTGCCATGGAGCGGCGGAGACCCTCGACCCTAGACCTTGCCCTGTCCTTTGCCGTTGGCTTCACGCCCAGAGGCTGCATGGTTGTGAGCACGCCTTGCCTCTCGAAGCCGACATCTTCGAAGCTGGGGACAGGAGTCCTGGGCGGCGGCTCAATCCAGCTGTCGAGCGACGACTGACCCTTCTCCTTCTGCAAAGTGACCTGCGGCGCGGGCGAGCTGGTCGCATGGGAGCCATTTGGGCTGGATGCAGTCGTCCGGGCGTGGGACCTGCGCGAAGGCCTTGACGAAGGCATGGTGTAACTCGGCTGCAGGAGCGCGATCCTGCTCGACTGTTAGCTTGTGTTCGCGGAATCAATGGGCAGAGAACCTACGACGCGATCTGCCAGCCGAATGGGGGTGTTGCGCGAATGGGCGGCGCACGCGTGGGTGTATGGCGGCGATGGTCAAGACGCTGGAACTGAGAGGACGGGCTCGCGAAAACGCGCCGCTGGAAGCTCGGCCGGCTGCCACAACCTCCGTAACAAGGGGCGCCAAAACACCCGAACAAAAAGTCTGGGGATTTTGAGAGAAGGGAAAAGAGGTTGAGAAAAGGAGCCTTCTGAATGTCTGGTAAACTTTTTCTCTGTCGAAACGAAGTGAACCTGTCAACTCGTCGCCGGCGCAGAAGTATGTGTCGTTCAACCGCTAAACACTCGCCGCCGACGCCAGCAAGTGTCCGTGAACACCGCTGGATAGGTCGGTTTTGAGCGTGGGGGGCGTCAGTTGTGCGTCCTGGGCAGTCGCAGGGGAGGGAGCTGGAGTTGTAGGAGTTTGGAAGGTTGCGCCGGGGCGGTATGCAAAATATACGACTGACCACAATAGCCTTCGCCTACCATTTCACTTCACTTAACAATAGAACTTTCACAGAGTCAGGGGTTGGGTCAGTTTCAGAACTTTTTGCTATTGTTACTGGCTCCCAAGAGCCATTGCTGCTATTTCATAATACCGCCCATTGTCACTGCCCCCCGTCGCGAAGCATGCTCTCCGGCAAACCCAACCATGACCTCACTGAAGCATTGCCCGGGATCAGGAAGCATCATGCTTCCGCGACTGCGCCTCAAATGGCCAGTTTATAGTGGGGCATAGAGCAGAAGTCCTCCGCTGCTTCTTTTACTCCTCGGCCGAGGACTCACCCTCCTCCTCCTTGGGGTCCTTCTTAGCGGACTTCTTCTTCTTCTTCTTGTTCTTGTTGGCCTTGGTGCCCGCGCTCTTTGCAATCGGCTGCTCGAGAATCTTCAGGATCTCCTCGTCGGTGATCTTCTTGTCCGACTTCAGCTTCTCCATGTCAGGGTTTCCAGGCGCGGCAAGACGGGTGATGCCGTTCTTGGTGATGGCTGTGTCATAAGTTAGCACCTCCATATCGTATTTGAGTTTATTACTCCAAACAAAACGGAATGGCATGAGGGAAAATAAGATGAGCAGCAGTTGGAACGAGAGGATCAAATGGAGCAAGGTCACCCCTCGTGCAGATGATGGAAGTATCCATCGAGATGGGAAAGTGCCGCCGGTTGTCCGTTTCGCCCATTCCGATGTGTGCGTCGACTCGGTTTGGCAACCGGTGCATCTTGTCGACCAGACTCCGCAAATGGAATGGGCGTCCAAACTGGTCGCCCGTCCTGGTAGGGATGAACAAAGCTCCCATATAGGCCGATGCCGGGAGAGTTGTCGGCATGCTTTGGAACTTCAAGATACTTCCAGCCCAATAGCATTTTACGAGGTCAGCTTGCAGAGCATTGTAACGCATTCAGAGAGTTGAAACAGTCGACTGAATGTGCTTTGCGCCTTTTTTTTTTTTTTTTTTTTTTTTGGCACATTCGCATCGGAAGAGCTGCTCCAACTCTCGAAGTGTACTGTTACAATGCTCCAGGAACTGACTACGTAACCAAGCTGCGTAGCTTGCTTCCAGCTCTCCGGACATCGAGGTGAGGACGGTGAGCGCTCCAAAATTTTGCCCATTCGCTCATGTTGAGATCGAAGTCCGAGGTCTGGTGTGAAATCACATTGTTGTGCAAATTTCTTTTCTTGAGCTTCCGTGGCGAACGAATGCATAAACAGGGAAGCGAAAACTGAAGAAAAATTCTTAACTTACCAATAGTGGACAGAACCCGGGCAACGGCCTCGTTATCCTTGTCACCAACAACCTCATACTGCCTCAGAACGCCACCACGGACGCACTCGACAACGCCAACCTTTGCGGCACGCTCATCGTCAAGCTGGCGCAAGCTGAAGGGAAAGTTGCCGAACTTCTTGACAACCTCGGACAAAGTAGCCCTAGAGCTGGGACGCTTCAGGCCGTAGGTGGTGGTAGTACGACGGTGGAGAGTGGTGCGGTTGTTCAAGGTCTTGACCTTTCCGGAGCCCAAGCTAACGCCCACCTCGACACCCCACACGTCGCCGACGTCGGGAACACCATCGCCCCGAACACCCTCACCAGGAGCAAGGATGATCTTCTTCTCGCCCTCGATTTCTGACCGGCCGAAGACCCACGAGGTTGTGCTTTCAACAAGGTTGCACTCGTAGCTCTTGACGACCTTCTCGAGCATTTGCGTCATCTGGGTCTGGGTGTAGGGCTTCTGGGCCGAGGCCTTCGTCTTCTCTTCATCGGTGCCGGAGGCAAGAGTTCCCGGGGGAAGCATCAGCCTCAGCAGGAGCTCGTTGGCATAGTGGGTCGCAAGCAGAAGGTCGGCCTGGCGGGCTGTGATGATGTCGTCCGTGTGCTCGTGGGAGGGGACGATGATAGTGTCGCAGACAATGGTGCCAAGGTTGTCGATCTGAGCGCCTAGCTGGATCTTGATGACATCGCCGGGCTTGAGGGTCTGCTCGGCCTCCTCGATATCGGACTTGATGGGAGTGTAGGGCGTAACGTAGGAGCTGGGCGAAACGGTGGTCGGGTGAGCAATGCCCTTGGGGATCTTCTTGCCCTTGTACACAGCAGCGACCTTCTCTTCCAGGAGCTTGTCGCCGCGCTCGCAGATGTCGATGATCTTGGAACCCTCAGTACACCATCCTGTCTAGACGTCAATATCGGGATGTGGGGTGATGGCCAGGAACGGCGCTAGCACGGCAGAGGGAGCGCACCCGTCACAGTCTCAAGAACAGCCTGAGAGATCTTGGCGGCCTCCTTGTACTTGGTGAGGGTATCGGGGTTGTTGAGCGTGTAGTCTGCGGTCCTGTCAGTGCGTGCGCAAACCATTGGAAGCTGCCCGTCGAGCTGGAGGAGAGCTGCGCCGTGCTATGACGTAGCGGGCAAGCTGGGCGGGCAGCGGCGGGCAGCGCATTGTGTGGACATACCGATCTCAGTGGAGTCAGCCATGGTGAACGACGGTGTTGCAGCGAGGGAATCGAAGGTTGGACGTGGAGAGGAGGCGGCGAGACAAAGCAGGCGGCCGCGTTAGAGGTTGTTTGACGAGGCCCCTCCACACGGACGCACGAATAATTGCTGTCATGGTGGGGTTCCTGACGTCCACTTCGCTTAGCCATTGGAACCAACCTCCATCTGCACCCGCCCCTCAGCCGTCCTCCATCCTGCCACCCGCCATCCACATTAGGCTACCTGCATGTGGTGCGACCAAGAGCCCGCATCGTAGCCCTTGAATCGATAGTATTGAATAAGAATGGGCAGTTCAAGTAAGAAGCACCCGCCGCGTCACGCTCTCGCGCCAGACGCCGTCACCCCTTCCCCCACCATGAGGAACTTCTACGCTCTCCCGCTGCGCGTCATCTCTCACAATATTCGCTATGCGACTACCAGCCCATCCAAGGGCGAGGAGCTGTGGCCTGTCAGAGCTCCTAGGTTGCTGACCGAACTACGCTTCCACACCGTCTACAACCAAGAAGCTTTCATCTGCATGCAGGAGGTTCTCCACAACCAGCTGGTCAACGTCCTCACCGGACTGAACAACGATACTTCCACGAACGCGAGCTATGTCCAGGTTGACTTGACCCTGCAATCCGACGAGTGGTCGTACATTGGCGTCGGCCGCGACGACGGGAAACAAGCCGGAGAATACTCGCCCATCTTCTATCGCCCAGCCATCTGGCAAATCGAGGACTCGAAAACCATATGGTTGTCCAAGACACCAGATGTCCCATCCAAAGGCTGGGATGCTGCGAGCATCCGAATCCTTACCGTCGGCCGCTTCCGACACCGCGCCAGCGGGAGGCAGGTCCTGATGCTGAACACCCACCTTGATGACCAGGGTAGCCGCTCGAGGCAGAAATCTGCGGAGCTGATCACCGACTTCATTCGTGACTACTTGCATCAACACGGCAATGCAACAGAGCTCCCAGTCATCCTTTCTGGCGATTTCAACAGCGAGCCCACGGAAGAAGCGTACCAGTATCTAAACAGCCCAGCTTCACTGCTTAGAGACATCAGAGACCGCGTCCCACCGGAAAGACGGTATGGCAACGAGAATACTTCCACTGGCTTCAGCGAGGAACACGTCTCGTCCAAACGCATTGATTTCATTTTTGCTGGACCGCTGGACAATGCAACCTTCGATGTTTCTGCCACCAAGGGATACGCTGTACTCGCGAACAGATTTGACGACGGTGTGTACATCAGTGATCACAGAGCTGTAGTTGGGGATTTTGTTTTGTGATTTGGTCCATATACATGCAACTGCCTTTGTACTTCGACCAATACACATAAGTAAACTACACGACCTATGACAAAGCTAATGCAGTATGGAACGTGCTAGCATAACTGAAGCAAGGGCTTTCAGGAATCAGAACGTAGATCCCGTCCAGGCGCGTAGCCATATAGGTCCATATTCGCCATGTGTAAGGTATGAACATTCAGCGGAACATGCTTGTGATTGACCTCTGCTTTGCTGGGGATTTGGACTTCGGTGGCTGCATCTCTTCCGCCTTCCTCTTGGCAGCACGGCCTTCATTCTTAAGCATGTCCTTGCTCGAATAGAGGCTTGCTGGAAGATTGAACTCATTTCCTGAGTTCAACTGGAGGTGGGTGTACGCATCCATCTTGTACCAAATCGCCTTGGCGTCCTCGCGGTCTGACGCCACACCTATGTCCACCAGAGCCAGCAGTACGCGGCGAACGTCGTCGACATCGAACCCATTTTTAGTGTAGATGACGATTACACCACACGGATCTGACTTGTCCTGACTTCTCGTCGTAACTTTTGCTCCTGTACCGAGCCGGTTTTCGAGGACGGCGAGGCAGACCTGCTTCCACAGTCTCGGTAGGTCGTCCCAGGGGGAAAACACTAGCCACTAATCTGACAATCAGCATTGACAAAAGTTGGGTTTCAGGTAGTAGAGCTTGAGGACTACTCACCTTGCCATCTACAACGTTCGTCTCACGGGCAAGTTTTGCTATTTGCTGCTTGAGTGTGTCCCGATTGTTGTTCAGCTTCTTCGTGATGGAGCCTTTGTTCATGCCTGGGTGCTTCTTCTCAAGTTCTTCTCTTGCCTTACGGTAGTCCTCCAACAGGTTATCACCGGCATCTGTAAACATCTGAACGGCTGACTTCAGTCCGTTATGGGCTGACTTGTGCGGGTTATCGACCCAGAACCAGTGGATTCCGGTTTCCTCTTTTGTCGTAGTGTGCGGCGGACAACGCTTCAAGAACTCAGAAACGGTTTCCGAAGGCTGGTAAAAGAGCTCATTGCCCTCATTTGGGTAGACGAGCTCCTTCGAAGCTGCAGAGTCACCAACTGCACTCTTGCCCTTGGCGCCATTCAGCGTTGAGGAAGGAGACGCGGCAGCACGTGCTTGGTGTGCGATTGTAGAGATGTGGTCTTCGTGAGTGGACCAGTATTGTGCGGCATTGAACGATCTGCTCCGCTCCTCAAGGGCGTCAATGGTCTCGTCGTCCCCTGGAGGTGAAGCGTTAGAGCCGTGAGAAAGCAGTAGGTATAGTCGACGTCTGAGCTGTATTACCGTAGAAGCTTGAGTCATCCGAAATCCAGCCTTCACCTGGCACCAATGCCTCTGCGGGCGGCATTTCGACGGCGTAGCGGATGTTCCTAGCCACATTCCAGAGACCATGTTTCACAAGTCAGGCATGAAATGGCGGAGTGACGGAAGCTCGACCGGGGTCTGAGGTGACGCACGGGCCTTTCGACGCGACAACGCGCTCTGGCGCTCGCGTCTTCCTCTGGAAGCGCGCGAGGCCTGCCCTCACCCTCCACACCAAGTCGCCCTTCGCAGCACCAGCACAACGCACTCACAATGCCACACTCAGTCACTCCAGGATCTACGCAAGGGGAGGACATGGATCTGCCAGACGCGCCGGCCCCCCTGGACGCACCAAGTCAGACTGCCAATGCCGAGGAGGACAATAAGGTCTTGGAGGAAATGCTGGATGCAGAGGACTCAGACGAAGAGTTCTCGTCCCAAGCGGTGCCACAGGATACAGTGTATATCCTCCGAGGCAAGCAAGACTCGTGGCATCACTGACTTCTCCGTAGAAAACGTGCGCCTGCTGCCGCATACTCCGATCCAGAAACCATGCGAGCTTTCTACCAACGCCTCTTTCCCTTTCGGTACCTCTTCCAGTGGCTGAACCACTCGCCGTCACCTTGCAACGACTTCGGACACCGTGAATTCGCATTCACTCTGCAGAACGATGCATACCTCCGATACCAGTCTTTCCCAACCGCAGACGTGTACGCACAATCTTTGAAGCTAACGGTAGCACCAGGCTGACAAACTCTCTAGCCTCCGCAAGCAATGCGTGCAGATGATCCCTTCGCGTTTTGAAATTGGGCCCGTATACTCTACAAATCCCCGAGAGCGCAAGTCTCTGCGCAAGGCCACAGCATTCAAGCCCATTTCCAAGGAACTTGTCTTCGATATTGATATGACGGATTATGACGAGATCAGAACGTGCTGCACGGGTGCCAAGATTTGCCACCGGTGTTGGTCTTTCATCACCATGGCAATCAAGGTGGTGGATGTAGCACTGAAGGAGGACTTTGGGTTCAAGCACATCCTTTGGGTGTATTCCGGACGTCGTGGCGCTCACGCATGGGTATGCGACAAGCGAGCGAGGGATATGGACGATCAAAAGAGGAGAGCAATCGCAGGCTATTTGGAGCTGCTGAAAGGAGGTGATCAAGGTGGCAAGAAGGTGAATGTGAAGAGGCCGCTGCACCCGCATCTTGAGTTCGTGCCCACTTGTCCACCCAAATAGGGCCATCCTTACTGATGCTATCTGTAGGCGAAGTCTCAAAATCCTCCGTGGGCACTTCCAGACGAACATCCTTCTTGAGCAGGACCCCTGGGCGTCACCAGAGAAATCCGCTCGCCTCCTGTCTCTGATCCCAGACAAGCAGCTGGCGGCAGCTCTGCAGAAGAAATGGGACTCTGCACCCTCGCGACCGTCATCCCAGAAGTGGGCCGATATCGATACGCTCGCTTCCTCTGGCGCCTCGAGCACACTTGACCCCAAGGCGCTCAAGGAAGCCAAGCAGGACATCCTTCTCGAGTACACTTATCCGCGCCTCGATGCGGAGGTGTCCAAGAAGCTGAACCATTTGCTGAAGTCTCCATTTGTTGTTCATCCCGGCACAGGCAGAGTCTGCGTTCCCATTGACACTCGCAATGTCGAGGAGTTCGACCCGCTCGGCGTGCCCACGGTCACTGAACTGTTGGGCGAGATCGACGAGTGGGCCCGGGCGAACGCAGGCACCATGGAAACGGACGAGGCGGCAAAGAAGATTCCGGACTGGGAGAAGACACGGCTGCGGCCATATGTCGAATTCTTCCGAGGATTCGTCAACGGGGTGATGAAAGATGAGAAGACGGCCAAGAGAGGGCGGGAGGAGGCGGATGGCATGGACTTCTAAAGAGGCGGCGAGGTTGGGCTAATGACTAGGGCAGTGTATGTGGGCGGGGGTGTTTGCAGTTTGGGTTTTTATCGCAGATCTATGGGTCTCATCACCAGGCATTATTGGAATCGGGAAGGCGTCAGATCTTCATGGGCCCGGGAGCAATGAATCAGGGCCGTCGTTCAAATTGCTGGTGCAGCTGCCAAGCGAAGTGCAGGCGGAATCGAGCTGGCGGGCTGCAGGCTGAAGAAACAGGACATTTTGCTGCAGGCGAGGGCGGCAGGGTTCAGAGGGTGGTGGTGATGATCGGACTTTGCATCCCAAGATGGAGCCTCCGCAGCCGTCCTGCCCCAATTGGCCGTGCTCAATGCGAAAGCGAGCTGCTTAGTCACTGTGGACGCTGGACGCCCACCCACGCACCACGGGACGTACCGCGGCGCGGGAAAGACCGTCCTGCATGGGCGTTCGATTGCCTGTGAAGGGTCGTGTGTTGTAGATTTAAAAGAGGTGCTGCCCCCAGAGTGTCGTTGGCGATCGGCGGGCCTCCAGCGTCCCCCAACCGCTCGATTGGGCGCGATGAAGTCACCAAGGTACCTGTCGCAAAGCCCAGACGAGCTAGCCGCGCGCTGTACTACTGATCTCCGTCTTGTTTGGTCCCTCCGGCCGTGGATTGAAGCCAGGGCCGGCGCGTGCAGGCTAGTGGGCTTGCCCTACGCAGACCGTCCGTCACAACGCTGCCGGTCGGTGAGGCTAGCAGCAGGCGCTCTTATATGCATACCTAGCAGCGTCGCACCAGGGCAGGCTTCAGGCTTCAGGCTCGAGCTCGAGCCTTGAAAAAGGGCAGTCGCGAAGGAGTGAATTGGCTGTTCTCGGCAGCGGGCCAGGGCCAAGCGTCGAAGATGGGATACCGGGCAGCAAAACCTAGCCGAACCATGTGGCACTGTCATTAGGCATCCCAACCACAGCGACTTCACTCTCAAAACACCCGGCGGAGCAGCATCGACTCTGCGGATCCCAGCGCCACTCCGACGGTCGACTCAGCGCCACGGCCCAGCAGCAAACTCACGGCGGGCGGCGAAAATGCCTCGCTTAGGTAGGGGGAAAAGGGTGGTGGCGGCCGCGGCTGTTCACGGTTGACGGTTGGAGCAGGGCACAAGAAGAGCCGAAACGGGTGCGTCCAGTGTAAGAAGCGGCGAGTAAAGGTTGGTGTTTTGCGGGCCGAGTGCTTGAGATGAGGTGCTGCCGCTGATCCAGCTTCACCGGTGCGTGCAGTGCGATGAGCAGCGGCCCTGCAACCACTGCGCCAGGCACGGCGTCGAGTGCAGTCTCACCTCGCCAGACGCCCCTCCTCCTCCGTCGCTGCCCCAGCAGCCTTCGTCGTCCACGGCCTCGCATGCCTCTGAGGACAGCCCCACCAACACGGGGCCCCAGAGCGTCGCCTTCTCCAATGTGAGTAGCTTCGGCTCCGTCTGACCGCGTCTCACGGGCCTGGGCCATCTCATCCATGGCTTTCGCCTTGGCGGCGTGGCTTGGGGCTTGACTTTCTCCCAATATCAATATCTTCATGAGGGGTTCCCGGTGCCGGAAATAAGCCTTTATATCCGCCTTCTCTGCTGACGTTTTGTCCACAGCAATCCGACCGGGAGCGATTAAAGTCTGTCACGTCCAGCACCCAGTCACACTCGTCAGAGTCCAGCAAGAATGACGCGTCAGCCCTCAATTGGCCGCCGAGCCAGCAACCGCCCTCGGACCAGAATCCCTTCAACATGCTGTCTCGTGCCATCACCGAGCGAGACATCATGGGCCGCTTCACTGACACGGTAGATGTCATGGACTGGCAACGCGACCTGCAACTGCTCCATCACTTCTCAACCTACACCGCACTGACCATGTCCGAGATGGAAAGCATACGACGATGCTACCAGATCACGTATCCCCGCGTCGGTTATGCAAGCAAGGCCGTTATGCATGGCATCCTTGGCGTGGCTTCCCTGCACCTCGCCCATCTGTATGCGGACCAGCGGGCCAAGTGGCTCGTCATCTCAACCAACCACCAAAACCGTGCCATCAGTGGATTCCGCCTGACCTTGCCAACCATCACACAAGAGAACTGCGACGAGCTATATACGCTGTCGAGCCTAACGACGATGCTGCGATGTGCCTCACTGCCATTCCCGTCAGACCCCCGCCGGCCCGATCCCATCGACGACACGTGCGAAGTCTTCATGCTCATGCGTGGTGTCAACGAAGTCTTGAAGACATCGTACGTGTGGGTCGCACAGGGCCCTGTTGGCGCCATGCTTGTCCCGGAGAGATTAGGTCCCTACATTCCATTCGAGTCGACCGAAATGCTTCCGCTGGACGAGTTCGGCATCCAGGAACGATTCGACACGCTCAAGGCTCTTGCGCTGCACGATTCCTTCGACCCGGCCATCCGCAAAACATTGCTTCAATCCGTGGCCAGCCTCAGCAATTGCTTCCGTATGATTCTTGCCCAGCCGCCAGATCGTGAACCTGGCCTTCTCCTGATCTGGCCGATCCGCGTTTTTCCCGAATTCATTTTCCTCATCCGCCAGCGGCATCCAGCGGCGCTGATATTCCTGGCGCACTACTGCATCGCCTTCCACAACCACTCGAACTTCTGGTGGCTCGGCGACCGGGGACAGCGCGTCGTGATGGCCATCGCCGAGCAGATTGAGCCGGAATGGAGGGACTACCTGCACTGGCCGCTGGAGTATGTGGCAGACGACAGCAATATTGGCAAACCGGGTGTGGTCTGAATTCTTCCTCTGGTCGTCGGCGAAACCCCTGAAAAGCCTGGATCTTGGCACAAGCGCCGACATCCCCACATTTTACAGGACTTGGTCCAACCTAGAGGATGGGGGGAGGAAATGGTAACGTCCTTCATGTTTTAATCAACAGAGGACCATGGGAAAGACGGGTGACACGAGTCCAGGCAGGGCTAAAAGGGGCAGCCGGACTGCGAAGCTTCAACATTGCAGCGCTCTCCTGGGCCGGAGCGACGCAGGAAAATCTCTCCGAAAAGCCTGTGTTGCATGAGGGGGGGTGTTCTGCGGGTCGAGGAAGCTTGGGAATAGAAATAAGGACATCGCCCGGGAGGGTGAGAGGGGACGGCCGCTGGCGATGATGATGGGCACGAAGATATCAACTATAATGGGTTTTATACGGGTGGAAAAGAGCTGGCGGTGCGGTCCAAGGTCTTGGGGTGATGGGAGAGGAGCTGTGATGTTTGCAATGATGGGCGAAAGGGCGGGAAGGTACTTACTTTGGATGCGGGAAATGTTAGACGAGTCTGAAACCCCAAGGTGTGTTTTTGGTTAGAGAGATACTCAGTATTTTTTCCCTTGCTCCGTCACGCGTTTTTAGAAAGCCCCTGCGGCACGGAGAGCAAAGTGTGCACGTCAAGCAGCAATGCTTGCGGCTGGTCCGGGGAATAGAAAGGGAACTTCAGTACAGGGAACTTTGTCACCGGACAGTCGGCAGACGTCAGCCAGGACGGAAACAGCCGCTATACCCTATTTCCTTCGCGTTTTCCCTTTGGAGGGTCTGGAGATGTGTAGGGGAACCTTTCAGGCAACGATGACTCAACTTTGAGGTGGCCATGCGGGTTATTACTACTAAGTGTAAACAGGTGCAAGATATCTGGCTTCGCAAATGACTATCATGGCTTGGGTCAAAGTTTATTCAGATGTCCCTCCGAACACACTTTGAAGCTACTACGTATCCTGATCTAATTTAGTGTACGGATGATCGCGGCGAGGTCTGTCGAGTTAACTTTTCCCGAGATCTTTCCTTCGCCCTGCACAGTTGGAGCTTGATTGGGGACGCAATTTCCAATGCGAACACAAATATTTATGAAAAGTCGCCCAAGTAAGCCACCTTGATTTCTTGAGGGCTCACCGACGACAACACTGAAGCAGGTGCGTTTGCTCCTTTCACGGGTTGTTTTGAGGTTAATCTCGCCTGTTTTCCTCTTCAAGTGGCCTTTTGACAGTTCGACGACGATGGCCTAGTGCTGAAGTACGAGGCGTGGATACCGAACCTGCAGCTGTATCGAAAATAGCTTCCTGAGGGTTTGGTCTCACAAATACATATCAAGCTGTACTTTGCAACGCGTCAGAAGAACGGTACTGAGACACTCAAGATTTATTTTTGCAAAAAGAAAAGTCAAATGTATGTATGTACAGTCACGAATTCACAAAACCACAGCCACACAACACTCCCTAGCTGCTGTTCTTCAACAGTCCCTTCCACCCCCTTCCCACATCACTCTTCTCCTGCTGGGTCCCAGCACTCCAAGCCTCCTGCTCCTCGGCCCCCGCGAACCCAAAGTCAAACCCACGCCCAGCAGCAGACGCCGACGAACCCGGCAGCACGACAACCTGCTCCGGCGCCCGCACAGCGCTCTCGTCCGTCGCCATAATCGTCAAGCCCGGGAGCGTCCACCGATCAAACGCCTCAAACAGCCTCTGCTGGGAGGAGACGCCCGCGAGGCCGGGCGACTCGGGCTCAGTTTCCTCAACGACCGGGTTGAGCGCGAGCGGCGAGTGGCCCTTGGACCTCCGTCGCTGGCGCGCCGAGTCGAGAATGCCGTCCCAGAACCTGTCGCGGGCTTCCTTGGGCGAGCGGGGCGAGATGGGCGAGAGCTCGCCCTCCTGCCGGCCCTCGAGGATGCCGTCAAACGTCGTTGGCGGGGTGTAGCCGGAGCTGGGGAGCGTTGTGGTGGCGGCGGCGGCGGTGTCGAGCGGCGTCAGGGACGATGGTTGCTGGGACTCCGAGTAGGAGGGGAGCTCCTCTAAAGGGGCAGGGAGGAGGGGCGTGGCGCAGGCGGTTGTCGTCTGCGCGTCGCCGTACTGCGAGCCCCAACGGCATTCCGAGGGGAAGTTGCAGCGGTTCCAGCAGTCGCGGCCGGGGGATTGGAGATGCGTGGACCGCGGTGAGGAAGCGTGGCTGTTGTCATCATCATCGTCATCATAATCGAATGAGAATTTGCGGAATGTCTCCTCGTTGCGGCGCCACTGCCCAAAGGCCTTCCACCCCGCGTAGTCGAATTCGCTGGCGCAGGCGCGGTGCTTCTTAGTCTTCCTCTTCTGCTGCCGGGGGTTGATGCTGGAGCGCCACGACTTGTCCACCGACACGCCGGAGCAGAAGAAGTGGCCGTCGGAGAGACAGCGTCTGGTGGTGCCGAGCGGGTAGGTGTATAAGCAGATGTGGCACTGCCAGACCCACTTGAGCGGTGGCGAGGGCGGCGGGGTGCTGGGAGATGGTAGTTCACGCTTGTTGCTGCTGGCCGCCACGTCATTGGATCTTGGCGGTGTTGCGGGCGGAGTCAGGGGAAGGCGTGGGGAGAAGGGTGATGGAGGAATAGAGAGATAGGAGGACTTGAAAGGAGCGGGCGAGATTGTTAGCGGCTTCGGCATTTTTGCTTGTCTCTTCTTTTCAGAATACTTGAGAGGTAACGATAGTCGGGAGGAGACGGAATGGATCAGTGATTTGGGTTGCAAAGAGCGTGTACGAAGACCAGCTTCGCGATTTCGTTGGTCAGAAAGCAAGATGCGAATGGAAAGCCGGTCCAAACAGTGAATGGAATTGGCAAAAAGGTGTGGCCAAGGCTCAAGTAGGGTTGATGGAACGTTGGCAGAGATGTTGAACTTATCAGGGGCGAAAGGGTCGATAAAGAGACGGCCGCCCCGTTCTCCTCTTCATTGTCCGTTGGCACTCGCCTTAGCAACTTCTTTGTTCACATGGAAGATTGATGCAACCCACAGCCTCACACCTCATTCTAGTTGTGCCACGTGCCGTCTTTCTTTGTCATGCGTGCCCTAACTCTTCATTGCTTGACTGTGACTTCCCATCAACTCATGCGGGCTCGAAGAAGCCAGCTCATGATTGTGTAGACGCATCAGAAAATACGAAAAAGACCTAGAGCAATCGAGTTGTAATGTAAGTCGAGCTCAGAATGATGTCGAGCACAGCGTTGGAGGAAGAAAGGAAGGAAACTGAGAGAAAGAGAGTAGAGAGAAAGCTGAAACGCAGAGCCAAGCCGGGGTTATCCGAACAAAGAGCAAGGGAAGTAGGTCTAGAGCAGAGAGAAAGAGGTCGAGTCAGCCACTGTGGGGGAGTGATGGAACTAGAGCAGCGGCATGTGGTAGTGCCGTGGGAATGGCCGTCACCATCCTTGGTAGTCTCTAGGAATAGAAGCCCAGTGGACTAAACTTGACAGCCGTTCTCTTATCTCTGGCCCGCGTTGCCACATTCCGCTGGGTCTTGGCCCTCCCCGCAAAAGCTGACTTGGTCCATGATCTGCTTGCGTGCATAATAAACGGGCACTTATCTGCTTGCTCTCACCCATGGCTGGTGATCCCTCTTTCAAAAGAAACATCCGGTGTGAAGATAGGGGCGTCGGCGTGCTTGGATGGTTGAAGCCATGGATCGTTGCTTTCCTGGGAGATCGTGAGAAAAGGCGGCACAGCTGGCTTGGCGGTTGCTTGCTGGCTGCTCTTGATTGAACCGCCAACCGTGGTCGTCAGCTTGCGCGGGACCGATAAGGGCTTCCTTGCATGATCGTCGACATCTGGAAGCGAATAAGCGCGTCATAGCTCTCTACCCCGGGTTTAGTCTCTTGGGCCCACGGGAAGTCTCTTCACCTGGAAGGTCGTTGAGTTGCTCATCAGATTATATTATACAGTGAAAGGACTATGCGACAGTTCCAGTCTTAGATGTAATGACAAATAGTAAACAGATCCGTTCTGCCTCCTTTTTTCCCCGATAAAGGACAGTGGATGATCAAATCAACCTCTTGGTATCCAACGCCAATCCCCGCTCAAATCAAAACATCTTAAAAAAATAGTCACCCATGTTGTTACCGTTGCATGGCACCATCAGACTTCTCCTCCATGGCAACCGCGTGCCGGTCGCCCGCAACTCCCGTGTGCTCGTGGCCGTCGCTCGACTCACTGGGCTCCATACCCTCGAGCATCTGGCTGTGCTGAGAAATGCCGTGACGGTCGCCCTGAGGGATCTGGTGCTCCGTGGCCGCGGGCTGGTTCTTCGCAGGCGTCCAGGCAAGGTAGTCACGGCGAACCTCGACGTAATCGTACGCGAACTCGCCGAGCTGGTCGTCGTCCATACCAAGGAGCTCGGCTTCCTCGGACGCACGCAGGTGCAGGCCGGGGATCTTGTTGATGACGAATGCGATGAGAGTAGACACGGTGAAGGCGTAGGCGGTGCACGCGACGACGTAGGCAATCTGCTTGCCCAGCTGCACCCACTGATGATCAACCCAACCGCCGAGCATGCCCGTGTTGACGCCGTCGAGGCCAATGATGTAGCTGGCGCCGAAGAGACCGTTGAAGATAAGACCAATCATGCCAGCGACGCCGTGCTCAGCGAACACATCCATAGCATCGTCAATGCGGATCCAGAACTTGACTGTTGCGCGTGTTAGCATTCAAAACAGAAACGGCGAAAATGGCTGGACTCACTCTTGGTAGCAAAGTTGCACACGATGCCCGTTACGATGCCAAGGATGACGCTAGCCCAAGGAGTGATGAAACCGGAGGCGGGAGTGGCAGCAACGAGGCCAGAAATGGTTCCCGAGCACCAACCGACCATGGACCACTTGCGAGCAAGCCTCCAGTCGAGAATAACCCAGGTCATGGAGGCGAACATGGCAGTCAAGTTGGAGTTCCAGCAGGCCATGACGGCGCGCAAGTTGGCACCGAAAGCAGAGCCACCGTTGAATCCGAGCCATCCAAACCACAGGAGGATGGTGCCGAGGGTGATGAGCGAGACATTGTGTGGGCGGAAGTTGAGCATCATTTTCTCCTGACGACGGCCGAGGACCATGGAGTAGGCCAGAGCAGACATTCCCGAGACGATTTCAACGGGACCACCACCAGCGTAATCCAGGCCACCCCAGAGGTAGAACCAGCCATTGGCGTTCCAGGCCCAGCAGGCAACGGGGCAGTAGACGAGTGTGGCCCAGACGAAGATGAAGACCATGCAAGGGATGAGGCGGCCGCGCTCAGCAACGCAGCCTACGACGATGGCGGCAGTGACGGCGCAGAATTGCATCTGTAAGGAGTCAGTGTAAACTCAGCGGCGGCATTGGATGCAAAAAACGGACCTGGTAGAAGGCGTAGAGCAGCTCGGGGATCAGCGGGCTGCCCGGGCTGGGAGCACCCAGAGTCTTCATGAGACCGAACTTTTGGAGATCGCCGATGAAACCGTTGGTGGCGTAGGAGCTGAAGGCGAGCGAGTAACCCCAGAAATACCATTGGAATGTGATGATGGAGGTTGAGGCCATGCAGGCCCAAACCATGGAGAGGGCCGACTTTCTGCGAGCGAGACCGGAGTAGAGGAAGCCCAGGCCGGGGACCATGATCAGGACCATGGCGGAGGCGATGATGATGAAGGCCTGGTCGCCCGACTGGTACCATTGGTTGAGGTTTTCGGTTTCTGGAAGCAGGTGAGTTGGCGGTTGGACAGGCACGTGCCGACTGGCGGGAACGTACTGGAATCACCACCGAGGTCGGCATCGGTGCCGTTGAACTCGGTGGGGGAACCGACCCACGAGTAAGACATGGCGGCGGTTGAGAGAGGGTTTGGCTGGAGAAGAGGAGTGGAGTTTGTCGGTGGAAAGGGCGGGCCCAGAGGGTAAAAGTACAACAACGATGGATCTGCGGGATGGCTGCGGGGCCCGGGGTGGTATTTTAACGCGGTGGACTGGCACGACTCGGTTGGGCCGACGTATTGTGGTTTCCCATGTCTGACAGCTTATCTCTCTCTGTCCAGCCAGTTGGGGCAAATTAGACGAGACAGCGGCGGCCGCCTCGTGGGGTTTGGCCGGGTGGCTGATGGCTGAATCCACAGATCTGGAGCTGGGACCATGAGAGTGGACATGTCTGCTTTTGAATTTGACCGTCGCCGTCACCGTCACCGTCACCGTCATAGTCTTCGCGACCAGTTGCCTGCGCGTGCACCTGCTCTTGTTCTCCAGCCCTCACCCCGTGTCCTCGGTCCCAGAGTCAGCAGCTCGCTCTTGAGTCTTGACCACGAAGACGCACGACAGCAGGTAAGTGGCTTGGCACGGGATGGGCGTCCTTATCTTTGGCATTGTCATCGCCTTATGCAAGTCGCGACAGGGGCCACTGCCTTCTGCAGTCTAGCGGCCTTCCAGATCGCCGCCAAGACCTTTAGATCGAGCTTGTGTGCAGAAGCCAGAGATAAGCACCCCCGCCCAATCACACCCTCTGCCACGCCCAGTTGGTGCCGTCGACAAGATAATCGACGACTCGTCGCGTCCTGCCACCCGGGTCGTCGTCGCGCATCCCATTTGTGTACAAATATCCGGGGCTGCCTATCGCATTTGCTACGTACGCCGCCCACACACGCTCTCTCCACGCCCCGCCCGCCTCGTGGGAACCCGCGCCAGCTGCGTCTAGATAGGCGCCAGCTAATGACGTGAGTAAATCCCGTGAACCTCTGCTGATTTGTGCTTCTTCCGACTCTCGACATCTACCTATTTACCCAAACAGTCACCTATCTGCCAGAAACAGCCCTCTCCACGCGCCTGGCATCCTCCGTGTTTCGCCAGCTGTGCGACACGGACACCACGCCAGGGTCTCCGGCTGCACCAAGAGCATTGTCAATGATAGGGCGTGTGGGCGCCTGTCTGCCCAACGTGCCAACCATCCGCCTACCGCCTTTTCCCAGGAACATGAGAGAGAACCACTTTCTTCTGCTGAGGTCCGCCAGGGTCCAGGATCTAGATTTGCCATGCCCCAGCCAAACCCACGCCCCGACGTCGGAGGGCCGCCGGCCACCGTCCATACTCCCGCGCTGAGCTGTCCGTCATCTACTTAGTACGGCCCACGGACTCAATTGGATCCGCCGCCACCCAGCCCGCCTTATCTTCCGCCTCCATAAACGGTCGACCGGCTACGCTGACATAGTGGCTCCGGCGTGGCGCTGGCGTCCTCATCCCGAAGCCGAAGGCCTGCCGAACGTGGCGACGCATCATTTTACGTGCACCCGTACGTAACTGCCTTGCACCCGGTGCCTGGCAGCGCGCAGCTTAGCGCAGCGGCTTGCTTGTCGTGCGTTACCTAGCGCGCCCGTTGATGCACGCGGTTTCACCCGGCCGGCCAACGACGCTGAAGATGACGGTCCCACGGCAAGACATTGGACAAGCGTGCTTTTCGCTCCGTGCAATGCGCCGACACGAGCGAAGGCTTCGACACGCCCTCCGAGACATCTCCTAAGCTGTCTTACCGGCCGGCGGTGAGACGTTGGCATTGTGGAGAGCTGGACGACGAGTTGCTACATGGGTCTTCGGTTAGTCGCGGATATTTGACATGTGTCCCTTGTGCCTGGCTCCATCGCGACAACATGATGGCGTGTTTTCGGACGCGCCTGGCCCACCACCCGCGAATGGCTACAGCTTCGTTTCTGGGGTGTATATGGCCGTTAGCACCGTGTCCGCTGGAACTCCTGTCTGGTGTTTAGGACGCAGGTTGCTCTGCATAGTCGAGGTTCTCGGGGTGCTTAGGCTGCGGTTTAAGTAAAGCAGCGTCATGCTGTCACATGTCGGCAGGGCCTGAAGTCTCAGTGATTAAATATAGATGTGTTTCCCTTGCAGACCCTTGCAGTCGATTTCCTTCGGGAATAATGATGGCCAAGCTCGAAACTTCATGAATCCTAACGCCAGACGCCTTCGCCCATGCAACTCCGCTTAAAGCCGTGATTCCGCACGGACAACGCTCCCTGCTCATTCCAGCTTGTCCAGATGCTCCAAACGCGTCAAGACCACCTGCTTGCTGGTCTCCTCGATCTCTCCGGCCAGGAACACCTCGTCGAGGATGGCGTAGACCTGCCGCAGCCTTCTTGTCAGCTGCATTCACAAAAAGCAGCTTGTACTCCTTACCTTGTAAAAGTTGAAGACCAGGTCTAGCTCGCAGACATTCCCGAAGAAAGCATCCAACACCTCGACGAAAAAGTGTATGGCCTCGAGGTAGGCGAGCTCGTTGTCGTTGGTGTCGACGCTTGCGCAGAAAAACAGGCCAGCGTACCGGCGATACACAATCTTGGAGGTATTCCGGAACTCGACGAAGTTGGACTGATGCTTCTGATCGCGCGGCGCAATCAGGCGGTGGACCTGTAGCCGAAGTCAAGCGTCAGACATTGCGCGCAATGGTCGAGGAGGGCTATTCGTGGAGAGGGCACTGGATGGAGTGGGAAGCTTGGTTGAGCGGGAGACATACTTCGCCCTTCAGCTTGACCTTTTCCTCATCCTGATATGCAGTTAGCGCGCGCCTTGCCGACACGAATACTCGTGCGCATCAAAGGGAGGGAGCTTACGCTGTATGGCGCATACCACTTCGCAAGGCGGGTCTTGCCCCTGCGTAGTAACAACGAGCGATTGTGAGCATTGCGGAAGCGCCAGGGTGCGAAAGGATCGGGATCGCCCTTACTGCCGGTTCTGGATGAGGACGAAGGAGAGGACCATGCTGGCAACTGGTGCGGACGGTGGGTGGTTGTTGCGGAGTCGTACCTCTCTATCGGCGGGAACGGACAGGGTGATGATGCGATCGGCGGGGCCTTTTGGCGGCGGAGGATTCTGTCGCCCGCCCTACACACAGACTGCCAAATGATGTGACCGCCGCTCTGGCCTCACCTCTCCGGCAGAATGTCAAGTAGAACTAAGAGGGTATATTGAGTACACAACCAGTTTATTCGAATAGAAATGCATTACGCATGCCCGCAGAGCACATTATACATGAAAATACTTTGCGAAAGTTAAGTGTATGTAACAAATTGTTGGTTAAACTAAAGATTTATATTGAGACAAAATAATGTTACACCTCTCTAAAAGCTAGAGATTTTACTTGGATGAGTTTTTAAACGTCTAATAGACGTACTTACTTTTTGGTGTAAACAATAGGTAACGTAGAGCTCAAGTTTAATACAGCTTATTCCGATATCACGTATCCAACGCTGAGCATGAGTGACAGGCTGCAGCACCTAGCTACTTCAAGTTGAATCAGGGTCCAGCGCCTTCTACAATGGAACAGAAGACAGCACGAGGTCTTTCAGCACTCCCCTACCGATATAAAACCTCATAGGCCAGTATCCCGCTGCTCTTCTTCTTCTTCTTTCTTCACCACCAGAACCAACCTGGAACCCTCACACTTGGGCGAGATTTCTTCGTCCTCAACACCTGACCTCTAGATCACGCAGTCAAAGTAAGATCCAAGCAACGAGCCTGGTGGGTCGCCAGATACTAACGCAATTGTAGCGACCTCACTCCACCATGTCCGAGAACTCCAACAAGGCTGCAGCAGGATGGACGGACCAATCCAAGGTATGTCTAGAATGGCAACGGTATGCAGGAAACTAACATGACCAGCTGGTTTTCCTGCTCGACCTCTTCGAATCTGGCGCCGCCACCATTGACTGGAGCCTTGTCACTGTTCCTCCTGGCAAAACGAAGCCCGCCACGAGGATGATGATGAAGCGTTTGGCCGACCAGAACCGGGCACAACTTGATGAGATGAAGGCGATCCGGAAGGGCAATGAAGGCGGCGCGGGTGAGGGAGCCGACGGTACCGAGACGACCAAGAAGGTGCCTAAGAAATCCACCAAGGGCAAACCGGCCGCGAAGAGCACCAAGTCGGACGCCAACGACGACGAGGACAACGTCAACATCGACACGGTCCAAGGCGACGATGATGGAGCAGCAAACAAGGGCAAGACCAAGTCCCGCGCGCCGCGTACGAAGGCCGCCAGCACCGAGGACGACGGCAGCCAGTCTCCGCCCAAGCGTGGTGCGAAGAAGGCATAGTTCTCATCGTGTCTGCCTGAGTCGGCGCATCATCGGTGAAGGTCTTCCGCTAGGTGATGTTCTTGCGTTTCTCTTTTCTTGACATCATCGACTCGAACAATGGCAGAAGGCGCGGACAGAGGAGTGGTTCGGATTTTGGAGTCACGGTATGGGCATGGGCATCGGATCATGCCCGCAGGTTGTGAGGGAGAGAGAAAATCATCAAATCTATGGATCTAGTGACGTGCAGCAGTGGGTTCTCTCAGTGACGTTGGTGCTTGGCAGGGTGCGCGGGCCAATTGAAGCCCCGAATTTTGAATGCAAGTCAAACACCTTCAACGCTCCCCATCGCGACAAGAGCCTCATTCCCGTTCCGACGAGTCCAAGTGGGTGTTGCGCCGCCAATTCTCTGCCCTCGAATGCGCGCTGGCCCTCTGCCCCTCCGCCACCTCCGCTCTTTAATTGGCACTCGAGTCCCCCACCCACTCAGCTGCCTCCGGCTTTCGACAGCACTCTTGTTTGCGCCGCGCCAGCCACTCATCTTCCGCGCTGTCCGTTGCCCTCGGGAGCTGCCTACCTCGATTACGCGCCGCGCCTTTTCCCTTAGGTCGCAGCACAATCCACCCCCTCACCGCGCCGCCCTCCTCGACATGGACCGTAAGAGCCACGACACCCGCAGCAAGCGCAAGCAGCCCCCGACGCCCTCCAACGATCGCCCCATAAAGCAGCGTAGACCTGAGCGAGACGCCGCCCTTTCGGCCGGACAGGAAACCGCCCCAATGAACGGCTCCAACGGTATGGATGTGGACTATGACTCGGACGACATGCGCTCCGTCACCCACATCGGCGCATCTGGAGACACGGTCGAGTGGCAGCGTACCATTGAGAAGGTTGTCAAGAACGTCGTTTCCATCCACTTCTGCCAAACTGCTGCCTTCGACACCGACTCAGCCTTGGCCAGCGAGGCTACCGGCTTCGTCGTGGATGCCGAGAGAGGCTACATCCTCACCAACCGGGTGAGCTATCAACTACCAAGATTTCCGACGCTCAGCTAACGAGCTTGCAGCATGTTGTTGGCGCTGGTCCCTTCTGGGGATATGTCATCTTCGACAACCATGAGGAGGTACGTCACACAAGGCTCGGCAAGGAGCAGAGTTTGACTGTTTGCTAGGTTGACGTCCTCCCCGTGTATCGCGACCCCGTCCACGACTTCGGCATCCTGAAGTATGACCCCAAGGCTGTCAAGTACATGGATTTGTCGGCGCTGGAGCTCCGGCCTGACCTTGCCCGCGTAGGAGAGGAGATCAGGGTTGTTGGCAATGACGCCGGCGAGAAGCTGAGCATTCTTTCTGGTGTTATCAGCCGTCTGGATCGCAATGCCCCCGAGTACGGAGAAGGCTACAGCGACTTCAACACAAACTACATTCAAGCGGCGGCCGCTGCCAGTGGTGGTAGTTCTGGCAGCCCCGTGGTGAACCGTGACGGTGCTGCTGTCGCCCTTCAAGCCGGTGGTAGAGCTGATGGGGCAGCGACCGACTACTTCCTTCCCCTGGACCGCCCGCTCCGTGCCCTGCAGTGTGTTCGGAAGGGCGAGCCTGTGACGCGTGGAACCATCCAGACCCAGTGGATCCTGAAGCCCTTTGATGAGTGCCGTAGGCTTGGCTTGACGGCGAATTGGGAGGATGCGCTTCGGAAGAAGTTCCCCAAGGAAACCTGCCTCCTGGTCGCAGAGGTCATCCTCCCCAACGGTCCGGGCGATGCCAAGATCCAGGAGGGTGATATCTTGATCAAGGTGAACGGTGATCTTCTCACTCAGTTCATCCGCCTGGACGACGTCCTGGACACGAGCGTTGGTGGAAAGGTCAGCCTGCTGATTCAGCGCCAGGGTGTGGATATGGAGGTTGAGGTTTCGGTTGGAGACCTCCATGCTATCACCCCGGATCGGTTTGTCGCTGCGGCGGGTGCGTCATTCCACGACCTCTCCTACCAGCAGGCCCGCCTCTATGCCATCTCGACCAAGGGCATGGGCGTGTTTGTATGCGAGTCGTCTGGCTCATTCCGGTTTGAGGGCAGTGAGTCGGGTTGGCTGGTCCAATCCGTTGACCACAAGGAAACGCCGGATCTCGACAGCTTCGTGAGTGTAATGAAGGACATTCCCGGTAAGCGCTTTCGTTGGCCTCGAAGGATCTCATCTTCTGACATGTGGCACTAGATTGCAGCAGGGTCGTTGTCACCTACAAGCACATCCGTGACCTGCACACTCTCAACACCAGCGTTCTCACCATAGATCGTCACTGGCACGACAAGATGAAACTTGCGGTGCGCAACGATGCTTCTGGTCTATGGGACATTTCGGATCTTGCAGACCGAATCCCGCCAAAGGCGCGCGAGCCTCAGCGCGCAAACTTCATCCGGATGGACCATGCTCAGCATCCTCAGGCCGTCGATATCGTAAGGAGCTTCGTCCGGATATCGTCGTCTATGCCGCTCAAGCTTGACGGCTTCCCTAGATCCAGGAAGGTTGGCTACGGACTTGTGGTGGATGCTGACAAAGGCCTTGTTCTGGTTTCTCGTGCCATCGTCCCGTACGATCTCTGCGACATCCAGATCACCATCGCCGATTCCATCGTCGTGGAAGGCAAGCCCGTCTTCCTCCATCCTCTCCAGAACTATGCCATTGTCCAGTACGACCCTTCGCTGGTCGAGGCACCAGTCAAGACGGCCAAGCTCTCGGACAAGTCCATCAAGCAAGGCGAGGACACCATCTTCTTTGGCTTCAACCAGAACCTGCGCCCTGTGGTGGCCAAGACGGTCGTCACGGACATCACGACAGTCGCAATTCCCGCAAGTGCTGCAACCCCGCGCTACCGCGCCATCAACTTGGATGCTGTTACCGTCGACACGAACCTTGCCGGTCAATGTGGCAGCGGTGTGTTGATTTCCGAGGATGGGACGGTCCAGGCCATCTGGCTGACCTACCTTGGCGAGCGTTCGTCCCACAGTGGCAAGGATATGGAGTATCACCTTGGTCTCTCCACGCCCATGGTTGAGCCGGTGCTGCGTCAGCTGCGGAACGGCATCCAGCCGAAGCTGCGCATCTTGAACGTCGAGATGCACACGGTGCAGATGGATAAAGCGCGCATCATGGGGGTATCTGAAGGTAGGTGACATGCATTTCCCCACTCCCCCTTGACAAAGCTGGCTAACGATGGCGCAGAATGGATCCAGCGTGTTGAGCATGAGGATCCCGAACGTCATCAGCTATTCATGGTGCGCAAAGTCGACTCGGGCCACGAGGGCGGCCTGATCGAAGGCGACGTCATCCTTTCCTTCAATGGCAAGCTGATCACCCGTGTGTCCGACCTCGACATCATGTACGACAACGATCTCCTGGATGCCGTCATCATTCGCAAGCAAAAGGAGACCAACATCAAGGTGCCGACGGTGCCGACCGAGGACCTCGAGACAGACCGCGCCGTGCTCTTCTGCGGTGCCATCCTGCACCGTCCGCACCATGCGGTGCGCCAGCAAATTAGCAAAGTGCACTCGGACATCTACGTCTCGGGCCGGATGCGCGGTTCGCCCTCGTGCGCCTACGGCCTTGCGCCGACCAACTTCCTGACCCACGTCAACGGCGTCTCTACTCCGGATCTGCATTCATTCTTGTGCGAAGTTAAGAAGATCCCGGACAACACGTACTTCCGGCTGAAGGTCATGACGTTCGACAATGTGCCGTGGGTTGCAACGATGAAGAAGAACGAACACTACTTCCCGACGATTGAGTTTGTGAAGGATGAGACGGAAGAGCTGCGCTGGAAGCGTATCTTGCACGAGTGCGACGAGGGTGGTGCGAAGGAGATGATGGGTGTCGTTACAGACACGGGTGTCACGGATGAGGGAGCAGAGATGCCGGAGAGGCTCAAGTAGATGTGCAAGCATCCGCATGTCCAAGGGTAATAGAGGAGGGTCGTCTGGATACCACACTGGGGAATTTGACTCACGCTTGTGGCAGGTTGAATCATTTCTTTCTGTTAGAAGGGCGTGGATGGCATTTGCAAAAGCATACCCGGGCGTATTTCTGGAAACAAGGGAAAAGGGAGCTGGTGGTTCTGGCTTGACAGAAAACAAAAATATCCATATTAGCATTCGCATTGTGAAGGGGAGGGTGCTTGATACTTGGGCCATGTCCAACAGGCCTTGGCATTGTCACGAAAAGTGCGCAGACATCGTAGGATAGTGTAGACAGAAGGGTTTGAAGAAACTCAAATCAAGCATATGACTCGAAAGTACGCTTATTGAACCCAGCGGATGGGTTACCGAAGGGAGTAAAGCGGAAGCCACACGTCTAGCTGGAGCCACTACTAGTATACACGCTAGTTTGACTTTCCTCATCAGGAAGGCACTCATAAGCTGACACCCAAGGTAGAGAAAAAAGTAATTGTTCACGGATAAATCACTACATCGCCGGGCTTACCGGAGTTGGGTGCTCGATCGTCCATGGACACGGCAGCATATCAGCGCATAAGTAGAGAGGGAAGATGATCACTGGAGCCAATGGGAAGAAGCTTCCAGCTCATCCAGCTCTTCACGCTAACATGGGCCAAAGCATCGGGTTTTGTAGCTTGCCTAAAGACACACCTCCTTGCCGTCTGTTCCACGCAAGCTGACAGCGAAGGGCGCTCTGACGAGTGATGAAGAGGGATGACACGGCCCGGTGTGCGGATTCAGGGTGGAAGCTCGTTGCGAGAGGCACTGAAGAGTTGCGGTTCCGAGTCAAACCTCTTGAAGGTCTTGGACTTTGGTCCCTTGGAAGTGATCGTCGATGCGATGTTTCTTGTAGCTTCAGGTGTTACGGTACAACTGATTTCCAGAAGGGGTGCCGGTCTAGACAATGCGGGAAGAGAGGACTTTCTCGAAGGCTGTCAATCTTGCAACCGCTCTGCTGCATTCGGACGGCGCCTGCTCCAATGTCAGCCTCCCACGGGACGCGCCGCGCATGCTGATCGGCAGTCCATCATCGACGCATCGCTGTTAGCGGCCCACAGTCTGGGGGTTCTGGCGCTCGTACCCAACCACAAGCCTTGATGAGCAGATTTGTTGTGCAGAAAGAATTCTGGCAGGAGATCAGCAGTTGGCGGCAGGCCGAGCTTTGGATGCCCAGATCAGACGCTCATCAGGAGACTGGTGGATGGTGGCGATGATGTGAGCTCATGCCACCAGGGAAGGCGGAGAAAAGGTCGGGGTGGGACAGGGGCTGACAGCATGGTTTCCCTTTTTTGCCGCCGGCCATGGAAAGGATGCAAGTAATAATAATGCGACGTCAGCAGAGACGCGCGAATCTCGAACAGGGTATTTGCATGCGTTTCTGCCTCCGCTCCCCACACTGATCTCCCCGCTTTGGTTCTCGGGCTTTGGACATGGCGCTAGCCGCCGTGCTATCTGCGTGCTATCTGCGTGCGGTCTTTATCCCCCTGCTATTGTTAGACACAAACCACCTCCTGCGTTCCCGGGGGTAAATTGCCGCAGAATCCATGATGATGATGAGACGAGCACGACCGCAACTCCGAGCGAGCGCCGTGCGAGTAACGGTGGTGCATGTGAAGATAACGATACCCCAGACGAAGTGAGGGAAAAGGGCGGGGTAAATAAAACCATCACTCCACCCTGGGCCCACGGTCAGTCAACCCAACAACAGTAGGTTAGACAAATGAGAATACAGCCGAGCAAAGCACCTACACCCAAGGGACATGATGATAAGGCACTGGCTGTTGCTCCGCCTCCGCCGACCAACGCCAACGCACCAACGAACCCTTGGTTGCCGCCTCGTTCCGCCCATCTTGCTCAGCCCGAGCATCATTGGATGCGCATGCACCCCGGCTCCTCCTTGCAGCTTACAGTTTAGCCGACCGTTGTGCTGGGGCGAGGGTGAGCAAACAGCGTTCTGGGCTGCGCTGGAGGAGGCTCGGCCTTTTGCCGTCGAGACCTGTAGTGCGGGGTGGACGAGGGCACAGGGCGTTTTTGCTCATCTGGGGTCGCAGCGCGGGATCGGCGTTTGCAGGGTTTTGGGCCTTTGCTGGCGTCAACCGCGAGTCAGAGTTGCGTGACGGGACGCCGGGAAGCGGTGCATGGTCATGGCACATTGGAACGTGATATGAAGCTAGCTGTTCGATTGGAAAGCTGTGGAAGACGCGTGGTGCGCAAGACAATGGCGCTTGGTATCATAGAAGCGAAGGAGAAGGAAAACATGACACCACAGTGCCTCTGTGAAGTCCGCCAAGCCCATAATTATACACCCTCGTGATTATCGTGTGAACGTGCAAAGAGAAAGAACCCCCAAAACTCCTCGTGAAACTTTTGATGGCGTCTAGAAATGCTCGGCAATGCTCTCGAGCACTTCTCTGTCGACGCTGCTTCGTCGTCTGCGCTGGCGTCTCATCTCCATCTCCGTCTCCATGAGGCGTCCCTGCACCCACATGCGGAAGCGCTCGTCGTGCTTACCACCGTCCGTGTTGAGCAGCTCTGTCAGCACCGCCTTGACTTGCTTGTTGACATCATACAGCTTGCTGTCCTCGGGCACAGGCTGGCCGGTGCGGACGCCGTGGTGCGAGACGTGCGCCGAATGCACCACACCGGGCATGTCGGGCGTCGGTGATGCGCTGGCGGCGCTCGAGGGAGCGGCAGTGTGGTGAGGCGTGGCAGGAGTCTGCGTGGGCGAGTGGGCTGGGCTGTACGGAACCGAACAGTCCGACGAGAAGGACGAGCGGGGAGAGTACGAGGGCTCCTGCGTCATGGAAGACATGGAGGGCGGGATCTGCAGCGTCAGACGCTGGCGGAGAGTCTCTTGTTGTGTCGAGAGGAGGATGTAGCGGTGGTAGGGGTCGTTCTGAGATGGGTCAGCGAGGAGTCTTGAGGCGGAATGCGTGGGAGAGAGTGCTTACCGTGTTGGAGCCGCGACGGGATTGCGGAGCCATTGCGAAGAAAGGATCCAGGACAGGATATAACGCGGTCATGGAAAGCCTCGTGGCGAGAGTATTTGATTTCTTGGAGCGTGGAGTGGAAAGGTTCTGGAGTGTAGGGTTTGTTGATGGACGACGAGTGTATATATATATACGTGGTTGCGGCTTCTATGTATATCGGCGGCGGAACGGGGATAGCGTGGTAGGCCAAGGGAGGCAGGGATGGGGAAGCTAGCGGGAGCGTGGTAGCGGGGGGGCAGTAGTGGTGTGGTGCCGGGGCGGGGGTTGAAGGCGCCACAAAAAGGTGCAGTTGCAGTTGCAGTCGGGTTTGAATCGCGCGCGGATGTCAGGGACACGAGGGCCTTTTGAATGTAGATTCCGGGGGGCTCCTTTTGCGGCGCCAGAGATACATTAATGGCGATGACGTGCCGTGCTCAACGGGGCAGGCGATGAAGTAACAGCGGCAAGGGCCACCCACAGCTTGATGAAACTTTTTGCTTTTGCCCGCAGAGCCCAACACCCAACACCCCAATCACACCTCGCCTCGCCCAATCACCATCGTCCATGACTTCACTCTGGTTTCGCTTGGGAATGGCACCCACGCACCCGCGGTGCTGCGAGTTGCGTGCTCCCAATTGACTGTCCAGCCAAGGCCAAGCGCTCCCTGGGACCCGCTCAAACGCTGATCATCGGCCTCCTTGTGCCGCCGCTTCAGAGAATCGACGTTCCGACCGTTTCAGCCAGATTGTTGTCGTCGCCCTTGCACACTACTTGCGCCCGCCTGACCCGAACGGAACAAACAAGGCCACAGAGGAACAATAGGCGCTTTGTTTGGTCCCGAAAGCGGTGTGCTGGTTGGTTGATCCTGCTGCTTTCAGACGTCAATCATGCTTCGAGAACGTCGCCGCCATCGGGCTAGGCAAAGCTGCTACGTTCCATCCCGGCAGCCGCACAAGAACGAGGCCCGATGACCTGAAGGACCATGACGTCGGTATCGGCACGAGGAGAGAGCGGCTTTCCGCAAACGTCGTGTGAGCTCGGGAGGACAAGCCACAGAACCCTGAGTGTCGTGCAGAGCCGCGTTTGATCGCCTTCAAGGGCAGAATCTGGAGTTTTTTTATGGAGTCTGCAGCCATTCGCCCTGTCACGACCGCGACCTGCGCAGCCGTCACCGCGTCTGGAAGGAGTACAGACAATCATGTCCCTACCCATTCAGGATCGCCACCATGATCTCATGTGGCGTCGGCGAGGTGCGAGCAGAACCTCAACACCAGCTCATGGAGCGGTCTGCTCCCGTTTTACGGCCCGCTAGCGCCTGCGCCTCCCATGCATCGGCCAAGACCCCTGTCTCTTTGTGACGGTGTGATGATGTCTGATCAAATACCAGTTTTCCCAGCGGAAGGAACAAAAGGAACAGGATGAAGAGGAAGTGGGCGGGGGTTTGCTCGATTCATCGTCCCGTAGCTCGATCCTACTGGCTCCGTGGTGTGTGCTGGCTTTTGCCACGCGAATGCGCCGAGAAATGGTACGAACCGGCTCTTTGTTAAAGAGTGCATGTTGGCAGTTATTGGCTGGTGCCGGCGTCATTTTCCTGCTCTTTCCTCCGCTCGCTCCAAAAGCCTTTGCCGTAGCTCACAAGGATTTCCTCACCCTTGGCGATGCCCTTTGCCCTCTTCCCGCTCTTGCCCGCGCTCAAGACGAAGACGGCCATGCGCCTCTCCAAACGGCCTCTGCCCAAGTCGACCCATAGCTCGCGAAATTCAGCGTTGGGACCTGGCGGCCCGACGCCGCGATAATCATTGATGAAGCGAGCCTCATTGCCCATGCACGTTGCGTCAACGCCAATTCCCAGGTCACGGTCCAGGCTGAGATCATAGTCGGACGCGGGATCGGCGTCCGGGCGGCTGTGAAAGAGGCCTAGGTATAAGATTATGAGAGAGTCGGGAGGCAGATGGTGGGCGGCGAACAGCCCGTGCTGGCCATTGGCGGGGTGCGAGGGGCTACTGATTTTAGTGATGCGGACCAAGGGCGACGGAGCAGGTGGCGGTCTGACGGCAGCTGCGAGCGGAGGCGGCGTGTGGAGCTGCTGGATCACGTCTGGAGCGCAGGCCTTGGAGTATACGGGAGCACCGATGTAGGCGATGTCCTGCGGCCAGCCCTTGGGAAGGCCAGACTTGGGCAGGCCCATGGTGCCGGGCGATGGCAAGCTTTGACCGGAGCTTGCGTGTACTCGATCGTGCTGATCGGAAAATCTCCTTGTAGGGTGGTGAAGAGATTTGACAGGAGCTCGGAAGGTGAGCAAGCGACAGCCAATAGCAACCTCACCACAGGGAGATCCGACCAGGAGAAGGCGGAAGTGAGGGGAGGGAGAGGGAGTCGACGGAGACGAGCACACGGGCAGATCACGAGAGGCTGGACGGCGAGTCTCCTGGTCGCTCTGTGGATCTCGTGGCCCGTGATACTCGCCCCGTTGAAACCTTGCACTTGGCACGGTTCTTAAGGCCGACTAACCGCAATTTCAACAGTCGAATGGAACAATGGCTGAGACGGAGGTAAATGATGGCCGAGGGCGGGGAGATGGGATGCATGTCTGGTTCGGGGCGTGCAGCGGTCCGACTCTGTCAGGGAAACACTCAGCCCAAGGCATTTATTTACTTCATCACAGGGCCACCCTTCAACCGCATTCGACCTATTTTTGGCTTCATTCCAGACGTCGAGGCCACCAGCTACGACCCAGTGCTTTATTGATGACCGGGGAGAGATCAGCAGCAAGTCTGGAACGGTGGCTGTGATCAACCGGTGAGTACGACGCTTCTTAGAAAATGTCTTGAGCCCGGCGTAGGGCGGAGGGGAGCTGGGCCCAAAGCGGCCAAGCGCCAGGGGAACGACATCAAACAGCCCCAGCTCTCTCTCAATTTCGCTTCAGCCACCACAGCCATGCCTCCCCCAGCGCCCCTTTACTTGTTTCAACGACACTGCTCCGAGGCCGTGCGCCTGCATGGCAATGGTCCAGATCTCGTCGCCACTTGATATAAGATGCGAGCCCTCTGCACTGCTCTTTCCCCTCTTTACCCACTCTCATTCCAACAAACGGTCATCGCCGAATACACTCTTTTACACCAACCATATCCAACCAACCCGCCAACATGCGTTTCGCTACCATCGCCGCCGCTGCCACTCTTGCCGCCGGCTCCGTCCAGGCCGCCTCCAACCACTCCATCATCACCACCCCGGCCGCCTATGCCACTCCTCCGGTCGTCTCGTCGTCGAGCCGCGCCGGTCCCCTGTACCCCACCGGTGGCAACGGCACCAACGGCACTGCCAGCATCACCAAGCCCGCCTTGACGGCCACGTCTGATTCCTCGGCCACCGCCACAGGCCCCAGCGGTGCCGCCTCGTCGACAGGCGCTGCCAACCAGGCAATGGCGGCGTCGGGCGCCGGCCTGGCCGCTCTCTTCGGCTTTGCTGCTTACGTCTTGTAAGGAGCTCGGCCGTCGCTTCTTCTTTTCTTTCTGGTCTTCTCGACGTCGACGCGGTGGCTTGACGGGCCTTGGCCTTTCCTCTCCGAACCGAGAGGAGTCGGGAGTCCAGCATCGTTTTTGTTCATCCTGGCGCCGCCAATCATTAGTTCTTACGTGGTATACGATCTTGGGAAGGAAAACATCAAGCATGTCAATCTTGTTCATAGCCAGGCAACAGGATATCGGATAACTTGGAGATTTTTTCCACTTCTACTGTCAGTTGCGTGAAGAAGAGAGGTCTGGCGTTATTGATAGCAAGTTACCTAGTTGGGACTAGTGCGGGCGCGAAGGGCGCAGACCCTGATCAGCGCGTGCTGTTGTTGGGCGCTCGTGCCTCATCCCTCCTCACCTAAACACCTTTTTCACTGGTCCTGATCCTGATCCTGATCCCGCGGTGATTGCTGCAAACATGCCCCGCTACGAGGCCATCGTCGACATGGGGAGGTAGTCTTGCCCCTCCTTGCCAATTTCTCCCCACTCTTACAAGGACATTTCCTAGCAATGGCATCCGCTTCTCCATCACCGACACCTCGCCAGAAACTGCCCGTTGCTTGCCCACCGTCTTCTCCGAACGTCTCGGCGTCTCGCTCTACGATGCCCAGTGGAAGGATGGCCAGAGGGTTCCCATTCCCGTCGAGACCATGCAGCAGGTAGCAAAGGCCTTCCGCCGCTTCAAACTCGTCTGTCAAGATTTCGGCCTTGGCCACGAACGCATCCGCGTCCTGGCCACAGAGGCGACCCGCACCGCTCCCAACTCCGAGCACTTCATGCACCAGCTTCGCGCAGCCACCGGCTGGGCCGTCACTCTGCTCGCGAAAGAGGACGAGGGCCTTCTCGGCGCCTACGGCATCGCCAGCAGCTTTGCCGAAGTTCGCGGCCTGTGCATGGACCTGGGCGGAGGCAGCACTCAGCTCTCTTGGATATACACGGAGAATGGAGAAGTGCAAACCCCAAAGACCGCCGTCAGCTTACCTTACGGCGCCGCAGCCCTCAGCAAAAACCCACCGAAAAGGGTAACCATCCCTTGGGATGCATTGCGTGCTCCAAGCTAACTCGAACTCAGGAAGACATGCTTGCCAATCTCGTCGCTGCATACAACAGTCTCAACCTTCCGCAGCAATTGCAATCCCTCTGTGCTTCCGGCCACCTCAACCTGTACCTCTCCGGCGGTGGCTTTCGTGGCTGGGGGTTCGCACTCATGGACCAGCATCCCGACGTGCGACCCTACCCCATCCCCATCATCAACGGCTTCAGCGTGCCCGCGCGTACCTTCCACGACACCACCGCCATCGTCGCCGTGCTCGACTCGGCGTCCGAGAGCCAGGAGCCGCTAACAATGCACCGCATATCCAAACGGCGCGTCTCGCAGATACCCGCCGTCGCCAACCTCGTCGCCTGCGTCGCCGAGGCCCTGCCCGCCATCCGCGACGTCTTCTTCTGCCAAGGCGGCGTGCGCGAGGGCCGCCTCTTCTCGGAGCTGGGGCCGCAGCTGCGCAGCCAGGAGCCGCTGCTGGCGGCGACGCGAAAGTTCGCGCCGCGCTTTGTGGAGGACGAGGGACGGCCGTCCGAGGAGACACTGAGCAGCATCCTTCGATCCGTCATGACCACGTCCCAAGCCCCCGACCTCACCAATGTAGAGCGCGCGCTGGCAAACCTCATGTACAAGCACGCCGCCCTTCCCAAAGACGTCCGCGCCGCCGCCGCTCTGCAGTTTCCCATCACAGGCGAGCTGGCCGGCGCGCACGGCTTGAGCCACAAGGACCGCGCGTACCTGGCAATCGCCCTCTGCGAGCGCCACGGCGGCAAAAAGGACCTGGATCCGGCAAATGAGCAGCAGTACGACCGCCTGATACAGCTTGTCGAGGCGAACCGACGGTGGTGGCTGCGCTACTTGGGACGCGTGGCTGCTGTGCTGGGAGTCGTCTACCCGGCCGGCATGCCAACGGCGGCCGAGTCGAGGATCCGCTTCCTGGACAACGTCCGTTCCGCTGCTGGGGACCGAGTCGACCTCACCGTTTCCATGTCGGAAGACTTGTACACCGACGCGCTTGAAGGTGCGATCGAAAGGGTGGAAAAGTTGGGCAAGAAGAAGCAATGGCTGCCGGGCGAGCTGGGCCGGAAGATTGAATGGAGACTCGAGACGACGCCGCGGGAGGAGCCTGCATAGGGATCATCTATGTTCATGAGCAACAAAACGCGAGCAAGTCGGAAGCAGCAAACGGTCTATCCTTGGTGAAGGCTATGTATGTGGTATATAAATCTCCTCCGCTGACATAAGAAAAGAACCAACCGAGTTCATGGGAATCTACTGGTATCATTGAAGTGTCCAACGTGCGGCCATAAGAAGTAACGCGTCGTTATGCATCATGTCGTCTAGTCATCGGTTACTGCTGCTCTTCATCATCGTCATCCCAGATCTGGACCTTGTCGGCATAGTCGAGGATATTGGAGACAATGTTGTCCTCGACCTGGTCGCCCTTGCCACCTGCCACTTTCAGGATGAGGTCATTGAGAGAAGACCGGCCGAGAATGTCTACATGGTCACCTGCTTGTCGTCAGCACTCCTACCATCCCACAAGCAGCCTTCTTTGCGCCTCACCCGTATTAGGACCGCCACGCGGTGAGAACCTGTCGGGCTCGTGAGACATCTCATATGTTTTTATCTGCACGCCGGCCGGGTTGTATCGCTTCATCTTCCAACCCTTGTTACACATGTAGCCGGAACTAAGAAGGTTGACTGTACCATCACCCTCACCCATGATGATGCCATGGTCGGCCTCACCCTCGGTGTAAGCCGTGTCGATGGTCAGATTGACGTTGGAGAGCGGGTGGAGGTCCTGCCTGTAAAAGTATGCGCGCTCCGTAGGCTTACCCACACCGTAGAAGCAGTATATCTTGAGGCTGGGAGCAAGCGGCAGACGCGTCTCGAGCGGATTGACCCACTTGGACGGAATGATCTGGTTGGCCTCGACCTCGGCCCTGGTGCGTGCCAGGCCGAATGAGTAACTGCTGAGCACCTGTGTGCTATACCACTCCTCGCTCTGCCCGAAAAGATAAGGGAGTGCTTCTGACATGGTCAGATTTCGTGCCGTGGCCGAAGCATTGTTGTTTCTAAACTTGATAAACGAGCCGTAGCTGTGCTTCTGGTCGGGCGTGTCGTCGGGCGCCCAGCTGTGGTTGCCCCACACGGCATCGCCGCCCATGGGCAACATACTACTAATGCCAGGCATGGCCCTGAAGATTTCGGCGCGCTCGGCTCGGCTCAGGAACTTCTCGAGCCCGTAGACTGCAAAGGCGTTGAGCTGGGCCGTGTCCTTCATTTCGCCCGAGAGGACAGCAGGCAGCCCTTTCGGGGTACCGAGCATGCAGCCGCTGATGTTGATCCAGGAATCAACAAAGGCATCAACCCATCCAGGACCGCCGTTGCCATAGCCCTCTGCCTCGACCCAGTGGAAGAAGTAGTACAGCACCTGCGAGCCCATGCTGTGCGAGAGCAGCACCACCTTCTTGTTGGAGATTCGGACGGCCGTCTCAATGTGCGTCTTCAGACGGGTGAAGTACTGGTCGCGGATCTCGTAGTTTCCATACGACATGCGCCAGTCGTAGGCGGCGGTGAAGGCGTTGGTGGGGTCATAGCCTATGGTGGCCAGGTTCTCCAGGATCTTGTTCCAGATCCAGTAGCCGGTAATGAAGAAATCCGTGGCATCGAAGCCCTGGGCGGCGCGCAGCTTGATGCCTCCCGGAGGGTCCCGGCCAGTGGTCTTGTCCAACATGATGTGCTTTTTCCAGCCTGCCTTGTCCATGACCAGTGCCCTCATCATGCTCCAGCTGCCCCAGAGGCGCTTGCGGAAGTACTGGCGCGAGTCCTCGACGGTGCCCCAGCTCTCCAGGCCCGTGGAGATGACGCCCGGGATCATGATGACAGGATGCGTGGCCTCGATGCCCTGGGAGCGGGCGTGCAGGCCGACGGCAAACGAGTCGTAGGCAACGGCTTCGCGCTCATGTCTCTGCAGGCACGCGTGGGTTGGTTAACGTGGCCGGGGGCGGAAGACGCATATGAAAGGGCAAACCGCTACCGACTTGGAAGCTTACTTGCAAGTCCCGTGCATCCTGCAGCAGCCCGGCGGGAAGCATGTCGGCAATCGAGTTGAGGTCCGGGATGACGGACAAATCGATCATGTCAGTGTTTTGGGCGAACCAGCCGGCTCCGACGATGCCAATGACGCCACCGAGGCCCAGCACAAACAGATTCCATCTCTTACTGCCGCGGTCGCGGTTGCGGGCCTTGTCTTTGGAGGCCGACAGCTCTTGCAGCTTCTTCGCCTCGATGACGCGGTACTGCTCGCCCTGTGTCGCGTCGGGCGTGGCTTCGCGCGGCGGGTCCGACGACGAGGCAGAAGTGTCGCCGGCGAAGCGGCGACGGAGGAAGGACATGGCAAGGCGTAGGTAGGCGACAGGCGCGGAGGACGGGAGACGGCAGCGGCGGTGAGGAGGTGAGGAGAGAGAGCGCGAGTGAGAGTGGAATGTTGGGAGCTGCACGATGCCCGCCTTCTGGCTCTAGCTCCAAGCAGCAACAGAAAAATAAGCTCCGGCGGCGTCATCGGCCACCACCATCCACTAGGTACCTCACCGCCCCGCCCAAGGTAGCTCCAACATGAGCAGCCGCCATGCCCCCGTCTAAGGCCGACCACCTGCGCTACGTCCAGTATGACGGCCTCAACGAGGAGCAGTACCTGCCCGCCATCCGCCAGTTGATCTCAAAGGACCTGTCCGAGCCGTACAGCATCTACGTCTACCGCTACTTCTTGTACCAATGGGGCCATCTCTGCTACATGGTACCTCCCCTCGCTCTGCCCTCGTCTAGCCCGACCAAGCTGACCAGCCAGGCCTTGGATGACGACTCCAACCTCATCGGCGTCGTCGTCTCCAAGCTCGAGCCCCACCGCAGCGGCACCTTCAGAGGCTACGTCGCCATGCTCGCCGTCCAGGAGCCCTACCGCGGCCAGGGCATCGCAAGCAAGCTGGTCAAGCTAGCCATCGATGCAATGACTGCCCGCGACGCCGACGAGATCGTTCTCGAGACTGAGACGGACAATACCGCCTCGCTGCGCTTGTACGAGCGCCTCGGATTCCTGCGCAGCAAACGCCTGCACAGGTATTACCTCAATGGCAACACGGCCTTCCGCTTGGTGCTGTACCTAAAGGAAGGCACCGGACTCAAGCGTCCCCCACCGCTTGTGCCTGAGGGCATTCCCCTTGCACACGGCTATCAAGGCTAGAAGAATGAGAGGAAATAATGTGATCCGCCTTAAACTCCTGCAACCTGCCTGATTTCTCACATAAGCCCAAAACCAACCGTTACTAATGAATAGCAGCCTACTATCGGCACATAGGGCGGAATGCGGCTCTGGAGAGCAAAAGGACAGCAGACGGATATTGATAATTTGCAACCTACTGCTCTCTCCGCGTCCTGAATGAAAAACAAAACTGAGGGTTTGCAAGATTGCGGCCCGCTGCCTAAGTGGATTTGCTGGATAGTCTACCTCCTTCGCGGATCTTTGGCAGGATTGTTCATGTTGACAAGACTGTTGGTGGCGCTCTCAACTAAGTCGCTGAAGGGGCCGTGCCGTCCCCAAGTCTTGACTTGAACCCAAGCAACAACACCAGAATCCAACATATCATGCAATCTGCCGCGGCCATATACCTGCAGCAACGAAGGATTTGAGGAATCCCAGAAGTGTGCTGCGGTGTAGAAATTGAGTAAAAAGCGACGTGCAAGAGACCGTATATAAAAGAACACAGGTCGATAACAATCATACAGCAATTAACCAACCTTCGATCACACAGCAAACCACGTCTCTCTTCACCATGTTCACCAAGACAACTTTCTCCGTCATTTTTTCTCTCAGCGCCCTCCAGCATCTCGCTCTTGGTGCTCCAGCGGATGGGAAATCGCGCAACCAACCTCGTGCTTGGGACGGTCCAATTGACATTCCAGAGGGAGACGACATGGCCGTTTCCTTCACTTGCGGCGGCGAAGCCGACTACTCGGCCACCCAAGACTCCATCGCGCCCAGTTCCGAATGCTTGAAGATCCCTGGCGGCGCCGACGAGATCGACTTCGCCTATGACAGGAACGTCTACTCCAGCGTATTGGTCAGCCTTTACGCGACCGAGGGTAAGCAGCAGCCCCTTCCCTTTCTCAAATAACTTGTGCTAACTCACTCGGTGCGGTAGACTGCAGCGAAATCGACTACGGGTGGTGGAAGAACCTCTTCGGCCGCCAGGGCGTGGACAACATCGCGGTGCCGGGTGTATGCTCGCAGGAAGCCACACTCTTCGTGCAAGACGATGACACGGAGACTGCCAAGTGGAACTCGTACATGCTTTATTACATGAGGACCAGGGATGTTGACAACTGAGGTGTAAGGATATACCTAAGACATGGGCCTCAGACGCCGGATATCAAGAAGTATAGACCGTCATAGAAAATCGTTACGCAATGCCACTATCCCACAGTCTAGGCTGCAGCGTGCACAACCTTGAAACCCATGCTGACCAGCTTCTGGATCTCTTCGTCCTTGTGCTGGAGCAAGCCCAGAGTGAAGGCAATGTCATTCCACTGCCGCTCGTTCTCGCAGCGAGGCAGGCGAGAGGCAAGCTTGGCAGCAAGCTGCTTGGAATGTTTATCCTGCAATTTAGTGGTTAGCGACTTGACAAGACAAGAGTCGGTTGAGTGGGGCCATACCTTTTCAATGAAACCAGCCAGGAACTTGATGATGCGCCTGAAAGACTCCTCGTCCAAGGCCCGGTCCGCACTAAGGACACTGAACATGTCGACAAACTGATTGTACACGGCATTGTCCTTCGTAGCAAGCTCGCTGAAGAACATGCGTGACATGTCGGCAATGTTCTTGTCGTTGTCCTCCAGGCATTTCGCCATCTCGCTGAGCTGGCCTTTCACCTTTACTTGGCCTGCGAGGATCAGGAAAGTCAACGTCATGAGGCACGTCCGCTTCACCGAAGCCTCCCGGTCGTTGAGACGACGATACAAGAAGTCTGTTTGCTCATCCAGCAGGTGGTTGAAGCAGACAGCCATATCACCGAGAGCCACGACCAAGTTGCTGCGCACCACCGGATCCTTGCTCCGCTCAAGGATCGTGAGGAGGAGGCCAAGATTCTTCTCGCAGTACTCTGAGCTGACACACATGAGCTTGGCTAGACACAGGGCGGCTTGTGATTGCAGCATGCTGTCGGCATATGTCGTGTTTTCCCCACAGATCTCGGCAACCAGCGGCCCAAAGTTTGAAAGGAGCGACTGCGGACCATAGAGCAGCTCGCGCTCGCGGATATGCGCAATGGCTTCAGTGAAGTCGTCTTCAGTGGTGCCTGCGATGAGATCGAGCTCATCCTGCTCCTCTTGTGCCGCCGACGTTCTCTTTGCGCCCTTCTTGGTCGGCGAGGGGTTTGGCCCCGTTGACTTCTGCTTGTCACCTCCGCTGATCTTCTCCTTCTCGGCCTTCCGTCTCTTGAAATCCTGTTCGCAGAGTTCAAGGTGGACGATCTGCTTGATGGCAACATGCCCAACAATGAACAGAAGTTGAGACAGGGCAAGCGCAGCGTTCTGTGACTTGTTGCCCTTCTGGAAGCTGTGCTGCGAGTCACGGCTGGTCGGTCGTTCCTCGGTTTCCATCCTATCCGGATCTGATTGCTGAGACGCCGATGTACCAGGTCTCCGGTGTTGAGATGCAAACACGTCCTTTGTCTTTCTTCTGATGATCTCGGAGCAGAGCGTGTCGGGGTGTTTGGAGAGGGCGTAGATTGCGTCCAAGGCTTGTTCAGCAACACCAAACCACTCGTAGCTGTCTGCAACGATGTCCACAGTAGCGGCCAGGCGTATCAGGATCGCATGATCGTTGGGCAGTTTGGCTGATGCGGCAGACACTGCACCCTTGCTAGCCTTTTCAGCAGCGTTGATACGTCTTAGCGCAACGCAAGTGTAACGTGCCAGTCCCAGGTCTCTGCGACCAAGATCTCCGAGCCCGATTCGCAAGCACACCTCCATTTCCTTGACGATGATGCCGGGGTCAGCAAGGCCCAGCATTCCAAGGACGATGATTGCTCCTTTGCGTTGGGTTTTGGAGGTTTCCCTTCCCTTTGGTTGTGCACCATAGATGTGCCAGAGCTTCGCAATCACATGCTCGTTCACAAGGCCTTGTTTCATCATGGTGCTGAGCAGCTGCTCCAGCGAAGTAAGCTCTGCTGGGGTAGCCCCAAAAGTCAAGCTGGCCATGTTCCGTGCGACAAACCCAGCACCAGCACTGGTATCGCAATAGTCCGGCGCGTCGAAGAAGAGGCTCTTGTAGCAATCAACAAGGTGAGACTGAACGCCCTTGCCTTCATCGCTGTTTCCTTTGGTCCAGATCAGTCGCAGCATGCGACGGATGCCGATTCGGGCCGTCTTGATCTTGTAGGCGTCGATGGTAACGAAGAAATCCATGGCCTCGATAACCTCGCTCTTGTTCTTGGAAGATAGAAGTTGTGTTACTAGAGCCGTGGCGGCATAGATGATGTCTATGAAACGAATGGCATCGAGATAGTACTTCCTGGTCAGCTGAAGCTTGTTCAGAGCCTCTGCTGTAGCAGCCTCGGCCATGGCTTTCTCAACGGCAGCAATCTTCTCCTCCTCTGTCATTGAAGCCGGTTCGGGCGCAGGCTGGTTGTCGGCCATAGTCGCATCATCCAGCAAGCCTTCGTCTACGGTGACGTCTGCCGTGGTCTTCTCCTGAAGTTCAGCCGGAGGCTTGAGCGCATTGATCTCGGCATCGACCATCTGCAAGCGAGCATTCCAGTCATCAAAGGAAAGCTGACCACCATGAAGGACGCTAAATGGGTGAGTGGTGACCAATTTGCTCAGTAGTTTGATGGAATTCCTCCGCACGTGGCTGCTCCTGTCTTCGAGACTTCTTGCTGCCAGTTCCGCAGCCGCCTGCCTCCTCTGAGGGTATTTGGTCTCTAGATCGCAGAGTCTGACATAGACCTGTATGGCGCGGCATCTGCAGTAGGGGTTCATGTCCAGGAAGCGCTCCTCAAGGACGTCGAAGAAGACATTGATCTGGCCCTCGGTGTGCTCGCTGCGTTCTTCATCCTCCTGCTTGCTGAGCATTGCAATCAGATTGCCACAGACCTCAATGATTGCACACCGAAGAGTGTACGACTCGCTATCCAGGAGTTTCGCAAGGAGCGTCATTTGCTTGATGACCAAACGGGGCGCGAGCTCGGAGATCTTGGTCACAAATGTGGAGACGGATTTAGGGCCCTTCAGGTCATTGCTGTTGAACTCCTTGTTGCTTAGTTCCCTAAGGACCTCTTCGGTCAGCTGGGGATAGTCGTATTGGTCGGCCAAAATGTGGAGAAACTCAGCCATAGGCTCGGATAAATGCTCAAAGTACGACAGGTTCTGGATGATGGAGGTTTGCGCGCCTGCAATGGAGGATTAGCTTCACAAAATGCCGAAACGCTAGATGGAAGAGCCGGGAAACCGGAGAGAAGAAGATAAAGGGCGAGTACGCACCAAAAGCATGACCATGATGTTTGACAGCAATACAAAGCACCTTGAAGGTGTGCATGCGAATCGTGGTGCTCTTGACTCTTGCCTCGCTCTCGAGTATCAGATAGACTGGGCGGGTGAAGAGGCTGATAAAGGTATCGCGCTCGGAGGTGGTGACAAAGATTCTAGCGAGCTTCAGTTTCAAGACCTTGCCCATGACGTCCATGGCCGTGGTCAGCTGTGTTGAAGAGTCCCATATCCCGTCCTTGGACTTTGGCTTGGCTCCTTTCCTTCCTCTTCCAACACCACTGGTGGAGGCGGGCTTCTCGGCAGCCTTGGCCTCGACGGCAGATATAGTCCATTGCAGGAGAAAACCAAACAGCTCGAGCAGCTGCTTGTGGTGCTGGACCGTCTCTTGTTCGTCGGCTTCAAGGTCGGCATGGACGGCGTCGGCTTCGGCAGACAAAGCAGAGGTGACCAGGTCAAGGATTTTGCTGAGAGCCGTGGGCGGGAGGAAGGACGAGTGCCTGGGATAGTTGTTAGGAGCTTGCTTGGTGGGGGACGTGTGGTGGCGGCGCACTTCAGCAGGAATTGCAGGGTGTCGAAGTTCTCATTGCGCGTAATGGCATCGGGATTGTCGGCAACGGTGTCGACGACGGGGTTGAGAGCGGCGTCGACGAGGGGCGCGGTGAGAGAGTCTGGATCATTTTCGCAGTCTTGCAGGTCGGCAGGTGCCTCGGGCGTTGGGATGGCTAGAGGATCGCTGAGGTAGTTTTTGAGGGCGTCATTGATGTCGAAGTCTATGCGGTCGCCCATTTTGACGGAGGCACGGGCGCGACGCGGGGCATGTGTGTGGTGAGTGGTGAGTGGTGCGCGTAGGTAGTAGGTAGAGACGCGGCGGCGCGCGGGCGGAGAAGCAGCGGAAGGCGCAAACGGTGTTGTTTACCACCTGCATAACTACGTAAACACCAAAATCCGCCAAACTTGGCGCGACTTCGACAACAACACAGCACCACTGCAATGGCCAGGGCCCGGCTGCAGAGGATGACTCACGACGACCCCGACGATGACGCTCGTCTGGATGAGAGCCACGACCCGCTGGAGGAGAGCGGCTGCACCCAGGACCTCAGCGACGAGGACGAGATCATCGACGAGTCGGTCGCCGACGACATGGACCGCTTCGAGGAGACGTTCAAGGGCATCACCAAGCGCTACCGCCTCGTAAACCGCATCGGCGAAGGCACATGGCCCCTCGGCCCCCTGCCACGTGCACGCCTGCTAACGCTGCTGCAGGCACTTTCTCCACCGTGTACAAGGCCGAGGACCTGGAGTACCACCTGTACCGCAACGATTGGGATGTCGACGAGAAGGAGACGCAGCTGTCGACCAAGCGCAAGCCCCGCTACGTTGCCATCAAGAAAATCTACGTGACTAGCAGTCCGCTCCGCATCCTCAACGAGCTCGAACTGCTGCATGATCTCCGCGACTCGGACTCGGTGTGTCCGCTCATCACCGCCTTCCGCCACCACGACCAAGTGATAGCCATCCTTCCCTACTTCCAGCACCGCGACTTCCGCGAATACTACCGCGACATGACGGTCCACGACATGCGCCTCTACTTCCGCAGCCTGTTTACCGCCCTCAACGCCGTCCACGAACACAACATCCTGCACCGCGACATCAAGCCGACAAACTTCCTGTATGCCCCCGAACATGCCCGCGGCGTCCTTGTTGACTTTGGTCTTGCCGAGCGCCAGGGCACCGACTGGCATCTCTGCACCTGCCAGCTTCGTGCTGGCGAGCGCCAGCAAAAGATAGAGCACAGCGTATATGCCAACACTATTGCTTCCAACCCCAACCATGTCCCCAGCTTTCCCAAGAATGACTCCCGCCCCACCAGGCGCGCCAACCGTGCTGGAACCCGTGGATTCCGTGCTCCCGAGGTCCTGCTCAAGTGCACCGCTCAGACAACTTCGATCGACATGTGGAGTGCAGGCGTCATCTTGCTGACGTTGCTCTCGCGCCGCTTCCCCTTCTTCCACAGTGCCGACGATATCGACGCCCTGCTCGAGCTCACGGCAATCTTTGGCAAAGCCCGCATGCGTGACACGGCTCTGCTGCATGGCCAGGTTTTCGAGACCAACATCCCAAGCTACAGCGAGACCGGCCATGGCTTCGAGAAGATCATCCTGTGGTGCACCAACCGCAACCAAAAGGACGACATGGGCCGCCGCATCGGCCTTTCAAGCGATGAGAAGGAAGCCATAGCATTCATGCAGCTCTGCCTGGAGTGCGACCCTAACAAGAGAATCACGGCCGACGAAGCATTGCAGCATCCCTTCATCCTCCGGCTGGACGAGGTTGAGTCGGATGACGGCGTCGTCGATGGGGATGTGGATCTGGTGAGCTCTCAGTGATGGACGGAAAAACGTGGTTTTGTTTCAAAATTGTACGGTGTATGGTCATGGTATTGGCGCACATGGGGTTTTGCATTTATTGGGATTGGGCGGTCTGATGTCGTTACGAGTCTGACGAGATGATGGGCATTACTGCGGGCGTTGTACTGGCTGATAAGATTTTGCAGAACTTGGTAGTATCCGTACTATCGGCACCGTCTTCTGTGAGGGACATGTTCATTTGCTGCCCAAAGAGATGCACCATGGTGAATTGATGGCTTCACGATTATCCGCATGTTTCAAGGGCCGCATGTTCTGCGTCCCTTGGGAGGCTGGGCTATGCTGCCACGTTGAGCGGAAATGAAACGAGAAAGTGAGTCCACAAGCATGTGATGCGTCTGGACGGCACGGTGCCAACGACCGGTGAGACCCCAAGTGAATGGGTGCTAAGATGGTCCCTCCCCAACCCCACCAATGTGAGTCTGTAAATCCTGAATGTGCACAGTGGATCGCCCATGAACAATACAAGGATGATAATAATTTTTTGGCGAACATGACGCGTGTAGTAAGCAAACGGCTTATAGGAAGATAAGCATCTATCTGGATAGAGGTGCAAATATATGTATTTAGGGGCCATCCTGATGACTGCTTCAACTCTCCGTGAACTGAACGAAGGTGCTTGGTATGCAATATGACATGTCTCTTGCGTCGCTCGACTGGGGAGATCTCAATGCTATTTGATTTTCAGTGATCGTCTATAGTTATCCGAAGCCATGGTAAGTAAAATACTCAATTTTTCTTCCAGAGCCAAGCATGGCAGGCGTGGCATGGCAGGCATGGTTTCACACCGACAAGAAGAAAAAATCTTTTTGCAAACTGAATGGCCGAAGGGTGCTGTATGACGTCGGTACGGAGGACACAGGGATTTGGGCAACCCCTGCGGCAGATCATTGTGTGGACGAGTGCCGTTGTGCCATGGGCTTCCCTGCATACGGCTTCCCCTGCCATCATTCACTTCGCTTCGTGGATTCTTGTGTCCTGTGACTGTCTTGGTCCGCTTCTCCCCACCCTTCTCGCTGTTGCTCCCGAAAGCCTGAGGAGCGTGGAGACGCGGCAGGGGGTAAGATGCTCAGATGACCAGAAGAATCAGATAACGCCAACGCACCGTTGCTGCGGGAGATCAGATTGTCTGTATGTACTTGGCAATTGGTGGCAGCGGCTCCGCTGATGAAGGAGCATGCAGGCATGGCACAACACGCGCTTCCCTGTCTCCACATGGCACATCGTTGTCCGCCACACCCTGGCCCCTGCAGGGCCTGGCAAAACGGTTCCGCGTCGGAGGGCCAGCACCTGTGACTAATACCACTGATGGTGCCCGTGCGGCCCGGATTGGGTCTTGACTCTTGCCAGCTGAAACCCCGACGCCTCATCACACACTGACGTTGAGGAATGCATAACGTTCCGAAACAGCGGTCAAGCCGCGCATGTCTTTCATTCTACGTCTAACCAAATTTTTTTTTTCGCCGAGTAAACACCTTGATACAAACTCCGCACACCCCACGCCAACCAGGACAACCGAAGTGGTATATAGATCATGTGCCGAGCCCCCTCGCTTGCTTGAACGCCGATAATGCCGAAAGAAGAAAACGAAAAAGAAAGAAAAAAGTTACGGAAAGCTCATGTTGTCCGGATCGTCCGTGGGAAGCATGTCGATGATGTCTTTGGTGCGCGGGCCGGTGTACTTGCTGTATCGGAAACTTGGTTAGCCACAAAAGGACGGTGATCACTTGTCTCTAGGCAATGACGTACTTGCGAGCTCCAATCCACCACCAACTGAGGCTGAATAGTCCAACGAACCCAGCAACGCAGATGGCGTAGTTCATGTTTGTAGGCGTAACCGGCTTGGTGGTCGGGAAGAACAAGATGACGCTGATGAACACGACCCACGAGCAGGCAACGAGGTTGACCGGCTTGCTCCAGATGCCCATCGTGTATGGACCGGGAATAAAGCGCACGCGGTTCTCATAGACACGGTGTGCAACGATAACTGCCACGTAACTGAGGTCCAGGGCTGGCGCGCAAACGTTGAAGATGGCCACAATCGTGAGCGTGCTTCCAATCCCGATCAGGTCGAGACAGATGCAGAAAACCACCACCAGCCAGACCGCGTTGACCGGGGTTCCGGTGTATTTGTTGATCTTGCACCAGAAGCTGCGGCACCGTTAGCACGGCGTCCGTCTGTAATCTCGCCACAACTCACCCTGAAAATGGAAGGGCATCGTCACGAGCGAAAGCATAACACATCCGAGCGTTAGCCAGCATGGCCGAGCACCCCGTGAAGAACTGGACCAGAACGACGAAGAACCACATGATGGTTCCTCCGACCCTGCCACCGGCGTTGAGAAAGATTTGGGCAACGGGAAGGCCTGTTGGCGAGTTGACAATGCCGTCGTAGTCGGTGAGACAGAAGCAGAAGGTGATGGTGAGCATCCAGCCCACAAGTCCAGAAACGAGAATGGCGGATCTGATGGCAACCGGTCCACGGATGGCGGCGTCGTGCGTCTCCTCGGACATGCTGTTCTTGCGGTCAATTCAAAAATTTCCACCATTCACGTCGTCAGGGCGCCAGGCTTACTGCGTCGTTCCGTCATAATCAGTCATCGTCCAAGCTACCGAAAGGAAACTTTGCAACCGTCAGCCCATTGTTCAGCGTCAGTAACATGTTTGACGAACCCTAGCAAAAAAGAGAAGCCCTTGCTTCCCCAGCCAGAGCCGTCCGTGACTTCGGTAAAGACCCATTCGGCGCTCCGCTTGTTGGGCGTAAGGACTAGTAGAGCAACGCAAATGCTGACAGATGCCAAGACTGGAGTGGATTTCAGCAGACAGTCGACTGGACCCGGATTTGGGCAAAACATACTGTTGATTGGAGCAAACCAAAGGATGATCTTGTGCAATGCTCTCGTGGTGAGCGAGCAGATGGTGCCGAAAAGGCAAAGAATCAGTATGGCAAGGAGCACCGTCTGCAAGGCCGATCTGGAGACGAGTCAGTCTTCATGCAAGACGCGGCGCTCAAACCCGTCACTTACGGGGTGAAGGCGGTGGATCCGTCGTCCAGCTGGGGAGAATTCATGACGGCGGCAGCAAAGATCATCTGTGAGATGGTATAGGCCAGACTGGCGACGCCGGCAGCTTGACCGAGGAAATTGCACCAGCCAATGACCCATGCCCATATGGCTACATGTTCCGGGGGAACCACGTGCTTGGTGACAAAGTACATTCCTCCGGCGGTTGGGTAGGCCGAGACCAGCTCGGCCACTGCGGAAGTCAGCTCCGGAGGCGGGTGGTGAGGGGGCCGAGGGACATGCCTGAGCTTGCTATGCACATGGCCATGACGCTGCCTGTAAACCAAGCCCACACAGCGGTGGCGGGACCGCCTGCGGTGATGGGACTGCCAAAGGTAGCTGGCACCGAACCCAGAACGCCCAGAATGGAGATGGCATAGGATACTGTGGACCATTTGTTGAATTCTCGTCTCAATTCCTGGGAAAGGGAGAGTCAGCACTGGAGCAGATGGTCGGGCTAGGGCGGAGGGCGCACCTGGTTGTAGCCAATACGGGCGAGCAGGCGCTCGTCGTCGTTCTGAATGCCCGCCATTGCTGGCTGAGGCGGATTTGGTGGATGCTGCGGAACCGAAGAGGCGGCAGAGGCTGGCTGGGCGATGGCATAGTCAGTTTTGGACGCAGTTGGGTCCATTGTGAGGGCGGAGAGGAGCGGATGACGCGTCGAGGAGAGGGGAGAGTGAGGATTTTTCAGGACCAGACTCAGTCAGGCGGCTCGAGGAGATTCAGGCAAAAGATAGACGGACTCACAGCAGAAAGGTTGTCAGAGTCAGGTGGCTGGAGCGGTGGACAGCAGGCCTTGCTCATTTGCGCATGGAAGCCGCAGCGAACAACTTACCTGGCGGGCGGGACGCGGGCGGGCAGGCTAGCGTGAAGATGGTTGTGTGAAACGGCCAGGGATCTCCTGCAGATCAACGAGTACTTTTGACGTCTGGCGGTGTGTGCTCCAGCAAGGCGACATGGCCATGCAGCCAAAGGCGTCGGCTAGTACCACTACCTGCTGCACGATGGCTAGATGGTGGTACGTACCTAGTATGCCCGTACATCCCTCGCTCTTCAACCGTGTTTTTTCATTCTCACTCGCCCGCCATGACGAACGAGCACGCGTCCGTGCCGTGAGATTTCGTACGTATACGACCAGAGGTGAGGCCCAATGCGTCGATCAGTCCGTTCACGCGCTACACCGCACGTCTGTCGTCTGTCCAGCTTCCCAGCGACCCGCCGCCATGGCTGCTGGACCAACCCCGAAAGCCATGACGTCCGCAGGGCGATCGGGTAGGGCTAGGTCACATGTCATGCATCAGCACGCCCCTTGTCCTTTCTTCCACTTCGAACCACTAGCGCCGACATGCCGCGTCTTACTCACTTCTTGCTGATGAGAGCGTGCAGAATCAGATCCGTCATATATGCGCTTCGCCTCCGCGCTGCACCCACCGCCTCTAGGGCTGACAGCATGGGAAAAAATCGCATTGCAATAACTAAGAGCCTCAACCATTGATCAACACGCGTGCCACGTGCTGGGATATCAACAAACGCCACCCCGTTCCGCTGCCCATCGTTAGAAGTAAAGTCAAACCACAAGCACACTCAGTACGGGCTGTTGACTATGTCGTTGCGCGAGAGATAGCTTCCGCGACCGCCCTTGCGCGGTGTGCCCACACGCGACGGCATGGCAATGCTTTCGCGCGTCGGCCGCCGAAGTGCACGCTTCGCCACCATGTTGACCTCATTCGGCAGAGCCACGATGAGGTTCTTGTCAGATCCGTACCTAAAGTTGTCCGCCTTGACCTCCTCGGCGTAGCGCTTGATGCTGTACGGATCCTTGCGCCCGGCCAGCACCTTCTTCAGGCTCCACGTCACCACGAACGGTCCCGTCGCCGTCACAATCGTCGTCTCGGTGCTCTCCACGCCTGCGTTGAAGCGCGCTGGAGTAAACGAAACGGGTGCCTTGGTCTCATGCTGGAACTGAGCAACATGGCTGGGCGTCAATGCCAGACGGCGCGGCTGCGGCTTGGCGTCCTTCGGGAATGCCTTTTCAAACCCGAGCTTTCCCTCGTTCTTCCCCTCCTTCTGGAGAGCGTCAATCAAGAGAAGATACGTGCGTGTCGTGGCAAGCACCCAGCGACCGTCAGCCGAAACATCGACGCCGATGATAGGGTCGCCAATTGCTGGAAGCGCCGTCTTTGCGTTGATTCCAAGCCGGTCAAACAGCCGGATGTCGCCCTTGTTGGAAGCCACTGCGATGTGGCCCTTCTCCGTGGTAGCTGCCGCAGAAAAGTCGTTCTTCGACGTGTACTGCTTCAGGTCCGAATCGACCATCTTGTTGCCCGACAGACGAGGATCGATGCGGTAGAGCGCGTTGCGCGACAGGCCCAGGATCGTCTGCTCCCCGCTCATCTGAGAGTATTTCTGCTGCATGTTAGCTTCTAGACTGCTTTGTCAACGTGAGTCTCGCCCACCTTCTCCGGTGCAAAGATGTCCACTGGGATATCATCATGCACCTTCCACTCGTCGACAATCTGACCACGCTCGAGATCCATCCGATAGAGCGAGTTGGGATCTTGAGGATTCTGTAGGATCATATCCCGATCCTCCATGTGGAGCATGACCTTCTTGGGGCTGAAGAGCTTGCCCTTGGGCGTCTCAACCTTGGAGATGTTGGTGGTGAACTCCAACTGGTTGTCGTCCGTGTGCTTGAAGACGCCGATCTTCGAGCCTCGCACAACAAACGAGCGATCGTGCTTGTAGCCAACGGCCAGCTGCGAGTTGACGTTCCCATCGCTATCCCTCGTCAAAACATCGTCTTCCTCTTCATCTGAATCGTAGTGCTCGCTGCGCCTGCCCGCGTCTTCCTCCTCGTCAGACTGCTCGTCCTCCTCTGCCTCTTCGTCGCCTTCACCTTCTTTCTCGTCTTCCATGGTCAAATCTTGGAACGCCTCCATGACGTAGTCACGCTCGTCGTCTTTGGCCTTGAGCCACTTGGTTTGGTTGAGGTGCTCCCAAAGCGCCTGCATGAGACCTGCTTGGAAGTGCTCCTCCGTTTGCTGGTCTTTGAAGCGGAGAAGCCAGGAATATGCGGATCCATCTTCGGTGTAGTGGTTGAAGATGAACGAGAGATATTCAAAGTTGAAGACTGGGTTGATGTCCGGCACAACAGGCTGCCCGAGCCATTCTTTTTCGGCGCCGGTGATCTGCAGCCAGTAGTTCCAGTCGCCCGTCTCGCTCACGCTGGCCTTGACGGCCGAGTCCTGGAGGATAAAAGCGCCCGACTCAAAATCGAACAGGTGCAGCTCGGCAGTCTCGCTGGAAAGCACGTCGCGGCTCTCGGGCTGCGCACGGGCCGGTGGCGCAGCTGTGGGCTTGGAGGCCTTGGCGGGAGTGTCGGGCTGCTTGGAGACCATGGTGTCGATGGTAGTGGGCGGATCGAGGCTGAAACTTGACCGTGCAATGTCTGGTGATGCGAGTGAGCGTATCTTCGGGCTTGACACCGGACTGGCGTCTGGAATGGCCTCTTCCTCAAACGAGAACTGCAGGAGGTCCTGCTCGGTGGCGTGTTGGCGGCTCTTCTGGTACTTCCTCTCGTACTGGCACTGGACGGCAACGAGCTCAAAGGTTGCGACCGTCGAAGGCTGCACGGCGCTGTCACAAACAAATTCCCAAAGGTCGCCCTCGTCGCCACTGAGATCCTTCCACGCGAAGACCTTCTCGCCCGTTTGTCGTACGTCGGTGCGGAAACGCAGGGCCTCGTCGAGCAGAAAGGTCCTCTCGTCTTTCTCGGTGCCCAGACCCTCAGCGGCACCGTCTTCTTCCTCGTCCTCGTCAAGAAGCTCGCGCTCGCCCTCCTCGTATGCGCGCTGGATGACCAGCTGGTATTGGAAGTCTTGGCCGGTGCGACGGATTGAGGCGGCGGCGTCCTTGAAGATGAGCTCGGAATAGCCCTTCACCGACAGTGGGCGCACGAGATAGAGCTGGCCTTGAGGGACTTCGATGATGGATTCCTTGGAGCTGTCGCCGAAGAGGAACTTGCTGACTGTGGCCGAAGCGGGTTAGCAGGCGCAAAACTCGGTTGCTCAGGTGAAGGAGGGGTGTGGTGGGGCAGCGCAAGTGAGAGGAGCAGTCCTACCATTCCGTAGCATGAACATGTCGGCGGAGGGGGTGGCAGCGGTCGGTGAAGGTGCAGAGATGCTGGAGACAAACGCCCGGCTTTAAAACCCCGTAAAATGACGCGCAGGCTGCAGCGTGCGCCGAAAGTTGTGTCCTGTCTGCCCGCCCAAAGACATCATACCCTTGTTCGCTTAGCGTTACTGGGGAAACCTGGCAGCAATCACCACACCTAATCCAGCTTCTTTGTCACATTGGATTGTTCGTGAGACTTCTCCGCACAAAGAAAGTCGCGCGGCATATCCTACATCCTTCTATACACAGCTGCCCTGGCGCATTATGGCTCTACGCCGACCCCCGCCCGTGAAATGGTACAGAGCCCAAAAAGCAATGCTCACTCCCCGTGTCGTCTCATCATGTACTTTTCTCGCCTCTCGCGACGCCATCGGCAATAGAACCAGACAGTTCCTCCGTTTGCTCAGCCTGTTTTTCGTTCTCAAGCCCTTTTTGCACGAACTTAGCTGCCTGGGCTACATTGTGTCTCGCCCTGACGTTGATCGGGGGCATCCGCTGCTCAGCTTCACCTGTACTGACTATGCCTGCCGCCTCAGCTTGCTCTCTTGCCTGCGCGAGGCGCTCTGGCAGCTCCTCAAGCCATCCTTCCTCTGTCGCGACCTTCGTGACGCGGCTTTTGGCCGTCATTCTCCCTAGCGATGCTTGTCTGATATCTTTGTCCAGCCGTGACTGGATGAGTTGGCGCTGTCGCTCATCCTCGGTCGGTATCAATGGCCTCGCTGAAATCTCGGGGCCAAACGGTGCAACGATGTTCGTGACAACGTGGTGGACATGCTTCGAGGTTCTCCAGCCATTGCGCAGGGCAATGACATCGCCCTCTCTAACGGATTCGGTGGGGTCTGACACGAGAACATGATAGGGCGCAGGGAAATCCTAGGCCAGGTCAGTCTATGTTTCAAAGGAGCTGGTGGGCATGACCAACCTTGCGAATGTGCTTGTCCCATTTCTGGCCGGGTATGCGCACTTTCACCGTCTTCATCATCTTGCCCGCCGACACGACGACGCCAGTCAATTGGCGAAATGGTTGGCCGGGAGTCGGCATGATGGAGGCTGCGAAAGACGGGCAACGATGGGCAAAAGGGTTGATTCGTCAACGGGCACAGCGCATTCGAAGAATGGTCGTTTGGCTGGTGTAGGACCGAGATTGGCCGGGTTGTGGGGTTGGGGCGAAGGTTACTGCGGCGTTGCAAGAGCTGTGGTTGCACTTTTCGGACCTGAGGTCGCGCGCCAGAGACCCAAAGAGGTGGACCGAGCGCCCTCCGGCTTCCCCGATTCCCGTCCCGTCTATGTACCGCTGTCCTAGGTCCAGTAGTGCCTCGATTCATTTTTAAACACGACATAGCCCGTTCCGGGCACAAAGCGACGGGCGTAGGTCGCTAGAAATGTCTATTTAATCAAGTCCGACAATTTGACGCCGAGCGACTGCGGATAGCAATCCTGGTCATCTCGTAAACTCATCCAGTGCTGTGCAGGTTCCATGCAATCGTGCCACGTTCTCTATCCATACCATACGCCTTTATGCTTTCTCAATCCTACGCAAATCATTGCAGCCACCGGCGCTCAGGCCGCTGCCTGGGCAGCCTCTGGATTCGCAGCACCCTCCTCATCATTACTCGGCGCATTGTCGAGGAGTGAACCCCGGCGCACATTTAACTTCTTCTCGGCTTGCTCGGAAATCCTGGTGAGCTCACTGACGAAAGACTGGCCCCACCAAGAACTGCACAGCTATATCAGTCATTTGTTCTTGTACGGGAATGCGCTGCCCAACTCACCTGGTATACTTGTTGACGTATTTAGCCAGCTTCTGGTAGTTGAGTGCCCGCTGCTCTGCGCCCATTGTCACCGAGTCGTGAATCGCATCTGCAAGTTCCTCGGTGTTCCAGGGGTTGACGATGATGCTGCCGTTCAAGCTCTGCGCCGCACCAGCGAACTCTGACAGAATCATCACACCATGGCGCTTCTGCTGGGCGGCGATGTACTCGTAGGATACCAGGTTCATGCCATCGCGAGTGGACGAAACCAGGCATACGTCGGAAACCGCGTATAGAGCGATGAGCTCGTCAAACGAGACCGACTTGTGCATGAAGTGGATGGGCATGAACTCGATGGTACCTGCGCAATCAGTAACACGACTCTGGCGAAAATCGAGACAGGCCTACTCACCGAACTTGCCGTTGATCCTGCCGACCAACTCATTCACAACAGCCCTCAGGTTCTGGTACTCCTCCACGTCCTGCCGGCTGGGAACGGCGACCTGGACCAGGACAACCTTGCCGATCCACTCGGGGTGTTCAGTCAAGAAGACCTCCAGCGCGTGCAGCTTCTGGGGCACGCCCTTGATGTAGTCGAGACGATCCACTCCGACAATCAACTTTACACCTTGGAACTTCCGCTCCAGAGTAGCGATGCGCTCTTGAACCTTGGGCTTCTTCAGGCCCTCCTCGAACTTCTCCGGGTCAATACCAATAGGAAACGCGCCAACGGTGACGACTTTGCCCTGGAACTCGACGCCATTGGGCGTCGTTGCCAGACCCCTACGTGCAACATGATCAGTGAAGTCCAATGCCTAGGCTTCGGGTCCACAAAACCTACAGTATTCTCGAGCAGCTGCTGAGGAAATGGCGAGCATAGTCGTACGTGTGGAAGCCGATCAGGTCGCAGTGCAGGACTCCGAGAAGAATCTCGTTGCGGACAGGCAGGATGCGGTAGATCTCGCTGCTGGGGAACGGGGTGTGCAAGAAGAAGCCGAGCTTGACGTTCTTCTTGGTCTTGCCAATCTCCTCGCGGAGCATGGCCGGCAGGAGCATGAGGTGGTAATCGTGGACCCAGACAAGATCGTTGTCCTGCACGTCTGCGGCAATAGCCTTGGCGAAGAGGCGGTTGGCCTCGGTGTATGCATTCCATGCCGACTCGTCGAAGGTGATCTCACCAGGGTGGTAGTGGAAAAGCGGCCATAGGATGGAGTCTGGTCGGCAGGGTCAGCAACTGGGCAACGGATGACGGGGCGAGGGCGGGGAGACTCACTGGAGAAGCCGTTGTAATGCCTGTCGGCAAGATCGTCATCCAGCATGACGGGGATGGCGTTGTATTCCTCCTTGAGCCTCGCCTTGAGCGTTGGAATCTCGTTCTCGGGCACCTCGAGGCCTGGCCAGCCATACCATTGGAAGGTGGTGGACTTGGACAGACCGCTCAGACCACTGACCAGGCCGCCCGAGGACATGGAGAAGTCATATTTCCCCTCGTCGGAACGCTTGATGGTGATGGGCAGGCGGTTCGAGACGAGTAGCAGACGGCCGACGTCCGAGTTGGGGTCTTCGGTGGCCAAGGGCATGGCGGCGGTGCGGGAGGGCGCGAGTCAAGTACGGTGGGGTTGCGGTATGGAAGTCGAGTTGTGGGACGGGGGTGGTGCGCAGTTGGGGTTGAGCGAGGTCAAAGGCGGGCGTGGTTGGGTGCTCGGATGTGTCGTCAGAATGATCCAGGGCAGCTTGCGGTGGTTCTTGCGGCAGCTTTTCTCGCAGCTTCCACGCGCGTCAATAGTCTGGGGAGTTTGGGGAGGCTCGGGCTGCGGGAGGCGGGCTGGAATTTAGCTACAGCGAACAGGGACGTGAGGGCAACGTGCTGGCTGGGAAACCTGAAGAGGCAACAGGGCTGCGTGATGCTGCTTGACGTCTGCGCAACGCACAAGCCTTGCAGGTCAGTTGCGCCCACTTTTATTTTCAGCAACGACTTGGGCAGTGGCACTGGCACCAGGCACATGGAAGGAAACACTCAGCCGGTCTGTGGCGATGACGACAGCCAACAACAGTAAACTGTTCCCTTTTTTTCCGCACCACCACTGCGACGCGGATCGGCCGTGGCTTTCCCAGCAAATGCCCTTCGACCTCCGCTAGCATCCAACTAGCTGTGTAGGCCCTCGCCGTGCCTTGGACCTTGTCGCGCTAACCCGCTTCGGGTGCCTCAGCAATCTTATCAGGAGCTCCAACTCAACCGCCCGCACCACGTCGCGTCACGCCGTCTCTGCCCGTCGTCCAGCGCCGTCCCGATCATGTCCGACAGCGACGCCCCCGCCTTGCCGCCCGCTGCTAAGATTGAACAGGCCCTGCGCAATGTCGTACGCGATGTCTGGCTTTCTGGCGACCACCAAAACCTGACTGTGAAGCGCGTGCGCAAGGCCGGAGAGGAGAGGCTGAATCTGCCCGACGACTTCTTGAAAGATGACGCCAGCTGGAAAGACCGTAGCAAAAATATCATCACGGATCAAGTGGTACGCCAGTCATTGTTCCTGTGCTCACCACGTTTTGCGCTGACCCTTGCAGCAACTCGAAGAGGCTGCCAATGCAGACGAGCCCGAGAAGCCACAGAAGAAGGCGAGAACACCCAAGAGCAGCTCTGCGCCGCAAAAGCGCAAGGCATCGGAAGCTGCAAAGCCCGTGAAGAAACAGGCCACTGCTGCGTCCAAGCCCAAGCCCAAGGCGCGCAAACGCCAAAAGCTGTCTGTCTCCGATGACGACGACGACGACAAGGAGGAGGAGAACGACGCCGCTGTTCGCAGCGATGCGTCTGAACCCCCGGAACCTGCCTCCAGGAAGCCCATCAAGAAGTCTCGGGTTGTGCAAGAGGACCCAGAAGATGAAGACATGACGTCTTCAGCGCCGCGCGCACCGTCCAGCCGTGAGAGAAGCGTGCAACCCGGCCTTGCTGACGTTAGCGGTGATGACGCACATTCTCAGCCTAAACCCATAAGCCCAACTAAGGACTCGAACGCAGTCAACTCTGACAGTGACATGTCTATCCTAATAGATGAGCCGCCCAAGAATAAGCGACAAAAGAAGGCAAGCTCTGCCAAGGCAAAGCCCGCCAAGTCTGCTGCCAGCAAAAGCAAGAGCAAGGACGACAAAGATGTTGATCCGCATGAAGCCGAAATCAAACGGTTGCAAGGCTGGCTTGTCAAGTGTGGAATACGTAGGCTGTGGGGCAAAGAGCTCAAGCCTTTCGATACGCCCAAGGCCAAGGTCAACCATCTGAAAGACATGCTGAAAGAAGCCGGCATGGACGGTCGCTATTCCGTGGAGAAGGCTCGCCAGATTAAGGAGCGCAGGGAGTTGGCCGCCGACCTTGAGGCTGTTCAAGAAGGTGCAAAGCGGTGGGGCCAATCGGATTCCGAGGATGATGGTGGCAGTCGACCAAAGAAGAGACTCGCGAAGGGTCTGAAAGATCTGGAAGGTCTCATCGAAAGCGATGGCGAGGAAACTGATTGAGGAACCAACACGCTACCGTGACCTAACCATTGATGCTTGTGGTTATGTTCGGAATCCCAAGACCTGCCCCCCCGCATCGTGGGCCTAATGTACCTCTACTTGGAAGCCACACGATGGAAACATGAGACTGGCTCATTATCACGTGGAAAACACCGCGGTACAGTATCACCGAAAGCTCAAGTCGCCATTGACAGCTACCCGTCGCCACCGTGGAGAGATTCTAGTACACATGCAGATGTCGCGGCTATAATCGCTTGTCAATAAGCTCAACTAGGATGAAAAGCGGTTGAGATTCAAGCAACTAAAGTTTATCTCAAGTGTATTGAAATAGAAGCCCCAGGTTTCATAACAATCGCGGCAGTGTGTACTGAAGCTGGTGGTGGCTGTAGCACAGGTCCGCGGTAATTGAAAGTCGCAACCATTTGCGGGAATAAAGTCCAACTTGCCAAATGTAAGAATCACCTGCTAAACTACAGCCCGAGTTTTTGCTTCTTGATTCTGGGTACGATGCCAGCCAAAGTGATCAGAGACGCAACGATGACAGCCCACGTGTTTATGTGCAGCGCATTGACGTTGAAGGTGGTCCTTGTCGCGGCAATAATAGTCACCAGTGCGAGCACAAAGGTGACGTAGCCGAAGAACCTATGGTACTTGTAGATCTTTTTCGCCCTGTCGACTCCGCGGTAGACTTGCGGCGTGAAGAACTGCGTGAAGCCGACCAAGACCTGCAGGACAAGGAAGACATAGGTGATGACACCGAGAATGGCGTGCGGAGATTCCAGGTGATCCAGACCGCCGCGCTCCTTGTTCACCTCGATGACGATTAGACCGGCAAGGAGCGCGAGAACGCCGAGTTGGTTGACGACAGCGTGGACATAGGTGCCTTGGCGCTTCTGATCGGGAGTGTGCGTAGGCTGTAGGATAAGAGCGCCCTGAGTGATGAGGAGCAGGCCGGCCGAGTTGAGTAGCTGTGGCGGCGGTCAGCAGCGGGCTTTACATTGGAGAGGGAAGCCCTCGGCTTACAGGGTGGGCGGTAAAGAGAATCACGTCATGGGACAGGATTCCGCCCCAAATAATGGCAGTGAGCTGAAGTCTTGTCAGCCTGGCCAACACTTGGGGTGTGAGAGAACTTACGATCAAGATGCCTGCCTGGGCGATGGCGCCGGTGCCGAGGACTAGGTTCCAGGCCAGCGGCTTGCCCTCTCTCTGCGAAGCATCGCCAGGGCGGCCGAGAAGCGGTTCCTGCTCGCCGTGGCCGTTGTCGATGGAGGTCGGATGCTGCTCGGGGATGCCGGTGGCGGAGGCCATTTTTTCAGCGTTTGGTCTGGAGAGAAGACGGAGAGTTCACGGACAGGCAGCAGCAGTACGGCGGACACGAGCAATTATACGCATGCAGCTGTGAAGGCGAAGGCGGGGTGGTCGTGTTGACGACATGCACCCTAGGGTCCAAGCTCCTGAGAGCTTCGGCCACTCACAGCGCTGCATTACACAAGCGTCGTGTCATCACCTTTTCGTCCCGCTGCTTATTGGACGGCCGCCGTGGAATGTACAGGGGTGGTGGAGGCGCGGGTGGGTGCACAGTTGCCGCAAACTCCGGCCAGCGCAGAAGCTGTTGGGAACAATTGATTTATTAGTCGAAAGCTTCGAAAGCGCAGGCAGAGAAGCACAAACAAAACCCAAATACAGTACATGGTACGGAAAAATCAAAACCGTTACATCACTTCGTCCTCATCACTGTCGGCAGGCTGCTCTGGCTCCGGCCTTGGCCAATCGGCAATGGGGTCCACCGCTTTGTTGCTGAGCGGGGACGCATCTTTCTCCACCCCGATTTCAACCAATTCGCGCCGTATAGATTTGGCCCAGGCCTCCCACAGATCCAGAGGCATCTCTTCATACAACCCGGCATCTACCCCTGCATATTCCTGGTCTGGGTTGCTCTCCCACGTCTGCGCCACAGTGACAATCTCCTTGAACTCTTCAAGCGTCTCGTCGTCAAACCTCGACATGTCAGTGTCGTTTTTCTTCTTGATCCTCCAGTCCGCGATTTCAAAGCGCTCGAGAATGGGGCGGCCGGGCTGACGGCACTTCGGACAGTCGAAATCCAGCCGTCCTGGTAAATCCCAGTGTTGGAAGATGCACTCGGGATGGTACTGATGATCGCAGTGGGTTCTACACCGGGTCAACGCCACAGTCACAGAGTGAGAGGGAGGCTACTCACACAATTCGCAAATCGCCGTCTTCCCATTCCGCCCAGCACACGGGGCATTTCAGATCGCTGCCCTTCTTGACGTCTTCCATGTCGATGGGGTGGATGCCGAACAGGTCAAAGCCCAGTTTTCCACTTGTGTTGAACAGCCGGCGCACCATTGCAACCGTCTCCTTGAGTTCTTCCTCACCCTTCCCATCCGTGTCAATCACCATTTCCATCTTCTTCCAGGCCCGCCCACGGCCCCAGTCCCGCAGCAGGCGATAATCATAGTTTCTCCGTGCCTTGGCCGAGATATCGCGTACTGTGTCTAGCACGTCCGGTTCGTAGCGTTCCCATGTAGGTATGGCTTTTTTGCAAGGCATCAATCGCGCCATGTTTTTGTCGTCAAGGATGAATAGGCGCTTGCGCATGTGTTCATCCTCGACATGCCAGTACTGAAGCTCCTCCTCGAACTGCTCCTCGGCAGTAATAAGACGAACCAGAAGCCAAGTAGCGGGAGGGATTTCCATGAATGCCTGGAGGCGATGGTCAGCATGGGAAGCGAACCAGATGAGACATGGGTCTTACACGGCGAATGGCCCCTTCGCCCTCGGGATGGCCAGCAGGAAATCTGCTAGCGGCCTGCTGCATCTGGTACAGTGTATTCAAAACCGAGCTACGCCATTCCCAAACCCAGGCCAGCTCGGGTCTATGCTCGTATATGACGGCGAGATCCTCTACCGGCGCGCCATAGATCTTGGTTTCCATGAGTTCCCAGTAGGTGATGGTAAAATCGTCCATGCTGGGATCGAAATGCTTGAGCGCAGGCCAGTTGCCGTTCCACATGCGGAGGAGCTCTGTTTTGTCGGCGGTATCGATCTTAATAATCTTTTTCCTATGGAGTTCGACCATCCATTCAATGTACCAGTCCCACGTGTCCCTTAGAAGAGGCAGGTGCTGGATGTTGGAGCCATCGGGCTCAACAGGCTGCTCGGGGGGCGGGTGAGGCTTGCCAGAGAAGGTGTGCACAGGCCCAGCAGGGACGATGCGTGAGTGGCGCTTGTCGGTAAAGTAGTGCAGAAGGGCGGCAAATTCGGCTGCTTCAAGCAACATTTGGTAGGGCTTAGCAGCCTCGCCCGTCAGGTCTTCAATCCATAGAGCAAACTCCCCGGTCAAAGTTCCGGAAAAGTCGCAGAGGTACCTGGCAGCTTCACGGCGGTCTTCGGCAGACATGTCTCAAATTGAGGTGAAGGGTAGTAGGTGCAGCATGGTGACGGGTGCGAGGCCCGCACATAAGAATGCAGGGCAAAAGAAAGACACGGCCTTGACATTGCCGCGTTCATCTCGAGGACAAAGCAGGAAGGAGCAGAGAAGAAAGGCCTTTTGTTAGCCACCGAAGAGCCATAGCCGCAAGCAGCGCGGTGACGGTGACACTGAAGATGAGGATCCTAGACGGTGGAGAGGGAAAAGCAGAGAGGGAAGAGCAGTGAATAGCGGAGATGGTGGAAGGCGGAAGGCGGAAGGCGGAGATGGTCAGTGGGTCTAGAGGACGAGTGGAGTGGAGGACCCCGCCGCCGCCGCCTCATGTTACAGTACGCCGCCGCCTTAACACCGTGACGGCAGCCTGTCGCAAGTTGCAACACCGACCCTCCGTCACATCTACACCCTCCAGCTCCTCTCCCTACCTCAGTGCTCCGACGCGCTCTGTACACGCTCCTTGCCACCCTCTCGACACGCGCCCGTACACACGCAAAGCCACCACCATGCAGATCAAGTAGGCTTGTGCCCCGCCCCCACTACGCTGGCTAACCGCGCCGACAGGGTACGCACTCTCACCGGCAAGGAGATTGAGCTCGATATCGAGCCCGACTACAAGGTACCGCCTAGCCCCAATCCTCCATCCCTGGCCGAGTGCATGCGCCTGGCTGACGCCCACGCGCCCCGCAGGTCTCGCGTATAAAGGAGCGCGTCGAGGAGAAGGAGGGCATTCCCCCGGTCCAGCAGCGTCTTATTTTCGGCGGAAAGCAGATGTGCGTGGCCATCCCCGCCAGTTCCACGACCGAGCTAACGCAGATCCGCCTGGTCCAGGAGCGATGACAAGACGGCCGCCGAGTACAACCTCGAGGGTGGCGCCACCCTGCACTTGGTTCTGGCGCTGCGCGGCGGAACCGCATGAAGCCACCCATGGCAGCGCGAGATGACGATACGGGCACGCGGATGACAGCGTTATGGACATCCCAGACTGCCTTCCAGCACAGGCCGCGTCAGATTTGGCTCCCAGCAACGAAGGCGTTCGGGAATAGTCTTTTTACAGCCGCGCACGAGGAAGACAGCTTCACGGTTTACACAAGCACATAGCAGCTGATATCTATTCTCTCCAAAACCACGTGCAAATCTCCGAGAACGCCGCCTTAACCTCCAAAACCCGGGTATCCGCTCCGTCCAAGAGCCCATGTTTGCCGTGATCACCCACCTTTTGAGATGCTGAGTAGCCGCCAACACCATGCTCTACGACAACTGAAACCAAACCGACCCATTCAATTACTTCTTCCTCGAAGGCACCAAGCAGTTGGCCTCCGCCTTCCGCTTGGGCGGACGTGTTGCCAACTCGACTGCCGGGGTATGAGCATGTTCATGTGCCCGAGCTTGCAACTCCATGTTGCCCCTCGTTGGCACCGAGGGAGCCGTTCCAGACGTCAGGGCCCTAAGCCTTGCCTCGGCTTCGTCTCTCTGCTTCCGTATCGAGTCGCCAGCCAGCGGAGGCGGACGTGCCGGTAACGATGCCCTCGAGGGTGCTTGCTTCCCCCTGTCAATGGGCTGCGGGGCCCTACTTTTTTCCGCCACCATGCTCTTTGGTGCACTCAATGCCTTTGTCCGACTGGATAGCAAATGCGTCGGTACATTCATCAAAGAGGTGCTTTTCTTGGCCGACAGGCTTGCCTGGGCCTGGTGCTGAATCTTGGCCATTATGCCGCGGCCAGTAAGCCTCTTCTTCGCCTCTCCAGGCATATACGTGTAGTTGCGTGGATCTCTGTTCATCGACGGGCCTGACGTGGCATGGAAGCGTCGCTGTTTGATGGGGTCGTAGGCATGGCCGAGCAGCGTGCTGGTATTTTTCTTGCGTTCCTGCTCCTTCATCGCTATGGCGGCTTTGAGAGCCTCCTGTTGCTTGACAATCTCCTCCTCTTGCTCGCGCCTGAGCTTGTAATAGACCTTGCACCACAGAGCAGGGTTGCGGGGTTTGTGTGGCTTCTGTTGCCAGTTCTGGATGTCCCGCTTGATGAAGTTTAGCCACAATGGGCCAGTATCTTCGGCGATATGCGGACTGTTGGCCTCGATCTCGCGCAGCTGCTTCGGATTTTCGACCTTCTTCAGAACAGGCTCCACAACGTGGAAGGGAATGTCGCCAACATCGACGACCAGGTCGATGCTGCGCATTAGGCGCCGCTTGGACATGTCCAACAACGAGGAAGCAGGCATTCTGACGGGGCGTTGTTTGTGTCGTGTGAAATCCCCCAAAGGCTTAGGGAGTAGCTCTGTGGCGCTGGCGGATTTCGCGGCCAACGGCGACGACAACCTCCATGTGCGAGGAGTCGGGTGTGCGGTCCGGAAAGGTGGTGAGAGGAATGCGGATGATCTGGGATGTGGGCGGCGCAGATGGAAGCGCAGACACAAAGAGCCTAAAAAGGCAGGCAGGAGGCGGCTGACCACTGACCACTGGAGCTGTCTGACGTCTTGAGGGGATCCATCGAACACCGCCTACTTGACCGAGGTGGTAACGTGTTAATTACAGTCCAGTTCAGCAAGTTATGCTGGTCCAAAAGGTAACGGTTATGTAAACTAAGGATAAATTACAATAATCCATCCTTTGTTTTGAGCCCCAGACCCGAGGTAGTGCCGATCCACCACCTGCTCCATGGAACTACTGCGCTGCAAACCAACCATCCCATTTCTATCCGCTCCACCCGTGCTTCACCATGTCGTCGCACGACTATGGCTTGCTCGACCAGGCCGACGAAGGTATGCGCGTCTGTGGGCATCTTCCCCCGCAATTGGCCCCGTCTAACGCTGTGATGTAGACCTGATCCACAAGTCGCGCCTATTGCGCATCGAAGAACGGCCGTTCCAGCGCATCACCAAGCGCCTGCTCACTCCCGAGTCACCCATATACAATCCTCCTGCTACCCTCCCGACCCCTCCGCCCGATGCCACCTCAGCCGATGATGACTTCGACACCGCACGCGCCAAACAGGCCGCTGAGCGCGAGGCATGGCGCACCGATATGCTCCTTGACTTTGCTGCCCTTGCCGACAGCGTCGTGCGTATTCAGCTGCTGCGCAACAGCAACGAAGCCGAGCGCAAGCGCTATGCGGCCGAAAAGGCCAAGATCGAGGCAACAGCAGCCGCCATCCGTGAGAGCACCACATCACTACGAATCCAGCTCGACGCCGCGCGCGCGACCTTGGCCCGCAGGAAGACATACGACGAGCTGGCTGAGCGCATCACAAGCAACCGCATGCTACGTCCTCGCGAGGACCAGGCCACGCACCTCCAGAAGCTAGAGTCGGAAATCGCAGAGCTGGAGCAAGAGAGCAGGGTATACGCCCAAACCTGGGCTGAGAGGAGAGAGCAGTTTGGCAGGATTGTGGAGGAAGGTCGCCAGATGCTGCGCCTCATTAGGGATGAGAAGGAAGAGGCTGAGCGCAAGGAGGGCATGGAGGGTGGCGAGGAGGGCCTTGACGAAGGTCCGGATGGTAGCAGTGCAAAGGGTGAGGCGAGCGCAGCCGGTACCCCGAGGCCGGACATTGGTGGGCAAACGCCAAATCCCGCCCACGGGAGCCATTTGGCTGTGCACGGCAGTCTGCTGTCGGCCCCAAGCCCTGCGGCCAGTTTTGGCGGTGCAGGCAGCCCAGCGAGGAGAGACGATGACAGGGACATGGCCGGGTCTGGGAATGATAGTGAGATGGAAGAGGGTGAGGCGGAAGAAAATAGCCCGGGAGAAAAAATGGACGTCTCATAGTGTTGTTGGGCGGTGATGTACAGCATAGCATGGATTGGCGTTGGGAGTCATAGCAAAGTAGAGGTTGAGTAATAGCATCAATTTTCAGCACGCCGGCCGAAGGGTAGAAAAGATCAGGAACACCGTTCTCCCATAAGCATGCAACAAAAGCCTAGAACAGACAGTCCAAACAGCAGCAGCATGCCAAACCTGCCAACAGGCCAGTCACGATGCCATCGGATCCGCTCTTTTTCTCCTCTACATATCCATTCGGCGGGGGGTACCCCTGCTGGTACTGCATCTGGCCCGGCGGGCCGTACATTTGCTGCTGACCGGGCGGGTAGTAACCTTGAGGTGGAGGCGCACCGGGATAGCCCTGAGGCGGAGGTGCGCCGTAGTAGCCTTGAGGTTGGGGCGGGCCATAGCCTCCCTGGGGTGGTGGTGTCGAATAGTCGGAGGGAGGAGGGCCGTATGCTGCCGGCGGCGGCTGCTGCGGATAGCCAGGGGGCGGAGCGTCCTACAAAGCCGTCAGACTCACAGGTCTGGGGTGGAAGGGAAGAAAAGCACACGTACGTATTTTTGCGACATGACGGTTCGAGATTAAAGGTGTACGGGCAAAGAAGGGACGGTAGGCGACGCGCCACTAGCGTTCGCTATGGGGTACTGTGGAGGATATGGGCTGTGGCTCGGTCGACGGTGCGCAGCGGTTTTGGCGAGGATGAGAATATGAGCAGTGGGCAGACTCGGGTCGGAAGGAAAAGGAGTGTCAAGAATGAGATATGGACAGCCAGCGGCGACTTGAGCTGTCACAGGATGGGGGAGAGTGTCCCAATCTCTCGGCATTGTGGCGGAGCGGACCTGGAAATGTCCGTGCGTCTGGCTTCCACCTATGTTCCATCTTGGGGCCCACGGTCACGGTCACGGCCACAGCCACAGCCATGGCCTGCTCCACATGGCCTTTTGATCGCATTGCAACTGGAACCCTTTTACATGTCTTTACCGCTTGGATGTGGTGGTGTATTGTGTGCTATGAGCTCCCAACATGTGCCAAGGCTGAGCGGACATTGCGGGCTTTTGTTAGCGAGAAGGCGCAACCTCGAGCATCATGAGACTTTTGTTCCCTTCTGTGCACTACCTATACAACATCTCGCACTCGGCAGCCGTGTCCCCTTCCGGTCAGCAACCTTCCCATCTTCTTTCGCATACTAAAATACCTATCGTTCATGGCCATATTTTCGGCATCAAGCGCCCCCTTTGCTGGCTATGGTAACAATACTATGACTGCACATCAGTAAAGCTGCTTGCAACTTCAACCACGGTTGTCACAAGTACCTAGTGATAGCGAATGTATTGAATAGGTCCACGCGGTAATAAGAGACGGATTTATCCGTGTTGAGACTAGTGGATCCCAACTCTGTAGTGTGATCAATGGCCAGTGCTGTTGCTGTGGAGACGCGGGTGATGCGGGGACGGGAAGGAAGATCGCAGAAGCAGGGAGGGTGATTGACAGTGGTGGGTGGAGAGGGACGAGCCTCATCTCAGTGCCAGTCCCAGCCACCGGTTCCGCGAGCCATTGCGTCACCAGCACTCCAACTTTTTTCTTTTTCCATTGTGGTCGCGCTGCATGCCCTGCATGCTCCTCAGCCTCTGCGCCTTCTCCATTGGACCCCAAGAGCCCGCGCCTACGTGCGCCCAACTCCCGCCGATCCGCTGTCGCAAACACCAAGACACTGTCGCCCCGCAACAATGCCAGCAATAATACCCCAGTTTCATCCCGTCCATGTCGTCGCCCGCCAGAACTACGATGCTAGCGGCGGCTACATTCCTCTGTCATACCAAGGCCTCAACTCGAGCCCCGCACCTGGCGCTGTCGTTGGCATCGTCCTAGGCTCCGTTGCCGGCTTCCTGCTCGTCATGTGGCTGCTCCTCACCGTTGCCAACCTCGGTGGCCGCAACACCATTGCCGGCGAAGAGGAGATAGTCGTGCGCGACCGCCACCCTCGGTCACCCCGCTCCCGTCGCAGCCGCCGCAGCTCACGTCATGAGATCCGCGAAGTCAGCAGGAGCCCGCGCCCGCGTCAACACATCGTTGTCGAGGAGCGCCGCACCAGCATGCCCCCGCCCCCACCACCCCAGCCGCGTCCGCGCAGCCGCTCCGTGCTGGTCGAAGAGCGTGTCACTACCGAGCGGAGAGTCGACGGTGACGACGTTGTCGAGGTCATTGAGGAGCACAGCCCACCCAGGCGCCATAGGAGCAGGCGAGAGTCGGGGGGATACAGGTCAGTCGACCCCGAGTCATACGCCGGCGGGGACTATCCGCAGCGCCATATCTCGCGCGGCAGAACACTTCGGACGTAGCGCTGAAACCGTGAACAGGAGACCGCCATACTGATCTTCGATATCCACCCCATGCATCGCTGTTTCATACCTACTCCGAATCTGTTTATATGCGCACTTGAGATACCTTTTGAGCTTTTGTTTCATTTCTTTATTTACATCGCGTTGCTCCAACGGCGCAACAACATGGTTTCGGGGTTGCAATGGGGCAGCGTAGCCCGTTGCATGTTGCAAATAGGGAGAGCTAGGAGGGTGAAAGGCAATACCACGTTTGACGATTATTCGCCTAGAACAGGAGATTCCCGGGCCTAATTTACTTTGACTGCTATCGAAAGCGTCACTATGCAGTTCAGCAAACGAAGTCTGCTCTGCTAGAGACGATGCTATATCTTAAACTGACGACTTTGATCTTGATCCTGATCCTTTCCGATGTTTTTTCGTAGCTTCTTCGACTTTTTCTTTCCGCCACTCGCAATCTTCTGCAAAGTCGCAAAAGCGACACTTGAAGGCCTCTTCAATATCAACGCCTTTTGCACTCCGCTCGCCACGCCACCACTTCATCTCATCTGCAAGGTATTGATTGAGCGCGCCTTCGTCGTAAACAAGCGTCTTGGACCCCAACACATTGCCAGTCTGTTGCTGGCGAAACTCGGCTCGAAGCACTTGGCCAATGGCGCCGGAACCAGCAATGGCCTTGGCGAACTCCTGCATCATCAGACTCCACAATTGTATGAGTGAGTTGTGAGCAAGCAGCTCTGAGACTGCATCCTGCTGGCTGCTGGACAATTCGTCGTGATCATCTGGCGAATCTTGACCGAAATCGAGGTCTAAACCGCCAATCTCAGCCACAAAGGCGTCCGTAAACTTTTCGGTCCATTTGAGCCTATATCGGCTGAAGATGGTCTCGGCGTCGACTTGGTTTGTCGCCAGGTCTGCCAGCAGCTTCCGATACAGCATGAGTTGCATTATCGTCGGCCGCATTGAAGAACCCTGCGGAAGAGTCTTGCTGCCTCGAGTCTTGACATCGGTGATCCAGACCTTTCTCCGCGGATGCGGCTCACCCACCCAGGTGTTTGGATGAAGCTCGGTTGCTCCCTGCGCTTGGAAGAATTGCGAGATTGATGGCTGGCCGGGCGGTTGTGCTTTTACCCTGTTGATCCGAGCGGTAGCCAGTTCTTCCAGTCCTTCATCCGGGCAAGTGTAGGATAACTGATCAATAATGCCGTTGACGACTTGGCCATCAATAACACCCCATACCTCCAACTCACGTGTATGGCCCGTATTTCTCAAGGTACGCAAGCCCTGGATGACGTTCCAGATCTTGAGGCCCCAGGCGTCCTCCTTTGAGTGAACAATGACTTGGACAGTCTCGTGCACTTGATCTTCCAGTACCTTGTGGACTCGGGACCCTTGCTTCATGGCAGGGGTCTGCCTCTTCCGACCGTGCTTCGTCAGTGTGTACCAATACTGCAGCTCGCACCAAGCTGGAGAAACAATGTCGGTTACAGAAAGCGGTTTTTTGGGCAAGGTCCGGAAGCGTTCCAGAGGAGACCTTTTATCCGGGGCGGCGCTGGCGCACTCGTCGGGCTCTGCAGCAGGACGTTGTTCAGTGGCGCCTTGGTTGCGGGCTGCTAATCGCTGTCAGCACGTCAGTTTTGGCCCGGCAACCTCGAGACTCTTCTCACAGTTCCCTGGGCTCTGGCTGTAGCCGATCTCGATAGGTGCCGTGCTCTTGCGCGGGCGGGAGGAGAGTTGGGCCGGAAGGCGAGCTGAAGCTGCATACGGCGCATCATCTTCAAGGCTTTCTAGAGCCAGTGATACCACGGGAGCGGCTTCGAGCTGGGAAAGGATTTGGATCGCTAGCTCGCTGTCAAAATCGCTGCCATAATCGGAGTCGTCGGTGGCGTTTTCCATTGTTGAGCCATGGTGGTGTCTGGAGTCGTCATAGAGTCGGGAGAAGCGAAGAAGTCCATGCGTTGTGGCGTCGGCACCTGCACTTCGGCTTCGGCCATGGGCGACACGCGGCTCGGAACCCCCCCGCTGTGCCCGCCCGCTGATCGTTGCCGCTGGGCTGAAATAATATCTCAACCTTCACTGTAGGACTCCCCCTCAGCAACCACGCCATGGCCCCAACCACCGCCGTTCGCCTGCTTGTTCGTCGCGGGCCTGTCTTTCAGCGTGTTGCGAGCCGGCCCATGGGCGCCCGGCAAAAGTCCACAAAGCCGAACAACGGACAGCCCCTTGCCGACCCGGAGCCAAAGAACATCACCATCCCCGGCTCATCTTGGATGTGGCTCGAGCCTGTGAGCAAGCCGTTTCGCGCCTATGGTCGAGCCCAAGCTCGCCGCCCTTATGTCGTTCAGCTGTTGAGCACCATTACCGTGCAGCACCCCGCCACCTCCATGCCGTTGCCTTACTGACGTGCGCCATGGCAGATTTGGTTCTTTGGTGATTTGTCGGCTCAGAAGATTTCGGGTTCTGAAGAGGACTCCTACTCGCCGTCCAGAGCAATGCGGTCCGTGTTCATCGGCAGCCTGACGTCTATCCCCAGTTACCGGTGGTTCATGTTCTTGGGCCAATCCTTCAACTACAGCTCCAAGTTGCTGAGCCTGGCCACCAAGATTTTTGTCAACCAGCTCGTCTTTACCCCGCTTTTCAACACGTACTTTTTCTCCATGCATTCTTTGTTGAGCGGCGCAACCTTTGAAGAGCTTGTTGAAAGAGTTAGAATCGCCGTTCCCATTTCGTGGGTGAACTCGTGCAAACGTTTGTGCCCCGTCGCCGCCAGCGAGTGCTTCACAGGCTGACATTCCACCAGTTTGGCCTGCTGTCACCGCTTTCAGCTTCACATTCATCCAGCCGCAGTTCCGGAGCATCTTTGCCGGTAAGCCAAGAATGCGATCGCATTGCCCAGTACCTGGTCTGACTTGCTTCATCTCCAGGATTCATCGCCATCGGGTGGCAAACATGGCTTACCCTGCTCAACCAGCGAGCAGCGGCGCAAGAAAAGGCCGAGCATGAACAGGCCGCCCAAGAGCGTCGGCAATTACCTCTGCCTGCGGGCTGTCCGCAGTAAACCACTACAGGCATAGAAATAGACAGGCAAATAATACCCAGGGTAGACAATATGAACATATAAAACACGAGCATGTCACAGTCAAGTATGGTTCAGAACAGTGGCAAGAATTGATGTCTTAAGAGACTTTCATGAGATCATCTCAATGCCCGTGGTATTAATGTACAAGCATCGCTGTGGGCAACCATCCTATGCTCCACCGAAAAGCCAGAAACCCGAGCCCATCATCCGTTTGAAAGCAATCCGAAAACGCCAGGCATCCCATCCTCAAAAGCAGAGAGCAGTCACCGTCCCCGTCATATGAGTTTCATAGACTGAATTGATATCTGGAGGTGATGCGAGAAAGAAAGCTCTCTACGAGCGCTCGCCACGGAGACGACGGGCCAGCTGGATGTCCTTGGACTCTGTTGCGCTTGTTAATATCAAGATCTTGCATGGCAAGCTGATGTGGTGACTTACGGATGGTGACACGCTTGGCGTGGATGGCGCACAGGTTGGTGTCCTCGAAGAGGGAGACGAGGTAGGCCTCGACGGACTCCTGGAGGGCGCCGATGGCGGAAGACTGGAAGCGGAGGTCCGACTTGAAGTCCTGGGCGATCTCACGGACCAGACGCTGGAAGGGGAGCTTGCGGATGAGCAGCTCCGTGGACTTCTGGTAGCGACGGATCTCACGGAGAGCGACGGTGCCGGGCTTGTAGCGGTGGGGCTTCTTGACGCCACCGGTAGAGGGGGCCGACTTGCGGGCGGCCTTGGAGGCGAGGGCCTTGCGGGGAGCCTTGCCACCAGTGGACTTGCCTATGTTGATGAGTCAGCCACGTGGTCATGGGCATGGTCGACATGAGGTGAGGTGAGGTGCCGATGGTGTTGCAGGACGCGACCGGGGCGAGGCGCGACCGTGCAGCAGCCATGGGGCGGCGCTAAGGGGTGCGTGGGACACTTACGGGCAGTCTGCTTGGTGCGAGCCATGTCTGCAGAGGTTGTGATGTGCTGGGATGGGTGTGTCGATGGAGTGCGTGGAGTTGTCGATGACGGGTGGAGTCGCGGGTGGATGGTGTTAGGAGTTGGTGCAGCGGGAGTGGGAGAGGCGCTTATATGGAAGGCGGGCGGGCGGCGGATGATCAGGCAGCGGCGCCCTGACTGTTTTGCAGCCGATTTAGCGCGCTTTCAAACGAGGTTACCAAGTGCTGGATTCCGAGCGATTGCGCCCCGAATTTCCATTGGCTCAAAAATCAAAAGACACGCTAGTCCGGAACAGGCCCCGCTGCAAGATCACCTTAGCGAGCAATGACGCCCGCCCGCCAATGCGGATGCGGATCTGGCCCCTGCACCCGCGTCTGCTGTTGCTGTTGTTGATGAGCCCGCCGACGCGTCGCTTTGATAAATACCAATCTCGTCGCGCCTCTTCCTTCCTCTTGACCACAACCGACCAACCACCATCCGTGTCCACTCCCGTCTCCACGCTCAACTCATACCCCACACTTACTCCAACCCACTTTCTCAACCTCAAGCATCATGACTGGCCGTACGTCCCCCCTGCTCCCGTTCCTCCCGTTGCTTCGCCTTTTACTGACCCGTCTCTTCTACAGGTGGCAAGGGTGGCAAGGGCCTTGGCAAGGGCGGTGCCAAGCGTCACAGGAAGATCTTGCGTGACAACATCCAGGGTATCACCAAGCCCGCTATCCGTCGTCTCGCTCGTCGTGGCGGTGTCAAGCGTATCTCTGCCAGTACGTCGTCCCCTACCCCGCATTTGTCTGCCCCTCCTAACACACCCCAGTGATCTACGAGGAGACCCGCGGTGTCCTGAAGACCTTCCTCGAGGGTGTCATCCGTGACGCCGTCACCTACACCGAGCACGCCAAGCGCAAGACCGTCACCTCCCTCGACGTTGTCTACGCCCTCAAGAGGCAAGGCCGTACCCTCTACGGCTTCGGTGGTTAAGCGTCTGTTTTTCTTGCATGTTTTCACGATTCTTCTACATCGGCCTGGCTAGGCGCGATACATGAAGCTTTTTTTGCCGGATCGGTCAGGATGGGTTTATGGGCTTTGTTGTATCATACGGCATTCGGAGTTCGACGGAGGGTCAAGCAAGTCACATTGAATCAAGGAATGATACTACATAATCAAGCTATCCTTGCAAGCTGCATCTTTTATTCATGGCTGTCATCGTGCAACTACGTTTTTACAATGTTTACCTCTACCGTTATAAACTTCACTAGCGCCAGCCTTCCATCGGGTGGTAACGCCTCTAATACTTATAAAAAGATTAGATATTTTTTATTTTTTAATATAAAATAACAATAAAAATATACTGGTATAAAAATAAAATAAAATAAAAATGTTTAAATTTAAATAAGATAAAATTCACAAAGAAAAATTTGAAAGAAAAATTTAAAGAAATTAAAAGAAAATATATATATATATATATATATTTTCTTTTATTATTTTCCTTAAATATTTTAAGAATGCTCCATCTAGGGGAAGTTATTATAAAAATTAGATATGATTTGTATACTTCAATATGTTTTCTTAACTATAAGCTAATAATAAGCTTACAAAGTAAATTTAATATTAACTTTAATTTTAAACTTATATAAAACTCTTACAATACTCTACTTGGTTTGCATCATCGTCGTCGTGGCATGGGTAGATGTACGTGCTTTACGTGAGGGGGTGCGGTCATCGTGGTGCTTGGATTGTCGACTAGGGTGGTCGTTGTTATGGTTACTCTGAGCCTTGCTACGACCTTCCTGAGACTCCGATTGAGCCCGCTGGCGAGCCGGATCTTGATGTTCCGATAAACCCTGTTGGTCAGGAGGATTGTGGGGGTAAAGGTGCTCCCGTTGATAAGCAGGTCTCTAAAACATCAACAGATGCTGCTGGCTAGGGGGTTGTGAGTGATTGTGAGGATCGTGGCGCTCTCACCGGCGAGCAGTTTGCGGGTGGTGGTGAGGGTCCAACTGTTGCGTAGGGTGCTGGCGGTCCCAATTCTGAGCAGTCTGCGGGTAATTATAAAAGACGTGGCGGTGAGTAGGTCCTTTGAAGGGAGCATATTGCTGGCGGTCGCGGGGGGTAGGGGGGTCGCCCGGGTGCCAATAACCCGGTTTGCGCTGTGGTTGTTGGTTATTTTCTCGTTCGGGTGGGCGCCAGCGGTCAGGTCGGGAGTTCTCAGCCATTTTCTTCGATAGGCGGTTTGCTAGGCATTAGAGAGAGGTTATGTGTCTACTTCGCGTGTAAGCCATCGCCTTCCGTGTGCGATGGGAAGGCGCGTCTCAACCACTTGAATCTGCTCACTGCCCTTCAACTTCACTTGAGCATGAGCAGCTCTCGAAGCTGCGCTACCTGCTGAAGGATGCTAAGAACAAAGTAGAAGAAGGCATTCGGGCGAAGAACAAGACTGCTGAAAACCCCGCCAATTACGGGAGCCACGCGGACCGCCACAGGAACGCGCCGTTGCGGGGAAAGTGTGGGGGAAATGTGAAACCAAAGTACATTTAGGTATTACTACGTCACCAGGTCTCTATCTAAAAACCCAGCTCTATAGCGAGCACTGCGTGCCGTTCATCGTGCAGAAGGGCATCTGGATCGGCTCCGCCTTCACTCCGCGTGCCACCAAACGCTCGCGGAAGTCGCTGAGTCGCGGGCTGGCCGTGATCTGGCTTCTATTCTGGCCTTGCTCATCCTTGGCTCCGCTCCAAAGCACCTCTGCTGCTGCTCCAGCTCGCGGCCACACCATGCGGTCCAGGTTGACCGGATCCGTCTGCTCTGCCCAGATGTGGCACTCGCCTCCCACTACCAGATGTGTCTGGTTCGCCGGCACTCCGTGTAGAGGATCATACGAGTACATCAACCTCCAGTTCTTGCGCGGAGAGCAGTAGTCGAGGAAGGGATAGTACGTCGACGCCGTCTCAGGCGCAAAATCGATCCATTGGCCCTGACCGCAGTCGAGATACTGGCACACTTGTCAGCAAGGCAAGCCACACATGCTGGCTGTGGCTGAAACTTACCCAGTAGTTGTAGTTGCCGGCAAGGGCTTTGTGCCCGCTGGCAACCGTTTGTGCAAGCGCCTCGTCAGACTGCCATGTCTGAACCAAGACGTCGTCGCCAAGCGTCAGATTCCAGGTAAGAAGCATCTCTTCCCACACAATCGGCCTGAGGCCATTGGCTCGGATTTGATCATGGTTGCGATCAACAAAGCTCTGCATCAGCGGCTGCAGGACTGCCGTGTCGTTGGAATTGACCGTGTCGTCAAGGAGATATGCTTGCAAATTGACTTCATCACCTCCGCTGTGGAAATATGCCGAGTACGGCTCAACGCGAGGCAGCACGTCACCAAGCAAAGTGTCGAGGAAGTCGTAGACGGCAGTCGAGTTGAGCTTCAGCGTGCCGCACGGCGGCTCGGCGCAGTACGTGCTCCAGTCAGGCAGGACGTTGAAGGCTGCAATCAGCTCAGGGTGCGAGAAGTGGATGGATGCAGTGTGGCCAGGCATATCAATTTCAAGAATGGGCTCAATGCCGAGCAAGTTGGCGTAGTTCTGGATGTCCTTGAGATCTTCGGGCGTGTAGACCAGATCTGCGGCGTAAGCACCCTTGGCCGAGAGCTCTGGAATGGCAGGCACCACCAACGGCCAGGACTGGGAATCGGTGATGTGCAAATGGAAGCGGTTCATCTTGGCGAAGGCCATGGCATCCAGCGTGCGCTTGATGTCTTCGACGGCAAAGGAGTTTCGAGCCACGTCCATGTTGAGGCCTCGGTGGGCGAACTTGGGCGCATCGTCAACCTCGACGGGCGCAAGGTTGGTGTAAGCGCCGCCGCCGGAGTGCTTGAAGAAAAGCTGCGAAAAGGTGGTGAGACCGCGGATCAGGCCAATGGAAGAGGCGGCGGTGATGGTGACTTCTCCAGACTCCGGGACGCTGAGGGTGTACGACTCGTCAACCGTGTCGTCGACAGGGGTGGCCACGTCGGCAGGGTCTGCCGTGGTCTGCTGCAGAGTAATGGCCGAGATGAACTGCTTGTCGGCCGTGGACGGCTCAAAGTCCGACATGCGCGGGTGGAACTTCCACGGCACAAAGCCTTGGTCGAAAATGGTCGTGTAGGTGCGCTGGATGGCATTCTGCACAATCTGCTGCGAGGTAATGCCAGCAGACGAGTTGGACGACGCAGTCTGGGGCACCGTGTCAGCAGCATGCACGGGGAAGCGGGCCCGCGGAGCCTCAAGTACCTGGTTCAGGGTGTTGTAGGTGACCTTGACGTCACTGTTGATCCACAGCGTGGTGTTGCCCGACGAGTACTGCGAAGGAATGGGCCACACGGCGGCGGCAAGGGGCGCGCCGATGGCGAGCAGGCCGAGGAATCTCATGAGGGGCGCGTGGGGCAGTGGTGAGGTGGGAGGTGGAGTGAGGAGAGAACGGCAGGTATATAAACGCGCGAGGACGGGAAAGTGACACGGCAGGTAAACCTAAAGAAGCGAGCAGCCGGGATGGTCCTGGATAGTGGAGTGCCGGCAATATGACAGGGCTGGCGGGATGGCTTGAAAGAAATGGTCTAAAAGGCGGCTGACATGCTGGCGATGCAACGCTGCGGCCGGGGGCATGACGCATCCCTGCCACCCCCGCCCGCTCCATTCCCCGAGCTCTCCCCTTGCTGCCGTCCTCCAGGTACCACGGCTCGCTTCCAGGACATGACCATTAATTACTTATCTCGCTCTCGACTCGTGTGCAGCCGTTAAGGTTGGCCGATCAAACGCGACGACCTTTGAAACAAAACATTGCCAAGCCACCGCCCATGCACTCCTCGTACCATGCACCGGGTAAGACATCAGCATGTTCCGGCCCCTCATTAGCCTGTCAATAACGCTTTATATATAGTACCACGGTACCTCCATCCCGTTTGTAATTGTTGATGATGAGGAGGATGCAAAGTCTCTATCCCAAACGCCCAACGCTATGCTACAAGGGTATAATAATGTCAAACCAAAAAGAGAGTCAAGAGGAAGGAAGACGCCGCCAAGGCTGGCCACAGCAGCCCTGGTCGGCCTGAGCCGTTGGACTTGGCTGATTGCTCATGCGCCTGCAAGCCACCGTCAGGCTGCTGCCATGCAGTGCCCGTGGCTTCAGCCGCACTCGGAGCTGCCGTCACCACCTCAGTGCCGCCAACCGATGAGGAACCCGGCCGAGATGCTACAGGCAACGAGGTAGGCGAAGCGGGTGGGGATGTCGACTGGAAAAGCATGTTAGCACGTGCTAGTGGAATCCAATGAAAAAGCAGAAGATGAGGCCTTACGCACAGGCGCCGAGCTGGGCGGAACGACTTTGCCCGAACTCGTGACGGTCCAGCCGCTGGGGAGGCCGGGGTAGCTGGTGGCCGTCGAGGTCGAGGTTGCGAGAGTCGTGGCTTCCGGGACCCAGGGGTATTCTGAAGGCCTGACGTAGGTTGATGAGGGATCGTGTGAGTCGGACCAGGGAATCGGCTGGCCGCTGGAGCTGGAGGTGACGGCCGGAGCGGCGCTGTCGACGTTGCTGCCGCCCGAGTTGACGCTTCCATCGACTGCCACGATTGATTGCCACGTGCCACTGCTGTCTCCGTACTGATACTCGGTGCCAGTGGAGTAGTCGGAGACGGAAATCGACTTCAGCTGCATGGTGAAGGGTCCTTGGGAGTAGTCGGTCGAGCCGCCAGCCCACTCGACAGTGCCAGGCGAGTTGAGCGACGTATCACCGCCAGCCCAGGATCCAATCTTGAGCTGCATGGGCGTCTGAGGGTACTGGCCACTGGCGTCTGCTGGCTTCAGCGCCCTGACCGTGACGCCGTCAATCTGCCAAACCAGCTCCTCGGCAGTCCATTCGATCGTGTACGTCTTGAATCCCGTCTGGCTGCCAGCATCGGCATGGAATGCTCCTCGGTTGTAGGTGGTGGTCTGGCCCTTGCCGAAATAATTGGTTTGGACCTCGTCCGGGCTGGAGCCCAGCCACTCCCAGTCAATCTCGTCGAGGTCATCCGACTGCAGGATGGCGGAGCTGACAATGCCAGTGCCGGGCGAAGCCTTCATTGAGAATTCGACCTTGCCGAACATGATGTACCATTTGGACGTGATCTTGGGCGAGTCTCCCGACTCGGTGATGGTGAACGAGGCGCCATCGGAGCCATACGAGACTGGGCCGGCGGAAGCAAAGCTGTCGGAAGCTGATGAGAAATCGATGTTGACCGACCTTCCAAGCGCGGTATTCGACTGGCCCTGTGCATTTGCATTTGCGTCTGCTTTTGCAGAGGCATAAAGCAGAGCAAGCGCGCCGAGAACGCGCACGGCTGCCTTCATTGTCGGCGGAGAGAACAGGCGGAGGACGTTGAAGAAGAGTGAGTTTCTAGCGGAGGGACGGGGCGCAAAGAAGGTTGCCTGCAGCAGCAGTCGTTATAAGCCGCAACACCAGCCATCGCATTTTCGGTCATCTGAGGCGACAGTCCCAAAACCCTCGGCATCCGGAGCGCCACGCGACGTGGCAGCATGCTGCTGTTGGCCGCAAAGTTGTGTGGCGGGTAAACAGAGAGGCACAGAGGTCTGACCGTCTGGCCCTGACCCCGGACCCCAGCCACGCGCAAATCTCCCCACGCGTGCACGCACGTCCGGGGCCAAGGAAAAAAAAAATCGACGACCACCTTCCCTCCTCCGCAGCACCTGCAGCGCCTCTGACCGATCCCCCGCATCCGCACCAAGCTGGGACCATCCGGATTTCCCTCGCACGTGATTATGTCTTTGACCAACGCCGACCCCCTGGACGCTGCCCGCTCAGCCCGCCTTGCGTCACGCACTCTTGCTGTCCTGCCCGCCCAGGCCCGCAACGACGCCCTAACCGCCATCCACGATGCACTGGCTGCTGCTCGCGACGACGTCCTGACCGCCAATGCCCGCGATCTGGCTGCCGCCGCTGCAGCCGCCCAGAGCGGTGAACTGAAGGACAGCCTGGTCAAGCGCCTTGATCTTGGTCGCAAGGGCAAGTATGAGGACATGCTGCAAGGCATTCTGGACGTCAGGCTCCTGGACGATCCCCGTACGTGCCCGTCTTTCTTTCGGGGTTGAACACGACTGATCCCACCCAGTCGGCAAGATCGACCTGCGTACCCTGCTGGACGACGACCTCATTCTCGAACGCCGCTCGTCGCCTATCGGCGTGCTACTCATTATTTTCGAGGCCCGGCCCGAGGTGATTGCAAATATTGCTTCTTTGGCCATCAAGTCGGGCAATGCTGCAATACTGAAAGGTTCGTATCCCCTCACGTGGGAACCGCGTGCTCGCCAAAGCTCACACCTATCACCCAGGCGGCAAGGAGTCGACCGAGTCTTTCAAGGCCATCTCCACCGTCATCTCGGCTGCGCTGAGCACCACTGCAGTGCCCAATGACTGCCTGCAGTTGGTGACGACCCGCGACGCCATCAAGCCGCTGTTGGAGCTCGACCAGTACATTGATCTCGTCATTCCCCGTGGCGGCAATGAGCTTGTCTCTTCGATCAAGAAAAGCACCCAAATCCCGGTGCTCGGCCACGCCGACGGCTTGTGCAGCATCTACTTGCGAGCCGACTGCCCGGTCCCCATGGCGGCCAAGGTCATCGTCGATGCCAAAACGAGCTATCCCGCGGCTTGCAACAGCGTCGAGACGCTCTTGGTGGACGAGGATGCGCTGAGCACGGTGCTGCCCGCCGTTGCCGAAGCACTGCAGGCCAAGGGTGTGCGGCTGCGCTGTGACGCGGCGTCAAAGGCGGCACTCACGTCGGCGTTGGACAAGCATCAAGCGGCCTTCTTGCAGGACGCCGAGGAGCAGGATTTCAAGACGGAGTTCCTGGACCTCATCCTGGCCATAAAGACGATCACACGGGCCAATAGCGCAGAGGAGGCAGCAGACGTGGCCATTGCGCACATCAACGAGCACTCGTCGCATCACACGGATGCGGTGCTGACGCAGGACCGGGGGATTGCTGAGCGATTCCAGGACGGCGTGGACAGCTCGTCAGTGTTCTGGAACACCAGCACGCGCATGGCGGACGGGCAGCGGTTCGGGTTCGGCACAGAGGTGGGCATTAGCACCAACAAGATCCATGCACGCGGGCCTGTCGGACTGGAGGGCTTGACGATCTACCGCTGGCGGATCAATGGCAATGGGCAGGCGTCGGCCGAGTACGGGTCAGGGGCTAAGGCGTGGAAGCACCAGAAACTGCCCGTGGGCGAGTCGGAGCGGTACGCGGCGACGGACGACGAATTGCGGGCGCTGCAGGAATACCGGGCGCAAAAGGCGCGCGGCGGATGAGCAGAGTTTTCCCTAGAAGGCGGGCGAAGCAGGAAGGGAAGAGCCGCAGGTTGGGGCAGTTGTGGAGGATACGAGTCAAGAGCACGGCGCATGTGGGGCGCTTCCCCGCAGTGTGCGGCCGGCCTCATGACTTCACAGCTGCTCTCGAGGGTTGTTGTTACGTGAAAACGAGCACGCAGTTGTCCGCCATGGCGATGCAATGACAGCGCGAATGCGCTGACTGGATGTCGCAATTCATGTGACCTGTGAAGGCATGCTGACCGTGCAGGGCGAGGCCGGTGACGGAGCCAATGCGGTCTTAATGTGGACTAGTTCCAGGTACCAAAGTCGCGCATCGTGAGAAGCGCCAAGGGGGGTTGCGTTTGTGCCGGTGCAAAGCGCTCACCATGCAGTCCTATTTAAAGTCCCGCCCGGTTGCCAGAGCCATGCACGCCCAACCCACTCATCTCGTCCGTTGCTCCCCGCTGTTTCCCGCGTCCTGCGATAAGAGTTTGACCGCCGTTGCGCCGTTGTTGCTGTTGTCGTTGTCATCCCGCGGTCAGCGCGCAAGATAGAGGTCTGACACCCCGCCAATTGAGCTACCGAGCTACTCCTGCACCTGCTCCTTGCACGCCTGCGTGGCGCCAGCGTGTCACAGCTGTCCCGCGTCATTAAAAAGAGACGGCCCGCCGCAGCTTATCTTTCCATGACCACCACTCCCCATCCGCAGTCACTAATCGCCTCCCAGAATCCCGCCAGCTCGCCTTCAGGCGCCCCTCCGCAAGCATGGCCGCCACCGCACCCAATGGTGCCCAGAACAAGCTCATGGACAGCCTCGTCCGTACTCCCGGCCGCGAGCCGTCGCCGCAGCCCACCCACCTGAGCGTGCCCGGCTCAACACACCACCGCGTTCTGCAGGAGGAGGGCCCCGGATATGTTGCCCCCAAGTTCGAGGGCAAGGAGCAGCAGATGGAGACGTACGCTTAGCGTTGGAGAGCAGGCGGCATCTCGCAGTCGACTAACACGTCGCAGGGTCATGGACCAGGTCGAAGAGAAGGGCTTCATCCCGGCCGACTTTGTCGAGTCCGAGACCAATTGGTTCTACCATGAGCTGGGCATTGACGACAGCTACTTCGCGACCGAGTCTGTCGAGGCGTAAGCAAGCCGTTTGCCCGCCCTCCAGACACGTCGGCTGACCCTGAGCTGTAGCATTGTGAACCACATCCATTCGCTGTACGCCGCCAAGATCGCTGCGTATGCCCGCGATGACAAGCGCCTCGAGATCCGCCTGGACAAGGAGGCCGCCGATCACGCCGTCTACATTGACACCAGCAAGCCCGGCGTCAGCAACATGGAAGGCCCACAGTACGAGCGCCGCATTGACCAGAAGTACCTCAACGGCTCGCCCGGCACCAGCATCTACCGCGTGGAGACGTTCCGCTCCGCCGGCCTGCTTCCAGGCGGGAGCGAGCAACAGCTCCGGTGCTACTTCGTGTACCAGTGCGATTTCGCCAACCCGAGCGCTGCTGCCGAGGAGACGCAGATAGAACAGATCGGTGAGAAGCGCTTCCTGCAAAAGGCAACCACAAACACAAAGGAAATATACCAGCAGGTGCTCGAGAATGCCGTGATTCGTACCGGTCCCGTCATCGAGTGCTTTGACATCGAGGGCTCTCGCGAGAAGCGCCTGGTTATTGCATACAAACAGGGCTCGGCCTTGGGACTCTTCAGCGCATTGAGCGATCTGGTGAGTGCGCCACATGCCCACGACTTGCCGGAGATGCTGACAGCCAACGTCTAGTATCACTACTATGGGTTGACGTCCTCGCGGAAATATGTCGGTCAGTATTCTTTCGGGCTTCTAGAGTGTTTGCCGTGCCTCTGACAACTAGCAGAGCAATTCTCGAACGGTTACACGATCATGTCCATATACTTGCGTCATGCTCCGCAGTCAGTCAGCTCGGCACGCCACCCGCCCATCGAGGCGTCCATCCACCAGATCATCAAAGAGGTGTCTCTACTGTACTGCATCCCGCAGAACAAGCTTCAGCTGCATTTCGCTTCTGGAAGGTTGAGCTTGCAGGAAACCATTTACGCTCACTGCGTCTGGGTCTTCGTCGGTCACTTCCTCAATCGACTGGGTAAGCTTTGAATCTCTGGCCGTGCAGACTGTTGTGTGCTGACCATGGCCCACAGGCTCCGAGTACACTACCCTGTCGTCGTTGTTGGATAACAACAACAGCATGCATGCCGAGCTCCTCTCCAAGCTCAAGCGCCGTCTCCGCACAGAAACCTTCACCGCCGACTACATCCTTGAAATCATCAACGAATATCCCGAACTAATCCATTCGCTCTACTTGGCTTTTGCCAACACGCACTACGTGCAGACTAGGGGCGAGCAGGATGACTTCATCCCGACGCTGAGTTACTTGCGCCTCAAGGTGGACAAGGTACTGAGCGACTCGGAGCTTGAGGTGTTGATTGCCAAGACTGTGACAAACGAGCACCACGCCATGGTGATGACGGCTTTCAGGACCTTCAATGCCAGCGTCTTGTACGTCCATCGGATTCCAGTACCAAGCTTCTGCTAACTTGAGCTAGGAAAACAAACTTCTACACGCCGACAAAGGTCGCTCTGAGCTTCAGGCTGAACCCCACCTTCCTGCCGCTTCAGGAATACCCGCAGCCGCTGTTCGGAATGTTCCTTGTCATCAGCTCCGAGTTCCGCGGCTTCCACCTTCGTTTCAGAGACATTTCGCGAGGAGGAATCCGCATTGTCAAGTCAAGAAGCTCGGAGGCGTATGCCATCAACGCGCGGTCTCTGTTCGATGAGAACTACAATCTTGCAAACACGCAGCAGAGAAAAAACAAAGACATCCCAGAAGGCGGCTCCAAGGGTGTCATTCTGTTGGATGTGCGCCACCAAGACAAGGCCCGAGTGGCCTTTGAGAAGTACATTGACAGCATTTTGGACCTGCTGCTTCCCCCGACCAGTCCTGGCATCAAGGATCCGATTGTCGACTTGCACGGCAAGCAAGAGATCTTGTTCATGGGACCGGATGAGAACACTGCCGATCTTGTGGACTGGGCAACTGAGCATGCCAGAGCGAGAGGTGCGCCGTGGTGGAAATCATTCTTTACAGGAAAGAGCCCCAAGCTCGGTGGAATCCCGCACGACCGCTATGGCATGACCACCCTGTCTGTTCGCGAGTACGTCCTTGGCATCTACCGCAAGCTCAGCCTTGATCAGAGCAAGATTCGCAAACTCCAGACGGGTGGGCCTGACGGCGATCTCGGCTCCAACGAAATCCTGCTTGGCGACGAGCAGTACACAGCCATTGTTGATGGTTCTGGTGTTCTTGTGGACCCCAATGGTCTCGATCGCGATGAACTGCTGCGCCTGGCCAAGAGTCGCGTCATGATCTCGCAGTTTGACACGGCCAAACTTTCGCCGACGGGATACCGCGTGCTCGTCGAGGAGAACAACGTCAAGCTTCCCACTGGCGAAATCGTCAACAACGGGACGCAGTTCCGCAACACTTTCCACCTTCGGGATTCTTCACTATACGACCTGTTCGTGCCTTGCGGTGGACGCCCCGAGTCGATTGATCTCAGCACAGCAAACCGCCTCATTGTGGATGGCAAGTGCATCATCCCGTACATCGTCGAGGGTGCCAATCTTTTCATCACGCAAGATGCAAAGCTTCGGCTGGAGAAGGCTGGCTGTATCCTGTACAAAGACGCGTCTGCGAACAAGGGTGGTGTCACATCTTCTTCGCTCGAGGTTCTGGCCTCGCTCTCATTTGATGACGAGAGCTTCATCGAGAATATGTGCATCCGTGATGATGGCTCGGCACCGCAGTTCTACGACGACTACGTCAAGCAGGTGCAGCAGACCATCAGGAATAATGCGGCCCTCGAATTCGAGGCCATCTGGAGGGAGCACCAAGCGACGGGTGAGCCACGGAGCATCTTGAGTGACAAGCTCAGCGTTGCTATCACCAAGCTCGACGAGGAGCTGCAAAACACTGAGCTGTGGGATAACATTGACTTGAGAAAGTCGGTCCTGAGCGACGCTCTGCCCAATCTTCTCCTCCAGAATATCGGCCTGGACACGATTATGCAACGGGTGAGTTTCATTCTTCAAGAACAAATGGTCCTACATACTGACTGCACCAGGTACCTGAAAACTATCTGCGCGCCATTTTTGGAAGCTATCTTGCCAGCCGCTTTGTCTACGAGTATGGCATTTCCGCAAGCCAATTTGCTTTCTTCGCCTTGTAAGTCCTCCAACCATACCGTGAGAAGTTGAAAACCTGCTGACACTATTGCGCAGCATGAACAAGAGGATGGCTCGTCTCAGGGCGTAGATGGGGCGTGATTTCATCAAACCAAAATTTCTTTCTTGTCATTGGTAGATGTTGGATTCCAAAAGCAAATGGTTTATATGTTCATATTTGGAGACATTGGTCCAGGCATGGCCATGGTGCGCAAGAAGCCCACATGAAAGCCAATAATAACAAACGAGAAGGACAGCGCATGCAACATAATGTATTCCTTGGCAACATTACACGCGCCCCTCGCCCCCCCAGGTCTTCGCTGGCCCGGAAACACGTTTTCCCTTGATTTTCTCTTTGACTGCCAACGCATGTTCGGTACTCCCACCTCCCTAGTCCTCGCAAAGTTTTTGAGAATCCCTCTCACGCATCCATCAGCTTTGCGTGTTCTTCTTGTACCATTGAGACCCAGTGAGCCGTGGCTAAGGTTGGTCTTCCTTTTTGCGTTTGTTTGCATTTCCTCTGACGCGACGCTTTAGAGAACGCGTTATCTTGTCGCACGGTTCCCACTAACTCCACACCCTAATAAACGTTCAGCGTCAAAACAACCCTCTCTCCCAGGCCATGGCTCCTCAAACTCGAGCCAAGTCCGGCATCACGATGCCGCGCCTTGCAGTTAATCCGGAGTCCTCCACGCACACGGATACCAAGGCAGCAACGACTAAGAGGAAGACGGTTGCTCCAGCGAAGTCAAACAGAGCCAATACGTCCGAACCGCGCGACAAGGCCACAACGACTGGCCGCATCAAGAAGAAGGCGCCAACCAAGAAGGCGACTCCAAGCACCGGCCTCACGAAGAAGGCTACTAAAGTGGCCGAGTCTTCCGAGGCTGGCGAGAAGCCGCCGACGGCTACGGTATGCAGCTTGTCTTCCTCTCGATATCGTTTTTATGCGCCAATCACTGATTGTGGGACCAAGGAACCGGTTGCGAAGAAGAGCCGCGGGAGGAAGGCTGCCGCCTCGACGAAACCATAGATTTTTTGCTCAACTTTGCGCTTTTAGGATCCTCTTGCTGTTTGGGCTTTACAGTGTGATACTCTTAATATTTCTTCTTCCTCTGTATGTTTCGTGGGCGAGACTCGCGTAAACAAGAAGTCCAAATGCAAAACGGCACATTCGATGCGTCCGAGCTTGGGAATTCGTCGCCCTGGAGCTGAGTGTGTCTTAGCCAATCTTGTCTTCCACGTACATGCTCCGATGCTGCATGTGCTGCTATATCTAAGTTGAGCGGCCTGAGAAATTAACTTGCGCTTACTCCTTCGTTCGCTCCTGCACACTCGGTGCCTCGAGAGCCGCTTTGATATCATCTTGCTATGCAGAAGTCCCCGTTCTTGAATTAATGACTGTAGCCTAAGAAACCAGACTTTGTGCTTGACCACGCTGGCAAATGTTCTACATCGATAGTAGTGGGCCGGTATTGGGAAGCGAAGAGATATATACTAGTAATGAATCGTGCGTGACCTCGAGCTTTGTGCAGCTTGCTCTATGAGCTCGACTCGTACAGGATCTCAACAGCACAATATGAAAAGCGGGAGTCGAAAGGCCAATGCACATACAAAATGTGCCCGCATAACTTGTGAAGCCCCAACGCTGGACTATTTCAAGTCGCAATTGAACGTTTGTGCCTGTTCACCACCCTTACGAACCGAACATGGAAACAAAGAGTGGAATGTATTCCTAGACCATATTTACGCCACCAGTCGACTACAAACCCAGTACAGGCAGCAACAAAGATCAAACGATTAGGTACAAGCTCGTGATGACAGCCGGCCCAATGAATAATCCAATCCAGAAAATGATGTTGCCCAGCACGTTCCGTCCCTTGAGCAGGCGCGACCGACTTAGGCTCACGAGCGGAAGCTGCAGCAACTGGGATGTGAAAAGGTAGCCGCGGACCTTCTTGAATAGGCAAAACATGACCAGCTCATGCACGAGGGCTGATAGTAAGAAGGTGATGAAGGTGGCGGAGGTTTTGCTAAGGTGCCACGAGGAAATGGAGGAGTGGTAGACGTGGCGTAGGAGGAAGGTGTGTACTGGACGATTCCAGTCACGGGCATACTGATCAAAGCTTTCGCTATTCCACCAATCTCCATAGAAGCCTCGGTCGGCAAAGTGCGTCAATTCAGCCAAGACGTTGAGCAGAGACTCGAATATGAGGTACCACGAAAGGATCTGCTCAAGCAAGAGGGGGAACAGCATGTCGCTGACAATCCAGGGAAACTCTCGCGCGCGCTCCTGAAGCGTCATGCCTGCCTCCTTCATCCGGACTGTCTCGGCGACGGGAGGATAGATATAAGTCTGGGAGATAACAATCATGACCCAGATGATGCCAAACGTGGCGGCCGTCTTCTCAGCCACGTACCACCAGTTGATCCGTTCCTGGCGAGGATACTCGAGCTCGTAAACCAGCGTTGGCAGAACTGTCCAGTCAGCGAAATTGACCAGCGTCAGGTTGTTTGGATAAGCCCGATTCTCGAGCGTGCTCTTTCCGCGTAGCTCGGATGAGAGGCTTTCGATCTCATCGCGAATCACACAAGAGAAGGCTTCGAGCTGTTCGGCGTCCAGAGACTCGCCAGATTCAACAGCCCTAGCTATGGTGGAGATGGCAGACTTTTCTTCAAGCAAGTTCGTGGAAGCCTTGGCCATAGAAGAGCGGCGTCTGTGGCGAAGGCTGTCTGTGCGGGGGAAATCGGTAGAAGTGGCCAAGGGGCTGTTGGGCCTCGACACGGTAGGCTCTTTTTCACGGAGCTCAGCGAGCTTCCGTTCCAGGAGACTTTTACGGCGGTATACTTGGGAAACTATAAAATGTCAGGCAAAGCTCGGAGAAAGGAAGAGCAGAGAGACTTACGATAACCGTTGTAGAAAGAGTAGCTGTGCTGCTTCATAAGGAAGACCATGCAATGCAAGACGGTGAAAATGGTATGGGTCCAGGGCCAGTTCCTGTATATGGTCCAATACAGCACAGCCGCCAAGTAGAGCGTCTGCCAGACGTGCTCAATGATGTAGCCTGAACCCTCCCAAGTGAGATAGCCGTTGACAATCGCCTTTTGCAGCGCGAAGCCGAAGGCGGTGGCAGCACACATGACGCCATCCGTCAGGCCCAGAACCACGACATCACGCTCGAACATGATGTTCCAAATTTCGTTCCTCCCGAGCACGCTTCCGTATGTTTTCCAGTTCCTTGCGGCGACACGGAGGAGCAACAGGGCCATGGCCAGCCAGAAGAGCGTGAACCAACCGCGGAAGGGCGACTCATAGCTCCGGGAGTTCTGACGGTCGAAGGTGCTGAACTGGCGGGTGAAGACCAGGTCGCGCACGCGCGGGCGAGTCGACTTGTCGCGTTCTCTCTCGATGCCATGGCGCAGGATGCGGCGGATTTCAGGGTCCTTGGCAGTCAGGACGTAGCGACCCTTCTTGGCGGTAGGCTCGAGGTGGACCTGCACGCTTTTGCGGCGGCCGTGGGGCGAGGGCTCTTGGGTGTCTTGGGGAGCGCGCACGTCGTATAGCGGAGTGCTCTGGCCGCTGGCCGAGTCATTGGGTGTTTCTGCAGCAATGAGGCCCTGGGTGGTTAGCCCGCCGCCTTTGCTGCCGGCAATGACGGCAGACGCGTCGATTGGCACGCTGTCGTAGTCGTAGTCGTCGTCGTAGTCGTCGTTTTCGGACATGGCTGACGTGTCGGCGAGCTCCATTTTCGCGATACGCACGCGGTACTTAGAAGGGCTGCTTTTGTTCGTGCCACCGCGACGTGTCCCCTGCCCCGGTCAGGCACCGTCAGGCACTCAGTAGGTGACGTCAGAGGCCGACCGGATGAGAAGAGAAGCCGGCTGCGTGTGCGTAGGTGTGCGTGCGCTGCAGACCGGGGGTGCAGGGTGCAGGGTGCGGCGGTTGCGTCGGGGGGTACCGCGGCCAGGACAGGCATATGCAGGCTCATCATCGTCAGGAGAAGATGTTCCTGTGTTTCCGGTAGATGCGATGCTCACTTTCTTGGCATCACGAGCTGCTGAATCATGCACTTCAGGCTCTCCCTTACGCGTCACACCGGCAGGTAAAATTGTTTTCTTTTTTTTTGTGCTCTTTTAGTACATGGCTCTTCAACAACGACCTGATGCGTCTTGGCTGAGAACCGCGCCTTACGAGCCTCAGAAATTTCAGGCAAGTCTAGTAGAGATCTAAGCCTCCGAAGACGGCTGGCTGCTCGCCGTGGCCGTCGGATCTGCCCTGTGAGGCATGGAAGTCTCTGCGCCTTTGCTCCGCCTCAGTCCGGCGCCGCTCTTCCTCTTGCTGCTCCGCCTCCTCTTCCGCTGCAGCCTTCCGCGCGCGTTCCTCGTGCTCCTCGGGTGAGAGTACTGTCGTGGGATCCTTGCCCTGCTCCACCATGGTTTGGATTTGACCGAGGGCGCCCTGCCGGATCTTGTCTTCTGTCGGCCACGGGAACCAAGGAAGCGCGCCGAGACCGGCCAGCCAGGCCTTCTGCTCAGCATTCAGCGTGGCCATGGTGCGAGTCTCGTCCTCAGACGGTGCGGCGGTGCCATTGGTCATGGCGGTGTCCTCGTCAGGGCGGTCCGTGGCGGCGGCAGCAGCATCTTCCTTGGTGGGCGGCGGACGATAGGTGGGCGGGACGGTAAACTTGCCAATGTGTTTGGCGTAAGCAAGCAGCTCGGTGGTGGTCACGTCGCGAGCATTGGGGGCCGAGGTGGTGACGGGGGTGGCAATGAGGTCTCTGCGCGTGTCGGCGAGCAGGGCCAGCGTCGACTTGACCTGAGCATCAAGGGCGTCGGCCGTCTGGCGCAAGGTCAGGATGCGCTGGTAGTTGGCTTGGTGGAGGGCGACTGCGCGAATGATGTCAGCAGACGGAGCTAGGCTGGTGGGCGGGACGCACGTTGTTGGAGCCCGCGACTGAGGTCGTCGTCGGCGGCCACCAGGTCGACGACGGCCTGCTGCGACGGGTTGTACGAGGCGATGGAGTCGATCAGGGTGGTGAGGGCGGCCTCGACGCGCTGGAAACGGGCGTCGAGAAGAGCGTCCATTTTGCTGTTGCTGTCGGCGTCGCCGAAGGCTCGGTGAAGAGGCCAGATGAGGCTGAGGACGCCAGGCCAGACGCCAATCAGCGGCAGCCCCTCATTAAAATGCGACCAAACCACATGCCTCAGTGAGGTACCTGTGCTTGACGTAGCCTTCCACCTTGCCATCCGCCTGCTGCGCCTCAAACCAAGACCCCGCGCTGCCAACTCCCACCCTCGTGCCCGAAACCCTTCACCACAGCCGCCACACTTCCTGTTCTCGCCCTTTCCTGCGAAGCTTTCTCCCCGCAGATCGCCCATCGCCCATCTCAAGCCCAAGCCTACTTCGCCGCGACACCGCTTGGCATCCGCCATCATGGGCAAATCGTAAGTGTCACGCTTCCTTTTGCCGTCGCCGCTCGGGAACATCTGCCCTCTCCCAGACGCCCCTGATCGCAAGGCAATGCGTCGTTGCGCCTGCTCTCACCAACGCGCCGCCCCGTGTCGCTGCACTGCACCCGGCTAATTGTGCGTTATCATAGCCAGAGCAAGCTCACCCAGCAGGAGCTGAGCGACCTCCAGAAGGCCACCCACTTCGACAAGAAAGAGCTACAGCAATGGTACAAGGGTACGTGCCCGCAGCGTCGCCCACGGCTCCGTGCCGCGCTGATTACCCGCCCGCAGGTTTCCTGAAGGACTGTCCCTCGGGCATGCTCACCAAGGAGGAGTTCCAAAAGATCTACAAGCAGTTCTTCCCGTTCGGCGACCCCTCGTCCTTTGCCGACTACGTCTTCAACGTGTTTGACGCCGACAAGTCCGGGTCCATCGACTTCAAGGAGTTTATCTGTGCGCTGAGCGTCACGAGCAGAGGAAAGATGGAGGACAAGCTAGATTGGGCATTCCAGCTGTACGACATTGACGGCGACGGCAAGATCAGCTACGACGAGATGCTGGCGATTGTGGAGGCGATATACAAGATGGTGCGTCCAAGGCGGCCCGCGGCGCGGAACAATACTGACAGACGCGCAGGTCGGCTCCATGGTCAAGCTGCCCGAGGACGAGGACACGCCCGAGAAGCGCGTGCGCAAGATCTTCCGCATGATGGACAAGGACGAGAATGGCAGCCTGGATATGGCCGAGTTCAAGGAGGGCTCCAAGCGGGACGAGACAATTGTGTCGGCGCTGTCGCTGTACGACGGGCTTGTGTGATGCTTTCCTAGGTCTTTCTCATGTTCCTTTGCCTGTGATATCATATCTGCGTTTCCCTAAGCATCGACGGAGGTTGTTCTGAGTTTGGCTGGCTGCGCGGAGCTCACGTAGTACCTATGCACATAGCGACGATGAAATGGTGAATGGCGCCTGGCCTTCTGCCCAGAAAATAATGCGCCGACAAGGGTCCTTTTTACGCGTGGCTGGTGACGCCGATCGCGGGCGGGTGAGGCTAGGTAGCCGGCGAAGCTCCGGGTTGCAAGTGACAGCTTTCAACCTTGAACCTCGCAACCACTCCTGGCCACTTCACGACAGTCCAGCAGCACCCGACCCGAGCCTACCTTCCTGAGCGCTGCGGGCAGCCCCCTACACCATCACCACCGCGTCTTCGTATCCGCCGCGCCCTCCGCACGAGGGCCTCGCCCTCCCATTCCACCCGCCCACCCACGCCTGGGGCCTCGTTCGCCATGCGCCTTGACGGCCTCCGCGCTCCGACCGCCGCGCTCTCGGCCCTCCTGCTGCTTGCACCGCCGCCCGTTGCTGCTTTCTACCTTCCCGGAGTCCTGCCCACCTCGTACAAAGAAGGGGACAACGTGCCGCTGCTCGTCAACCACCTGACGCCCGCCAATTCCCAAGAAGACTCGCAAGTGCGCTCTGTCTTCTCCTTCGACTACTACCACGATGCCTTCCACTTCTGCCAGCCGGATGGAGGCCCCAAGTACGTGTCGGAATCGCTGGGGAGCATCCTGTTCGGCGACCGTATACAAACATCGCCCTACGAGCTGCGGATGAGAAAGAACGAGACTTGCAAACCGGTGTGCCGGGACCAAACATACGAGCCGCGCGACGCCACCTTCGTCAACCAGAGAATACAGCAGAACTACAACCTGAACTGGCTGATCGACGGGCTGCCGGCTGGCCAGCTAAAGCACGATCCGAATGACAACACCAACTTCTACAGCCCCGGATTTGCACTGGGCGCCGTCCACGAAACCAAACCGATTCTCAACAACCACTACGATATCCTGGTCGACTACCACCAAGCTGGCCCGGACGCATACAGAGTTGTCGGCATCCTGGTGGAGCCTAGGTCTATGGGGGAGGCAAAGATGGTCAACGAGGAGAAGGCTGAATGTGGCGAGCCCTCGCCCATTGAGCTTTCGGAAACGGATAGCACATCTGTTCTGTTCACATACAGCGTATACTGGAGGCCGTCATCAACGCCGTTTGCCACCCGCTGGGACAAATACCTTCATGTGTACGATCCCAAGATTCACTGGTTTTCGTTGGTCAATTCCGCTATAATCGTGGTGTTTCTGGTCACCATGGTCGCAACCATCCTCATCCGCACCCTCAAGAAAGACATCGCGAGGTACAATCGCCTCGAACAGTTTGCACTCGATGATCTTTCAGGGACAAGTGCGGTCGACGAAGGCGTCCAGGAGGATTCTGGATGGAAACTGGTCCACGGAGACGTTTTCAGGCCGCCGAAAAATCCCTTGTTCCTCAGCGTTCTCATCGGCAATGGAGCCCAGCTCTTTATGATGACGGGCTTCACCATTAGTAAAACCCCTTCCTCCTTTTTCCACGTAGGGGATGCTAACTGCAATGATCAGTGTTCGCTCTCCTAGGGTTTCTATCTCCTTCCAACCGCGGTTCTCTCGGCACGGTCATGCTTCTTCTCTACACCATTTTCGGCTTCGTTGGGGGTTATGCTTCGTCCCGCGTGTACAAGTTTTTCCACGGAGACAAGTGGAAGCAGAACTTTGCCTATACGCCCGTTGCGCTGCCCGCAGTGGTGTTTGGCACTTTCTTTCTCATGAACCTCTTCGTGTGGGCAAGACAGGCTAGCGGTGCCGTCCCCTTCGGCACGATGCTCGCGCTTGTGTTCATCTGGTTCCTAATCAGCGTGCCGTTATCCCTGGCGGGCTCCTGGATCGGCTTCAAGCACAAGATCATCGAGACGCCGGTCCGCACAAACCAAATCCCACGGCAGATCCCGCCTGCATCGGGATACCTCCGGCCTCTACCGAGTATGCTGATCGTCGGCATTCTTCCGTTTGGCGCTATTTTCGTGGAGCTCTACTTCGTCATGAACAGCATCTGGGTCAACAAGGTGTATTACATGTTTGGGTTCTTGTTCCTGTGCTACGGGCTCATGATCATCACTTGCGCAGCGGTCACGGTCCTGATGATCTACTTCTTGCTGTGCGCGGAAAACTACCACTGGCAGTGGAGGGCATTCTGCACGGCGGGGGCCAGTGCAGCTTATGTGTTTACATATGCATTGCTGTACTGGGCCAAGGTGCTGACGTTCAGCAGCTGGACTAGTGGAGTGCTGTATCTTGGGTACAGCGCGCTGATCAGTGTGTTATTCTTTGTGCTCAGCGGTAAGTGCAAACAGAGTGACTTTATGCTTGGGGTGGTTGCTGACGCATGGTTGCAGGTACCCTTGGGTTCTTTGCCTCGTGGCTTTTCGTACTCAAGATATACTCGTCTATCAAGGTTGATTAGGATGCGAAGGAGGGGAAGGAAGAAGCTTCATCTCATGACTGTATTGGTATAAACTACCTGCCTTTGTAATGGACTTAAACCGGCGTGGGCAAGAGAGCACCACGCACACCTGTACATAGATAATAAACAATGGAACCTTCTCTAGCGAGGAACACATGACTCGTGGCACAGCAAAGTGGTTTCAGGCCCAGACAGGCCATGTTGATCAATGACGTCAGACATGCTCTGCGCTCCTGCACGACGCGCGGGCTTGGAGCTTCACATGGAAGTTCACTTCATTCACGCTCTTTCCCCCTGTCTCTCTCATCCATCTCCGCTTCTAGCTGGCCCTTCACCATGGAAAACCCAGGTAAAGACGAGCTGCGTCCAAACCGTATGGCTAGCAGCTAACATGACTTGGCGCAGAGCAGGATATCCCCAAGGTCATTCACCTGCTCACCCAGACACCGCCCGAGGCCCAGCGCGAGACGGTTGAGAAGTACTTCACGCCCGATGCCTCGTTCACGCACCCCTTCTGTCGGACCGGCAAGTTCAGCAATTCGCGCGCTCTGATCCTCGCCGTTTACCGCTGGTACAAAATCATGAGCCCGCGCATCGACCTCAGAGTCAACTCAGTTGGTAAGAGTGCAGCTGCTCTGGAAGCTCGGTTGCGGCTGCAAGGTTTCCTATTGCGTGATCAACAGTGCTACCCGCCTAAGCTAACCTCACCCCGAAAGCTTTTGACAAGGCGAACCTCATCTTATACGTCCACATCTCGCAAATCTTCCGCATTTGGCTCGTGCCCTTCTACTCTGCTCCCGTGTCTCTCGTTACCGTACTGCATCTCGACTACGCGCCCCCGTCTCGATCCGCCGACACCGACGACGACGAAGATGCGAAGGGCAAATACTACATCTCCGCCCAGAACGACCTGTACCAGACCAACGAGTTTGTGAGGTTCTTCTGGCCCGGCGGTTTTCTGGTTGTGTGGCTGTGGCAGTTTGTGGCGACGCTGTGCTGTGTCCTGGGCGCCTTTGTTCTCTCGCCCTTCACTGCAGTTCAGGAGTACCTCCACAAGGGCGGGGGCCTGAGGGGAAGAGAAGTCCCTGAGAGTCTGTCGGCGAGGATCGAACGAAAGTATCTATAAGAGTGCTGGTGGAGGAGAATGTCAAGAGACGAACGGCAGCTTCAAGAGCTTGGCAATGATAGATATATAGTTGTCAGTAAAGAGGCGGGTAGCGTTGCCCACAAGTGTCAATCAAGGAGCTCTTCTCTCAGGCCAGCAATCTGCACGCTCCACGATCCTGCTTGGCCAAGGATGGCCTGCCCGTAAAACTGGACGGCTTAATTCATCAGGACTGGCTGTGAGCGCAAACGCTCGTGAAGCCGTGCAGACGCAGAGCTGCAGCGGCGCGCGGACAAAAAGTGCAGGAAACGCAAATGGCCAATGACGCAGCGTGGCAAGCGAGGCTGCAGGAATGGTTCTGGAGTGGTGATGGGCAGGGTAAAGAGCGGTAGGACCGAGTGGTTTCCATTACTCGATGGGAACGTGGTGAGACGGCGCAGGGGAAAGAATCGAGTAATAGGCTCACGATGCGGGCACTGCAATGGTGGGCTTATCTGACAAGCCTCCCCTGTTGGCCTCTGACGACTCGATTCCTCGAATGAAGGCGGCACGCCGCGAAAGATGAAAAAGAGGATATATGTTCAAGACGGCAGCGAGGAGTTGGAAGGGAAACCACGGGCCTCCGAAAGATTGCCTAGCGCCAGCGGTTCAACGTGGCCGGCGGTGCGGCAGGCCGATAGGGGGCCGCCGTTTCTATCGAGTAATACCACCAACCTCAACCACTCCACTATGAAAACTGCCGCAAGCCCATGGCGCCGACGCCGAAGGCCACGAAGCAGTGCGGCACCATCACCGGCCGGGCCCGTCGGAACAATCTGAAAATTTCCAAATCTGGCCAAGATACGGCAGCATTGATAAGCCTCCGCCGTGACCCCAGCTTTGTGCGCCTCTTTCTTTCTCCCTTCTCTCTCCACTCTGCCCTCCGCCTTTGTCCCCCGCGTCCTTTGTGTTTTCCCTTCGATCCAGTCCACTCCCTCCGCGTGCTCCGTGAGCCAAGCTCCTTATCGTGACCTTATCTTCCTTCTCTCGCTGCTCCCATCATGGCCCCCCACGCAACAGAAGCCCCCTCCACCACTTCCCAAGTGCCTCCCATCACTGTCATCGCCTCGTCTCGCGCCGTCGTTTCCGGCCGCCTGACCGAGGCAACCATCGTCGTCTCGACCATCACCGGCAAGATCACCTCCATCTTTCACTCCGTCCTACCGCCTTCCGACTTTCCTGCCGGAACTCCCTATGTCGACCACTCGCCCAAGATCCTGCTGCCCGGCCTCGTCGATGCACACGTGCACCTCAACGAGCCTGGCCGTACCGAATGGGAGGGCTTCTGGACTGGTACGCGCGCCGCTGCCTTTGGCGGCGTTACCACTGTCATCGACATGCCGCTCAATGCCATCCCGCCCACCACAACCGTCGCAAACCTAAAGACTAAGGTCGAGGCCGCCCAGGGCAAGTGCTGGGTGGATGTGGGCTTCTACGGCGGCATCATTCCGGGTAATGACCAGGATCTGAAGGCGCTTGTCAAGGCGGGTGTGAGGGGCTTCAAGGGATTCCTGATCGAGAGCGGAGTGAGTCACACTCATCCTGTCCCCCATGCCTCAGCTAACAGTACGCCCTGCTTCAGGTGGACGAATTCCCTGCTGTCGCCGCGGCGGATATCAAAAAGGTCCTGGCCGAGCTGGCCGACGAGCCCACCACGGTCATGTTCCATGCTGAGATGATCCCTCCCATCACTGCTTCGGTTGGCGATGATGTCCAGGTTTCCGAGCCGCCTCTCGAGCCCTCTGGTTCCCTGACCACTTACCAGACCTTCTTGGACTCGCGGCCTCCTTCGTTTGAGACTTACGCCATTGCTGAAATCCTGTCTCTTGCATCCATTGCGCCTGAGCTCGACCTTCACATCGTGCACCTCTCCGCCATCCAGGCCATTCCGATGCTGCGCGAAGCACGTGCCAAGGGAGTCAAGATTACCGCCGAAACGTGCTTCCACTATCTGAGCCTGGCTGCCGAGGGCGTCAAGGAGGGCGACACGCGGCACAAGTGCTGCCCACCGATCCGCGAGCAGTCAAACCAGGACGGCTTGTGGGCGGAGCTGCAGCGGCCTGACGACAGCGTCCTCAAGACCATAGTATCGGACCATTCGCCCTGCACGCCGGACCTGAAGCTGCTGCCCAGCAAGCTCGCTGAAATGGGCTGCACCGACCCGCACAACGTTGACGGCGCCGAGGGCGACTTCTTCAGCGCATGGGGCGGCATCAGCAGCGTCGGACTGGGCCTGAGCATCCTTTGGACCGAGGCCCAGGACCGCGGCATTACGATTGAGGACGTGGTGAGATGGTGCTGCAGGAACACTGCCAGGCAGGTCGGACTGGAGGATACCAAAGGTGATTTGGGTGTGGGATACGACGGTGACATTGCTGTTTTCGATGACGAGGCAAGCTTCGTTGTCGAACCCAGCACCATGCTCTTCCGCAACAAATGCTCTCCGTACGAGCAGAAGACGCTGAAAGGAGTTGTTGCCGAGACGTGGTTACGTGGGCAGAAAATCTTCACCAGGGCCGGCGGTTTTGTCAAGGGGACCGAGCCCTGTGGGAAGCTGCTTCTCGAGCCCCGGAAGCCTAGGATGGAAGCTTAGACGCCATATTTTGCGCTTTTCTTTACCGTCTTTCTTTCCATTGCATTTGAGGACGTAAAAGGCGTTCAGGTTGTTTTGAACGGAACAGCGAATTAATCCGGCGCGGATCGCATAGAGATCAGAGAACTTACACATGAGACATTCAGGAAACTAGATATGAGACATTGACGAATGGACAAAGAAATAGGAGTTGAAGTTCAATTAATGGTACTTTTGAGAATTATAAGTTGGAAGGTTGGCAATTGCGGTAGAGGTTGCTCTGGTTGTTGCTGCGACGATGCCATATGATTGGATAGTTTCCGTGAATGGCGAGATTGGAATCGATAGGTGGCTGTAATGTCACGTCAAATCATGTACTGTGTAGGAGTCTCGGGTCCGTGTGGAGATGATTGGAGCAGGCAAGTTCTTCGGATTCCTCTCTGGTATCGTAAATAAAAATCCGGACACTCCGGTACATGTGGTGACTCCAGGAGTGACAGCGGGTGCGAGACAAGGTTCTGGACGCTGGAAAAAGGTGGCGATTGAACACCTATAGAATAACTCTCCAGCCTCTCAGGACAGCTGCCAGAAAGCCATGAATCATCCGGGCATCCCTCGGAATTGTATCGTGACCGTTACCCACGCCATCGTGATGCCCAGCTCTGTTCTCTTTGAGAAGAATCCCGCTTTTTTGTTTTATCCTTGCCTGCTTTCCCCCCAGCCCGTGGCCAAACCACTTAGCGCAGCCTCCTCGCCTCGCGCTCGGACTCGAGAAGGCAGAGGATGTCGTTCTCGCGGACTAGGGACACGTCAGTCTTCTTCGCTCGCATGCTCGTTGTTTTTTGTGGCGGGGGGCGCTGCTCACCGGGACCCTTGACGTTGCGGATGATGCTACGGGTCTGAAAGTCGCTGTTAGTGCTTGCTCCTCGCTCCTCGAGCTTGCACAGGGCTCCATTTCTCGGAACTTACGGTGTCGTCCATGAACTCGACACGGACCTGAGTCACACCACCGCGAGAGCCTGTGAATCGAGCAGTGTCAGCGTCGGGGAGCTTCATTTCCCCTCTGGAGTTCCAGCGGCTTACCGGTGCGGCCGAGCACGCGGGTGACCTTGACGAGCTTGACGGGGACCTTGGCGGAATCCATTTCTGATGTGTGGGTGGGTTCGTGGGGGGGAGGGAAAGTTTGTCGGTCGCGGCTGCAGGCGTGTGTCGTCGATTGGGGCGCTCGCCATTTCGAATTTTGCGGGCCAGTGTATCGCGGCAACGATAAGCGATAAGCGAGCCACCTGACGACCAGCTCCCTGTCTTCTACCTGACCATACCTGGCCGATTCTAACTAGGTACAACAACCTTTCCCTCACTGCTCTTGGGCAATGATGATCCCATACGGATCCCTGTCCCTTTCGCTGACTTCCACCTCGATGGATGCATCATCAAGCGCCTCAATCTCTGCGTCCTCAAGGCCGGGCTTCCCCTTTTCCTCCGCCCTCAGGTACTCCCACTCATCCTTGACTGCCTCCGCCAGCTGCTCCTTCAGGATGTTGTGGAGGTAGCCCCTCTCTGTGTTTGAGTGGAACAGCGTGATAACGACCTGGCCCTTCTCTATCGCCGCCAGCGCCTCGTGGTGAGATAGCTCGCCCGTGAACAGGAGGTCGACATCGATGCCTGAGAAAAGTGATCCGCCGCTACCGGCGCAGATGCCTACGCTCGTGATCTTGATTTCCTCGACTGCGCTGCCTTGCGGAATGGCGATGGGGAAGCCCTTGGGATCTCCCAACCCCTGCCCGATGCGCTCAACGATGGACGTGAGCGGCTGAGGCCTGTCAAAGCGCACGATGCGACCCATGCCGGCGCCCTCAACTCCAGGAACGCCCGTCACGGGAGTAATGACTTGACGCGTGTGTGCAGTCTTGCCACTGCTCACATGTTAGGATGCACCGACAATGGGAAGACGGACCAACGTACAGCCTGAGGTCGCCAATATGAAGCGAGCTCCCGCTCTTCGAAGGGTGATGGCGCAACGAGTAAACAGGCCTCTTCTCCAGGAAAGGATCAAGCTGCTCGGAACTTCCTGTCGGGAGGGGCGAGGGCTGTGCACTCTTGGTCGACGAGTGCTCTGAAGCATCGGCGAGTGTTCCAGTCACGATGTCTGCAAGCCAGTCTCCCAGACCGCCAGGGGCGGCATCCACAGCTGTGTGAGGACAGTAGACCTATAGGTTGCCGTAAGCCACGGGCAAAGGAAGACAGGCCACGGATTTGCTTACGCTGATGCCCTTGGCAGCCAGTCTGAGTAGAGACTGCTGCTGGCTGTTGGCGAGGATCAATGATTTGAGGCCTCTGAAGATGATTGGATCTACGCTTGAGCTTTGTCAGCTGTTGGTCGCAGAGCTTCGCCGTCAAGAGTCAGCACTGACGGTAGGCGACGACGATGGAGGCATTCCGCTCAATGGCCTCGTCTGCGACGGCCCTAGTCAAGTCGACAGTGAGCAGGACCGAGTTCTTGTTGCGCCTGAGCGGGTCGAAGGGGGCCTCGAGAAGCACTGGGAGGCATCAGTATGGGCCATCAACCAATGCCAGAGCAGTGACGTACGCCCAGTGTTGTCCCAGCTCTTGTCGGCCAGCGCTTCGGGATAGCTGGTCACATTGCATCAGCGGGACACGGTGGCAGGTCTCAGGCGCGTGCTCACAGCTTGCGCATGGCATGGACCACAGCCCGGGAAAAGGGCGCGGAGGTGACGGTGGAGCTCATGTTGAAAGACCGACGGAGCGTAGCGGCAAACATCAATCTAGCTCGAGGCTGATGCTGAGGTGTTGGAGCATCAAAAAATGTATCGATAAGAGATAGCTAGAGTACTTGGATCCCTGCGCGCATCGTGCTCGGCACCAGCTCGGACGTCACGTCAGCGGGGTCTTGGGCTCGCGTCGCCCAGCTTTTCCTCCCCGCCTACACTTTATCTTTATCTGATCCGCCCCCTTCTGCACCCTTCTCGCCCAGCATTCACTCTATATCATGAGCGCTGCTTCCGGAGTCACCCCAGAGTCGCTGAAGGCCCTCCTGGAGGAAAAGCTGGGCGCCGTCCATGTCGAGATAGCCGATCTATCAGGTATGCGCGCGACCATCCGTCCCATGCGTCGCCTTCCCGTCTAATTGCGCCTCCCCCGCCAGGCGGCTGCGGCCAAATGTTCGAAGCAATCATAGTTTCCCCGCAATTCGAGAAGAAGACCACACTCGCCCGCCATCGTCTGGTCAACGGCGCCCTGAAGGAGCAGATTGCCGCCATCCACGCCTGGACTCCCAAATGCCACACGCCCGAAGAGTGGGAGAGGAAGAAGGCCCAGGCTTGATTCGAATCGTGCTAGGCACTTTGGGCTCACATAAAATCATGGCATCGGGAGACGGAACTTGATATTCTAGTACATGAGACAGAGCATAACGAACCAAATGGGCGTCATCATGTCTAAAGGCTATCTGCGGCTAGCTCAGGAGCACTCTGATTTCTCCGCTTGTACGTGGGAAGAGCTCCCTCAGGCTCGGGGCCGGCGGCTCCTCTGCCCCGTTCTCAACCACTCGTAGCTCGTCCGCTGCCAGGATCCTGCTCTCCACGAATTCAAAGTCTTCGCAGAACTTCTCCGCCGCCGCCTCCGTGATTTCTTGGACCATCTTGGTATTCCGTAACCGCTTGATGTTGTCCATTGCATCCATTAATGCCGATGGCAGGAAATCGTCCAGCTGCCCTCCTGCGTTCACCAAAGGCTCTGGCTTGAACTGCGCAAGCTCGGTGATGGATTCGAGGTCCTCCTCCGAATCAGAAAGCTCCGAAAGAACTGCCTTCAAAGGATAAAGTCCCGATGTGTGCAAAAAGTACCGGTGTTGAGAGGCTACCAGGTTCGATTTGTGTTCCTGCACCGTGTCGTCCATCTCATCCACCCGCTCTCGCACGAAAGAGAACGAAGCCAGGGTGGATTGAGCAGCGAGAAAGCAGTTGATTGAAAAGACATCGTTGTCGGGCTCCTGAAGCCTCTTGTAAAGATTCTCGCAACCGTTGAGGAAGGGATCCAGAGCCTCGACCAACACTGGCTGGAATCCATTTTCGCGGTTATCCAGCGCTGCCATGGACGAATCGTAACTCTTGAGGAGTGCCTTTAGCATCTCAAGTGCCTCATCCAGGAAGTCAGGTGGTGCAAGATCCGTCGGCGCGATTGCCAAGTCGCTCTGGACGCTGGCTACATGATCCCGCATGTTCGCGCGGAACTGTCTTAGTGCGGACTCTTCCAATGTGGCAAGCACATCCAAGATAGGGGAGTCGGTTCCCACAAGCTTTGAGAAGGTATTATGGTAGAAGCCAATCAGGTTTGCAATCTTGAACACCAAGACTGCGTCCTCATGACTCTGGACAACCTGCTCCGTCCGCTGTCTTAACAATCTTGCGACACCCGTTAGATCACGGCCGACGAGCTGGTGTAGCGCCTTTCTCCCGTCGAAAACTTCGCCTTCCTCCCCGTCCACACGTAACCAAGGCTCACTCTCGAGACCTTGCTGAATGCTTTTGGCAATCTCGTCCCCTTCAGAAATGAAGAGCACCTCAAGGGCCTCGCGCTCAGAAACGGTCGTGGAATGCACCCATGCCAGCATGTCGCCAACGTAACGTAGAGGGTCGTGGGCGTAGAACTCGATGGGCTTGGCGGTCGAAGTGGGGTCGGGTTGAGAGGCACCTGTCAAAGCGTTGTAAAAGGAGTCAGACAGGGTGTGCTCTCGCGCCTCAGCAAACAGGTCGAGGCAACTCTGGAACAGGGTCGGTCTCTCGGCAAGGACACGCAGAGCACGGCGGATCGAGGCACTGATCTGCGGGTTCTCGAGGTCCAAGGTTTTGAACTCGCGCTGGACCCATCGGTATAGCTTTTGAAAGGCGGAGCTGAGCTGCTTGGAGCTTTGCTCTAGGATTTCCAGGCCAAGTCTCTGGTCTTCGGTTCCTAGAAGCAGCTGGCTGTCGTGGTGAACCCTTTTGACTCTCGTGAGAAGCTGGAAGAAATCATCGTTGACGGGCTCGGTGGTCGAAGTCAGGGTAAACAGTTCTTCGTCGGACAGGATAAAGTGAGACTTCAGAGCATCCAAGAGGTGTTGTTTCTTCTCAGTGTCGGCCCTTTGGGCCATCAGAGTGGAAGCCTCATCCAATATAGGCTTAGTCTCGTGGTTAGTTGACGAGATCTGAGCTCGCATGTCGGCGCAGCATTTGTTCAAAGCCTGGATTGCAGTGCCGACGCGTTGTAATTGCTGCAGAAAGTCAGTGCAAAAGAAACATCAGCGGCGAGAAGATAAAGCCACCTCTGCAACACGGCCAAAGTCCTGGACGATTTCGCCATTGCACTGGATGACCTCGCGCTGTACATCGAGTCTTAGCTGACGGCGCATGTCCTGGGTGTTCTTCAGGCCGCGGGCATCCAGCGTTTCCAAAGCATCGCGGATCTCCAGGTCGGCGTAAGAGGCGGACAAGACATTGGAAATGCGGCTTGACAGGGCGCTTGCGCGCGGGGGACCTCCTCCTAGTGTGGCATCGCTGAACTCGCCCGAGGGCCGGCTCGGGAGGGGAGGCTTGGACATGGCGGCAGTAGATGGGCAGGGGAGCTTTTGGCAACCTTCCTGTGGAAGCTTGGACTGGAGAGGGCGGGAGCTGGACCTGGGATGATCTGCAGCGGCGCAATGTTGTTCCTGGATCCCTGCAGGCGGTGAGTCTGCGAGTCATGCGGGAACGCGACGAATGACGCGCGCGCCCGCTGCGGCTCAAGACGATAAAGCCTCTCCCCTCTCCACCTGCCACCAGACGACCTCCCGCCTGACGCTCGCCTGTCTCTTCGCCCTGGTCCGTTTAGCTGTGTCACGAGCCCTGCCAGACCAGCACATGGATCGCGACCCTGCCCTCTGAAGCTGACATCCGCTGCTTGTCAAGCTTCGAGAGAGCTCTCCCCGCTGCCTCACCTCACCGCACAGCGCCATCCTCACCACTCCACCACCTTATCCGTCGTCCGGATCTGGCCTCGTCACCGAACTCAGCATATCGATCCATTCCAGCGTCGCCGCCGGCTTTCCCGTTGTTTCGCCCGCCCCATACCTGTGTATGTTGACGTCACGTTCGACCCTCTAGATAGCCATGATGGCTTCAAATCTCCTCTCGCGGCTGTTGCCTGCTGCCGATGAGAACTCGGCCTACGAGCTTCTAGACCAACATCAACCTCGTACGCGGAGGCGCAATAACGACGACAACGCTAGTCTGACCCTAGACGAGGAGAACCTTGAAGCCCGTTTCCAAGACACCGACCTTGAGCACCTGCTTGCCGAAGCTGCCGACAGCCAGATTACCACGAGGAGCCCCACTTTCAGCAATAACAACCACAACCGCAACATGCCTCCCCCTTCTACCACTTCACACAACAGGCCAAGGTGGATGCAGTCTACACCGGCACGCCCGTCTGCCGCTGATGTAGACGAGGACGACGATGTCCCGGAGTCGCTGCTGCTGGACAATGACAGACCATCTGCCGGCCCGTCCAAAGAGCGCCCGCGGCAACCTGACGTTCGTCCTGGCCGCTTGCCGTCCCCGGTGCCTGGTCCATCGACCCGCAACGCAAGGGCTCAGTGGAATGCAACCAGGGCACAGCAACGCCTTCATGACGACAACTTACGCTCTGTGCCCCAACAGCGCCAGCCTCGCTCTCAGCTTGGCGCGAACGGCGTTGTGTTTACCGACCCAAAGGAGGAGGCAATGTGGAGGTGGGCTAATGTTCACAATCTGGACCGCTTCTTGACCGAGGTGTACAATTACTATCTTGGCCATGGCATATACTCCGTTCTCTTGAACCAGTATCTCAATCTTCTGTAAGTTGGCCAATCCCGTCTACAACATGGTATTAACCGACCCGAAGCAAGACAGCCTGCATCGTTGCGACGTGCACCGTCCTTCTTTTCTGCATTAACTACAGGAAGATCCACGAGAGCAAGTCAATTGGTGATATCTTCGTTCAAGATGCTTTGAGAAAGTGAGTATTGGTTGCGCTCAAGCCAGGGACTGAACTAACCGTTGCTAGCATCCATGGTCTGTGGCTGTTCGGATTATGGATATTCATCGTGGTCTGGATGTACAAGTTCATCCAGGTGACGTTGAGCATCCGCCCTCTCTGGCTCATGCACAACTTTTATCACTACCTCCTCGACATTCCGGATAGTGATATTCAAACCGCGACGTGGCAGCTAGTTGTCAGTCGGCTTATGGCCTTGCGCGATGCGAACCTGACGACAGCCGAAAACATATCCGCTCGAGACCGTAGGGAACTTGGTGCAAATTCGAAACAGCGCATGGATGCACACGACATCGCAAACCGCGTCATGCGTCGGGACAACTATCTCATAGCTCTCTTCAACAAGGACATCCCAAACTTGACCGTCCCTCTTCCTTTCCTTGGGGACACTCAGTTCTTCTCACGGACCATGGAGCTGCTTCTTGAGACCTGCGTGATGCAGTTCGTCTTTACTACTGACGGCCACGTTCGCCGTGAGTTCCTGACGTCCAAGGAGAGACAGAATTTGATCAATCGCTTGAACCAGCGTTTCAAGCAAGCGGCCGTCTTGAGTGTTTTCATAGCGCCCGTTTCCGTCGTCTATTTCGTCGTCTCGTACTTTTTCCATTACTTCAGTGTAAGTAGAGAAGACTCAACCGTGCTTGCCATGTGTCTAACTGATCTCAGGAATTCCGCAAAGATCCTTCCAAGCTCGGCTCCAGGATGTTTACCCCAATGGCCGAGTGGAAGTTTCATGAATTCAATGAACTGCAGCACCTCTTCGAACAGCGGCGGAATTTGGCGTATCCTTTTGCAGAGCGCTACCTGAACCAGTTCCCGAAGAACAAGATGGATCAACTCTGCGAGTTTGTAGCATTCGTCGCTGGCATTGGCATCGCAATCCTTGTTCTTGGATCGGCATTTTACCCCGAGGTCATTACAGGCCTGGAGATTCTGCCCGGGAAGACTGTCCTCTTCTGGATCGGTGTTCTCACGACCATATACGCAGGCGCGCGAAATGCGATCACCAACCCGGCTGATATCGTTATGGAACCGCAGTACGCTCTCCAGGAGGTTATCGCAATTACCCACTACTTCCCGACGTCATGGCGCGATCGACTCCACACGGACGAAGTCAGGAGAGACTTCTCCAAGCTCTACCAAGTTAAAATTACCGTGTTTTTCGAAGAAATCTTCAGCATGGTTCTGACGCCGTTGGTCCTATGGTATAGTCTTCCGCAGTGCAGCGAACGTATCGTCGACTTCTTCCGCGAATTCACCATTCATGTTGACGGATTGGGTCACGTGTGCTCATATGCAGTCTTTGATTTCAAGAAGGCGGACAATATCGCAGGGGACGGCCAAGCACAGCACAAGAAGCCGGAGGACTTCCGCCATGACTATTACATGGCCAAGGATGGGAAGCTGGATGCTTCGATGATTGGCTTTATGCAGGCCTACGGCCACAGTCCCTCCGGCCGCGGCATGCATACGTCTCACTTCGCCCTTCCTCCATCATTCAACCCTCTGGCTGGGTCAACGACTGGAATGGAACACGGCACCGTGAATGCGAGAAACCAGCCAAGTCGGCGCGTTTCTCAGCGTACTCCGCGGTCACTCGCTGTAGGCGGCCCTGGTTCTCCCATGGGATCCGTGCTGCTCGACCCTCACCACCAGCCACCGCTTGGCAACACTCGTCTTTCGCCTCACAATGCTGCTCGTGCGCGCTACAGTTCAGGCCGAAATGCGCCCAGACACCTGAATGAACTGGATGAGGAGGCGGAGATAGGAAGTGCTAACGCCAGGCCGGCTCTGTCCCCCGGCCAGGTTCCTGAAGATGATAGCAATATTGGCGAATCTTGGCTCCACAATACATCTAGCGGCGGCGGCGGCGAAGATGATGATATGGATGCTGCTGACGGAGGCAAAGGCGCCGGAGTTCTTGGTCTGCTTCAGCAATTCCAGAATGCACATGCTCAAGGACGGGGACCGGGAGTCTGAACGAACACCTCAGCAATTGAACTCCTATTTTTGAAACCGGCGTTTTGAACGGGGAGGTGGCATGTGATGAATATGCGTTTATGCGGGATTCGTTTAGATGAGTCTGGATCTGGCATGCGAGCGATGGGTCCTTTCACACACACCCCCAGGGGTTTTCCTTTTCTTTTTCCTTTCTTCTATTATAAGTTGCCTGTTATTGGACCCAAGATGAGAGGCGCGAAGCCACACGGCAGGTATGCATGCTCACGGAAAGAGGAATTGGCGATTACGGTTTCAAATTGGGATCCTTGGAGGATGGGTAAGGCTCCGTCAGCATGCAGGAATGGACGGATACCCCAGCAACTAGGTAAGATACGTGGAGTTTATGAGGCATACGTCGGCGCATACTTGCGCATCAATGGAAGATTTCGCATAGCAGGCAAAGAATCAAAGAAATGAAGCTAATGTCCTATACCCAAGGGTGAAGAGAAAAGCTATGTTAGTTGATTGGCAAATACTGTCAGCTTTCTGACAGATAGGTAGCTCCTCGAGTTGGTTGTTAGCATTTTATTCTTAAAAAGAGGAGCAGCGAAACACGACATATAAGAGGGCACCTTTCCTATTGCATTACTTTAGGGACAAGCTAGGTACAGTAGAAGCCCGTTGTGAACATTCTACGTAATGACATGGTTCAGAAAATGGTGTGCACACACTCACTGCCTTGGTTGATATGACTGAGAAGATCAAACCAACAGTTCTGCCAAGCGAGGGTATCTATTGTCTAGGTACTCTATGTAATCCTTCTATATGCAACCATCTATTAGAACCCATTTTATCTTCCGCTCCTACTCGTGTCAACCCCCCCAAAAAAGAGACGCCTCTCCTTCCTTCAGAGACCATGAGTCCGTTCGTGTCATTCTTGTAAGTGGTAAAGAAAACAAGATACTCCCAAAAAGCCTATGAAGCGCTAAAACTGTTCGTTAATAGAGAAATCGCCACATGTCTGTACAAATGAGGCCGTCTGCAGCCACAAATCTCTAAAGCGGCCTTCCAGCACCACCTACTCTAGCGGCAGTGCTCTTTTCACCACCTCCCCCCAAGAATCCCCTGCTCCTCGTCCCGCTCCCACCACCCCACACCGCAGCCGCGACGGGTGGGTCCGCCATGCGCTGCTGTTGCTGCTGCTGGGCAAACGATGGCATTGCCCCTCGGCCCGCAGCAGCAGCGCCGCTAGCAGAAAGTTTATCCAGGGAACCCTTTTCCGTTTGGGACTGCAGCGGGTTGAGGATGTTTCTGCCGTCGTCGGTGGGCTGAGGCCGTATCTTGTAGACGCGGTGGGCCTGGCGCTCGTGGAAGACGGTGTCCGAGTAGCGCGGGAAGCGGGCGGGGCAGTGGATGCACGGGTGATAGAAGCCGGGTTGGCCACCAGTGGTTGATGATGACGAGGAGGGGTTGTGGGGGTTGTAGGTCGGGAAGAGCGAGTCGACGATGGCTGCGGGGGCGGCAGAGGTTGATGACGCGGAGAAGGGTTCGCACTGGTAGTGTTGGTGATGGTGAGAGTCGTCGTTTGGAGACGTGAGCGAGGCGACGCCGCCAGGGGCCCCGAGCCAGTAGCGCATGTCGAGGCCGTCGGCGAAATGGATTGAGATGTGCTCGACGCGCTCGTTCCAGGTGGAGAGGCGTAGGCCGCACATGCCGCAGGCGATGATGACGTTGCGTGAAACGCGGCGGCACCATGACTGCATGGTGGGAGACATATGGGGTTGCTTGTGGACCTGGCCGAGGTGTTGGATCAGTTTATCTTTGCGGGTGAAGGTTCGCGACGGCTGCGGGGCTGTAAGACACGGAGCGTAGTTATGGCGCTGGAGGTGTTCATAAGACGGGGTTGGCTGCTCGCAGAAGACGCAGGACTGGGTGCCACTGTCATCGTCGGCGGGGCGGAGGGGGCCATCGGGCATGCATATCCACTCCTTCTGAGGTATGTGGACGGATTCCTCGTGGCGGCGCCAGTCGTACTTTTGGGCAAAGTCGCGGTTGCAGAAGGTGCACTGGAAGATTTTGCTTTGATCGAGGCGGCCGCGGGCTACCGTCTTGGTCCGGCGCAGAGAGCCGCGATGCCGCTTACGGCCGCGGCGGGGTATGCGATTGACTGCCGAGTCGATGCTTGCCTGGGACGAGTTTGATGAGTTGCTGCTCGCTGCTTCTGAAATGCCATCGGCGTTTTTGGGTGGCTTCGTGTTGGGCTGCGCTGACGACTGAGGCGTGTACGAGGTTGCTGCACGCCGCAAGGCCTCCTCCGAAAGCCCCTCATCTTCGGGTGAGCTGGACAGATAGCGTTGCATCGGACATTGCTGTCTGTGCTTTGACTTGAGGGCACTGTCTGCGGAAGAATGAGCCGAGGGGGACGGCTGACTGGGGACAGGACCCGGCAGTTTCCTGGCTCTGGCGTTTGCGAAAAAAGTTCTGACCTGGCGAGGCGTGAGGCCAGTAGCTTCGGAGAGCGTCGACACGTCTTCTCTCTCCAGGTAGGGATCTTCTATGTGGTCGTCGAACCAGTTCTGCAGAATGGCCTTGGCGGGAGACGAGATGCGCTGGCGTACCCTCTGCTTTGCCGGGCCTAGCTCGACATCTGACGGGAAGTTGGCCGGTGGCGGGTTCAGGAGACTATCAAGGTCTTCGTTGCTCGGGATGGTGTCAAAGGTGGCGCCCTGATAATCCAAAGGCCCGGTCGGATACTGCTCATCGGGCCAGTTTCCGGCTTGCTGGGGCGGGAAATGAGCGGATTGATTGAACGAATCTTGCGGGAGCCACCTGGACGTGTGAGTATGAGGGCGGCGTGGTGTGGAGAAGCGCGACTTACCAATCCGACGCAGCCCCACCGTAATTCCATGATATATCTTGCTGCTGGTCGACGTTCATCGGCTCGGTCCATTGCTGCATCAAAGGAAAGTAAGGCTGCATTTCATTGTCGTCGTGGCTGCCTTGGCTGCCGTGATCCATTGTCAGAGATTGTCAGGACAAAAACCTTGTTGGACACGGAGGACATATAAAGGAAACAGTCGTCCTATTCCGCACGCACTGGTCAGAGCCTCACGCGTGCCTGAAAGCCGCATGTCGCTTACTCACGGCGCCCTGTTTATCAGCTTCAGGTAAGCCCGGCATAAGTCAACAGCCCTACACAAGCCATGACAAAGGGCACTGGGTGATTACGTGGTTCAGCACCGAACAATCTGGAAAAGATAGACGAGGATTTGAGTGGTGGGCGTAAAAATAGCCTGTAATGGGGGCTGACAGCTCCTTCGAACTTGAGGGCGTCGGACCGTGCCGCTTGGCCAGTTATTTGGGGGAATGCAGCATCCTGCTCGGAGCTGAGTACGCCTGGTTCCACCTGGATGCTTCCGCACTGCTGCGTCATGGCTGTGTTGCTGTGTTGTTTATTAGTGTTTAGTCGTCTGTGCTTTCTCCGCCTTGTGATTTCTGAAGATTAGCAAAGGGATTTATCAGCCACCAGTACTGTAAGTCCGAAGCCCGGCACATGTGATTGATCCACGACCGCACAGGTTGGATACATAAGTACGAGCAGCCACAGCGTATATGCACAGCTGGAGTTTTCCCCTGTGGTCCACGAGGGAATCCATAATTAGCTCTTGCCTAAACCGTAAGTCCATGATCCGATTGAGCAATCGAGCGTCATGACGTCTCCCAATTAGTACTCCTCTCTGCCCATGCACCCAAGGAAGACTACCTCAAGCCAGTGTGAAATCAACCGTCCTGCCAGCTGCTGAAAAAATAAATTCCAAGACCTTTGGTGAGTTACAGTGGAAAGACATGTCAGCGTGCGCCGAGGAATCCGTCCTTAATTTTGTGCCGTACGAAGTCGAGCATCGCATCGCATCGCATCGCATCCGCACGAATCCCGAAAACTCCCGAATCCAACATGAACCGCAGACCTGGTTAGTTCTTCGCATCGTCGTAGTCGTCGTCGTTCATGTCATCCGACGGCGCTGCGCCGTCTCCATCACCCGCCCAATCCTGCATCTCCGCATCGCCTTTTCCGTCGTTGCTCTTTCCTCCCACGTCCGACCTTCTGGCAGTCTCGCCATTGTTCTTGCTCGCCGACAGATGGACAGTCTGCGTGCCAAGGTCGTCGGCATCTTCCATCTTCATGTCGTCCTCGACCTTGGGTTGCTTCTCTGAGCTCGCCAGTGAGTCGTGCCTGGTGGTGTCGTCAACCATGGGAAGCGTGGGCCTGGCGATCCGGTCCAAGGGTCTCAGAGACGTGAACGAAGGAAGGCGGTTCGGCTCGAAACTGGCGAGGGCGGCAATCTGCATAGGCTGGTGGGCAACGAATGCCTGGGACGGGAACGGGTTCAGCTCGTACGCCGTGGCTGCATACGCTTCTCTCTCGTCAACAGGCTGCATGGCTGCGGCCCAGGTGCCCCAGGCGATGTCGTCATCCGTCCTCAACCCTCCTCCGTTCTGCCACTCGCGAACTCGCCGGCCCGGCCGTGTCGTCATCGCTACCGTCAACCGCTTCTTCAACTCTGCCTGCATGGGCCCCGAAATCTCCACTCTCTCAACGCCCCGAATGTTGAACAGCGCCTTGATGAAGGCCCGCTCCGAGAGAAAAGCGAGCGCCCCTCCGGACAAGTGCGCACGCGACGCGTTGCTCGTGCTGCATGGCGAAAGAATCGTCGTCGAGTACGCTTGGAACCAATCTCTGCCCATGACCTCGATCTTGATCATCTTCAGGCTGTGTGGTATCTGCCCCATCAGTTAATGATCGAGGCACCAGACTGCCGAGTAACCTGAGTAGCTTACGTTGCCAGGCCGGATCGCCTCGAGAGCCATGGCCCACTGGTCGTCGGTGAAGTCATCAAAGCTTTCGACCGAAGTCTGGATGTACAGCGACTGCGCCGCTCGGAATTTCGCAGAGTCCTTGTGAATAATCCGCCAGAGTTCCGACGCACCAGTCTCTCCCTGCGCGATGATGTCGAAGCGAGACGCACCAACAGCTCGGCGTGGCATGTTGGCGCTTTTGCGGATCGTGTTGCGGCTGCCGTGTTTCGAAGGTGTTGGAAGAGTGGCCGAAGGAGAAAGGTGGCAGGAGAAGCCTGTGTGGTGGTAGTGAAAACCGAAGGGACAGCAGCGCGAAGTGAAGCAACACCACCGCGAAGACTTTCACATTAATTCCTCTTTCCGCCACCTTCAAGCCACCGTCCCCTGCTTACTTCTCTTTGCACGTGCGTTCAGGGCATATCGGTATTGTTTCGAGGGTCATTCCTCGACCGTCCAGCAGCTTCCACCTTCTCATACGCCCGGCACCAAAGACTCATGTTCGCCGCAACCACGAGGTCCATCATCTTCAGGCCCTCATCGCGAATAATCAACTTCCCCAACTTTGCCTGCTTCCCACCAAATCCACCACCTGCATACTCTAGCCCTAGCGACAAATCCAACGACGCCACACCCCCCAGGATATCCTGCGCACTAGGCTTAGACGACAAGGAGGATATCTGCCTGTGCATCGGGGGCCTCGACGACAGGTATGATGTCTGCTTTTGCATCGGAGGCCTCGCCGACAGCGATGACGTCTGCCTGTGCATTGCAGGTCGATTGAGGAAAGATGGCCGCTTTGATGCGCGTTCGTCGATGGTCGACGGCTGGCCACGCGTGGCGGGTAGATTGAATCGCAACTCGCTGACCGTGACAACTTCTGGCGACGACTGGATTGCGGCGTTGGTGAGGGGAAGAATGTGCCGACACTGCAAATAGTCAATACCGTGCACGCTCGATTGCCATGGCCGGATTTCTTACCTTTAACGAATCTCCGGATCCACCAGTGACAAACTCACACCTCCCGTTCCACGGGCTCTCGAATACGTATCCCCGATAGCCAGCCTTTTTGTCGTGTGTGCCCATTGTAATGCGCCGTTGGCTATCCATTTCGTCAAATGGCGAATTTACTCCCATGGGAGTGGTTCCGGGCACGCTCAAGTTGTTCTCGTTTGACGGCGCCTTCTTGTGACCAAAATAATCCGGCGTATACCTAGCGCCCTCGTACCACATCCTTCTTCGGAATGTGCTGTCGACGGGCGCCGGCCCTGTTGGGCTTGCAAAAGAGCTTCGAGAACCGGCTCGGCCACTGTGGACCGAGTTCATGCTGTCTTCGCTCCTTCTTGGAGAAGCCATGTCAGGGTTAAAAAGGAACTTTGAGTAGCCTGGGTTGTTGATGTCGATGTATAATGGCGCGCCGGGTTTCTTCACTCTTCCTGGAACAGACCGGCCTTGGTTGTCAGAGGATATCTCGAAGCTCGGGGGATCCTTGACTTTGCCCACGTTCCACTGAGCTCCTGATGCCGGATCGCGTCTTATCAGGGTCAAGGACAAGCCTTGGTCAGACTCCTCTGGTCCCGGTGAGAAAAGGTCATTTTCAGGGCGACCTGCAAAGGTGCGTATAGTCGAAAAAGGGGACTGGGGCTCCTTTGCTGGGCCTCCAAAACTGCGGATAGTCGCGTAAGGGGACTGCGGTTCCTTTGGAAGTTCTTTTTGCGGGCCCGCAAGACTGCGTATGGTCGAGTAAGGGGACTGAGCTTCCTTTGGCGGGCCGCCAAAACTGCGTATGGTAAAGTAAGGGGATTGAGAATCCTTTGTCGGGCCACCATGACCGCGTATGGTGGAAAAGGGGGATTGGGGCACATTTGCCACGCCTCCAAAGCCGCCTATAGTCGAGTAAGGGGATTGGGGCTCCTTAGCCGGGCTTTTTTGTCGTTTCGGCTGATCCTGCATCCAGAAGGGAAGTTCGGGCTTTTGCCTCGAAGGCGATTGCCGTCGAACAGGCGCCTGGGTAGACCATCGGCGGTTGTCCAGGGTGGGGCGCAGGTTTTCCTGCTTGGCGGCCGCCAGTTCCGTCGAGCGTCCACGGCGATGAGCGAGTGATGAGAGTGACGCAGGAGGCGCAGGGGGTGGAACGTTGAGCAGGCTGTCCGAGTCTATCTTGATGGACAGTGCTGGCGTGGATGATATTGGCTTCCTCCTGACGGTGCCCGACTCGGAAGCGTCTGATGGGAGTTCTGGCAGCGGTCTTCGCACAGGCTTCCGGATGATGGGCGTCGGGTCCTTGGCTGCCGAGTCACCGGATTCGGCATTTTGCGGCGCTCCATGGTCTAGGGCGGCCGCCTTCAACTCCTTGTCCTGCGGATCATCAAAATGCAAGTAGTACAGCGAGCTTTGCACATCCTCGGCAGTCACGACCTTGTCCCGCGGCTTCATGGGCGTCAGGAAGACATCTGGATTACGTCAGCTCACCTGCAGCTGCAGCTGGGAGAGGGTCTTGGTGGGCAGCTCGACTCGCCTTTGCTGCCGGGCACGCGCTCGATGTACAAGACCAGCGGCTCATGCTCCTCGTGGGTGGGGTTGCGCGGATAGCGCGGAGGGTTCGAGGCAAGAGTTGTCAGTGCCGACAAAGACTTGGCCTCGACGACTGATGTCATGCCTTGGTCACGGGGGGGCAGCTGGCGGAGGGAAGCAGACGGGAGGAAGCTGAGAGGGGACGAGTCTCGCGGAGGGCGTGGAATTGGGCGGGCGGCGAGGGTTTAAGAGTGTTTGGATGGTCATGGGGAAAAGGCACGATTCAGGCTTAGAGCTGGCTGGCTCGGAGCCTGACGGCGAGCGCTGTACCTGCCCTGATCCCGGGAGGCTGAGCAGTAGGACGTGCTTGCGCGGTTGCCCGGGCGTTTCGTGGCAGTGGGCAAGTGGACGACGACAGTCATGTGGCGCATGAGGGGACCACGGGCCTACAGTGATGATGCAAAATTTAAGGCAAAAACAAGACGGAGGCGCGCTATCGTGTGGACTGGTGGTGTCGTGGGTCGCCGAAGGCCCGATCTTGGGCAAGCACGGACCGCCTGATTTTTGCGAAATCGAAATGTCAAGCCAAGATTTCCATTTCCATCCGCCAAACTTCTGCGCCCGCCACGACACCGCTCAACCCGCCCCAACCCAAACTCAAACGCCAGTCTTGCCGTGCACGTCCGCCATGGCCGACGATCTGGAGGTTTGCCCTCCTAGCCGCGCGCCTGTCCGCATCCCCCGTCTGCTCACACTCTTGTTGCACAGGAGCGCCTCCAGAGCCACGCCCAGGCTTTCGAGGGCCTCATGTCCCTCATACCCGCCAAGCAGTACTACGGCCAGGACACCAGCGTATGTTCCCTCCTCCACCTGCGCCGCCCTCCTCGCCTTCTAACATCTCGTTTGCAGGACCAATGGCAGCGCAAGAAGCAGTCCAAGGCCGAGAAGAAGGCCGCCAAGCGCGCAAAGCTTGACCCAAACAACATCCAGTCTGCCAAGGACGTCATGGACGAGAATGAGCGCAAGCGCAAGCGCGAGCTGGAGGGCGACGACGACAGCGACGACCTCGTCGCTCTCACCGGCCCCGGTAGAGAGAAGCCGCGCGAAGGCCTGAAACTGAAGGATCCGAAGAAGCCGAAGCTGGACGAAGCCGCCGCCGCCGACGATGCCAAGGACGCTGGATCCGACGAGGACGAGGAGACGCGCCGAAAGCGGGAAGAAAAGCAGAAGAAGATCGAAGAGCGGAGGGAAAAGAAGAAGCAGAAGCAGCAAGAGAAGGCTCAAACCAAGAAGCAACGCCCGGATGCCCCCCCCGTTCAAGCGCCCAATCCCGATGCCGACATGGTGGATGTCGAGAAGAAAAAGTTGGAGAACCATAAATCTGCCTCAATCGAACAGGACTCCGATGCCGAATCGGGCGCAGATATTGACAAGGTTGATATTAGTGGTCTCGTGGAAGATGACAAACAAGACAACTCTTGGACCTCTGCCTCTCCTTCACCCAGACCTGAATCGCCGGCTTCATCAACCATTCCCTCTGCCTCCTCCTCATCATCTATCATCCCCCCTGCTACGGCCGCAACTTCGAAGAATCTGAAAGACAAGTCTGGCAAGATCCAAATGCCTCAAGTCGACCAAGAGATCCTCAAGGCACGACTCCAGGCTAGAATAGAAGCTCTCCGCGCCGCACGGAAGGCGGACGGCATAAATGGCAAGCCTGCCCGCAACCGCCAGGAACTCATGGAGGCGCGCAGACACAAGGAGGAAGAGAGGCGTCAGCGGAAGAAAGAGATCCGTAAGCAGGCCAAAGACGACGAGCAGCGCAAGGCGGCCGAGGTAGAGCTGGCGCGACTCCGCGGCTCCGGCTCGCCTGGTACGCCTGATATCTTCTCGCCCATGGAACAAGAGAACAATTTCTCCTTTGGACGCATCACTTTCGACGACGGCCAGCAGATGGACGTCACCGCGTCGAACCTCGTCGACGCGAAGAAAAAGAAGGGCAGATCCGACCCGAAAACCGCGCTCGAGGCCGCTGAGAAGAAGAGGCTGCGCCTGGCCGGACTTGATGAGGAGAAGCGCAAGGAAATCGAGTCCAAGGACCTCTGGTTGAATGCCAAGAAGCGGGCACATGGCGAGAAGGTTAAGGATGATACGAACTTGCTCAAGAAAACGCTCAAGCGCAAGGAGAAGCAGAAGAAGAAGAGCGAGGGTGAGTGGACTGAGCGCATTGAGGGCGTGCAGAAGGGCAAAGATATGCGCCAGAAGAAGCGCGAGGATAATCTACGGAAGCGCCGGGAGGAAAAGGGCACCAAGTCTGGCAAAAAGGGGAGCAAACCCAAGGCTGGCAAGAAGAAGAGCAGACCCGGCTTTGAGGGTAGCTTCAGGAGCAAGGCCAAATAAATGAACGGAAAAGTTTGGGGGGTGGGAATAGGCTTACGGCGCAGTAACGGACGGGAGTGTTCGGCGTTTAGAGGTCTGGGCATGGATAGGCGTATATATGGCGTACCGCATGCTCTTGATAATACGGAAGGTGTGTAAATGCCGTCCAATTCGATAGTCATCTTGCCAACCAAAAGTCGATACCAATGAATATTCTTACCTACGCGTTGTAGTTTGGGGGATACCAAGAAGAATATTCCCCACCTGTCTGATTTGCCAGCGGTGCATCGCAGTTGTGCAATAGTTTGCGTGGATTAGATCCACATGCTTATCAGGTGTTTTTCAACTCCGCAGTATACATAGTTTGAACACTACAATTGGATTATTGCTCGTACGTATTCACGACCTACTTTAAAAAGTAGCTTCAAAAAGCATCATTTATTAAAAAGATAGTAGGTCTGACACACTTTTTGAAAAAAGAAAATTGCCAATTTGGCAGCATTGATGCTACAATGTATGTATGTACATCCCGATGATATCCCTACGTTCGCTCTTTCGCCGATACCTTGATTTAACCAGTCCTCCAATGATGCTCCTTTACCTGTAGGGAGCGTCGGCTCTCGCCACGGCGGCCAGCTCCGGCTCCCACTTGTCACCGTTCGACAGCAGCTTCTCCTTGTTGTACAGCAGCTCCTCTCTTGTCTCGGTCGCGTACTCGGCATTGGGAGCTGTGGCATCGTCAGCAAAAATCCGTACAATCTGCCACTGGATGTGGCAAAGCATGCAGCTGGAAAATTCGGATCCCAGGAGAGGGAGCGGAGTATAAAATACACACATTCCACGATGGCATCGACGGGGCAGCTCTCCTGGCAGAAACCGCAGTAAATGCACTTTGTCATGTCGATATCGTATCTGGTAGTACGCCTGCTGCCGTCTTCACGCTCCTCGGCCTCGATGGTGATGGCCTGGGCGGGGCAGATGGCCTCGCACAGCTTGCAGGCAATGCAGCGCTCCTCACCGGTCGGGTAGCGGCGCAGGGCGTGCTCGCCACGGAAACGCGGGGAGATGGGGCCCTTCTCGAAGGGGTAGTAGATGGTGTATCTGGATGAGTTGTCTCGTGTCAGCATGCGGTGCTCGTTGATATGGCGAGTGCAGGCCAGTGAGGTGGCCTAGGAGGGGGCCAAGGGAGCTTACGGTGCGCGGAAAAACTGCTCCAGCACGACGTACATGCCGCGCATCATCTCGGTCAACAAGAAGTACTTCCCAGCCTTGTTGATCGAGCTCTCAGCGCCCTGATCCCAGCGCTTGGGAGTTGGGAGTCGGAAACCCGAGGGTGGCGGACCGGCGGGGAGAGCGGCGCGCAGCGCGCTGGCCGAGAAGAAGAGGGCGGTCGCGGGGGTGTTGGACGCACGCAGCAGTTGCGTGGTCGGCCGGGCGCGAGCCAACATGGTCATTGGCCTCGTGCTTGCCATGGCGGGTGGTGGGTGCGGGCAGAGCGGAGAGGAGCGTTTGTGGTGTTGAGCGACACTTTGACGTTGCCGCTGTTAATGGCAATCAAGCGGGCTGCTATTGGTTGCCGGAGCTCGACTATTATGTCAGTCTAAGAGTGCCTCAGGCAGGCAGCATGCCGTACCGGCGTGGAACAGTGATGGGCAATTGAAAAAGAATAAAAGAGGCCGCAGCATCGATCAGGATATCCAGACAGCCTCCTCCCCTGGTGCTTCGCGGCGCCATGGCAGCAGCAAGCAGTCGAAGGCGCGGCACGTGATCATGACGGAGCCCAAGCTCTAAGCCCGTCCCGACTCGTCGATGATTTTGCGAAGTGCCTCATCGCCGCGCACCGCAACACCCGCCTCCATCTCGCCAGACCGCACTTACACCCCCATCCGCCATGTTCAGAACCGCCATCCTTCGCTCCGCCCGCGGCGCCGCCCGCTCTGCTACCCGGTGGCAAGCTCCAATTGCCCGTCCCGTCGTCCCTACCCTCCGCGCTCAGTCCAGACAGCAGCTCCCCGCCGTGGGCTTCCAGGCCGTCCGCTGCTACTCTGCTGGTGGCGCTCTCAACAAGGACGAGGCCCAGGGCCGGATACTGGATCTGCTGAAGAACTTCGACAAGGTACGTGTCCCAACCCACGACGCGGCCGCCGCGGCTTGCTTCGGATCTAGCTAATGCGCAGCACAGGTGCAAGACGCGTCAAAGGTACTTAGTTGATGATGGGCCAATTTCATTGCGCGCAGGTGCTCACTCTATCCAGCTCTCGCCTACCTCGCACTTCTCCAACGACCTCGGCCTGGACAGCCTGGACACCGTTGAGGTGGTTATGGCCATTGAGGAGGAGTTCAGCATCGAGATACCCGACAAGGATGCCGACCAGATCCACAGCGGTACGTTCAATCCTGCCTGCCCGCACGCTCCTATGCGCCCGCCGTCATGTAGACTTGCACGGGCTTGCTTGGAGCGGTGGCGATCATTTCCGGAGCCAGAGCCAGGCTTTACTGACGCCAAGCAGTTGACAAGGCAGTGGAGTACATCCTGAGCCAGCCCGACGGTAAGTTTTTCGAAGGCAGTGGGATTGAGTGCAGCCAGCTGACTGGGCCCGTAGCGAAATAATTGGACTAACGAGGGCTGGAACGGGGGAGGGAGGGGGAGCGATCGCTGGGGGAATTGCGGAGTGGGCCTTTGCTTGTACAAAGCTATCAGCTCTAGGCTACTGAGCCTGTGTACTATGGACTAGAAGATGAATTTGCTCCTGCACTGCTGCTCGTTGGGTTGGGCTGCCTGTTGCCGTGCACTGCTGCGTGAAACGTCGCCCTCGACATGGGTTGGGGTTCATCGGCCTCGCCAAGCCAGTTATTTCACTTAGATCGCCGGCCAGCCGTGGTAAATACACATTCTCCACGCGGCGCACATGCGCAACAACTCCCCCACCCTTTGCGCACCTTGCAGAAGTTCGACCTACGGCCTGGCTGCGACGTCCCCGTGAGCACTTCCCTCGCCGAGCCCTCCCCGACCGTTGGACGCCGAACCCTCGCAGCATCCCTGTGCGGCCAGGCGCCGAGCTCAGACCTAAACCCAACACCGACACCGGGCACGACACCTTTCCACAGTCGCACCGCGTATGGCCTCCTCAGCTTCAGGCTTGACGCGCCGGCGAGGCGCAGGCGGCGGCGCAGGCCCAAATGGCGACAACGAAGACGGCAGCCGTGTGAGCTCACCCGTGCCGCGGCGCAATGACGACGGGCCCGGCACGTCCTACGAGAACTCGGAGAATGGCCACAAGATTGCCTACGACCCGCGGGACATCAGCGAGAGCGCCGAGCGGAACAAGCAGCCCAAGCTCACTCTCATGGAGGAGGTGTTGCTCATGGGGCTCAAGGACAAGCAGGTGGGCTCCCACGCCCCAAGGCTGCCCAAGGAGGGGCGCGACTGACAATTGTCCGGCCAGGGCTACCTCTCCTTCTGGAACGACAACATCTCCTACGCCCTCCGCGGATGCATCGTCATAGAGCTGGCCTTCAGGGGCCGCGTGAGCATGCAGAAGGACTCGTCGCGGCGGCGATTTCCCCTCGCGGATCGCGTCATCGAGGTTATAGACGACACTCTCACCGGCGAGGTCCTGCTGGACGAGGCGCTCAAGATGATGAAGTCCAGCGAGAAGATGAGCGTTTCCTCCTGGATTGACCTCATGAGTGGTGAGCCCCTCTGCCGTTTGCTCCTGAAGCCGCGACGCTGACACCTGGCCCCAACTGCAGGCGAGACATGGAATCTTATGAAGATCGGCTACCAGCTCAAGCAAGTCCGCGAGCGCCTGGCCAAGGGTCTCGTCGACAAGGGCATCCTCCGCACCGAGAAGCGCAACTTCCTCCTGTTCGACATGGCCACGCATCCCGTCGCCGATGGTGGCGCAAAGGACGAGATCCGGCGCCGCGTCCGCACCCTGCTCACCAACCGCACCGTCGTCCTCCCGCCAAGCACGTTCCTGCCCGAAGAAATGGAGTTCAGATATCTGCGTACTATTGCTATGGTTTGCGCGGCCTACGCGGCCAACGTGCTCGAGAATGCGTTGTCGACGTTGGGCCACGAGGCGCGGGAACGGGCTTTCGCACAGGTGGACGAACTGCTGGCCGAGTACTCGCAGTGGCCGTTCGCGCGGCGTGCGGGCGGTTCAGGAGGCATCGGGGCCAACCTGGGCCAAGTTATCCAGGACGAGGTCAACAACGGCAAGGACAAGGAACTGCAGCTTGAGGTGAGTGTGCTCCTGACACGGCTTGGATGCTCGCGCGTTGATGCTCACACACAATGACAGGTCGTGGCTGCTTGCTTGAGCGTCTTCACAAGGCTTGATTCGCTGCTATAAGCAAGGGAGACATGATTACGACCTTCCTTGACTTTATATCCCGCGCACTACTTGACACACAAGAAGCAACTACTTAATTCGGATTCAACGACGGCTGGGGCGGCATGTTGTGTTGGGCGGTGAAGATGAAGGCGTGTGTTGGAATTTCTTTTCTCTCGTGTGTAGGGGGAGGCGTATGGAAGACGAAAACAATGGGATTCCAATTTGTTCTAGGTAGCATGTGGCTTTGAGATATCTGGCTAGCTGGGACTTGAAGGTTACCTACTCGTTCAGGATGGTCCATCTGTTCCGTGCACGTGACCCATGTTCCCACGACCCAAGGGAGGACTCCGCTCCGGGCGGAAGCAGCGGGGACGGGCGGCGGCAAAGTGTAGGGCTGAAATAGAAGCAGGCCGGAGAAATGAAGGCCACGGCGGGTTGAGGGAGGTCCAATGGGCCCAATGGCGCTGGCGGGCGGAGTGGCTTGGCGTTGGTCGATGGGCGTGGGCCGCGCTCTTCGCTGCGACACGGAGGCAGCTCGCAAGCAAGCCCGAGCTTAGCAATCCTCGCCAGACCGTCACTCGTGCGCGCCAGGGGCGGAGAGAACAAGACGTCAGCTGCGAGACACTGCTGGCTAGGCGCTTTTCCGCTGCTTGGGCCCATTCCTAACTCGCCGCTCCGCCGCCCTCGGTTCTCTTTGTGCCAGCCGCCCAGACTGACAGACGCTCGACGCGCCCGATCATTGCGTGCAGCTCTGGTATGTTGAGTCACTCCTCCCGCCGCCCCACCGCATCTCCTGGACGCTGTTGCTGCTGCTGCTGCGCGATGGTGTCGCCGTCGAAGTCGCCCGTCGCCTTGTCGCGGCACGTCCGCGGCCAGCGCCCTCACCTCCCAGCCCGCGGCCACGCGCCTTCTGCTGCTCGGACCTGTCGCTGACATCAGCAGATCATTCATGTCTCCTCCCTGACCCGCTAGAGCTTCATTTCACTTCGGGCGACCCCGTGATCGCCGCTCTATTGACGCGCCGGCGACCCGTACATAGACCATGCCATCACCCGTCGCGTCGACCGCCGCGCTCCCCTCCCAGTCGCACGACCCATCGCAGCAAGAATCCACCCCAACCGCACAGGACGCGCCGAATGGCGCTGCTGGAGATGATGCCGCCTCGTCGCAGGATTCAGCGCGACCCTCGAGCTCTGGCCAGGCCGCCGAGGGCAATGGCACACTACGCGAGTCGAAGGAGAAGGCAAAGGCAGTTATGGCCGCGTCTGGCGTCGACGTGAACGCGAGCGCTGGGCAGGCATCACCCTCAACCCGCGCCAAATCTCCACCTGCTAGCAGCGAGACGGCCAACGGCGTCTCCCCCAGCCGGAAGCGCTCTCGTTCGGGCTCGCGTTTGCCTTCCCATCCGCCATCGCAGGGCTCCTCCAGCCAGAACCAACCTGGCCTCACGGAATACATGATCGGCCAATACTCGACGCGCGACATGCTCCACGCCGCCGCCATGAACGACCAGGCTGCCAGAGCTCGGCAATTGATGACCGAAAAACTACAAGAAGCCGAGCACTACAAGCAACTGCGCCAACAACGCTCCATTGACCCCGGCTCCGTCTTCGGCTACGGTTTTGAGGGCTATGGAAATGGCTATACGGAAGCAAAGCCGTCGCGACTCCAGTATCCGGCACAGCGGAAGCGCCTCGGAAACCGCCGATCGAAAAGCTTGCATGTGCCGCGCAAGGACCTGGCGAAACAGGCCGACATCTTCGAAGAGCTGGTGCCCGTGCGGCTGGACATTGAATTCGACAAGATCAAGCTCCGGGATACTTTCACGTGGAATCTACACGACCACCTGGTCACGCCCGAGCTATTTGCAGAAAACATGGTTGAGGATTTCAAACTCCCCCCGGAAATGGGCCCCCACGTCTTCCGCCAGATCAACTCGGAGATCCACGAGCAGATCCAGGATTACTACCCCCATGTCTTTTTCCAAGAGGACCCGCTAGACCCCCACCTACCCTACGACGCCTACAAGAACGACGAGATGCGTATATTGATAAAATTGAATGTCACCATTGGACAGCACACGCTGGTAGACCAATTCGAGTGGGACATCAACGATCCCATGAACTCGCCCGAGGAATTTGCCAGATCCATGACGAGGGAACTTTCTCTGTCGGGCGAATTCGCAACGGCCATCGCCCACTCGATACGGGAGCAATGCCAGATGTTCACCAAAAGTCTCTACATTACTGGCCACCCATTCGACGGTCGGCCTGTTGAAGACGCGGACGTGCGGGACAGCTTTTTGGCCACGCCCATCCAGTCTGTTTTCCGGCCAGTGCAAGCAGCCAAGGACTACGCACCGGTGCTGTACGAGTTGAATGAAGCAGATCTGGAGCGGGCGGAATTGTCAATCATGCGTGAGCAGCGGCGGCAGAAACGCTCTGTGAACCGACGGGGCGGCCCAGCTCTCCCCGACCTCAAAGACCGCCAAAGGACGGTGCGGACGATGGTTGTTTCCTCGGTTCTTCCCGGAGCCGCGGAGCGCGTGGAGGAAAGTCGTCTGTACAAACTTTCCCGATCTGCGTCGGGCCGAGGCAGACGCACTGTTAGAGATGGCGATTCGGACGAAGAGTCCGAGAGCGAGGACTCGGGTCAAGACTCGCCAGCGCCATCCCAGATCATGATGGGAGGAACAGCGCGGACAAGAGGCATGCGTGGAGCAGCAACAGCAGCAACAGTCGCGATGCGACAGACGCTTGGCCGGTCGCAGACACCCGAAGTAGTAGCGCTGCGGCAAGAGCATCATCACGAGACTCGTACATCTAGACGCTTCGGTACTCCGAGAGAAGAGAGCGTTGCTCCCACTCCTACAACGCCTGCCCCCGAGAAGCTGATGGTCCGGTTGAAGGTTTCTCGGGAAAAGTACCGGCGTTGGATGCAAGCACAGGCAAGTGGGAGAGCTCACGAATACCGACAGAGTCAACCGAACCCTGTGTTGGTGTCTGCGGCCTCAACGCCTCAACAAGCCACGCCGACGCGCAGCTCGATGCCACCGCCCCCTTCGCCGGCATTGCAGCAGCGATCCACGCCCGGTCCGGGACGACCAACAAGTAACGGACCGCAAGAGATCCAGTACTATCCTGACGGGCGCGCAGACGCGTCCTTTCCACAGCCAGCCCAGGCAGTAAGTAATGTCCTTGGCTTGGTGTCTTGAATCTACTAACAGTCAAGTGAAGCCTCCACCGCCCCAATGGCTCGCCCAAGCCGTGGAAAACCTCCATAGCCGATACCCTGATTCGGCCTTTGAAGCGCTCATGCGATATTCGGCCATCGACACGCGCACGCAACAACAAACACGTGTTGACAGCTTCCCCCCAGGCTCAACGCCCCCCGCACACATCAAATTCCTGTGGCTCCCTCGCATCAGATGCAACGACTGTCCGGGCAAGCTGTACACAGCCGGTCCTGGTCTGACGGTCGAGAACTTTGAAGTGCACCTTAGGAACAGGCAGCATCTTGAGGCTGTGCGGAGGAGGTTAGCCTCATCTGGTGGGGCTGCGTCGTCGTAGAGACAGCAAAAAAACAAGACACGATTACGAAAAAGGGCGAACTCGAGCTGGGGGGGATGGGTTTATTTTCCGTGGGGGCAACCTCGATCCATTATTGTACATCATCATCACACCATAACTACAAGACGGGGTGCGAGTGAACGGAAGGGCAGGTGGGGTTACAAGACGGCGCTTTGAGTTGTTTGTTCGTGTTGGTTGGCTTACCATCTTGGGTAAGAAAGAGTGGGAGTTGCATCTGAGAGATTTCTACCCTCCAATTCTTTCAGCTACCTTTTTTCTTTTCTCTTCCTTTCTGATTGCTTGCGTCCGGTGCGTAGGGTCCCTTCACCACCATCACACTTATCCTTGGCCCCCTACCGTTCCATGGCTGCTTGCTTTTTTCTTGCTAGAATCGGCGTGGCTGCCAGCGAAAGCTTGGATGAGGGATTCTCGCGAGAATTGTAAGCAAAGGGTGCTAGTGGTAGTTAAGCATGGTGGAATCAAGTCGAAATGGTCAAGAGGCCTTTTGAGGACGGTCTTGATTTATTTTTTGCTGTTAAAGAAAGTGAAGGCGTGGCTGTCTCGGTGCACAACTCTACATCATGGGTAGACAAGAGCTCGTACAGGATTCCGATAAACTCCCACGAATATGATCCAAGCTATCTTCTCGCTCCTTCAGCCCCAACCAACGACCAGATGAAGGGCGGCTCTGCATGTGCCAAGATGCACGTTGTGACTAGGTGATTCGTCGGCCCAATCAAGCCGTTTATTTTCTCCGAATTAAGCGCCAGGAACGGGCGTCGACCCGCTGTATGTGTAGTTCGGTTGCTTGCTTGTCGCGGATCAGCCGCAAGTCAACGTCAGACCATGCACGGCCAACTGGCGGTTTGCGATGTTGGGTGGTCCCCAGCTCCCCCGCCCTCAAACGCGGTTGGTTTGATGCACGTTTCGGTCCCCGTCCGCTCTCTCTCTCACTCTTCGTCTTTGTCTCTCCCGCTCTCACCACCAAAATCCCTTGCGCTCCTCTTTCTCCATTTTCTTCTGCTGGCTCGGATTTTTCCTGTCTGTCTATCGTTCCCCAAACGCCAGTCTCTTCCCTGCTTCTCCCGCCCACAAACCTCTTTTACATAAACTCGTTGCATCCTCGCTCCTCACCAAGCGTTTCAAGACCTTTCAGACACCTTAAATAATACAAAACCCAACTCGACAACGGCAAAGAGACAGCTGGGCTGTCCAACCTCTCAACCGATACCCATCTCCTCTCGAAATCCCTTTAATCAATAATATCCATCTCAACATCCACTCTTCCTTCAACGGAACCAACCAACCAACCAACCAACCAACCACCACTCTCAACCAACGACGAACAAAAACAAAATCATGACGTTCGAGTTCCTAGCCCCCATCCTGACGCCCACCGCGCTCGCGACGGTGCAGCGCGACCCGACGCTGCTGGGCATCCTGCTGGCCGTGCTGAACGGCCTGATCCTGACGGTGGGCCTGGCGTGGTACATTCACTACCGCACCGAGAAGGACAACGGCACGTGGAAGGGTTTCAGCATCCCGTTCATCCCGAAGAAGAAGGCGGCGAAGGGTGCCGGGAGGAAGTAAAAGGGGTGTCTGTGTTGGATGCACGGGGTTGGAGTGGTGGGCGCTGTTTTAAGTGAGAGATATAGAGTGAGAGACGACATGCGAAGAGGTTCTTTGATGAAGAGTTGATATGTAGTTTTCGGGGGATGCCAAAGGGTTTCACAGGTGTCCACGGGTTTTCGATATGACAAGTCATACCAACTCTTCCATTCAAGCAGGCAATTTAGGGATTTTGACTCGTTGAGTTTTGGCAAATGCACGCTTTACGTTTATTCCAAGACCAGTCCTAATGTTCCCGCCATGCACAAAGAGTGCTCGCAGACAATCAAACTGTCGCAAAAGAAAAAAAAGATGGACATCCATACACCCCCCTTCGTTGGTTATTCAACGTAGCCCGAGAAGCCGTACGTACATGTACAATTTATCAGGCGAGAACTAAAGCTGATTCAGTCTCCTACTTGCACTCTGCCAATCTCCAATGTCCATTACCACATCCTTAAAGTCATGTTCGAGGTATCATAGTTCAGCACTTATTTGGCCTTGGCCAGACCGACGGCGTTGTTGCCAAGGTCATAGACCGAGTACCACTTGCGCAGGAAGGCATCGCCAAGAATGGCAAGAGGACCAGTAGGCTCGGGGAAGTCCATGCCCATGAAGGCAGAGATGCAAGAGCCCTGGACCTCGAGGATGTAGTCGTAGGCAGAGATGGTGAAGTTGTGGCCGGTGAGGGTGAAGGTGAGGTCGGGGAGACCATCACGCTTGTCGCACTCAACCGTGTACTGACCGTTGAAGCTCTTCTTGGCACCAATCTCCTTGTTCCTGTGGGCAGTCAGTCATCTGAAGGTCGGTGGCCGGGTGGCGAGAGCACTTACAGGAGCTCGGCAAGAGTCGAGGGAAGGGCAATGAGGGAAGTGCCGGTGTCAAGGATGACGCCGGTGTTGTCGAGATCGGCAGTGGCATCGCCGAAGGTGATGGAGTCGAGGTCAACCTCCCAGTAGGCCTTGCGCCTCAGGGGGATCTTGGTCAGCTTGCCAGTGTAGTGGCTCTCGTCAACACCACCGAAGGTGGCGACCGACTCAGCGCCCTCGTCGTTGGTGTCGCTCAGGTAGAAAGCGAAGACGGGCTCGTCGAGGAGACCCTTGTTGATCATGTTGTAAACAGGCGGCACGATCTTGTTCACGCTGATGGTGTCGTAGCCAAGGCCCAGGATGCCGTCGAAGCGGCCAAAAGCGAAAGCCAGGCCGGGCTCCGACGTGGCCTCGGCAAAGTCCTGGTCCTTGACGGTCAAGTCACCAATGGTGAAGACATCGTTGGACACGAAGCCGCTCAGGCTGCCAGAGCCGTAGCGAATCTCAAAGCTGCTGCCGTTCTTGGAGTATGTCGACGACGAGCTCGAGTCGTACTTGGTGTGCAGGTAGCAAGCAATGGAGCCGCACTCGGACGACGGCACCCACAGGTTGGAGCTGCCCGTGTCAAGGATGACCTTGAAGCTCTGCGGCGGCGTGCCGAGCGAAATCTCCGAGAAGTCTGAGGCGAGCCAGTGTCAGCTCACGTTCCGGGTCCGAGCGGGACCGACGTCGGACGGCATCAAAGCCAGACTTACACTGGGCGTTGAGGAAGTTGCTGATGGGAACGGGGTGCTCCGAGTCGGCGTCGACGTCGACGGGCTGGGCCTTGAAGATGTCCTCGACCGTGTTGAGCTGGGGGCGAGAGCCCATGTACTTCTGGCTAAGTGCCTTGACGTGCTCGCCGATGTTGGCGTGCTCCTACACAGAGTAAGCTCCAGGACGGAGATAGGATGGGAGATGGAAGACGCACCAGCTGCTCGGCCAGAGGCACCTTCTTGAGCTTCATCTTGTGGACGCCTGCCTGGGCGGAGCCAAGCAGGGCGCCGGCGGCGAGGAGCATGGAGCTCTTCATGATTGCGGTGCTGCGGAGTGCGGGTTGCAGCTGTAGAGATGAATGGGGAGAAGCTCGAGATGGTGCGATGGGATGGAGGGAGGGTTGGGAGGTGGAGGGAGGCAGAGGAGAGTGAGCTTGGGAACGGGAGCTGCCTGCAGTTGTACCTGGCTCGCCCTTCGTCATCTGAGGGCCTTGCCGACCGATTAGCCGAATGCGGGCTAGCGTCATGGGCTGATAAGCATGGCACAGTGGCTGGGGAAGCGCAACAGGGCCGTGAGCTGTCCACGAGACCCGTCATGTTGCCGCTAGTCACACGCGTCGCCCAGAGCAATTTCCCATTCATTATTATCGCTACTACTTTTGTTGGTGTACTGTACAGGTGCGAAAGAACTAAGGCTCATGCATGAAACCCTCGCGCCGTCACCCCAACTATGTAACGCCAAGCTTTTTCATTATGGCGTAATCCCATCATTCCCATTTCTCCTGCTCTCTTTTCACACTGTCTCTTGTGTCCATCTAAATCTTAACTCCAAGCTTAACCCCAGTCTTCGCGATTCTGGCCGCCACCAACGTCAAGCTGCCGCACAAAAGCACGGTGCCAGCCCACATCTGTGCATGCAGGTAGCTGCCGTTGTCATCCGAAATCAATGCTCCAGCGAGCGGCGGGCCCGTCAAGCACGCAAACGACACAATCGAGAAAGCCATGCCCATCCGCGTCCCCGTCTTCTTCAAGTCCGGAGTCAAGCTGGTCAGCACGGCCGGGAACAGCCCTTGAACACCCGCCGATGTCAATCCGATGACCACGGCGAACGGATACAGGCCCTCCTGCGAATGCACCCCAGACCATGCGAACAGCATCACCCCGGTCGCCAACGAAAACGGGACGATGAGGTTCAGAGGCCCGGTGAAGCGATCGCTGATGAACGGCGGAACTATTCTGGTTATGTACCCCACGCCGTTGAGAATGAGCAGCAGGTTGAGCGAGTCCGTGTACGCCAGCCCTATGATATCTCGGCTGAATGCACTAATCTACTCACTGTCAGCATGTACTACCAAAAAAAAAAAAGACTTGGCTGCTCACGTAGTAGAAGACGAAATAAAGAGCCCAAAAATTAAGAAACATGCCCAGGCAGAAAAGAGAATAGGTGAGTTCCTTGAAAGCTGATATGTCGACCAGAGGGCCAGACTTGCGAGGAGGAAGGCGCACTTTGAACAGGGCGATTGTTACGGCCGAGGTTGCAAGCGACACGAATCCCAGGATGCGAACGGTCCAGCCAAAGCCCACCTGGGGAAGCAATTGCCTCACGAGCGTTGGGTAGATCAGGCCACCCGTGGCAGACCCGGACGCGGCGAGTCCGATGGCAAACGACCGGTTCTTGGAGAAGTACGTGGCAACGAGAGCCACCGTGGGGCAGAACATCAGGCCATTGCCCAGCCCGGTACACACACCTTGGGCCAGGAAAAGCTGCCAGTACTGGGTGCAGAGCGATGTCATGAAGATGCCAACCAGCGTGAGCGTCACCCCCAGGATATAGACGCGGCGGAACAGGCCAGCATCCGTGGCACGTCCGGAGGCGGTGCCGACGAAGAACAGGAACCACACCTGGATGGTGCCAATCCAGGAGATTTCCGAAGCGGGAACACCCAGGGCAGTGGTGTAGTAGGCTTGGAAGGCGCCGAACGAGTTGATGTACCCCCAGGTGTTCATGATGACAATGTGGCCCATGAGAACCTGGATCCAGGCGTTGAGGCCACCATCGGGCGGTGGCCCAGGGTCCCGTATTGAAGCGGCAGACTTGGCGGTGATGACCTTGGACAGGACCCTCTTCGCAGTTCCCGGGGCCGTGTTCTCCTTGGGCTCGTCATCAAGGGCGGTGGCTACCCTCTCAATGGCCATCTCCTCATCGCCGGCTGCATCGTAGTTGGTATCATCTGGCGGCAGCCATGTCGGCGTGTGAACGCCGGTGCCGAGGTCCTCCTCCGAGTAGTCGTCCTTGGAATCGTAAGCCATGTTGTGCAAGGAAGAAAAGTCGGATGGATGGATGAGGGTATTTAAAAGACTAAAAGCCGAAAGGGAGTCATAGCTGCTCTACCGGTAACTAGTGGGTCGGCAGGGCGTGGTCCATGTCAAAAGCCGCAGCGGTGGAGGGACGGTAAAGCTCTGATTGTGCCGTTATTCCCGCGGGGTATCGTAACTAGGTACCTGATGATTTCATTGTGGCCAGCCGCGATTGTAGCCGGCTAACGGGAAGCAGCGAGGGGCTAAAAAGGAAATGGAGGATCTGCAAGTCCCCGGAGGATGGATTGATCGAAGACGGGATTCCCGAGGTCTGCAGTCGTGTGGCGCGGAGCGGAAAGTGGAAGGCGTAGCCGGCGTGATATGTTGGCCTCAGGCAGCAAAGGGCGCAAAGGGCGCGGAGAGAAGCTTGCGTTGGGTTGGTCACACTTCCAAACACATATTTCTCGCTGGCAGCAACAAGAAAAGAGCCATCGCCCCAAGCAAAGCCCAGATGTCGCCCCCTTCGCAGCTTGTTGCACGCCCCGTCGCCATCGTGAGCCAGGCCGGCTCGCTCTATCCTTTCAAGGTGCGTGTTACTTTGCGGCGTTGCTGCCGCCCGTTTTTCGCGTCGCCTGCACCTGCACCTGCACACCCTAACACCAGAACAGGGCCTTTGGTACTTCTGCTCGCATCCTGACCTGTGGCCACTGCTGAAGGGCCGCCTACTTCCGTGCTTCCTGCTGTCCATCTTGGTGCTCGCAAACCTCTTCATCTGGACCTATCTACCCCAGGTCGCCTTTCTGGCCCTTTTCCACAAGGCCGGCGCTTGGGTTAACGGCACTATTCTGGTGCTCGGCGAAGGTGCTGCCATTGTTGCCATTTTATTCGAGGCTTTCTTCGTCGATGAGACGCAGGTAGACCTGTTTGATGCGGTATGTCAAACTTTCATCGCTCGTGCACGTGAAAGCACAACATTCCCATCCTGAGACTGACCGCACTTGCAGGTGTTGGTCTCGAAAGGCTACGAGGATCTGGTCGCCACGCGCCGACCCGTGACGCCGGATGGTGAGAACCCCATCAAGAGGCTGGGCAAGCGCGAGCGCCATGCCGTCTATGCCCCCTTCAACCTGCGCCAAATAGTCGAGTTCATCATACTGCTCCCGCTCAACTTTATCCCTGTTCTTGGAGTTCCTCTGTTCATCTTCCTCACCGGCTACCGCGCTGGTCCCTTGCAGCACTGGAGGTACTTCAAGTTCCTTGACTTCGACAGAAAGACAAGGCAAGATTACATCAAGGAATGGAGGTGGAAGTACACCTGGTGAGCATCTGCAACAACCTTCATCCTCGTATTACAACTAACAGCCCCAGGTTCGGCACTTCGGCGCTTATGCTGCAGCTCGTCCCCGTGTTGAGCATGTTCTTCCTTTTGACCACCACGGTTGGCTCTGCCCTCATGGTGGTGCACATGGAAGAGAGAGGCAACCCCGTCGACGACGACGAAGGCCCAGCGTACATTGACCATCCGCCGCGTCCGAGCCAAAGCCTCAGCCAAAGTCAAAGCTACGGAACCCTGGTCTGATCTGCCCCGGCAATTCTGACAAGCCTCCCCGACTACTACCTCTACTGGTTATCACCTGATGCATCATGTCAAAGGAGTTATGAGCGATACTTGTACACTGTATGATACTGAACTCAATTTTTCTCTTTCCTTTCCACCTATGCATCGTTTACATCGAGTCCCACCATCTTCAGAGACTCAATCCACAACTTCTGTTCCTTTTCCTTGTCAAAGGCCCACGACTCGTACCCCGTGTCCAAACCGGTGTAGCCCTCCTTGGCGGGGCCGCTTTCTGAGCACTGCTCGAGGTACTTTGCACCCTTCCCTTCGAATTCTTTACCCACTGCTGCCATGACTTGAGTTGCTGCACCCTGCTCAGGACTCATCATCCCTTTCATCGCGTTCTCGTTGGTTTTCCACTGCCCTATGAATTTGGGGTCCATGTGAACTTGAAGGGCTGTCATGATGCCGCCAGGATGGAGGCTAAGGGCGTGCAGGCCTTTGGGCCCGTAGCGGCGTTCAATCTCGTTGGCCATGTAAATGTTTGCTGTCTTGCTCTGGGCATAGCCTTTGCCCGGCGTGTAGTTTTTTTCCAGGTTGATGTCGTCAAACTGGATGCCGCCGCCACGGTGACCGAGAGACGAGACGACGACGACGCGCGAGTTGAAAGACGGAGTGGAGCCGGCCAGGAGAGCATCCTTCAACAAGTGGAACAGCAGGAAGTGGCCAAGGTGGTTGGTGCCGAACTGGGACTCGAAACCGTCGACGGTTTTGGCGTAGGGGGGCATCATGATTCCGGCATTGCAGAGCAAAACGTTGAGCGACTTGCTCCGGGCAAGGAAGTGGTTGGCACAGGCGCGCACGCTCTCGAGGGAATCGAGCTTCAACTCCAGCAACTCGACACGGCCAGGTTCCAGGATGCCGGACAGAGCCTCCTCGCCCTTCTTGAGGTTGCGGGCGGTGCAGAAGACGCGAGCTCCGGTTGCTGAGAGGGCACGGGCGCTCTCAATGCCCAGGCCGGAGGAGCAGCCGGTCACGAGCATGACTTTGTCCTTTAGCTGGCCCTCAATGCCATTGTCGCGGACAATGTCGAGGGCGGTGGGACGGCCGTCTCCAGGGCCATTGGGCGAGGCGAAGGCTGCGGCGTAACGGGAAGCCATGGCTCGAACTGCTATGCTTGATAGCTGAGGGCAGAAAGAAGGCGAGCGAGGCAGATGACGGGCAAAGCTGTACATTTATCTGCAAAATGGGAGGATGGATCAGTACGGAAGTGCATGATGCGGGGTTGCAGCAATGGTGATGACAGTGGACGAGATTAGATGTGGCTGGTTCCGGGCTAGCGCTGCATGCTAGATCTGACGTTAAGATCTCATTGTCTGCCTACTACCTATTGACGACGACTTTGCGGACGACTTGATGGTGCACGGACCGCCACGATCGCAGCCCTACTACGTACTTGTCCGTCTTAGAGGCGTCGCAAAGCTGAATTCCTCAACCCTTCAACTCCTCTTTCGCCAATCTTTACTCGGATCCCTCTGTCTTTACCCTCTCCCATAATCATCACGCCAGCACCTGTTCATCCCGCCGACTCCGTTTCTGTGGGCAGCCGGAGATCAGGAGCCGCGTCACATCCACGTGTTATCTGACCAACAAACTCAACTTTGCAAATAATGCCATATATGCTGTGCTGCTTGTTGTAAACTTTTGGGTGAAGATGCCATCCCTTGCAGGCGGCGACTATGCCTCAGTACCACAGGCCGAGCTAGACGTCGAGCTGGACAACCTCGGAGCTACCTCGAATGTGGGCAGAGTCCATCACGACCGCTCGCTAGCTCGGTACCGTTCCTATCCCATGCACTGTGGGCTCAGCTGACTGGGCGAAAACAGGAGAGGGCAAGCCTCAAGCTCACGGCAGGGCGATTCCAGTGCAGTGGATGCGCCCGAAGTGGTCGAATTGAAACGCAAATCCATCGACACCGTCAGCGACTTGTCGTTTGATGACAACAAGCCGACCGAGGATGAGCAGCTCTCGCTGCGCAAGGTGCCCGACAGTCTACCGTGGAGCGCTTCCCTCATCGCCATCGTGGAGCTTTGCGAGCGCTTCGCCTATTATGGCCTCTCCGGTCCTTTCCAGAACTACTTGGCCAACAAGTACCACGACCCGAGTGGCCTTCCGGGTGCCATGTATGTGTTTTTCAAAGGCCAAGATGGCCCGGCTGACGTGGTTGCAGTGGGCTCGGTCAGCACGGCGCAACTCTCATCAGCAGCTTCTTCCAATTCTGGTGCTACCTCACTCCCATCTTTGGAGCCGTGATCGCAGACCAGTACCTGGGCAAATACTGGACCATCGTTTACTTTTCCATTGTGTACATGGCAGGCATCGTCATCCTGTTCCTGACCTCCTTGCCTTCTTCGATCGAGGCGGGATACGCCCTGCCCGGCCTTCTTGCAGCTATTCTCGTAATTGGTCTCGGCACAGGAGGCATCAAGAGTAACGTGTCTCCTTTGATCGCCGAGCAATATGAGGAGACGAAGCAGAGAGTCAGAGTCCTGGCTTCAGGAGAGCGCGTGATTGTTGACCCAGCCCTCACAATCCAACGAATCTACATGGTCTTCTACATGTGTATCAACATCGGTTCTCTGTCTGCAGTTGCAACCAGCACCATGGAGCTCCACATCGGATTCTGGGCCGCGTACCTTTTGCCTCTCTGCATGTTTGTTGTTGGCTTTGTCCTCATCATCATGGGCAGGAACAGATACGTGATCAAGCCACCGTCCGGCTCCGTCATTGCCAACAGCTTCAAGGCCTTGTACATTGCCATCCTGAACAACGGCGATCTTGATGCTGCCAAGCCGTCACTTCAACGCAGCTACAGAATCCAGCGCAGCATCCAATGGGACGATGGCTTTGTGGAGGAGCTCAAGCGCGCTTTACTTGCCTGCAAGGTCTTCTGCTTCTACCCCATCTACTGGGCTGCATTCGGCCAAATGTCCAACAACTTCATCTCGCAAGGTATGCGTTCACACATGCACTCCTCCCGCCAAGCAAGACCGAACTGACTGAACCACGCAGCCGGTCAAATGCAACTGCACGGCATCCCCAACGACATCATGCAGAACATCGACCCGTTCGCCGTCATCTGCTTCATCCCGCTCATGGACCGCTACGCCTACCCCTTCCTCCGCCGCCGCGGCTACGCCATGCAACCCATCACGCGCATCACCTTCGGCTTCCTCCTCGCCGCCGTCGCCATGGCCTACGCCGCCTTTCTGCAGCACGTCATCTACGGTAGCGAGCCGTGCTTCGACGCCCCGTCTGCCTGCGCCGAAGCCCTCCGTCCCGGCGGCAGCAGCTACGAGCCCAACCACGTGCACGTCGTCCTCCAAACGCCGGCGTACCTCGTCATGGCCGTGTCGGAGATCCTGGCGAGCGTCACCGGGCTGGAGTATGCCTTCATGAAGGCGCCGGCGAGCATGAAGAGCTTCATCATGGCGCTGTACCTGCTTACCACGGCGCTGGGTGCCATGATCGGCGGGTTGATCTCGCCGTTGGCGAGGGATCCGCTGCTGGTGGGGCTGTATGGTGGGCTGGCCGTTGCGTGCTTGGTGATGGCGGGTGTCTTCTGGAGGGCGTTTAAAAGGTACAATGAGATGGAGGATGATATGGGTGGGCTGGACAAGGAGGAGGATGTTTTGACGGCGTGAGGCTTGGTTATCCTCTAATGACTACAACCGCCATGATGCCAGTGCTGTCAGTTGTTAGGACACCTACCAGGCCTCTGGGATGAGGTTCTGTTCTGGCCGCGAACACAGAGGACCGAGATTCACATGCTCAAGCATTTCTGAATCAACAACTCAAAACGAACACCTCGTCACTCGCACGGAACCGGGAGTCTTGCTCGCCAGAGACCAAACAGCGCGTCCCATACTCGGCGTTGGCAGAAGAAATTGGACCAAGTGTAGTCGCAAAGAGTGGGGTTCATCTAACAATTGCTCAACGTCTTTTTTCAACGGATGGGTAGACGGAGGGACGGATAGAAGGCCGTGCGGGCGCTTTGGTTTGGTTCGCTTAGGTGGAGCAACCGTCATGTATCATTAATTTACAGGTTGAGGCGGGACGGGCCGTTGAAACTTGTCACCTTATACTTAAGAGCTCCACCGCCAGCAGGCTCTGTAAAAATTGGATCGTGTTGACCAGTTGTGCATAGCACATTGATTGGGTTGATTTGAAAGCAGGGTGTTGACATCGTTTCGACCGAGGAATTGTCTGTGGAGCAGAAGTAACAACTTATTCCCGCAAGAGAGGATGAAAAGACGCGCAAGACTAGGACGATGTACGCGTGAGATGGATGCAACCCGGAGAGCAGACTTTCCACTGTATTGCGTGCATATTTGTCAAGTTGACCGGTCAAGGGTACTTTTTTGGGAAGATAGAGGGAACCAAACCCACCAATATTGGTTCGTCGGTTATAAGCTCCACAGCGAAAGGCCTGATAAGCAAGTTCACGTGTTGGTGGACGCGTCGCGAGCCATGCCCACTCGGCCCTTGGCGTCCCCACCGCCGCGGCGACGGCTTCTTTCCTTGGGACAAGGGTATGCCGGCCCACGCGCACCGGCACGCACGGATGTCTCGCCAGGCGTCGGTGGCGCACGATGATCCCGCTCCCCGCGATGCTGAGACGTGGAGGCAGATGCTTGACCAGGCTTGGTGCCCTGGGCGCTGCCACATGGGCAATTCAAGCTCCACCTTTGCCCTGAGAGCTGCAGGAAAACTTCTGCTGCCATGTTGAAATCTCCACTCTTCGTTATTAACTTCTTTATGCCGACTCATCAATCCCAAAGTAGGGTAACTCCCGACCATGTAACTACGCCCAAGGGACCAGCGTCATGATCGAGTAACGATGTGCAACGCTTGTGCTGATTGCTTGCCCCGACCGCGCACATCCCTTAAGTCGGCTTTCTTTTTTCCCTTCTCTTCTCGAGGCCTTCCGCCATCATATCTCTGTACTTCGCAACAAGAATGTCCACGTCCGACCATCTTGACGACGCCGAAAAGGCCCCCGAGGTCCAGGTCGAAGACACGCCCGGCCAAGGTACCCAACAAGTCTTCTACGACCATGCAGCCGAGAAGCGAGTCGTCCGCAAGCTCGACCTTCACGTTGTGCCTTTGGTCATGGGACTCTGTGAGCATCCTTTTCTCTCCCTCGTTCCAGAGAAGCAGCACACTGAGTCCAAATCCAGATCTCCTCGCCTTCCTGGACCGCTCCAACATCGGGTAGATGATCTTCCCCTACCAGGACGCGAAACCTTGGGCTGACTGTGCGCGACAGCAATGCCAAAATTGCGGGAATGGAGGAGGACCTCGGGCTGGATAGCGACCGCTACGAGTGGCTGCTGACGGCCTTCTACATTTCGTACATCGTCTTCGAGTTCCAGGCCATCATGTGGAAGATTATGCCGCCGCACAGGTGGGCCGCCTTCTGCGTTTTCGGCTGGTAAGTTCTTTTCTCCTTCGCCTTCAGTTCGAAAAAAAAAAAAAAGCTCACTGTCGAAGGGGACTCGTCGCAACGCTCCAAGCCGCGACGCAGAATTGGGGCGGCATGATGGCGCTGCGCTTCCTCATGGGTCTCTTCGAAGCGGGCTACGGGCCCGGCATCCCCTACCTGCTCTCCTTCTTCTACCTCCGCCACGAGCTCGGCACGCGGCAGGGCATCTTCGTGTCGGCCGCGCCGCTCGCAAACACCTTCGCCGGGGCGCTGGCGTACGGCATCACGGCGGCCAAGCACTCGGCCATTGCGAGGTGGCGGCTGCTGTTCCTCGTCGAGGGCGCGCCGACGCTGGTCATGGCCGGCGTCGCGTGGTTCTTCCTGCCCGACGCCCCGGAGAAGGCGCGCTTCTTGAACGAGGACGAGAAGAGGATTGCAAAGGCCAGGGCGGTGCGCCAGACTGGCGGGGGTGCCGAGACGCGGATAGGCGGCCTTGAGTGGAAGGATGTTGTTGCGACGATGCTGGATCTCAAGTGCTGGATCACGGCTGTAAGTGAGACCCTACCCTATCATCATCTCCATGCGGAGACCTCCAGGCATTCGGAGATGCAATGGACTCATCTGACTCTCCTATCCAGCTCATGTACTTCAGCTGCAACGTCTCCTACGCCTCCCTCCCCGTCTTCCTGCCCACCGTCATCAAAGAAATGGGCTTCACCGCCATCGACGCCCAAGGCCTCAGCGCGCCCGTCTACTTCCTCTCCTTCCTCCTCACCATCGCCACGACCATCATCGCCGACCGCACCCAGCAGCGCGCCTACACCATCATGCTGCTCGCCAGCCTCGGCGGCGTCGGCTACATCCTGCTGGCCGCCTGCACCAGCACCGCGGGCCGGTACGCGGGCGCTTTCGTGGCCGCCGCCGGCATCTTCCCGGCCACGGCCAACGTGCTGCCGTGGGTGAGCAACAACCAGGGCAGCGACACGCGCCGCGGCATCGGCTTCGTCATCCTCAACGTCGTCGGCCAGTGCGGCCCGCTGCTGGGCACGCGCCTGTACCCCACCACCGAGGGCCCGCGCTACGTCAAGGGCCAGGCCGTGTGCGCCGCTTTCATGTTTTTCACCGCGCTGCTAGTGCTGGCCTTGAGGGTGCTGTTGGTGTGGGAGAACAAGCAGCTGGACAAGAAGCATGGCACGGTTGAGGAGCAGCGTGCGAGGATCGCGGCGGAGAAGGGGGAGCAAACGGACGTGGCTGGGGTTGAGAACTATGGACCAATGTTTAGGTATGTCGTGTAACAGGAAGAAGCCGTGATAGCACGGACGGGCTCGAATGAGAAGGAAATTCTTATGGCATAATGGCTTGAACTGATCCTAAATATGTGTGAAATGCCTCCAATGCTTAGCAGAAAGTACGTCAACCAATCAAAGGGTATATTACTCTACACGTCTATTTGCCCAAAAGAACAACAAAAAATGGTCTATAACTCATCATGCGGAGCCGGTCTCCCGCTATCCTTTTGCAGATCGACGCCATGCTTCTTGCGCCACTTGCCCCACAGCTCGAAGAAGTCCTTCTCCATGCCCTTCTCCATCTGGTCGGGCAGCACGACGACGTACTCGACCAGCAGCTCGCCAAACTCGAGCTCGTCGGCATCCGGGTTCCAGATGGGCATGCCCTCGCCCTTGACCACCTCGACGTGGCCGGGCTGGATGACGTGACCGCGGGCGCGGCCGAGGCGCACCGTGTGGCCGTCGAGGTGGGTGAGGTTGCGCGACCAGTCGCCCATCCAGGCCTCGCGCAGGCTGAGCACCTCGCGCCAGAACAGGTCCTTGCCCTTGCGGCGGAAGAAGGCGCCGTCGGAGCGCGACACGTCGTCGCCGTAGCCGTCGCCGCCCAGCTGGGCCTCGCGCTCCTGGACCTGGACGATGAGGTCGCCGGCAACCCAGTCGGGCGACTCGTCGGCCTCGTTCTCGAAGGTGATGCGCACGCCGCGCGGCATGCCGCGCTCGACGTGCAGCGTGTGCGTCTCCGTCTCTTTGACCACGCGCGCGCCGCCGCACACCTTGCACTTGTGGCGCACCGTCTTGCCCTTGCCGCCGCACGCGTCGCAGGGCCCTTGGACCTGCTGGAAGATGCCGGGCGCGAGCATGTGCTTGGTGATGCGCATGCCGCGGCCCTGGCACACGGGGCACACGTCCACCTCGCCGTCCTCGGAGCCCGAGCCCTCGCACGCGTCGCACACGGCCTGCTTCTCCATGCTGAACGTCTTCTCGGCACCCGTGTAGAAGTCGCGCAGCGGCACGTTGAGCTGCACCTCGGTGTTGGGCCCGCGCCGCTCGCCGCTCTGCCGGAAGTGGCCGCTGCCGCCGAAGAAGCGCGAGAACAGGTCGAAGGGGTCGTGGTGGTGGCCCTGCCCGCCGCCCTGCTTGTGCTTCTGCACGCCTTCGTGGCCGTACTTGTCGTAGATGGTGCGGAGCTCGGGCTCGATCAGCGCTTCGTACGCCTCGGCCACGGCCACGAACTTTTCGGCGGCTTCCTTGTCATCGCTGGGGCCCGCGGGTTAGCTGGGGAGATGGTGGCGGAGGCAAGGAGGTGACGTACGGGTTCTTGTCCGGGTGGTACTTTTTGCTTAGTGTTCGGTATGCCTTCTTGATCTCGCGATCCGAGGCGCTCTTTTCTATGCCCAAGAGCTGGATTCACAGCTGTCAGCAAGCTTGGTTCGGGGACAATGACGGTCCTGAAATACCTTGTAGTAGTCCTCGACGCACAGCACCAGCAGCGGCAGTGCGCAGAGTATCAGTAGTGTACTGAAGAACAGCATGGTGGTGGTGGTGGTTGTGAAGAGAAGGGCTTGATGATTGTGCGGCGCCGGAGAAAGCAACCACTACATGGGTCCGGCAGACGTTGCAATGGCGCGGTGCAACACTGGGGAAGAAGTGAGGATTAGTGAGCTGCGGGAGAGCTGGAGGAGCCGCCGAATCAGACAAGTGTGCCAGATGGCCTCAACATATCGATATCGGGAAATCTTCGGTTCTCCCCTTCGTCACTTCTGCACCTTCACTTTTATTCTCAAGTCAAACCATCACAACAAATCATTCCGTCTCTCTGAACAAACTAGCTACTCTACCCCATTTCACCTGCTAACCTCCTTGAGCCTCACCATGAGCGGCTTCTTCTCCCACAGCCCAAACACCCTCTGATCGAACCAATCAACCTTCTCATCAACCAGCTCGAGGTCAAAGTTGAAGAACGTCTTCGCCAGGATCGCCCGCATCTCGGCGTACGCAAGACTTGAGAGGGTCAGCTCCAGCACAACCAACACCTCGGGTGCCACTTACTTCTTTCCAAGACAGTTCCTTGGCCCATTCGAAAAGGGCATGAGCACCGACTTCTTGTCGTTCGCAAACCGCGCCTCATTGCCAATCCATCTCTCCGGAATGAACGACTCGGGCTCGGCAAAGTTCCGCTCGCTGTGGTACGTGGCGTACTGCGAAACGTACACCGAAGTCTGCCCCACGGCCGTCAGCATAACCATCCTCTTCTCCGGCATTGCCGCCTTACCTTGTCGGGCACGTAATAGCCGCTGACCGTCTCGCCTCCCTCGGGAACCCGTCGAGGGAAGCCCGTCGGAACCGGAGGGTACATGCGCAGGCCCTCGTTGAGCACCGCCAGCAGGTACGGGAGCTGCCCGACCCTCTCGAAGGTGATTTCATCCTGGCTCTTGAACTCGGTGCGGATCTCGGCGCACAGCTTCTTCATGGCCCCCGGGTTCTTGAGCAGCGCGTACGTCGTGCCCGACAGCATCGTGGCCGTCGTCTCGCTTCCCGCGACGAGGAAGAGGGCCGAGTTGGACGTGAGCTCCTTTGCCGTGAGCGCCTTGCTCTCGGGCTGCCTCTCCACTGCCGTGATGACGTCGGGCCGCTGTGTCTCCATGGCCAGGCGCTTGTCCACCCTTTCCGCCGTGAAGTTGAAGAAGATGATGTTCCCGGACAGCTTGCCCCTGTTGACAGCCCGGTTGTAGATGGCGTACATTGCTTCCAAAGCCTTGTAGTACCTCAGCGCCAGCGCGAAGCTGATGGCCCTTATGGACGCGAACACTCCGCTGACAAGCGCGTGGTAGTCATCCGTCTCCAGGCAGCCAAAGGGTTCGCCAAACGTCAGGTCGCCGATGATGTCAAAGGTGGTGAAGTTGTAGTATCGGACCATGTCCACGTCGGTGCCGGCCTCGACCTTTTCGTGCAGCCGCTGCACCAGCAAGTCGACGTAGCGCTGGATCAGCGGCTCCTGCTCCTTCAGCGCCTTGTCGGAGAAGGCGTGCGAGAAGACACGGCGCACCCTGGCGTGGTCGTCTCTGCCGGAAGCGAGCATCGACCGGACGCCGTTGGGGGGCGTCGAGTACCAATTCACGTCCTTGCCGAACTCGGCTTTCTTGGCGCCGCGGAAGCCGTAGATGTCCTGCCACGCCGTGTCGCCCGAGATGAAGGAAAGCTCGTTGGGAGCAATGCGGACGACGTCGCCATATTTCTTGTGCGCATCCACGACCCTCTGGTTGATCCTTCCGCGAAGCAGATCAAGCGCGTAGGGAAGCCGGCTGGCGGTGTGCAGCTTTGGGCCGGGGTAGTTTCGGAGAGGATGGAAGTAGACGTTGTAGATGGCGAGTCCGATTTGGTAAACTAGGGCCTACGGCTCCAAGTCAGTTTCTCCTTCATTGTCTCAAGCGGCTCAAGGCTCCACTCACAGTCACCACCGCCCCTCCCAGCAGGGTGGGAATGTTATAGGGGGTGAGCAGCTGGGAACCAGAAACAAAATCCATGGTGATAGGGATGCTCTGTAGCTTTGAGGGGGGAGATGATCAGTTATTTAAGAGACCAACCGTCACCAAGCTCGACCACCAACCTGTCGTCTTCGGACCAATTGGACGCACGAGTAAGCTTACGCTGACAGATCTTATGTTGAGTGGTTATGGATGCAGTTAGGCGCTCTTTGACGTCGTTAGCGTCGTTTTGGACGAACCAGCAGTCGAGCAACGGGAGACGCTTTGCGGGGCTTCCTATTCGGCCGAGGAACCCAGAGCCCGAGTGAAGGGGAAGCTCGGACGTGGAATCGGGAACGGAAACTAATCACTCCCCGAGCGGACCGCGGCAGATGTGCAGCTTGCCGGATATAAGAGACGCATGACCGGGGTTTGGTGCTACCAAGGGCGGGGTATATGAAACTACCCATCCGCCATCCGGCAGAAACATCATGGCTGCCCAGAAGAGCAATGCTTGCGAATTTTCGTCCTTGATCGGCATCTCGCCTCGCCCCCCAGTGGCAGGAAGTATGTACATATATGCTGGCACCCAAAGACCGAGCCCGAGCCCGAGCCCGCCAACGCGGTATGGGGCCTCGCTACTGCAGCACTGCGTAATTTTGAGACGGTGCACGCAATTAAAGCGGGGGTGGTTGGTGGTAACCACATAGGGTAGTTGCTGGCCAAAGGGCCATGGGGAATCCGGAAAGGTGCACATCCACAGCTTACCACGAGGCAGACATCAAGGTTCATACGTTCAAGCCCATCATCCTCAATGTCAGCAGTCAGATAATGAAGTATGTTGTGGCTGGTGGGGTTGCGCGGTGTGGTTACCCGCTAAAGGATCAACAAGACTTTTCCCGCGAATCAAAATTCTCCGCTATGGTTGCCAATTCAGGCCAAGGCTTGCTTCCTTTACTGCAGCTTAGTGCTGACTGATTCTCACTGTGGCGCCCGCCGCCAGACCGAAGTAGGTACCCCTGTCGACCTGTAAGAGGGAGCCAATGGCAATTGATTTTGAGCCAAGTAAAACCCAGACATTTGTTTGGCGAAAACAAATCAGCCCGGTGTCTCTAAAATACGGCTAACTCACTATCTCGCCTACAGAAACCTTGTAGGTGCGCTGGCAGCATCTTGAGCATCCAGTAGTCGTACTTGGCGAATAACGCTGCAGGCTGCAGCTTGGCGTACACAATGTATCACAGTCCGTCCCTCGTCCGTCTCCGTCCCTCGTCCGTCTGCGCCTTCCGTTCCCCATTCAGAACGACGACAAAGTATACTGACGTCGTAAGGCAGTGCCGGGAGGAATAGCTTCCAGAATTTAAGATGTGTCTCATCAACATCTTGGCATCCGCTACCAGCCTCGGAGAGTGGGCCGAGCATGATCACTGGATAGTAATCTTATCGGAGGTGCTTCTGGTAGTAACCTCGGCAGTCCTGTGCAACGCTCGCAAACATCTGAGACACAAATGCCTCCACTTCAAAAAAGCGGGCAAGACAACCATTCCCGAGGTCCAACAAGATTATTTGTTTTCGGTTGTACAGTACATGCAGCTATAGCGCGTAGGTGAACTCGGGGTTCTCCTTGTCCGTAAGGTCGAGCCATCTGCGCGCTGATGTCAGCATCACAACCGATGTATACAAAGGGCTGGTTAAACCTACTCTTGGTTCTCGAGCTTCACGTAGCCCGGGGCCGCTCTGACGGCAGCTTTCTTCTTGTTCTGCTGCCTGCAGTACCAGTAGATAAACAAGAGATCAACAAGTGCCAAGCCGTAGCAGACAAGAATGGTGATTTCAGCCGGCAGGTAGTTGTTGTTACGGAAGGTCTGCGGCCCTATGATGTTCCCCACGCAATACCCAATCAGGTACATGGCAGCCACGGTCGTTTTCTTGGTGTAGCCGGCTACATTTGTGGAGATGAGAGACAGCAGGGCGACAAAGGGCGTCGCAGTGGACTGTGTGAGGTAGTAGCCGATGAGACGGCCGACGTTCATGCTCTCCGGGAGCCCGATGATGAGAGCCATGCCGAGGATCCCGAGAAGGAGACCGGACGTGGAAACCAGAAGGCGGCAGCCGTACTTGTCTCCGATCCATCCGCAAGCAACCAGTGTGACGATTTCAACGGCGCCGCCGGGGGTGCCATAGAGGAGAGACTGCTCGGAAGTGTAGCCGAACGAGGTGATGAGGAGCGAGAAGAAGTTGGTGACGCCGCCTGAAGATGGTTAGCTCATGCTCCTACGAATGCCTCGGTGACACATACCGTTGGGAATGTCGGCGATCAAAGCATACCAGAAGAAGGCCCAAACCATGGGATCGGTAAGGGTTTCTTTGACCTGGTAAAACTTCCAGTGCTTGTTGCCAATGCCCTGCTGGTTGACACGGATGCGCTCGAGAGCCATGAGGCGCTCTTCTTTAGTTAACCAACGGCAATTCAGTTGGTTGTCCGGCATGATGAAGAGGAAGACGACGCCAACCAAAGCGGTCAGGATGCCGGTGACGATGAAGATGATTTTCCATGGCTCGATTGAAGATCCATGGATGGCCGTGCCGCGAGCGATGCCATACGCAACCAGACCACCGACAATCTGCACGAAGACTCAGTATGGTTTCCAGATAGTCGAGTATACGGTCGTACCTGTGCAACGCCATTGAAACTGAACCAGATTCCGGTCCTCAGCCCTTGCTCCTTCTTGGTATACCATTGGCTGGTGAACAAGGCAAAGCCTGCCGTGCGTCATGAGTTGTCTGCTCTGAAGTAGGAGAGAAGCTGCCTTACCAGGCGTCACGGCAGCCTCGAAAAGACCGAGGAAAAAGCGCACAGCTATCGCACCGCTGAAGTTGTCGACGGCAGCAAACAAAGCCAAAACAACGCCCCACATGATGATGTTGAATGCGGAGTATTTGCCGAGCGGGAAGTACTGGAGGAGGCGATTGGTTGGCCACTCCCAGGCGAGGTAACCAAAGTAGAACCTGGCGAGGGCGTAAGCACGGTGTTGGGTTTTGAGTGTATGCAGGCGAGTCTTACATGGAACCCAGCCAACTGTATTGATCAGAGGTGATGCCAATGCCGCCTTCTGCCCGTGGCTTTTTCAAGCCCATGACCGAGGCATAGCTGATGGTGGTCTTGTCCAAGTAGTTGAGACCGTAAACTATGCAGAGGAGCTTCGCGGGCATGCATGTCAGCTCGGTAAGCGCGAATGGAGCCATATGATTGACGAACCGGCATGAGATGCCAATCAATCTTGCGTAGTAAGCGCTTGTTTGTGGCTTCGTCAATGTCCAGGACTTGGCCCTGGTAACTGGCAAAAGCCTTCATGGCGGCATCGGCATCGTGGCTGTGTTCCAGGATCTGCTCCGACACACCGCCAGCAGTGATGCTGCCGTTGCGAATGGCGTCTTCGGAGATACCAGGGATGGGCTCCTTCTCGACATGGTGCTGCTTTGGCGTGTCGGCCATTGTGGATGTGGCGTTTTGGAAGTGATGGCGCTGCCAACGGGCTTAAAGTAGGAGCATTGGGCAGCCAAGGTGCGATAAGACTTGTATGTATCATGTCTTGGTGATAGTCAAGCATTGGGGCGACTCGGCGATAACAGCTGTGGCCCGTCTCTCTGCGCGGATAAGGGTATGTCGGATTTGTGCATGATCGGCTGGGCTGGTGGCACGAATGATGCGTGAGATGCGGGGTCCTCGGGACCTGGCAGACTACCCGAACGGGAAGGTGTTTAATTAAACTCACGTGTGCGCCTGAGATGCGTCCCGCCATGACTCTCCATCTACTTTTCCGTCAAACCATGATCTCGGTGACGCGGCTCCTCGGAAACACCCTATCGGAGCCGAGATGCTTGTTTCTTCAGACAACAACAACAACAACAACAACAACAACAACATTACATCGTTGCTCATGGATTTAATGGTTTTTTTCCTGACTGTCACAGCAGTTGCCCACTTCGTTCCAACTCCAACAACCATTGAACTTCATTGCAACTCTGAATCTAACCAAGACCTCGCCTCTCATTGCCACGCTCTCAAGTGTGACGTCCTCTATCCGCGCCGAACATACTCCTGGCACTCTTCGCACTCGGGCTCCGGACTGCAGGGCAGCTGCAGCTGTGGCATCGACGCAAGCTGCTTGAAATCCGACCTGACAGCTTGGTGGAAGCACTGTTCTCCCGCTGCCATGTCAGAGGGAGAGCGCTTACAGCTTGGTACCCGCATCCCCTGCCTCGATAGGCTGGTCTTGAGACTCTTCCACTTGGTAAATGTCCTAATACAGTCGTTGTGTGATGGAAGATGAGAAACGATGATGATGAACTAAGCTAAGAGACGCTGGGCCGTATATAAGATGCCCAGAGGTGGCCTAGAAAGATCGAGAGCCTGCCCTACCTAAGCAAACACCAGCGCCTACTAGCATAATCCATAACACGTTGCTCCTGTCGTGTTATGGAAGCCGCACAGTAAGACGGCGGATGTATTGGAGACTTGGGTCTCGGATGGTTTGGAGCCATGAGTCCATCACAATCATGCCATTCGCGTCACTGAAGCGGAAGTTGTGGCCCACATAGAAATACTCTGCTACCTCACGGTATAAGGCGCACTACTGACCGGAAGGACGTAAAGCTATATGTCATTAGGATTCTCCATTTGGACGAGCTTAGGGTTATTGAACTCGTCCCTAAAGACTAGCTCCGTGCTGTACCAGGATTAAGGTCCGTACACAAAGCATTTACGCACCCTTTTTTCTTTTTTTTTTTTCGTAGCTTCGTCCTGTCTTGTACTCCAGCGCCATACATGCCCCCCGAATATAGCACAGTGTCTCCCGTTCCCAAACGCTCCATCTCGCTGTCCGAATACCACACCCGTCCATTCCAACCCCATCCACTCGCCAAAATCTACTCCACCCCATACCGCTCCCAAACACCCCTACAACTCGCCCTCTTCCTCTCCCTCTTCCTCCCTACTACCCTGATTAACCCCCTTCTTTACCCCCCTTGTGGCGGTAGTAGTGGCGGTACCACTTACCACCACCCTCCGCAACGTCTCCTCATCAAACATTGGCACCGGCACCCACGGGTGGTGCACGATCGGCAGGTGCAGCGAGCCCCACGGGCTGACGTAGCCCGGGCTGATGAGCAAGGCGTAGGTCGGATAGTTTCTGCGGGGCGGGCGGGGTATCGGGGGCCCGTCGGCGTAGTGGTAGGCCCTGGGGATGACGTGGGCGGCTGGTGAGGGGGCCCCGGGGTAGGTGAAGAAGACGCCGTGGGGTGGCGGGAGGAAGGGCGCTGGATGCGGTGCGGTGGTGGTGGATGGCCTGCGCTGCTAGGGGGGGAGGTCGGGGTGGAGCTCAGAGTCTGAACCTCCTCCGGCTGTTGCGAAGGTCAGTCAGGTGTGATGAGTGAGTAGGATCGCGGCGCACTTACAAACTGCTGGGCAGACCTGCGCTGCCTGTAGAGCGCGAGGTAAGCTAGGTACCGCTCGAGCTCCTTTCTGGTGTACATGGATAGCTGTCAGGTTTGCGCAGGCGCATTGGGGTTGTTGGGCCTATGGTGTATGCATGTTAGCTTTGGGCGTGTCTGTGCCGTCTGCAGAGGTGATCAACATACCGGTAGCCAATTTGCTTGTTTGCGCGACGGCGTGACATGTTGAGAAGGAGCTAAGGCCGTTCGTTGGAGAAAGGTTTCCGAGAAAGAATTGGTCGAGTGAGGGTGGGTCGGGTGTACTTCTGATCGGGGGGTGGCTTGGAAGGAAAAGGAGAGGAAGAAGTTGTGAGCGGTCGAGGAAGAACAGTTATATGCGTCCCCTCGTCTAACGCGCGTGCTATCACTGCGCTAGCCGTGAGATTATTACTGGTTATGTCGGGCCGCTTGTTCCGTTGGGTTCGCCGTATGGAAATCTGCTTGCTTCCATCCACGTACTGCTTCAACGCCGCATAACTTGGGTATGGCAAACACCACTGCACGGGCATACCTAAAACTGCATTCAGACTGCCAGAACACCGCCTGGACCCTCATCAAGTCTATCATTGGAACGTGGTGGAAGTCCATTGTGCAACGCACAATCACACAAATGCAGCTTGGCGTCGCGGAACCACAGTGACTACCTGATCAGACATGCGGTTGGCTCACCTTCTTCGCCAGCTGCATCCTATGATGTCACTCTCTTCCACTATTGTGCGTCTGGTCTGCCGGAAGAGCCCACTCGTCATCTTCCTGCAGCGTCGGACATTAGAACTTGCACTCACGTGCCCACAGTTGGGTTCACTGCATCCGAATACATGCAAATTAGACCCAGGCGCATTCACAAACAGAGTCTGCATCTTCTCAGAGCTGATGAACCTTCTTAAGTGCATCAAATTCTAGGATGATGCTTTCGAACTTGCAACAGCCACTGAAGACAGCCCTTTCATACACCAACTTCGCCATGATCGCAAGCAAACCCCAGCAGTTCCCACGCATATGCGCCGGATCATAGCAGCCTATCTCGATGGTATCACTCTCCTAGATAAATTGACAATGGAGCGACCGCTCAATGCCATATGTAACAGACTTGAGGGGAGTGCGACTGCGGCGGCGCAGGTGAATCACGACATACATACATTCAATATAGTGTTCTCAGGTACTGCGCTCTATGCTACATCACAACCATATAAAGAGCCAGCCCAACCTCTTCAAGCCAAGATCCGCATGTGTGCGCGAATGCCTCTGTTAGTGATGTTCACTCTAATAAACCTACAAAGGTTGACCGTCACCACTTCGATGGCCCCTAGGTACGAGGCATCCGCGACGATAGGCGCGTCATATATGCATACGGGAGGTCGTGAAGCAACCACGGGCTCGCTTTCATCGTCTTCAAGTACTGCTATGAGGCATTTCGACATCCGGTGCCATTTGTCCTCAATGTTGCAAAGTGTAGTCCAACAAGATTGGTAGTGCGATTTACTTTAACGATCTCATGGATTGATGTTTATCCGATGTTATAAGAGAACGCCTTTAAGCTACGCTGCATAGTCAATCCTGTGAGCTCTTTGGAGGAAGGAATGGGAAGCGATGATTCTACTTAAAGGCCATGGTGTGTAAGAGGATAGCGAACGATGGATCTAGGAGAGCGGAGTAGAACTTGAAAACACCAGAACACCCACATTATCCATTCGAAACACTAAGCGCGCGCTACACGCGGGTTGGCTCGCGGAAACTCGCGGCCCTCTCTGACGTTGTGTCGCCATGAAGTGAGCATAGAATACACCCCTGAAGAGCCCAGCAGACCATCTCGCTTCGCCAGCATAACTGTACATCTGGCGCAGCACATCACCGCTCACTGAATTACGCCATCCGATCCTTCTCCTGCGCTATTTTGCGGCCGGTGCTTTTCTTCCTCACCCTTCCAGAAAGATTTGTTTCCCAAAGCTTCCGCCGAGCCTCCTCACGCACCGCAGCAACGGTCAAAATGAACGATGGGAGGATCTACCGCCACGGTTACATGCATCCGTCACCACGTCCATTTCCCATGTCCCCGCCGCGCAACCGTGCGAGCTTGCATGCTCGGGCCGTGGCGGCGGCCAAGGCGCGCGCGAGACGAACAGAAGAGAAAAGCCACACGGGCCCCACCGAAGTCCCGGAGCGGGGGATCCACTCTATGTGACGCACTGATCCGCCCATATCTCCGGCGTTTCTGCGCTTGTTCGTCTTCGTTTTCCGTCCTTCTTCCCAAGCATCGTTTCGTTCGGGAAAAAAAGCACGGTGCCAGGGGCACATCATCAAAGCGTCCCCACCGGCCTTCGTCACCGCAAAGGACACCAAAGAACGCATGGGCCCTCATCTCGTTTTACCTACTCACGTTCCCAACTCACCAACAAACCCATCGTCGGCATCACTTTTCTCGGCGCCGCTCATCGTCACTTGGTCATCACCGTGAACAGTGCACGCCAACCGCCCTCCCCCCTCCTCTCCCCCCAAAGCCAAAGAATCCTTCCAGTAGTGTTAAAAAAAGCCCACCAATTTTGGCAGCGAGGGAAATAAGAACAGCCGTGCGCCCTTCTCGGGAAAGGCGCCACGGCGCATCGGGGCCTTTCTCTCTTAGCGAAGCCTTCCAGAAAATTCAGGATCACCTCGGATCTGCATGAAGTGTGGCCACGCAATATTTGATTAAAAAGCGAGGGTAATAAGGACACGGCCCCGGGACCGGGGACGGTTGATTGACAATGCCGCCATCTCATCAATTCCAAGCGATCGGTACGGAGAAGAAGGATCGCGGGTTGGAGATGAGGAAAAAAGGGGGAGAAGGGAGGAAATGAGCAAGAAGAAGCAGCGGGACGAGGCTGTCGAAGGTTTGTAGTTCTTCATCTCCCGGTGTGCGCGCATCATCAATCGGGGGACCCCGGCGCATCGTCAGGATCTCGATAGAAGGAAAGAAAGGTGGTAGCCGATACGAGCAACCGTGGTGATGACTAGTCAAGGCTGCTAAGGCCTAGGGGGGCCATAAGGCCTCCCCGCTATTCCCAAGCAACCTTCTCATGCTGCACCACTCGGGCCTTCGAACAAGACCTGCCACGTCGTTCCTGCGTCACTTCCCGCCAACCAGGGTAATAGTCAAGCACGCTCCATCTTAACCGATGCTAGCTCGAAACACTTTTGATGGAAGACGTTTTCCAGAACATTTGTATTTGACATTTTCCCGAGAGGTTTTTTAAACTATTTGTATCTTGTGTTTTGACGTGTTTGTTGCTTCCGTTTCATATCAGAATAAGTGATATGCCGGGGATCTAAGCTAGATTATGAGGGTGTGTGTGTGTGTGTGTGTGGTAAGGACAGAGAGTGTGAGATGTAGCGGGTGATGCAGCGGTACTAAAGAGGAGGAGGAGGAGGTAATAATAGACAATACTAATGCTAATGCTATGCTTCGCTTGAAAGGAGGTAACGTCATTGGGTATCTTTACAAAATATGTATGGTTGTGTGGATGGCGTATGTTGATGCAGATCCAGGGAAAAGATGGTATGCAGGACAGACCAGATAGACATTGTAATGCATCCTGTGCTCGTCGTATCATATTTTTGGGGGGGTTCGTAGGTGGTTGAAGAATCACGAGCACTTCCACAGCTTCGCGATCTTTATCGGCGCTGACATGGGCCGCTCCTTCTCGTTGATGGTCGACATGTCGTCCTCGGGCAGCGCAACGCGGTACCGCCTCACGCTGCACGCGTCGTCATCCTTTTCGCCACCGTAGAAGGCCTGGCGCGGGGGACGGCGTGACAGCCAGCGGGGCGTGACGCGGCGCATGAAACCGCGGAAGCCCGTGGTGGACTTGTCGATTTCGGCGTACTCGCGGCGGCGCGTGGTGGGCGAGTTCCAGTGGATGACGGTGGGCGGTGGTACCGTGGGCGTCGAGACTTGGTGGTCCTCGTCGTCGTCACTGAAGGCTGCGACATCATCCAGGTGGGAGGAGAAAGTGGACACGGCCGGCGAGGGTATCGAGTAGAATTGGCGCGAGTCCTGGGGAGGGTAGTCGGCGCTGAAGCGTCCGAGGGGAGAGAGACGGGGCGACTGAGGGGCGCTAGAGTGGAAGAGGCTGCAGCTGCGGGAATGCAGTGCTAGCACCGAGTCGATGTCGGAGCGGCGCAGAGGGAGGTCGGCAGGCAAGCTGCGCACTCTGGTGGAGAGAGCGGGCCGCGGATAGACAGCTGACGAGCGGCTATTGGATCTGGCCGAGTGCTTGGAGTTTGGCCTGGACCGGCGGGTCTTCAGGGCAGGGCGTTCTGGCGTGGTGGCGGATGAGTGCCGGTCATTTCGCCTAGAGTCAGGCGTGCAGCGGCCGGGCAGGTGGGTGGTCGACTGTTCGGCGGTTTCAGAAAACGAGGAGCGGCGGACATGCTCAGGCTGGCTAGACTTTTGCTGGCGCGGGTACTCCTCGAAGCCGCTGTCGGTGCGGATCATGGGGTGGGAAGTGGGTGAAGTCTTTGGATAGGTCGAGGTTGGGTCATGGTGGGGTTGAGGTGTTGAGGCGTTCATCGGGGGTCGGAGCTGGTCAGCATCGTCTGGTGTGATTAGGTATAGGTATGTGGTGCGAGCCGGCGCACTAAAAGAGAAAACAGCCAAAAGTGGTGACCAAGATGGTAGGTGGGGGGCGTCTTTTTTATACGGCCAGGGGGGCGCAGCCACATATAAGTTTGAGTTTTGACGGCGGCTACGCGCACGAGCGGGTTCAGAAAGAATCAAATGATCGCTGCAGGGAAGTGGCAGAGGAAAAGGGAGCAGGCTGTGTGCGCACTACTGTACGTGCACTTCACCGCCATGCCATGTGGGGACGGCAAACGGCGACGACGGCGGAATGCGGGTTATGGATAAATGATGTTCGGCCATGACTCGAAGGAATCCGGCGTCTTTTGAATGCTGCCGGCGGCCTTCATCAGCCATCAGCTGCAGATGGAGGAATTTCACATGAAAGTCGTCGTCCGCGACAGTTGTACAGGCTGAGACACAGCAGAGAATGTCGCAGCACACCGCTATTGGGCAGCAGGCCCCAGAACAAGGAGCCGAGGTCGCAGGCTACGGAGCGGCATGCGCGATAAGGTTGCGATTGGTGCTTACTGGACAGGGTCTCAGGCGGGGGGGCTGTCAAATGGGCAGTGAAGAGGTCGAACGTGGCGGGAGGTTGTGGGAGCGTGACCAACTGAGTAACACAGCGGTACCGGCGCCGTTGTTCCTGGCCGCCGAACCATGCACGCCACCGGCTGAATCCTCCACTCGCAGCCTGGACATGCCCTTCACATGCACCCAATCCACCACTCGCCGCGTCCACGAGAACACCTCTTCCTCGTGCGTACCTGCGCCATCCCGGCCGCCATCGAGATGCGCGGCGTGATCACCGTCGCCAACCCGTCAGCCGTCCGGGGGGGTGTGCAGTCGAGAGACGAAGAGGAGACTGACACGAAACAACAAGAGCGGAGTCAAGGGAGATAGATATACAAAGAGAAACAGATGGAGTTGCGGCCCACTACCGGGACGTAGCCGACACTGTACAGTACCCGACACTCAGGCACGCGGCACTTATCCGCTTCCCGCCCCACGTCTCTGGTCTAACGACGTCAACCTCTCACATCCACCTGCGTCAAAACACCTGCAAGCCTCCCTGGACCCTTGAACGAACCGCAATCCCAAGCAAAAGAGAGAGAGAGAAAAAAAAAGAAGGGGAAAAAAAACAGCCCACCAACCCACACACCTGAAACCAACAACCATGCCATTCCTCACCATCGGCTACAAGCGTCTGCACTACTCCGACCACCCGGCCACCACCCCCGACGGCCTCACCCAAACCACCCCGCGCGAGACCATAATCCTGCACCACGGCCTCGGCTCGTCCCAAAACTTCTACGCGCCCATCATCCCCCAGCTGACGCGCGCCGGCCTCCGCGCCATCGCCTTCGACACCACGGGCGCCGCCCGCTCGCCCTACACGTACGTCGAGCAGACCGTCGCCGCCCTCGCCGCTGACGCCCTCGCCATCCTCGACGCCCTCACCATCCCCAAAGCCCTCGTCGCGGGCCACTCGATGGGCGGCCTCGTCGCCGCCCACCTCGCCGCCACGGCCCCCTCGCGCATCGTCGCTGCCGTGCTCGTCGGCCCCGTCTACCCCTCCCCCGCCCTCGCCCAAGTCTTCGAGCAGCGCATCGAGACGGTGCGCGCCCGCGGCATGGACCCCATGGCCGACACCATCCCCGGCGCTGCGACAGGCAGCGGCGCCTCGCCCGTCGCCCGCGCCTTCATCCGCGAGCTGCTGCTCGCCCAGGACCCGGCCGGCTACATTTCCAACTGCCGCGTCATCGCCAACGCCGAACGCCCGGCGTACGAGGACATTGCCGTGCCGTTGCTGCTGTTGGCCGGGGAGGAGGACAAGTCGGCGCCGCTGGACCGGTGCAGGCAGATGTTTGAGGAGGTGGGGACCGAGGAGAAGAGGCTGGAGGTGCTGCCGGGCGTGGGGCATTGGCATTGCATCGAGGCGCCCGAGGTGGTGGGCCGCAAGATTCTCGACTTTTACCAGGATATCCAATAGCTTGACACTCTCTCTTTCTCTGTGTGCGAACGGACCTATGCGAGGAAGGTTGTGTTGAGTGTGCATGGGTTGAAGGGGTTCAAGTCATGAAAAGACACGTATAGTCACTTTGATATTCAAGCCTGCATGCATGCGAACAGTAGAGTACAGACCCTGTACAGCAAAAGAAAAGGGAGCAAAGGAAGTCAAGAGTAGAAATAGAAATATACACGATTTCGAGGTGGAGGTGATGACTCTGGTCCTCTTTACACATCCTACCTCTCTCCCACCCCGTCTTTCTATATAAAACAAAAAACTTATTTCTGATTACGCTTTCCGAGAGAGGCCGTTGTTGCTCCTTCCCCCAAAACCCCGACCTGAACCCCAAATCCGGCCGTCCTAGCCAAATGCTAAACCCAAGAAGCAACAACGCAACGTTGTTTTGGAAATAACTCCAACCTCCGAAGCTCCACCCTCCCACCCCACCTTTGAACCCCCGCCAGCCAGAATGTTACCGCGCTCTGCAAAAAGTAAAATCCAAGAACCACGCTCTCTATGCATAAAACAGAATCCCAACGCATAATGCACACACACACACACACACACAAAATAAAGTCTGCTTTTCAAGTAACGCAAGAAAAGGAGAAGAAGAGTGAGGGGGAGGAAAGCCAAAGGAAAAAGAAAAACATGGCTGTGCATCTGTATGATTCCTTGTTCCTTGATTGTTCCATTTTGTTTGTTGCTTCCGTTGGGGGTATCTCGACCATAGTTGCTTTTTTCTTTGAACTACGCCACAACTGTAACATCAAAAACAAACGAGAAAGCGCTGCTGCTGTGCTTTGTTGTTTCTGTGTGTGTGGCGTCCAAGTGAAGGGGCTGCAGCAGACAGGAAAAAAAGCACACTTGAAGCCAGGTTCCGTGTCGTCGTCATGATGCAGTATGCGCTAGTAAACAAGAACAGAAAAGAGAAAACAAAATTCAGAGTCAACCTGATTGGGGTAACAGTAAAACTATAGAGTAGAAGAAGAGAAGAATGAAAGAGAATACAGTTCTCCTGGGCGTTTTACTTCTCGGCAGCCTTGTCGGACTGCATTTTAGCAGCTTCAGCGATGCGTTTCTCCGTGGATGGATCCCGGGGGGGACTGGGACGGCGTGGCTCGCCATTGCTTGTTTCCTCAGCTGTAGCGTTCGCCACCTTCTGAAGCTCGTCGTGGCTGTTTTGCATGGCAGGCTGGCCCGTGTCCCCCGTCAGAGTGGGACTCGAGTTGTCCACCTCCCTCGACTGGCTGGTGGCTTCTTTGAGAACGCTTTGGGCCAGCTCCGTGGCTTCTTGTTGGAGGTTGGGGATTTGTTTGGGCGACTGTGACAGGTATGACTCGAGCAGGCTCTTGAGCGTAGCCGCGCGGACAGGCTTTGCCAAGTAGTTGTTCATGCCCACCTCCAAACACTTTTCCTTGTCGCCACTGATGGCGCTGGCCGTCATTGCGATGATTAGGATATCCCGCACCGTCGTGTTCGTATGGCATCGAATCTCCTTGGTGGCGTCATAGCCGTCCAGAACAGGCATCTGAACGTCCATGAGCACAAGATGGAAGGGATCGTCGTCTGCGGCCGCCTTTTCCAGCGCCCTGATGGTCTTCTCGCCATCGCCAAAGGCTTCGCAGCGGAATCCCAACTTTTTGACAAAGGAAATGGCAATGCGCTGGTTGATGGCATTGTCCTCTGCAATGGCCACCCTGATCTGTTCCCGAGGGATCTTGGGGAGACCTTTGTGCGCTGAAGGCAAATTGGCCCGATCTGACTGCGTCTTGTCCCGGTTCTCTTCGTCCGATGTCGACGTAGGCGGGGAGCCAGCGGCGTCGACCGCCTGGTTCTTGGAGACCTTCTGGAACTGGAGCTTGAAAGAAACCGTGGTCCCGTGTCCTGGAACGCTGTTCAGCCAGATTTTGCCACCCATTGTCGTCTCAATGATGGCCTTGACAATGCTGAGCCCGAGGCCGGTGCCCTGATAGCTCCTGTTGCTGGCATCTTCGACTTGGGAAAAGGGCAGGAAGAGCTTCTTCTGCTGTTCCTCGGATATACCAATGCCCGTGTCAGAAACGCTGAAGTTCACGTCGATGGTGTCCACGTTATCCTTGAGCGTCCTGGCCTCGACCGTGACGGTACCCTTGGAGGTAAACTTGTAGCTGTTGGAGAGCAGGTTCATGAAGATCTGATGCAGCCTCACCGGGTCCCCGAGGACGAAAAGCTCGGCATCTATATCGAGCCGGATAACCGTCTCCAGACCTCTCTCCAGATTGGTGAATGAGAGAGCCCGAACCACCTCGCTGATGGTTTCTGTCAGAGACACGGGCACGGTGATCAGTTTCATCTTGCCAGCGTCGAGCTTGCTGAAGTCCAGCAGGTCGTTGATGACCGAAAGTAGCGTGTCTGCGCAGACACGGATGCTGTTTGCGTAACCTTCTTGCTCCGAGTTCAAGCTGCTGCCCTTCAGCAGCTCGCTCATGCCGATGACGCCGTTGAGCGGTGTGCGAAGCTCATGCGAGACGTTTGCGAGGAACAGCGACTTGGCTTTGGCGGCTTCCTCCTTCATCTTCATGTTCTGAACCGCCACCGCCTCGGCTTCCTTCGCCTTGATCTCTGCTGCCCGCGCCTGGGCTAGCGACTGCCTCTGCATCTCAAGCATGGCCACATTGCTGGCGCTGACTTCGCGCACCTTCTTGAATAGAAGAGCGTTTGCCAACGACACCGAGACCGAGTTTACCAGGAGGCGGAGCACAGTCAAATTGCGCTCGCTGAACTGGTTCGGGGCCCCCTCGCAGTAGATGGCGCCGAGGAGGTGGTCGTCTCCGTGGAGTATGGGAATCGCAATGACAGCCCGGCCGTCCGGATTGCGTCTCCGGTAGGCATCAGTCACGTTGGAGAATCTCTCGTCCTCCAGGAGGTTCTGCACAAAGACCGTCTCCCGGAAACGAAGAACGTACAGCATTACTTGCCTTGCAACTTGATCCTCAACAGACTCCAGAGTTTGACCCCCGGGATACTTGATGACGCCGTCGGGCCCGCCAGTGGCGGCGATGCTCCACCCCATCTTGTCTTCCTCAGTGACGATGGCTGCAAGCTCGGCGCCCGTCGACTCGAGGATGATCTCCGTCATCTTGGCCAGTAGATTGTCGACTTGCAGCTCTGACGCGAGGACTTGGCTGGACTCGAGAATGCCAGTCAGATCGATGACGTCCAGACCAACGGCAGAAAATCCACCCGGAAGGTCTCCTTGGTTGTCGGTTCGTCGGGGCAGCCCCACGGTGGAAGGCGGCGCAAGCCAAGCCTCGGTTCTATCCGCTGCGTTGACAACAGCAGATTGGCCTTCGTGTTTCTCAAGCTTGTATGCCGTGTTTCCCGTGTCGACGATGTCCGTTTGGCATGCGACGTCGACCTTGTCAGCCTCAGTGCCACTGCTCAGAAGCCATGCGAACTTCTCCGCAACGTGAGCTGACACGCCAGTAGCACCGATATTGTTGTAGCAGCGCAAGGCTTCGGCGACGAGACGCCGAGCTGGCCTACGGGCACAACGCCTCATGAGGAAGGAGGCGTAGAGCTCGTTTACTAGCCCTTGGTCCAGCAAAAACCCGTCCTGCTCTCCATAGTCTAGGGCATCTTCGTAGAGCTTCGACGCCGATCGGTGGTCGCATGTGAGATCCTGATACTCGGCGTCGAGAAGCGCAAGCCAAATGCGGTAGTTGACATTGTTGAAGCTAGCCGCAACCCGTATCTTTTCCGTGAATGATGAGATGCGCTGCAGCAGCGAAGCCTTGTCGGAACGTTCGGGATTTTCGCGGCAGGCGGCAATGTAGGATAGGGAGAGGAAGAAGAGGTTTGAGTAGTAGAGGCGCATGCACCAGCATCCCTCCATCATGGGCAGAAGCATCTCGCCAAGGGAGACTGCCGCCTCGATGTGCCCAAAGCGGTAGAGGCTCATGAGGACGTAGCTGAGGTAAATCGTTTTCGGCCGTTTTGGGTTCGAGGCGCGTTTTTCCACAAAGCCAAGGTACTCGGACGTCTTGTGGTTTTCGTCGCTGTGGACCTGCTCGGGGTCCTTGTTAGAAGTCTTGCCTTGGAGAGCGCGGGCGTACTGGCGTGCCGTGATCAGGAAGACGCCTCCACGAAGATCCTCTTGCCATTGCTTGAACTCGGCAGGCGCGTCGTTGATCCACGCTTCGACTTCGGAGATGGGGAAGGCCGACCATAGCTTGAAGCAGGCGACGATGCCCAAGTTGAGGAGAGAAAGGATTCGGTCGGCAGATATGATGGTGGCGTTCATTGCCCGTTCCAGAATGGGGAGCTGGTCACGAACATGGGTCTGCAAATGCCCCATGAAGACGGCGTGCAGCGTCTCGCCTCGGCCAATGATGTACATGTCGTCGGAGAAAGTCGTGAACATTTGCTTGGCGATTTCGCCAATCTCGATGCCAAACTTGGTCATTCCAAAGCGCCCGGCTGCAATGCTGGCGAGGTGCACATAGCCTAACGCAGCCTGAGGAAAGGTTCCGCGCGTCATGTGCAGATCCACCATGACCATGCTCATCTGGTAGAATAGCCTTGAGTCGGTCCAAAAGGCGGCGCTCGCCATCTCGACAAGAACAGCGCCCATGGCTAGAAGCGTCGTGTCCGTCGACACTGGCCTAGACAGCAGCTTCTCCTTGTCGAGTTGCTGCAAATCAGTACACATGGTCTGGAATCGAGCATCGCACTGCTCCCATGATTGGTCCTGAACTTGGAAGCCCAGCTCGGCAAGGCATTGCTTCAAGGCTTCAAAGGCCGCAAAAGAGTCTCCCCTCATGGCATAAATGCGTGACTGCAAGACCCAGCTGGGCGCTTTGTCCACTGCCGTCTTCGCATTTTGGAATATGGTCTGGCAGAGGCCGAGCGCTGGCTCGAAGAAACCTTGGTACCAGTAGCACTCGGCAGAGCGGGTGAAAATGTTGAGGGATTCGCGGTAGTCAACATCTTCCGCCGGCTCGTCCCATGGGTTGTCCTGAAGGAGATTGAAACACCGCGTGTAGTAGAACAAGCCGGTGGAGCGGGCCCCGGCATCACAGGCATTCTCTGCTGCTTTCTGGAGTGTGTTGCGGTAGAGAGAGCGACGTGCAACTCTGCCTCGGATGAGGTCGGCGGCGCATGCAACGTGTCTTGCTCGCGTGAAGAGGGACTTGGAACTGGTCGTGGTGTTGTCCTGGAATTCATGCTCGATCATGGTCTTTGAAATGGCAAAATGCATTTCAGTCTGGTTAAAGTTCTCGCTCTCGAGCAGGGACTGAGCGGCCTGCATATAGCGGTCGTGCGAGAATCGGAAGCGATCCTCATCATCGCCAGACATTATGATGTAAGCTGCCATGGCTCCATCTATCCCCATGACGGCATCTTCCGACGTGATCGGCAGACCCTTTGCATCGGCCGCATGTTCGCCTCGCATCAGCCGCTTGATGATGGTAAAGGAGAAGGTGCTGCCAATCAGCGACGCCCAGGCTAGCAGGTAGCGAGTAACTTGGGGGAGCTCCTGCAGACGCTTGACGATGAAGTCGTTGTTGATGCGCGAGCCATACGCCGTCGACTTGAACTCGGCGAAGACCTTGTCGAGGTTGTAGTGCCAGGCAGAGTCCTTCCAGGAATAGTAAATGCACTTCTTGCGGTAGCAGGCGTCGAGCATTTCACGCACGAAGAAGGGGCTCCCTCCAGTCTTCTCCTGAATGGTCGCCACCAATGGCAGGCAATACTCGGGATCTCGGTGCAACGTCTCGGCTACGAAATTGGCAGTGTCGATTTCCGTGAACGGCTTCAGGACAACTCTGTGCATCCTTTTTAGAATCAGCTCTCTACACACACATGTTCATGGCCCGCAACTCACTTGGTCGCGCCGTCCAGCATGGCCTTCATGGCCGGCGGCAGTTTTGCTTCTTCCCGATACGTCAGAATCAAGACAAGCGGTAGTTTGTTGGTGACGACGGACTGGATGAGCTCCAGGCTCTCCTCGTCGGCGAATTGGAGATCGTCAACGCAAAAGCAGATGGACTGCTGCCTGGCGAGCATCTTCAGGACATCAATGAATATGCCCAGCACACGCGATGTATTGCGGCCGGTGATGGTGGTCGAAAAAGCACGTTGGTGGGCAGCATCAGGGGGCGGCTTTGTCGGGGTGCCGAGCAGCCACTCGGGCAAGTCCAGGTACGAGTGTAGTATGTGCCAGACGGACTGCACGTGGGCTCGGACGTTGTTATGAAAGTCCGTCGAGATATTGGACTCGGAGAAGATCTGGCGGAAAAGGGAGGACATGAGCCTGAGCACTGGCTCAAAGGGGGCCCTCTTCGCTTGGTCAAACTGGAGAAACAATCAGATCTACGTCGGTGCGAGCCGGCCCTGTGCAAGGTTCAGGGTTGCGCGTACGTACCTTTGTAGTTGCGAAGTAGAAGCCACGGCCGCGCACTACAGGCTGCACTGATTGGATCAGGCTAGACTTGCCATAGCCCCCTGCTCCCGACACGACGATCACCTCGCAGTGCGTCTTCTTCCTGTACCGATGCGTGTTTCTAAGGTGTTGGGCCGGGTCGTCGTGCGACTGCTGGCCCGACGACGTGCGGCGGTTCTGGGAGTCGCCGCTCCAGTTGGATGAGTAACTCTCGGTCGAAGGCCGATGCTCGGATGGCTCGGCCTGTGAAACGGACGCTTCTGAGTTGTTCCGAGGCGTGGTGCGCGACTCAGTTCGAGCGTGGTCCGACCCTCTGGAACTGGTGCTCTCGGACCGCATATCGACGATGTCTTCGAGTGGAAGATTGTCCAGCCGCGAGCTTAACGATGATCCAGACGACCCGAAACTATACATGCTTTTTTTGACCGACGGATGCTGGCTGCGCGAGACTTTATCCACCACTTCCAGGATGGTCTGGCGCTCCATGTCACGGCCAATGAGCCGCGAAGGCAGGCTGAAGAAGCTAGAGACGTCCTTGGTGGCAACCTTGAACGACTTCAACAGCTCGACGTCTCCGTCGCACAGGATGTTATACAATGTGTGCAAGTCGGACTTGAGTCCAGACACCGAGTTGTACCGCTCCTCTATGTTCTTCGCAGTCATCTTGGCCACAACCGCCGAAAGCGCTTCCGGCACATCCAACCTCTTGGACGACACCGGCGAGATGCGCCGCGAGAGGACGCTCTGCATTATTTCCAGCGGCCTGTCGCCCTCAAAGGCAGGCTCGCCCGTGAGCATCGTCTGTAGAAATTTCGGTCAGCCCTCGACGTCACAGAAATGCAGATGCCCAAAAGCCTTACCCAGAATAGAATGCCTAGGCTGTATATATCAGTCCTCGTGTCTGGCTCGGCCGGCAGGCGCCCCGTCTGCTCGGGCGCGATGAATTGGAGCTTGTGCTCGACGCCGATCTCGCGGCTGAGCGTGCTCCATCCTGCAGACGTCAAGCCGTTCTCGAAGCTCCTCGAGCCCGACCCGAAGTTTAGCATGCGCACCTGGCCAGTGTCCTGGTCGAAATGAAAAGCATCGCCGCGGATCTCGCCGTGTACCAACTTCTTCTCATTGTGCAGGATTTCCAGGCACTCGGCGGCGCCCGTTGCGAAGCGCATGAAGAGCTGCAGAGGAATCTGGACGCAGTCCTTGGTGCCGGGGGGGGCCTGCCACTTTGCAATCCTGTAAAAGGCCGGGCCGAGGTCGACGATGTCGCGCATGTAGTTGTCGCCAGGCGACTCGAAGATGGACACGATGATGGTGTCGTTGCCCGGCCGGGCTGGCAGACGGACCAGCTCGATGGGGCGCACAAAGTGCTCGCATTCCGGGTCACATTCATTGACTATGGACTTTGCCAGGGCGAACTCGCGCTCGAGTCGCAGGACGTGGTTGGAAACGCGGGCAATGACGTTCCGGCCGTTGACACGGGCATCCTGGGCCAAGGACGCGGCGTTCGCCTCACTATTGGACGAGCGATGGCTTCTCAGCGCGGGCTTGGGGTCGGAGCCGGAGCCCTGGGAGAAACTGTGCGAGGTTAAGGAGCGGTTGGGGAGTTGGGCGGCCGACTTGACGGGGTGCTGGACCCCGAAGAAGTGCCAGTTGTCGTAGGACTGCAGACAGGCTGATCAGCTTGGGCGGGCGCGGGGGATTCGGGAGGGCGCGTGGGGACGCACGCTGTGGAAAGGCTCGGCGTCGGCATCCCACGTGTATCCTGGCAGTTCGGCCAGACGCAGCAGCACCTGGCGGGCGGCGCGGCCTTCGGACGGAGCTTCTTCGTCCATTGAATCGAGGGGCCTGGCTTAATTCATCGTGTCGCGGGCGGCGGGATGGAAAAGGAGGGCATGGGACACGGGGGCGGGGGGCTGAGACGCGGCGAGGGGGGAAACAAGGACTGGAGGGCCGTGGTGGCGAGCTCTGGTGGTGTTGAAAGCTTTCGGGATGCTTGGAAGCAGGCTGTTTGCTGGTGCAGCTTGGCGCGCCTTCTCTCAAACGTCACCCGAGCCGCATCGCTATCCATTCCCGCGCCCGAGTCTGGAGATCTGCCCTAAGGACTCCACCGCTGCTTCACGCCCATTACTCAGAGGCCAGAGAGGCTCCAGTCCATGTGCTGAGATCGTCAGAAGCCACGCCGGCTTCTCCCCAGCCCATGCACCACCATGGAGTCGCCCGATGAGAACGGCTTCAACCATGCCGCCGACGCCCCCCAGCCCCGCCAGCTGCCCGCCGACCTGCCCCGCTCGCTCGACGACCGCAAGCCCTCGCCCCAGATTGCCGGGGAAACTGAAATATACGATGCTTGGCAGGGTGCGTTGCCCGTTCCTCCCATTGCTTGCTTTTTGAATCGTGTTAACCGCCGTGGGTGCCGGTGCAGGCCAGTCGCAATTCATATCCAACCCGCTCCCTCCCAAGCCCCTCAACTTCAACCTCTCGCTCGACGGCCCCACCGACGCCAACCCCTCGGACAAAGAGACCGACACCCGCCTCAACGAGATGATTGAGCGCCAATCGCGCCTCAAGCACGACAGCATGAGCGAGGGCCAGGAGGACCAGATCGTCAAGGACGAGAAGCTGTCCGACGCCGAAAAGAAGGAGATTTTGCAAAACTCGCTCAACCTCGCCGCCTCCAACGGCGACTCGGCCACGGTCGAGCGCTACGTCTCGGGCAATGCCAAGGAGTTCATCGACGTCAACGCCGCCGACAGCGACGGCACTCCGCCGCTCATCTACGCCGCCTGCTTTGGCCACGAGCACGTTGTCGCTGCCCTGCTGGACGCCGGCGCAGATGTCGACGTGCAGGACCGCAACCGCTGGACTCCGCTGATGTGGGCCATCACCAACCGCCACAAGGCCATCGCAAAACTGCTTTTGGACAGGGGTGCGAAGCCCGAAACCGCGTCGTCGTCGGGCAGGACCGCCTTCGATTTTGTTGCCCCTGGCAGCGAGCTGCAGGACTACCTCCACGAAAGCGGCTACACCATCGGCAACGCAGGTGTCGGCGGCGGCGATGACTTCTACACGGCAGGCTTTGACCAGGACCGCTTTGAGGAAGAGATGGCCGAGAACGAACTGAGGCGACGGATGATGATGGAGAGCGCTATCAATTTGGAAGTGGACCTGGGAAATCTGGGCATTGACGAGCAGCCCGAGGTTCGTGTTGACTTTTCCCAGTGTTTTGTACGCGAGAGTGCTGACTCAGGCAGACGCCCGAGGACTTCGAGGAAGGCCAAGAGTTCGTGTGGGACAAGTGCCTCCACGACCAAATGTTTGTGTTCCAGGAGAACGAGCTGGACCGCATCCTGGACATTGTCATCACCAACATGACGCCCACGCGGTCGCCCTCGCAAAAGCCGGTTCCTGCCAACATCATCTTCCTGAGCGTTCGCTATGCCCACTACCATTCCAGCGAAGAGCTGCTGGAACAGCTGCTTGTGTCGTCAATGGACAAGATCAACGACGTGGTGGAGAAGCACCAGTGGGACATGACGATGCTGGCCTTCTGGATCTCCAACTGCACGCTCTTGCTCTACTACCTGAAGAAGGATGTGGGTGTCGTCCAGGCAACGGTCGAGTACCAGTGCCAGATCGCCGAGCTCATCAACGAAATCTTCATTCTGATCATCCGCGATGCCGAGCGTCGCATGGACAAGGTCCTGGACACCGCCATGCTGGACCACGAGACGATTCCCGGCTTCGAGGACGTCAGCTTTACCGGAGAGTGGAGGATCTTCAAGACCAAGTCGAAGCCGAAGCCGCTGGAGCCGTTGGAGAAGCGCTTCAGGCCGCCCTCGCCGAAGCGTAGAGCACAGGTGTCTCCACGGAACATCACCTCGCTCCTCTCGTCGACGTTGTTTGTGCTCGATCTCTACGACATCCACTCTGTCATTACCGCTCAGGTCCTGTCTCAGCTGCTGTACTGGCTTGGCGCCGAGCTCTTCAACAGGGTCATGTCGAATAGAAAATACCTGGCACGCACCAAGGCCATGCAGATTCGCATGAACGTGTCGACGATAGAGGACTGGGCTCGCCAGAACAACCGTCAGCCAGAGCACTTCGAGAACGGCGGGCTGACGGCCACGGGTGAGAACACAATGGACGCTGCACGGAGGCATCTCACCCCGGTCATCCAACTGCTGCAGTGGTTGCAGTGTTTCTCGTCGCTTGGCGAAGACACCGAGTCGCTCAAAGCCACGCTCGAGCAGCTCCCGCGCCTCACGCCGCAGCAGGTCAATCACTCGGTCAAGTACTATCGGACAGAGGTCGGCGAGAAGACGCTCCCCAAACCTGCTCTCAAGTTCCTCTACAACCTGCAAAAGGAGGTTGCCGATCGGCGCATGGCCAAGCACACTCGCCAGTCACTCCCCCCGCAGCTGCCTTCGGACGGCGCTCCCACTTCGCCCACGACGGACCGGCCCATGTCACCCACACCATCGCTGGCGCCTTCGCTGGCCACGGTCGCTTACGCAGCATTGGACGAGGAAGAAGATGCGCCCGAGAATCTGCTGTTGGATCCAGCCTTGATGTTGCCCTTTTCGCTGCCCACGTCGACCGACATGCTCGTCACGTACGGCGCAGGTTTCGGAGGGACGGACCGCGAGCGCGAACGCAAATACCTTCCCACGGTGCCGCCCGAGTTCCTCACCAAACTCGAGTTCAGCGGGAACAACAAGAAGGACATATACGCCGATGCCAGATGGAGCGATGACGGAGAAAATGCCTGAAGGCGGAAACGAGCATGAACGAGATGGCACACCCTCGCTTTCTTTTTTCTCTCTCAAATCGACGACGACGCTTGCGAGCGTGTGTTAGTAGGACGTGTACGGATGGACGAATGAATGCTTTAAGGGAAGGGCTAGACGAATCAACAACTGCTGCATCGGGACATGGAGTTTTCTGCCTACCACCGCTGCAATGACTTTAACTTTTTTTCCTTTGTCATTAATCTTCGAAGAGAAAGGAGGGAGGCAACTGCGCACTTCTTTTTTCATTTTAGTCGTTTCCCTTGTCGAGCCTCACTTGTCATCCGTCGCTGGACAGGTTGGTGGTTCTGCTTCTCAACTTCCCCCTCGTGTACCGTGCTGGTATTCTTATACCTAGGAGTGAAAGGAGACTGTTTTTTTCCAAAGAACTTTTGGCGGCTTTGGCTGGTGACTTGCCGCACGTTGCAGCTGCCCGTGTGTCTAGTTGCCGCTGTATATTGGATGCATGCATCAATGGAGCAAGCACAGCGTGCCTTGGGCAAACGAAAATGAGACGATGCTCAACTCTACCTCCGTTAATTCTTTGTCGTTTGCTCTAGTCGGCATCGCTTCACCCCCTCCTCTCAAGTGAAACAATTTATTCCTGCCCGTGTGCGTTCGGCTCAGGGCAGAATGATTTGTGCATGCGCGTCAAAGGGAACTCTTCCCGCTCACGTGGCCCCCTTCCCCTTTTTTCTTATTCCGTTTCTCAGGGCAATCCTGTCGTCGGATCGTCAACACGCGCCAGGTTGATGGGATATGACGTCAGTCCGTAAGGTTTGGCCAAGCTTTCAGACAGGGCCACAGGGCAATGCCAACTTGTGATCGGCGTTGTGCCAAATTAACTTGCATATTAGCTCCTCTAAACCCGTTCGTTTCGGAAACGCTCGGCCGAGGGTCTAGACTACTTTTCGCCGCCGGCCAACGTTTTCCCTAGGGCGTTGGGCTATGTTTCTTTGTTGATTGTTTTGGCGTGCGTGGCATGCAGCCAAGTTTTAGTTACTTTGGCTTTGCAACGTCATTCGCGTGCGCCATAGTTCTGACCGTTGCTGGAGGATGAGCCGGTATCCGAAGATGGCGTTGATGCCAAGAGAGACCCCATGGGGTGCAGGAGAGCAGGAGGCAGTGGAGTTTGGTACCGATGCTGCTGGGCTGAGGGAAGCCAAGGGAAGAATGGGGTTTTTGGGGTGGGCATAGAAGGCTGTGCTGCGGTGCGCCGACTTACGACGCGTTATGCTGACGCCGTGGCGAAGGGCAACAGCTATATAAGAGAAGTAGTTGGGGATCTCACATCAGACATACATTAGAGCAACGACTCTTCACGTTATACAATTCCATTGCTCCATCGACGGAGACGAAATCCATTCATCTGACCAAATCAAACTACAACGAAAGGTCACCAATTACGTCGACCACCAAAGTCCTCATCCTCACCTCTCCCTCACACAAACACACAAAGTCAAAAACAAGCTACCCTACACACAACATGGGCTGCGGACCGTCTCGTCATCGCCGAGGAGTCTACCACGCTCAACCAGTCTACATGGAACCCGTCGGTCCGCGCTTTGCCGGTCGACACGGAGGAGGAAGGTGCGGTCCGCGAAGAGGGGGCGGCGGTATGGGATATGGAAGGAGACCTGTATATGGAGGCGGGGGAGGGTATGGGAGGAGGGGGAGGAGGAGATGCTGATGGGGTGCTGCGAAGGAGTGAGAACGGGTGGTATGACGCTGTTACGAACGCCGAGATGATGAGTGTATGATAAGGAAGGGGCATCCCTCTCTACACGAGAAGGTACAATATAAATGTGTTACCCGTTTGTTTCTGTGTATCATAGAAAGCACAAGTGATGCGAAGAAACGCTAACTCTGAGCCAATCTCAACGTGATGACTTGTGAAAGGTGACTTCGCTCCAAATCCATCCTCTATAAGCAAAACCGTCGCATGCTCGCCTCCCCGAGCCGGCCCATTACCCTTACATGCGCAACCCGCATTCAATTCCGTTCGATACACACCATTCCGAAGACCAAATGCATCAAGACAGGTATGCCGAACTTATCGAGAGAACAAACGCCGTAGAACTCCTCGCCATGATGCCTCTCAGCTCCTTATTTTTTGACCAACCAGAAGAAACAACAACCACTCCCCCCTCTCTCAAGCCCCAACCGCCCTCGTCGTGCTCTCCCAGAAATCCAGCGACAACTGCGCCAAAAAGCACGGAATCTCCTTGCGCTGCTCGACCCAAAACTCAATCTGGCCCTTGATCTCGTTGGCAAACACGCTCTTCTCGCCACCGCTGACCTTCATCGTGCCGCGCTCGCCGTCGAACACGATGCTATTCTCGCCATCATCGTCGTTACCCGGGTAGAAGAGCGACGTCACCTTTACGCGGCCATTGGGCATGATGTCCAGCTTCCAGCCGAGCAGCGACGCCACGGCTTCGCGGAACTCGAGCGCCTTTGCCGACCAGATTTGCTTGAGTCGCATCGTGCGCTTCTCCTTGTCCGCGATGGCGCGGTGCAGTTCGTCTATCTCGGTGCGCGCCGCTTCGAGGCTGGCGTGCGGCACCACGCCCGTGGTTGGTGGGAGCTTGCCTTCGAGCTGCGTGAGGAGCGCCTTGTTCTCGTCGCGCAGCGTGCGGACGGTGCTGAGCTTGAGGGCTTCGGCGTCGGCCGTGGGGTTGGAGCGGAGCTCGAGGACTCGGGTGCGCGAGCTCTCCTTGAAGGCTTTGAGCTGCTTGTCTTGGGCCCGGCGCTCGCTCTCCAGGACTTTCTTCTCGGTTCGGAGTTTGCTGATTTCGTCCTGGAGCTGGCGGTTCTTGCGTCGAAGTTCTCCGAGGCGTTCGTCATCGTCTTCGTCGCGAGGTCTCTTGCTGCCTACGATGTGGATTTGCTTTGTATTCGCATCTTCAGCGGCTGAGAGATCTGCGTGGAGAGTTTGGATCTCGGCGCGGTAGTTGTCGATCATCTCTTCCAGCTCCTGAACGCGTTGCGACTTCTGCGCGTCGTAAGTCTCCGGCTGGAACTCGTTCTCTTCGGCATCGAAAGCTTTCAGCTGTGCTCGAAGATATTCCACCTCCTTCACGGCTAGGGTCCGCTGGCGCTCTAACCGCAACCGCAACTTGCTATCCGAAGCGCTGCCAGCGCTCTTCAGCTTCTCCAATTCTTCGTGGAGCTTGCCCTTCTCTTCTTCGAGTGCCTTGATAGTCTCGTCCCTGGCCGTCAGTTCGGGTTGTATGGCGCCCAGACGATCAACCAGTGATGCCGTCTCCAGTCTTTCCCTTACGAATGCTTTTGCCAGGTCTTCGGGCGACTTGAACTGAAGTTCGCCTTGCGCCTGCCCTTCCAGATACGTCGTCCATGCCCTCTTCTCGTCCTCCAAGAGCTGCTTCTTCAGTTGCTCCTCGCTCAACTCACGCCGGAGGTCCTCCATCATGCGAAGTCTGTTCTCGAGCGCCAGTTTCTCCTCTTCAACCACTTCCACGCTCTTTTGAACCTTACGGAAGTTCTTCAGTTCCGCTGCTTGCTCTCGGTTGATTCCTTCGAGCTTCCTAATGTGCGTAACCTGCTCCGAGAGCTCCCGTTTGATGACCGTGAGGGTGTCTTGGTCCCCTGACTGTGCCTTGAGACGGATGATCTCGCTCTCCATCTCGCCGGCCTCCGCCTCGCGCTTCGACAGCTTCTGCTGCGCCGTCGTCAAAGCCATGACTTGGGTGTCTAGCTCTGCGCGTAGCTCTTCGAAGGAATCGTTCAAGGTGTTGTACCGCGTCTCCAGCTCCGTGTACTTGCGCTGGCTCTGGCGCTCTAGCGACGAGAGCTCGTTCTGCGCCTCGTCGGCATCCTCCTGCAGCGACGAGTTTCTCTCCTGCAGCGTGCGAACTTTGCGCTCCAGGTCGAGCTTCTCGTTGGTGGTGCGTGATTGAGTTTCGTTTGCTTCTCGCTGCAGCGCATCGTATTTCGCTGCTGCCGCTTTGCTCGCTGATTCGGCCGCCTAAGCCCTAAGTTAGCCGTGTTTCTCCTAATATTGCGCGCAGCTGCAGCTAAACGCAGCTTCACCCACCTGTGCGCGCCTGTACTCTGCATCCGCCTTGTTCTGTGCATCCCGCAGTTCTGCCTGGTGGCTGAGCGTAGTCATCTCGCGCTCCTGCTTAAGCGATTCGAGCTCATAATGTAGGGTGTTGATCTGCGCGCGCAGGTCCTCGTTGCCATGGTCTGCTGTTGTCAGCGAAGGCTCGCACAACGTCGATGCGAGAAGGAACGCACCTGGTTTAACAACAGACTGCCTCAGTGTCTCGCGGAATGAAGGTGCGGGCGCGGGTGGAGAGCCGCCGGTCTCGCCGGTGAAGAAGTTGAAGGACGGTTGGTTCGTGTTGCGTGCCATGGCGGTGTTGGTAAACAAGTGGTTGCGTCGGCAGCGGCGTGGGTGGAGTTGTTCGGGGGAGAAGGTACGGGGACAATTGAGGTGAACGCACTTGGCTCGGTCATCGGACAGCAGGTGTTAGCCGGTCGCGAGTGCGTGGGCAAGCGCAAGGCTTAAACCTCTTGTGCAGGTCGGTGTCGCGAACAATGCGACAGATGAGCGGGCGATGCGGCGTGAATGGAAGAGACGGGTGGCCCGAGCTGCGCGCGGCTTCACGTGCCTCTGTCCACCCCGGCCTCTCTTCCACGTCCGACCACACTGTGTCATCTTCATCTATTTCCATCAAATTTCTTTACTTTTACTGGTAAACAGCTTCGGCCAAATGACGTTGGTGTTTGGATGGAGGATTCAGCTCCGCGTACGAACTTACGGATCAAGCTGCTTGATCAAGGCAAATAACTTACTCATACCATGGGGAGTTGAAGCATTCATCCGGACGTTTATGGCATCGACAATGTGCTCTCCCGTCCGGATTAATGCTTCAACTGCCCATGCGGATGCTCCACAGCTCGAGAACCGACCACTTTTCACATCGTAATTCTCATCAGCGGAACAATCGCTAGAATCTGATCACCATTGGAGAACAGCAGCCTTTTGTTGAATCACATGGTCTGATTGCTATAGAGGTGTTCTTCCATTTCCTTTTCCTTTTCAGTAGCCATCTGAGCAAAAATCCTTCCACATCAAACAACCCGTTCCCCATCTGTCAATCCATGATCTGCTGATTATAATACCCGTCATTGAGTTGCCCCTTCCTCATGAAAACCTTGTCGTAGCAACAAACCCCATTCGTCAGCAAAAGAAGCTCATTCATCGGAAAAGAAAGCCCATCCGTCGCCAGAGAAATCCTTTTCATCTACTCGGCATTTTCGCGGTCAAGGTCAGTGAACAAGTCAACAACGGTCGTGACAACCTCAGTCTCCTCTTCGAGAACTTCAGCAACGATGAACTCAAGGATCGAGCGAAGTCTGGCACGTTGGATGAGGAGAGACGTGATTGTCGACTTAGCATCCTGCAGGTACGTGTAGCGCATCCTCTGTCTCTCGATAGCCGCATCAAGACGACGAGTGTAGTGTTGTTCAACCGATGCCGTGCGATCCTGCTCATGCTCATCGCGAGCGAGATTGGCCAGACGAGCAAGAGCGCGGTCCAGGTCGCCCTCGATGTCTTCCTGCCAGTCCGTGTGCTCACGAACTCCATGGAGAGAGAGTGGCGTGCTCGAGCGGCTGACCATGGTAGGGCTGCTCTGCAGCACCTCAACGTCATTGTTCTCTCCTGGCTCTCCAACTTCCTCAGCAAGAGTTGAGGCAGCCGAGCTTCTAAAGCGTGTCAACAGCGTATCAGACTGGCGAAGACGTGAGGAACTTACACTTCAGAAGAAAGCTCCGGGAGGCGATCAAGAGCCTCGTCGATGGTCGGCAAGATCCGTCCAGAAGGAGTACGAGGCGCAGTGGGCGTTGACGTGGCCGGCGTGTTCTCCGGTGCGATGGTCGGGCATCCGATCAGACCAACGTTCACGGCGTTCAGATCAAGGTCGGTTGTGTTCGCTTGAAAGACTTGCTGGCTCGGAGGCGGAGGACTGGCACCCGCCATGCTCAGCGTGTTCGAACGAGTAAGGATGGGTAGCGGTCCATGATTGAATAGACCGAATGAAGGGAACATGGTGCTGAAGTCAATCTCGTTACCTGTTGAGAAAGTTAGACTGAAAAGTCATCGATAAGGGCTTGAGATCAACTCACTCTCAGTGGTGGAGGTAGGATGGGTGGAGCTGGCAGGACGGGTGAGATCACCGATGCCAGACTGGCCAGAGAAGGGAGTCGACGAAGAAGACGCTCCGGACATGGTTGCAGGCAGTGAAACTAGTGGACGTTATGAGCTCATGAGTGGGCAATGGACGTACGAGAGGAGTGAGCTCAGGGACGGCGACGAGGCTTACCTTGAGGAGGAGGATGACGGTCAAGATCGCTCAGGTCGAGCTTGGGTGGGAGGTTCTCGGTGTTGACGACGGCTCAGGGTGAGAGGTGAAAACGGCTTGGCTGTGAGCTCACTCGAGTCACTCGAGACAAGCCGTCAGATCAAAGAGAACTCAGGATCAGCTGAGTGGAAAGACTCAAGACAAGTACGCGAACGAGACGCATATCTTGTGGTGCGGTGGTGGTGAGGAAGAAGAGATGGAGGAAGAGTCACGCTGGATCGCTTTTTGAAGCCGCCCACCCTGGAAGTCCTCATGGGGAAGGAACACCACCAGCTGCCCCACGCACACTTGAGCTCGCCCGCACCGTCACTTGCCGCGTTTCTGCCTGCTGCACGTGCTACGCTGCACTCGGCAGGAGCAATCGGGGCTCTACGCCTAGGCGTGAACACCTCTGGCCCCGGCGATGCTCCTGCGCGGCCTGATGGGCCCAATGGATACTCAATGATGAATTAGGTGCCGGAGCACAATGTTATTATGGTGGACATTGACACATTGCTTGTTTCTTGCACGCTGCGAAGCCCAGCTGCACAAGCACCACCACTGGGTCCAAGATTCACAAGTTGGTCTTCGATTCTCACCGGCTCCTCTGCTACTCCCAGGCACAGATATCCAGAGGCCGGGCATGACGGAGGCGGTACAGGTGGGCGTATCTAGCTAGCTAAATCGACTCCTTTCGCCGACCCGCTGCAGGTCGAGCTGAGCCTCTCTTTCGCCAACCCAGTTTCGGCGTGTGGCTCTGTTTCGGCTTGTCAGATTACCGATAGAAGACATGAACGGGCATCGTCGCCTAACTGTGCCTGGATACCATGGTTGTATTGCTCGCATTCGTTGCTTACGTGGCAGAAAAAAGGACAGTGTGCCCTGCCCCAGCCGCCGCTACTCGGTGTTGGCTTGGCCTGCACCTCCTCTTGCGTGTATGTGTCGTCAAGCTACTATACCGCCATTTCAAGTTGACCTGGGCCAATCGGAGCTGCGTGAGACTCTCCGTTGGCCGCAGAGGTGCCACTTCAAGCCACTACGTAGACGCGATGCCAAAAGCTCGTCCGCGCCTCTCACTCCCTTCATGTCCCACGTTGTGAAGCTCATCAAGTCTCGTAAACAATGTTTGTAAGATCGAGACGTGCTTTGGCCGTTGTGGTTGGTAAGATTCTTCCTGCTAGGAGCTTCGTCTGCGTGCCATACTCGCACTGTCCCTGCCTACGAGCTGTTCAGGATATGCACGGCACCGGCGCTGTCAAGTGATCCTGCACCGGGTTTATCAAGCGTTGTCTTGTTCTGCTCGCAAGCTTCGTTGCTGCGGTTGGCTTGTAGCTCATGCGGAGGGGCTCTCAGAGAGTTGGTGTTTCGGGCTCGGGGCCGTCGTCTGTACCGTCAGTTGTCTCTTGCATCTTCAAAAGCATATGCTCCGGACCTTGGCAGCTTAGAGTGAGGTTTCTGCCTTGCAATGGAAGCCCTTGCAGTCGCGGATGGGATAGTACCACCCTAAAGTAGTCGGTGCAGAGCAAGTGAGGGTGCCGCGAGGGCGCTGCGGGACTGCTAGAGTACAATGCGGCGTGGCAGCAAGGATATTGCTGTTGTAGGTGAAGTGTATGGGCCTCGGGGTCGGAAAGCCATGGAGTTCTGGACTGCGAGCGGCAGTGAGGGCATGAGTGGTGCAGGGTGGGCTTCTGCTGGGGGCATGCGCGTAGCCATGGAGGACCGGAGATGGTCGCAGATCTTGTAGGACAGAAGTCAGATCCCAGGAGGAGTCGCAGAGGTGGTAATGGAGTTGCAGGAAGAGGGTGTTGCCGGAGAGAAGCTCGGGAGTGGGCTTCGAGGCCGGTAGCCACTAGGTGTTAGCAGTGTCGCCCCGACGCGCAGCGCGACGGGCCTACAAATATTTTCGATGGTTCATCTAGGTATCTAACCCATAACGATGCTTTGCCAGCTGTTTGTGCAAGCTACAACCATGGTTTTGAGCGCGTGGGCGCGCGGTAGGAACCATTTTTGCACGCGTTTCATCAAATCCTAGGGCTGGCCGGGTGACGGGCCGGGCTCCATGGCGTGAAGACTTTTGCATTCACATTCACTCACAAGAGCTGCCATGTCCAGGCTCACGCGGCTCAAGGATAGCATGGCACCATGGGAAAGGCCGAGGGCTCGTGCACGGAGTATCAGTAGAGGTCAAGGCGGTGGAGGCGCCGGGGTCAGAGGGTGCCCTGGGCCACCCAAGCGGGACCCTGGCGCGCCGGTCGTTGAGCCACGGGCGAAAAGTTGCCGTGACTTGACTTCTGGCCAGACTTCGCTACTTGTTCCACTCCACCCTTCCTCGCTCGCCCACGAAAGTCACATTGCGGAGGCCACCTGAACCTGCACCCACTCTCCTCCACGCCCTTCGCTGCGCCCTCCCGTCTCCCTCTCCCGGTCCACCCACCCGCACGCACCTCTCGTCAAACCGTCGCAATGGCCGACACCGCTGCCCCCGCAACTGCTAAGAAGCAGTTCGTCAAGCCCGAGAAGCCCGATGACGATAGCTACAAGAAGGGCCTCGCCGAGAAGGAAAAGGAGCACTCGGCGGCTCAAGAGAAGCTGGTGGGTTTTCGCGCTTACCTGCATGACACTGACTGGACGCTCGAGTCCTCGTCCGCCTCGAGCCATTGCTAACCACGACCATGTTGTAGAAAGCCCTCAAGGCCAAGGTGGACCTTGCGAGCCCCAACAACAAGGATTCGCCCTCGGCCAAGAGGCAGCAGGAGCTCCGCGCCGAGCTCTCGGAAATCCGCAAGAAGCAGCAAGCGAACAAGGGCTCGCGCAACACTGTCTTCGAGCAGATCAAGAAGCTCGACGAACAACTGAAGGCACGCATCTCGGAGAACAAGACGGCGCGTAGCCGTGTCAACTTCAAGAACGTTGACGAGGTCGACCGTGAGATTGCCCGTCTCCAGAAGCAAGTCGACTCGGGCACCATGAAGATCGTCGATGAGAAGAAGGCTCTCGCCGACATTACGAACCTTAGCAAGCAAAAGAAGAACTTCGCCGGCTTCGAACAGGCCGAGAAGGGCATTGCCGACGTCAAGGCTAAGATTGCAGAGCTTCGCAAGTCCCTTGATGACCCCGAGTCCAAGGCCATGAGCGACCGCTACACGGCGATCCAGACGGAGCTGGATTCAATCAAGGCCGAGCAGGATGAGGCCTACAAAAGCCTCAACTCGCTGAGGGATGACCGTACCAAGGCTCACGCCGAGCAGCAGGCGAAGTGGACCGAGCTCAAAGAGTACAAGGACAAGTACTACGAGCAGAAGCGGGCATTCCGCAACTACGAGCAAGAGGCCTACAAGGCCAGGCGCGAAAGACAAGAGTCTGAGCGCAAGGCCTACGAGCAGAAGAAGCGTCGTGAGGTTGCTGACGCCAAGCTGGAGGAGGCCAGCGCCAAGGCCTATCTGGACGAAATCTACACCGCCGAAGGTCTCATCCGCTACTTTGACCCGTCGGCCCTTCCTGAAAAGGAAACAAATGGCACAAGCAAGTTCGCCGCTACTGCTTCCAGGACGGTCGACGACTCTGCCCTCAAGGGCATGAAGGTCGTTAAGAAGGAAGAGGAGGATTACTTCGCTGGCACTGGTGGCAAGAAGGGCAAGAAGGGCAACAAGAAGAACAAGGATGCTGCCCCTGCTGCTTCCACGGCCGGTTTCAACCTCTCCATCGGCCTCATCGAGCAACTTGCGAAGCTCAATGTCAACGCGCCTTCCAGCCAGGCCGACGTGCCCGGTGTCGTCGAGAAGCTCAAGGAGAAGCTTGACTTCTGGAAGAAGGACCAGGAGCGCAAGACGAACGAGGTAAGTTTCACTGGCGATGACGTATCCTCAAACAGACATGCTGATTACTTTCTTCTAGAACATCGAAAAGGCCAAGAAGGAGCTCGAGAAGCTTGACGCTGCCGAGGGCGAGGGTGCTGATGCTGGCGCCAAGGACACGGCGAAGAAGCCGGCTGCCAAGAACCAGCAGGTCAACGGCACCGCCGACGCTGACGCCGAACTCACCCAAGAGAAGGATGCCGTTGTCGATGTGGCCAAGGAACTCGAGAAGGCACAGGTCGAGGACCAGGACCAGACCGCCACCGCCTAAACGCAACACTGAGGTTGCTACATTTGTGGTAAAGGATGTTGTGGCTACGGCGTGCCGTCTGGTGGTATAGGGACGGACTAAAATTCTGCTTTGCATCGGTCGGGATCTTTTTTTCTTCTTCCCGTGGATCTTTGTTCTGTTGCGGGATCTCAAAACGGATTCTGGCGAGATGTTGCTTCTTCGAAACAAGAGTTTTTTTTTTTTCTTGAAAAGTTCACAGCTCGGGAGCGGATGGAAGGTACACATTTGCATGAGCTCGAGTAAGGAGGGTTTTGTTCTGATCCACATAGTGACGGATTGACCCTTTTATCTTGTAACATTTTCTTTTTACGAACGCACGAAAGCGGCCTCGGCATTTCCAATTCGCGTAGCAATTTCCTTTGCGGCTGCTGCCCATGGCTATGCTCCTTTTCTGAGCCTCTACGATTCCCGGCAGTGGAGGTATCTGCCTCTACTCCTTTCATGTTCAACTAGGGAACTCTCATACTCTTCATTAATAAAGCGTTAACCATTGAACCTAGTGCTCTTCGTACGGCCTCTCGTGATTCCTCAACTCCCCCATCGCTCACGCCGTTCGCAGGACCTTCTCCACAACCTCCAAATCCCTGGCGAGCTCCTCGTCCCTCAAGGGCTTTCCCATCAACTGGATCGAACACGGCATCCCCTCGACCGCCTCGGCCACATACGGCGGCGTATACGTCACGCCTTCCCTCACAAACTTTTCATCCTCGCGCTCCTCGGCCTTGGAAAAGGGCAGCACGGCCGCAGGCCAATCAAGCACATTCGCCAGCACCGTATTCACCGGAATGCCGTAGGTATCGTGCGGCCCGGCCGTCGAGCAGTGCGGCGCCATGACAATTGCATCGAGGCGATGCTGCACGACCAGATGGTGGAACGCCTTGGCCACGGCCTTGCGCTGCACGACCATGTCGAACAGTGCGTCCAAGCTGGGCTCCCACCCGTCGACCTCGGGCAGCCGCATCAGCACCAGCGACTTGACGAGCGGCTCGCCGCCGGCCTGCACGTTGCGCAGCGCCGTCTTGGCCGGGTCCAGCGCGAAGAACTTCCACGCCAGCACCGCCACGGCCATCAGCTCGGGCACGCCCGCCTCGCCGTCGAGCGGCACGACGGCGTGGCCCGCGGCCTCGAGCTTGCGCGCCGCCGTGCGCAGCGCCCGCAGCACGGGCGGGTGCAGCGGCTGCGCGGGATCCTCGGTGAGGAAGCCCAGGCGGAGTTTCTTGTCGTCGTGATCGGTGACGGGCCGCCACGGCACGCCCAGCGCGCCGTCGTCGAGCAGCCACGGCTCGGAGCGCACCACCGAGCGCAGCAGCAGCCCGAGGTCGCGCGCCGAGGTGGCGAGCGGGCCGGCCAGCGGCACGATGGGCGAGGGGGAGCCGAGGCGGCCGGGCGCGGCGTTGCCGCCAAAGGGCACGCGGTTGGCCGTCGGCTTGAAGCCGTAGACGCCGTTGCAGAGGGCGGGGATGCGGATCGAGCCGGCGATGTCGGTGCCCATGCCGAGGAGGGAGCCGCGCATGGCGAGCAGGGCGCCCTCGCCGCCGCTGGAGCCGCCGGCGGTGAGGCGGAGGCGGCGGGGGTTGAGGGTGCGGCCGAAGACGTTGTTTTCCGAGTCGGCGGTCATGAAGCTAAGAGGGGGGTGTGAGCGGGGGTTGTTGGAGAGAAAGGGGGATTGGTGTTGAGGGGTTCTCAGGGGTTCTCACGTTTGGGGGATGTTGGTCTTGACGTATAGCACGGCGCCCAGGTTCAGCAGTGTCTGTACGAGTGGCGAGTTGTTGCTCGCGGGCGGCCGGTCCAGGAAGGAGATGTAGCCGCAGGTGTGGTGGACGTCTTTGACCAGGAACGAGTCCTTGAGGCTGATGGGGATGCCGTGCAGCGGGCCCAGCGGCTTCTTCTCGCGCTCGTAGTACTCATCCAGCTGCTTGGCACGCTCCAGCGCCTGGTCGAAGAATATCTCGGTCAGGCAGTTGGTCGTCTGCTGGGCGATGGCGGCACGCTTGCAGAAGGCTTGTGCTACGTCGTAGGCCTTCAGGGCGCCCGTTGACAGCTGCTCCAACAGCCCGGTGGCGTCGTAGTCTTCGGTAATGCGGAGCTCCTCGGGCGTCAGCAGTCCGCTGGATCGCGGGATGCCGAGCACGCTGATGTCGGACGCGGCGTGGATGTCCTTGAGCATGGCCTCTGGGAGACGCCATTCGGTCGGGATTTTGGCAAAGTTGGTGGCTCGTTTCTCTGCACTGCGGGCTCTCCAGTCTTGCTTTCCTTCTCCTGCAGGCTTGGAGTATTCTCCGAAAGGCGTCAAGACGGCGGGAGCCATTTCAGAGTCTCAGCTGCGGAGCGCTGAGGTGGAATACTGTTTAATGCAAAGTCAACTTCAGACTTCCTGAAAGACAAGCTGGACGCCGGACTTTATCAATGGTTGTTGAGCGGGGATTATTATTAACGCAGCCTCAGCCGAAGGGGTGATCCGAGGTTGACGTTGCATTCGGCCCCGCTTTGCGAATGAGAGCTCACTGAAGAATAATTGGGCGGGAATCCGAGAACGGATAGGTAGGCAAGGTCCGGGAATGCAGGGGCTTTGGTGTGAACCTTATACCTCGGAGCAATCCGACGTTATTGCATAAAGTCATGGTCGATGGTATGTCATGTCAGAACAAGTGGATACGGCAATTCGACCATTATCATCGAAGAGAGCAGGAGAAGAAGAAAAGAAAAGAAAAGGGCCAGATTTGCAAGGCGCATAGAAGATCCATTGCCATTGAATAGCAACAAATCTGTAGTAATATTTGAACAAAGACCCATGCCATAGAGACCGAATGATAGCTAGGAAAGGCGGATGAACGCGGGGATATCGGTTAGCGAATCGGGTGGCGGTAACTAATGGTAGCTCGGGAAGCTCTGGGACGTGTAGAAGCTTTGAGACATTTAGATTGCATAGTGGTGACGGGATGGTGACCCGCGTGCCATTGTGGATGGGTGGATGGGTCTGTGCTTCGCGTGGCCGAGACGCGACGCGTTTTCGCGATACCCCATGCACTACCTCCTCGACCCAACTAACTCCACCCACCATCCTACCCCCACACCCATTTCTACAAACAACCATGGCGACCACGAATCCCGAACTCTCCGCTCAATGCACAGTCATTCGCGTCGAGCTGAAGTCTTGGGAGAAGGACTTCGCCCGCGCCAACGACGGCCGCAAAGCAGGACGCGCCGACATCAAGGCCAATGCCTATATTGGTGCGCTCCTCTGCCTCCGCCAACCTACGTGAGCTAACCTTGACGTGTAGCCGCGAGATACAAGGAGTACAACAAACTGCGCGACATGCTCGATGGCAAATCCAAGCCGCAACCGCCCCCCACATCTCCCAAGCGCAAAGCAGAGCCTTCCCAACAGCTTTCTCAGACACCCACCAAGAAAGTGAAGTCCGCAGCCATAACCATCCATGCTGCCACACCCACCCGTCACGAGTCAAAAGACGTACTCCTTTCCGCCTCGAAGCTTTTCAGCCCCACACATTTCCAGGCCATGCTCGGTCCCACACCACAGAAAGATGGCATCGTACTCGGTCTTTTCGACTTGCTGCCCGCCGAATCGCCCTGCAAGCAACGCACCGTTCTCGGCGACATTGAGCCCAACCACCTCCAAACACCCCAGAAGAAGCGCTCCGCCCCCACCGGCGAAGACGAGGATGACGACAACGAGCTCGCATGGAGCGGCAAGATGGCGCGCATGGGACGCACCCCCGTATCAGAAGGCAAGCGCCACTTCCTGGACCAGTTCGCCACCCCGCAGAAGCGTAAGCGCGACCTCGACGAGGGTACCCCGTCGTCACGCAACCAGGCCACCACCCCGGTCTTCCTGCGGAGGAACTTCAGGCCCATGCCCGCCCTAGCCGAGCAGCCCACGAGCCCGCGTGTCCCCAGGAAGCCGCGTTCGTTCATGCGCAGTTTGAGCACGATGCTCCAGGAGAGGAGGAAGGAGCAGCAGGAGGATGCGGAGAAGGAGGCCGACGCCAAGAGGCAGGCCGAGCTGGAGGCTGAGGCCGAAGCCGAGGCGGAGCTGTATGGGAACGATCCGGATGACGATGAAGAGGAGGCGATGCGTGAGATGGAGGGCGAGACTGCCCCCGCTCCTATGCCTTCGACTGTGCTTGTTGAAGACAGCCAGTTCGACATGAAGCTCGGCGCGGATGGCGACAACGTGTCAGACTCGGAAACCGATGTGGATGACGGTCTCGGCCGGAACGGCCAACCCCGCAAGGTGTGGAAGAAGCGGGGGCAAAAGAGGTCGACGAAGAGGGTCAACATGCGTCCGGTCATCCACAAGCGTCAGCCCCAGGAGCCGCAACAAGCCGCTCGTGACTCGGAAGATGAGGATGGTGACGAGGCCACCGCCATCGCCGAGACTCAAATTGCCGACCAAGGCGAGCCTGCCTCCGAGGACTTCAACGATAGCGATGCCACGGCTGTAGAAGACGAGTCGGACTATGGCAACGCGTCGGAGCACACGCCCAAGAAGCGCAAGGCGGAGAGCAAGAAGCAGCCGGCCAAGGCGCCGGAGCCGGCGAAGGAGACCGGGGAGAAGGAGAACATTGTTAAGAAAGCGGCACGCAAGATCAGTGCGCAGGCGCACGCCAACTTCCGGAGGCTGAATATCAAGAACAAGAACTCCAAGGCGAGCGGGCGCGGCTGGGGCCGTAACAGAAGGTAGAATGATAGGTGTGTGCAGAGCGTAGCCGATGGTGGCAAGTGTATCAAGCGGACGGCGATGAAGATTGTAGAGGTGGCTAAGAGGTTAGATCGGGACTAGAGGGTTTGCTCGTCTTTTTGCAATTGCTTTCGAAACTTGTGGCATTTTCAGCGTATGGACATGGAAAGCGGCATTGGACAGGCGTTTTGGATTAGGCATTCTCTGAGCCCATTACTTTAGCATCATTTCCACATCAATAAAGCATTTTCTTTGCGCCGAATCTTCATCTGGTCGTTGTGTCTGCCGAGATCTACGGAAGGGGCCACAGGAGCTAGGCATAGTGTAGCATCAAATGGGTCAAAATTAGTTGCAACTGTTGTCGGTTGTTCGTCTAAGGTCTTTGCGGCTGTTTTAGTTGCTGTGCACATTTGTAAATACATGTGTCTAGCTGGTACGTTTCTCTTTCCTGTTGTGTATCTACTGTCGATGCATTGATGAATATTTACAAGGAAAGAATCATAGATTAAAGGCAGAACGCACCAAGATATGTCCTTGCAGCGACTGAAGTGGCCCTCTACCTGAATTGCTTTGTCTCATAGCTTGTTGCGCTTACATGTTAGTGAAGTGATGTCGATGTCCGTAGCTACCTCGTCGCCCCGCCCTCGCTGCTTGCCGGCCTGACCTTTTTTAACTTGAGATTTGGAGAAGTTTCCACGAAATTTTTTGATCGCGAGAAAAGAACAGGTTGGTACTCTTGAGATAGAGGGAAACAATCGAAAGACGATGTGGATTCGACGACGAAGCAAGACGGTGGAGGCAGAGACGCCGCCGCCAACAACCGCCGGGTAGAAAAATTAGAAGGAAACCTATAAGTAGAGGTATTATAGAAAGAAACTAACACCAGTTATTACTAATAGCTTTAAAAGGTTTTTATAACCATAAATCTATAAAGAACTAGTATAATATTAACTTTTAAAGAAACGCGAAGAATACCTTCTAATTAGTAATATCCTCCCTTAAGAATAAGAACTCTGCTCATCCAAAGATAATAGCCAGCCATCCGGATGGCTACTTCAACTCCCTATTTATTAAGCTAAAGCTAGCTATGCCAACAGTAAGGATGCGTTTGCAAATTATGGCCATGAGCTTTTATAAGGGTTGGCCTCATTACATGTCCTTGCCATACGCCGTGGAGAGAACCTAGTATGGTATTTCCGTAAGGAGTGGGCGAGCTATTAGCCAGTGACTCGACACGTGATGCCGAGCAGTGAATGCATTGCTGTTCAGTGTGCAACCACAGCCTACTTCTTGGCCTTATTTGTGGGTGTTAACCCTGTGGTCACTGTAGCCGCCGCTCCCTCGACAACTTCCTCCTCTCTACAACCACTTCCTCTTCACAATCACAACCTCTCTACTGCGACCCTATCCTCTCTTTCTCGCATGAGCACAACGATCACCATGGAAGAGACGAACGCTGAGCTGCAGCTCGACAAGACCTACACCTTCCCCGTCAGGGGTGTCCAGGTCCACCGCCAGTGTGACGATGATTGCGCGTGCCCGGCGTGCCAATGCAGCGAGTTCCTCGACAGGTAATGAAGCATCATCGTATGGCCTGGGTCTTTGTTCCGCTAACGCGTGGTAGTATCTTGATGAACCGAAACTCCTTCACTGACTTCACTATCGTCTGCGGCGACGGTTACCAAGAAGATCGACCTTCAGGACGAGGACGCCGCGGTTGTTTCCCAGATGATTGACTTCATCTACAGCCACGGCAGCATCAGTGCGAGTTGCGAGGGCAAACACAGCTCAGCCCAGCTCATCCACTGTGTCAAGCTGTTCAAGTTGGGCGACAAATACGAAGTCCACGGCCTGCAGGAGAGCGCAACCACATCGCTGATTTGGCTTCTCAGAAGTGCCAAGGTCTGGAGCTGCCAGGCCCTCCTTGAGCTCATCGATGCTGCCTATGAGTGGACCATGCCGCGTAGCAAGATCCGGAGGATTGTCTGCTACCACGTCTTGCAGGGTGGAGGTCAGACGCTCCTGAACAGCACCGCACACGTCGAGCCTCTCCAGGAGCGTGGCGAGTTCTTGTACGATATGGTGCACATGAAGACTGTCTGTCCAGAGTACATGCCACGCCACCTTGGCTGCTACGGTGGCATTCATGCCAACTCGACATTGTGAGGAAGGGTTGGTAGATGAAGTGGGGAACGGGAACCTGGGGAGGGGTGTGCGCCGGACTTAAGCGGGACTTGGCGAGAGGTATGGGTAGCTAGCTTTAAATGATAGCTGTCAACACCGTTTCAGCTTCTCAATGGTCGAGACTACTTGGCAGGCCTTTGAACAATCTACAGTCCGTCAGGCCTCCTGAGCCGTAGCGAATAAACGGGGCGCCCCACCGCTGCTTGACAACTTTCGCGATATGCACTACGTCGCCACACACTGCCGCCGTCCTTGAACCCCAGCCTTGCCCGTCCACCGTTCATCCCCATAACACCACCACTACACCAAGGGCGTACCACCCGACGGCGACACCTACGTCACGATGAGGGTTCGTCAATGGCTGCTTAGCAGCCAGGCGGCCTTGCTGCTGGGTGCCTTCATCCCGCACGCCGTCAGCGCAAGCCCGCCCATCAACGTAGCTCTCAAAGCACGTTTCAATTCGCCTCCATACCTCGTCGAGCTCCTGTGAGGAAGCCCATGCATCCACCCGTGGGACGCGCAGCTAACACTGGCCAGGGAGACGGCAGCCGACGAAAACTCCACCGCCTACTTCCCTCTCCTCGACCGGATAGCCGACGGCTACTTCGACTCCAAGGCGAATGAGAAAGAGCTGTACGAAGCCTTCCTGCAGCTGCTGCAGGACGACGGACACATTACCGAGCCGGACGCGCTCTCGTCGTTCCAGTTTGCCCTCTCAATCCGCACGAGCGCACCTCGCATCGAGGCTCACTACCACTTCTACAACACCTCGGTCGAGCCTTCATTGGAGGCAGCGCAAGCAGACGGGTGCGACTCCTGGGTACAGCTGGAAGGAAAGCAATACTGCTCCCCGGAGCTAACCGAGGAGCATGGCACAATCAAAGACGCTAGGTAAGCTGCATCGCGCCTATGCATGCTGCCGCGCCGCCGCGTGCTGACACAATGGTTTTAGGAAGGACGATCTACCCTTCGACCGGGTCCTGACGCTAGAGGATCGCCTGGTCCCGTCCATCTTGTACGCCGATATCACCTCGCCCAGCTTCCGTAAATTCCACAAGACTATAAGCAAGACGGCAAAGGAAGGAAAGTCTTCGTACAAGTTGCGCCATAAGCCCTCCCAGAACACCCGTCATGAACCCCTTGCTGTTCACGGATACGGAGTGGAGCTCCAGCTCAAGCGGACCGACTACATCGTCATCGACGACCGTCAGGCGGAAGAGGCTGGCAAGGAACATGCTGCGCAGACAACCCTGGAGGACGCCGAGGTCGCAGACCTGAAGCCGCTCTCGGAGTCGGAGCTCAAGGGCCTAGGTCTGAAGGCTGGCAGCTTCGTCATGGGCTCCGACGACCCGCTGGAGACGCTGCTCAGGCTCTCGCAGGACTTCCCCAAGCACTCTTCTGCCATCGCCGCCCATGACGTCTCGGAGGAGTTCTTGAAAGAACACAAGGGCAACAGGGAAGCCATTCTGCCCGCGGGATACAACATTCTGTGGATCAACGGCGTCCAGATCATGGCCCGCGATGTAGATGCTTTTGCCATGCTCGTGCACTTGCGCCGCGAGAGGCAGATTATCAATGGCGTGCGCAAGCTCGGCTTTTCCCCGCCTGAGGCTATCAGTATCCTCTCCAACGGTGCCATTGCGAAGGCGAAGGATAGCGACGAGCCCCAGAGGTACGAATGGAGGGATCAGACCGAGGACGGCAAGGTCATCATGTTCATGAACAACATCGAAAAGGACAAGCGATACGCCGAGTGGTCTGAGAGCCTTCGTGTGGTGAGTTGCACTGTGCATCTATGGGAGTTTATGCTTGTGCTGACACTTTCAAGCTTATGCAACCGTCTTACCCGGGCACTCTTCCCAGCATCAAAAGGGACATCCACAACACCATCATCCCAGTTGATCTTACTCATGATCAGGACGTCCAGCTGGTCGTTGAGACGATCCAGAGCTTGGTCAGGCGCAAAATCGCCCTCCGCTGGGGTATTGTTCCGTCCACAAAGAACCCCATCGCAGAGCAACAGGCCAGGATCGTCTACCATCTCAAGGAATACTACGGCCTAAGTGCAGTTATTGAGTACCTCGAGATGTCGCTCAAGTTAAAGGAGGTTTCCTCGCCTTCCCAGACGGCCTTCTACACGGCCACGGAGAACGGCAAGCTTCGTGGAGCACGCGTGGCCAAGAGCTTGGACGAGGTTTTCGCAGACAACGATCTTGATCTGCGCGTCCAAGCAACGTCGGCTTGGCTTACCAGGTTGGGCGCTGACGGAAACAAGCCTCCTTTCTTCATCAACGGCGTTGCTCTCCCGCGCAATGACGAGTGGCTCCAGGGAATGAGCATGAGGATCAACCAAGACCTTCAGATCATCCAGAAGGGCATTTATGAGGAGAAGTTTGATCAAGATGGCCAGGACTGGCTGCCGGAAGAATTCCTGGCTGATGCGATGCCGAGGCGCAACCCCGTTGCCATCCCCGAGGATGAGAAGGACATCCAGCTCATCGACCTCGCCCAGGTTTCTGCGGATCACGGCGAGCTCATTGAGCGCTTGCCGCGGTTCAAGGCCGCCGAAAGTTCGGATTGGTTTCAATGGGCGCAGCTCGTTGTTCTCGGCGATTTCGAGTCCAAAGCCGGCGCGAATTTGCTTGCGGATACCTACGACTTGCTTGCAGAGAACGACAACCTTGAGGCCATGTTCATCCACACGGGCGAGGTCGACCACATGTCTAGGTTGTCTTACATTCTGTACAAGAATGCTGGGAAGCTGGTCAGCGAAGAGGACCTGAAGGAAGACTTCATCCTGAGCAAGGGCGAAATCAAGGCGTGTGAAGACTTCTGGCTCTCCATGAAACCGCTGATCCGCGCTCTGGGTGGTGATGGTGGTCGCGAGTCACTTGTTTTGGATGGCAGGATTATCGGCCCCTTCCGCAAGCGCAGGCCTTTCACCAAGGAAGACATCGAGACGGTCCTCAAGTACGAAAGGAAGAAGCGCATTGAGCCGGCCCACAAAGCCATCAAGGACTTGAATCTCGAGGACAAGATCAAGTCGCCTGCTATCTCGGCTCAGCTCACCTCTCTCATCGCCCTCTCCACCGTCTCCGACGTGCCCGAAGGCATTTTCGACTCTCCTCCCACCATGCGTCGGGACATGTTCAAGTTCTGGAACGACACCCATACCTGCATCACCACCGGTGACAAGGAGACTGCTACGATCCAGATCGTTGCCTCTGTTGATCCGTCTTCTGAGATTGCTCAGAGGTGGATTCCCATCTTCAAGGTCCTGTCGGAGCTCAATGGCGTTCACATGCGTCTGTTCCTCAACCCTAGGGAGAGGCTGGATGAGCTTCCCGTGAAGCGCTTCTACCGCTACGTCCTCGCATCCAAGCCATCATTCGACGAGCAGGGCTCTACCAAGACACTCGAGGCGCAGTTCAACGGCATTCCATCCGAAGCCCTGCTCAACCTTGGGCTGGATGTGCCGCCTCAGTGGGTCGTTGCTGCAAAGGAGTCGATGCATGATCTGGACAACATCAAGCTGAGCCAGATGAAGGGCCAGTCGTCCATCGATGCCGTTTATGAGCTCGAGTACATCTTGATCGAAGGCCACTCGCGTGACTTGACTACCGGCATGTACCCTCGCGGCGTCCAGCTCGATCTACGTACCACGTCGAACCCTCGCTACGCCGACACGATTATCATGGCCAACCTCGGATACTTCCAGTTCAAGGCCAACCCGGGCTTCTTCAACATTGAGCTGCAGCCGGGCCGCAGCCAGGAGATATTCAAGATTGACAGTGCAGGAACTCTGGGGTGGAACAAGCACGCGGGTGATCGGACCAAGGAGATTGCGCTCATGAACTTCAAGGGCGCGACGCTGTACCCGCGGCTGTCACGCAAGAGCGGCATGGAAGACGAGGATGTGCTCAGCACACCCACTTCGATGGTTGAGGACCTTGCCGCAAAGGGTGCTGCGTTTGCCGACGGAATCCTGTCCAAGGTTGGCCTGAAGGGCGTCAAGACTGGTAACACTCTCCAACAGGGCCTCCGCGTCGTCCTCTCCTACTTTGGCCTGGATACTAATGCACGAGCAGCCGGACAACACGCAGACATCAACATCTTCTCCGTCGCCAGCGGACACCTGTACGAGCGCATGCTGAACATCATGATGGTCTCGGTCATGAAGCACACCAAGCACACGGTCAAGTTCTGGTTCATCGAGCAGTTCCTCTCGCCCTCGTTCAAGTCGTTCCTGCCCACGCTCGCCGCCGCCTACGGCTTCGACTACGAGATGGTGACGTACAAGTGGCCGCACTGGCTGCGCGGCCAGAAGGAGAAGCAGCGCGAGACCTGGGGCTACAAGATCCTCTTCCTCGACGTGCTCTTCCCGCTCGACCTCGACAAGGTCATCTTCGTCGACGCCGACCAGGTCGTGCGGACCGACATGCACGACCTGGTGACGCACGACCTCGAGGGCGCCCCCTACGGCTTCACGCCCATGTGTGACTCGCGCACCGAGATGGAGGGCTTCCGCTTCTGGAAGCAGGGCTACTGGAAGAACTTCCTCAAGGGCAAGCCCTACCACATCTCGGCCCTGTACGTCGTCGACCTGCAGCGCTTCCGGCACCTGGCGGCCGGCGACCGCCTGCGCCAGCAGTACCAGCAGCTCTCGGCCGACCCCAACTCGCTGTCCAACCTCGACCAGGACCTGCCCAACAACATGCAGATGGCGCTGCCCATCCACAGCCTGCCGCAGGAGTGGCTGTGGTGCGAAACGTGGTGCAGCGACGAGAGCCTGACGAACGCCCGCACCATCGACCTGTGCAACAACCCCCAGACCAAGGAACCCAAGCTGGAGCGCGCGCGCAGGCAGGTGCCCGAGTGGACCGTCTACGACGAGGAGATTGCGGCGTTGGCGAGGGAGACGGCGGAGAGGGAGGGCGGGAGGGCGGCCGGGAAGGTGGCGGCCGGGTTGGCGCATGATGAGGGGGATAGGCGGTTGTTGGAGGAGGTGCTGAAGCAGGCGGAGGAGGTGGAGAAGGGGGAGGAGGGGAGGAAGAGGGATGAGTTGTAGATTTTTAGAGAGAGAGAACAAAAAAGGGAGGTGCTTTGATGGAGGTATACCTATGAACGGCTGGCGAGGTGGATGGAGAGAACGGGGGGTTTTTTATGAAAAGTGCCATGTAGATTATTGACAGCGATAGAGTTTGGTTCATTCCTTGGGTGTGTACAACTTGCATTTCGGCTTGAAAGACGGCTTCTTACCGGTATGCTTCCCCGCGTGTTCCTAGTTTATATCAAGAGTTTCCTCGTCTACCAAACAGAGCAAATATGATTACACTCTTGACGTCGTCGTTGTCGTCGCCAAAGTATCTGTCATCCATTTACATAGACTGACGCTTTGTTAAGTACTCGGTATTAGAGAGGAGAGAGGTTCTCCATGTGAAGTTTTTGTGCAGTTACGGTTAGGACCTTTTCTCTTTATTTCTTATCGACTTCACGTGTGTTCTACATTCTCTTCTGGATCGTCCTCCCTGCCTATCCCCTCTCTTGCAGATCAGAAAGACAGGCTCTGTCGGCCGCTCTTTCATTGTCATTTCTTTTCCTCCCCTAAGACTTGCAATTCCGCATGATGCGTAGGATTCAGTCATGGTCTTCACATCCCCCTTTACCGCTCAACCACACTGCACTAAGAATCCAACACCCCACGCATCTCACTCCTCGCCCAAGACCCTTCCCCACAGTTCTTCCCCCACCCCCCTCACTCCTCCGGATACACCATCTTCCTCCCCACGCCCCCATCCACCACCACCTCCTCGCCCGTCACAAACTCACTCTCCACCAAAAACGCCACCGCCCTCGCCACATCCTCCACCCGCCCCACCCTCCCAGCCGGATGCCACGCATGGTCCGCCACCCCCAACCCCTCCCCCCACGCCTTCTTTTCCACGCCACTCTCATCATCCACGTCGATCCACCCGGGCGAGACGGCGTTGACGCGAATGCCGTGCGCGTGCCCCAGCGACACGGCGCAGCTGCGCGTCAGGCCCAGCAGGCCCGCCTTGGCCGCGCTGTAGGCCTCGTGGTTGGGCTCGGCCTGGTGGGCGCGCGTCGAGGCGACGTTGACGATGCAGCCGGTGGCGACTCCCTCTCCCTCTCTCTTGCAGAGCATGGGCACGCACAGCCGCGAGAGCAGAAACGGCGCCGTCAGCCCGACGGCGAGCTTGAGGTCCCACTCGCGCTCGATGGCGCCGTCGTCGTCGCCCATGGCTCGGTCGGCGCTCCACGTGTGCGGCGTGGCGAAGGCGTTGTTGATGAGGGCGTCGAGGCGGCCGGCGAAGAAGGTGGAGGCGGCCGTGACGGCTTGCTTGAGCTGGGCGCGGTCGGCGAGGTCGACGACTTGGCCGGAGAAGGGGGGTTTGCTGCTTTTGCTGGTGGTGGTAGTTGTGACTGCTGCTGCTGCCCAGGTCGGGGCGAGGGAGAGGGTGTTTTCGAGTTCGGGCTTGTTGCTGTCGAGCAGGTAGACTCGGTGGCCTTTGGAGAGGAGGATGCGGGTTAGGCCTCGGCCGATGCCGCGGGCGGCGCCTGTGATGAGGTAGTTCATTGGTGGGGTTTCGGGGGGTGTTGATGCCATTGGTTATGGAAAATAATGGTGTTTGCTGGATTGGGTCGTTTCTTATATGCTTGGCTTAAGGCATGGGAGGAGTGTGTGACGTCGAGGGATTTAAAGTCCGTTTAAAGCCGTCCGAGGAAAAACTGCGGTTAATTGAACCAAAAAATTTGACTACATGGTACGTATGAGCGTCAATGAGTGTTCTATCCACGGCTTTCAATCGTTACTATGATTCAAAATGTCACGATGAAAGGAGAAGTTCAAAGTTCACTGAAGCGTATCTCCCTCAATTATGATGTTCTATCACACAAAACGAAACTGCCTCCACAGACACCTTTTCTGACCACTCTTCCACCTTCCTAGACACTCAACAGGGCAAAAGAAATGCAAAAAGATGAAGGTATGGTCACTACGAGGGTCGAACTCGCGACCTTGGCGTTAGCTCTGGAGTTGATACTCCGATATTAGCACCACGCTCTAACCAACTGAGCTAAGCGACCTTCAGAATCCTGTTTGAGACGGCATTGTAACCAAGCCACTGTACCAAGACTGTTGGAGAGATTTTGAAAATTTGATAATATATCGTGAGTGTATGTCTAACAATGAAGCTCGCCGGGATATCAAGCAAAACAGATATTGACAGCTCCCGGGAACGAAGCTGTCGTTGCTAGCGGTGTAGAGGAAGGAATATCTCTTATCATTGGACGTCTAAATTTAAGTATCATCCTACACTGAAAGTCATGGTGTGGAGATAAAGTATAACCGTTGAGAGGCATGAACGTCCAAACACGACAGAGTCGATGGTATAATTAACCATAGGGGAAACACCACGCTTCACACAAGGAGCAAGCCATAGTCTTTTCAGAATAACCGTACACGTAGTACAGTCCGACTTTCTCGTTCTTGACTACATAAATACTAATGCCGTCGTACCCAACTGATAAGAACCCCTACCCCATCCCTCTCATTTGTCCCGCAATCAAAAGAGATACATCTCTCCATGACTTCGTAAAAAGTAGAGGTCATTGCCCGTTCGCTCCATCCATCCAACCCACCAACCCCGCCCGCCATAGGAAATTAAAAAAAAGCCCTATCTAATAAACGCTAGGATAATGAAAAGAAAAAAAGGGGGGGAAGACATCAACACATCATTACAAAGAATGGCCGTAGCCAGTGTCTCGTGCAAAACACCGAAAAGGAAGTGGAATGGAAAAGCACAAAAAGAAGAAAAAAGAGAATCCCGAACCAATAACCCCGTCGCTTGTTCAACCCCATCAATCTCCGTTTTTCATCCCCTGTAGCTTATCCTCACGGCAACGCCGAACTAACCTGACTCGCCTCTTCCTCGGCTACGCGCCTAAAGTAATCCGCTGCCTCACCGTCGGGGGGAAGGTTGGCCGTCGGCAGATCCGAGCCCAGACCGCTATCGCCCGGCGAGAAGATGTCCTTCATGGCAGGCGCCTCGAGCGGCGAGAGAGCCGACTCGCCTTCGCCTTCGACCTCTGAGGGAGTGACGGGAGCTGAGTCGATTATCTCGGTCGTGGGCGGCTCCACGTCCTTGGTGCCGGCGTCGGACATGACTTCGGTCTGCTGGTCGTAGTCGGAGGCGTCGTCGTGGTCATCGATATGGGTGGGGACCTCGCTGGCCTCATCCTCATGAATGTGCGTGGGGGCTTCACTAGCCTCGTCCTCATGGATGTGCGTGGGAGCTTCGCTGGCTTCGTCCTCATACATGTGAGTGGGAGCTTCGCTAGCCTCGTCCTCGTCCTCCTCCTGATGACCGGCGCCGGTGATGCTGGTTCCTGTGACGCTGGTGCCTGTCACGCTGGAGCCAGTCACGCTGGAGCCGGAGACGGACTCGGCCTCGCGAGGGATCTCGGTTTCTTCGCCTTCGTCTTCAGCGTCGCTGTACTGGCTCTCGCCATCTTCGTCGGATACCTCTTCGTGCATGAGCGTCGTGTCGTTCTCGAGGGTGGACTGGAGTGCGCTGCCGATGCTGGCAGTACGGCGGCCCGCGTCGCTGCCGGTAAGGTAAGATCCAGTGCCGTACGTGTACTCGGAGCCGGCCTCAGAGCCGCGGTCGTCGCCGTATGTCGAGGCGAAGTCGGTGCCGGTGCCATTGCCACTGACGATGCTGTGGTGGCGCTCCGTGCCCGCATCGCTGACAGCGTCGAGGTCACCTTCAAACTCCTCGTCTAGGGTCTCGTTTTCCTTGTTAACTTCCGACGCGGCACCCTTGGAACCCCAGGACGGCTTCTGGTAGCCATAGTTGGTCTTGACCGAGTGGCTGCGTTTGAGACCTGTGTTGGGAACGCCAACGAGGGCCTGCGCGCCGGCAGGAGCGTTTCCGCTGATTTGGCTGAGCGAGTGAATACGACGGGCACTAGGGTTCGACTGTGCACCGCCGTTCCGCTTCATAGCTGGGCGCGCGTTCAAGGCCATGTTCACACCCTTGGCAGCAGTGCTCGGAAGTGGCACGGATGAAGGGTCTGGAGAAGCGTTGCTGGCGACGCGGTTAACCTTGGGCGCATTGACTCCCTTCTGCAGCAACAAAGCACGAGAGTGGTCCATGATGCCGTTGAGGATGCGGCGCTCCAGTGAATCAGCCTTGTGCTCCATGTGCTGAAGCTCCTCGCGACGAATGTTCAGGGCCATCTCGAGGGAAGAAACGTCAGCGTGCAGACGCATCTTCTGTGACATGAGCATCTCCTTCTCATGGCGAAGCATCTCGACTTGCTGGCGGAGATCGTCCTTCTCGTCATTGAGGTGGCCAATGTCGGATTCGATGTGCTCCTTCTGCACAAGGCGGCGCTCGAGCAGGAGTGCCACCTCTTCCGCCTCCTTCTGCTTGTTCTCATGGTCCTCAGTAATGAGCCTAGTCTGCGATTGAACAAACTCCGTCACCTCAGCGGCGGTAGTCATGACTTGCAGATGGATCTCGTCAAGGCGTTCCAGCTGAGCGGCAGATTTCTCGGCATCAGTGGCGTGTCCCAGCAACTCATCGAGCTTCTCCTTGACCTGAGTATCGTCGTACTTCTCAGTCGGCTCGGGTGGCGGAGGCATAAGGGCGGGCAGCCCGGCAAAGAAGCTCTCTTTGAAGTCATCGGAGCGAGCCTTTGCCTCCTCCTGCGCGGCCTTTGCAGCTTCTTCGGAAGCTTGAGAGTGTTCGTAGTGCTGGCTGACAAGGGCAAGGACTTCCTGGAGGGTGACCATGAACTTGGGGTGGTTCTCAGTGAGATCATCCTGCATGGCCGAGAGTGATGTGAGAGCTTTGGCAACCTCGTCGCGGGTCATCTGGTGCTCCGTCTTGTTGTCACCGTGGTTCTCGTCCAACTTGAGCACCGCGTCATCGATTTTGGCAAAAACGGTTGACGAGTCGCCTGACAGCTTCTCCGTAGTCTCAGCGAACGCCGCCGTCATGTCGGTGATGGAAGTGCCAAGGGTATCGACCGTGACCTTGAGCTCCTCCGACATGGCCTTGCTGCCGGTCATCAGCTCCTCTTGAGCCGTCGTCTTCTCGTCGAGCTTCTGGGCTGAAGCCTCAGCAAGGACAAGCATGTCGTCATACTTGGTGGTCATCTCGGCAAACTTCTCTTCAAGCTTCTCGTGCAAGCCATTGACGATAGCGTCCTTGACTTCATCGTGCTTCTCCCGGTTGGCAGTGGCCTTCTCTTCCGAATCAGTCTTCATGCCCTCGATGGAACCATGGGTCCGTTCAAACTCGCGGTTGACCGTCTCCATCAGCTCCTTGACATCGGCAGTGACGTTGAAGTTGGTGCTGACGGTTTCTTCGAGGTTCTTGAGCGTCTCCTTCACACCATCAACACCCTCGCCGCCCTCTTGAAGCTTGCCCTTGATCTCTTCCTTGACAGCATCGAGGAATTCCTTGACCTCGCCAATCTTCGTCATGATGGTCTCAGCTTCGTTCTTGCGGTCGTCGAATGCCTGCGCAGTGACGCCAATGTCGCTCTCATAACTCTCTTTCATCTTGTCGTGGCTATCGCGGAAGTCATGGATCAAACCGATGACTTGCTCGATGTCGGCCTTGGAAGGGACAGCCTCAGGCTCCGGGATCGTCGACAACTTTTCCTTGATATCGGTAATCAGGATTCCAATGGCATCCGTGTCCTCCTTGGTCACCCTGTTCGCCTCTTCCTCCTCAGAAGGCCTGGCATTCTTGAGTTCCTCCACCGCAGTCTTGAGATCCTGCACCAGAACTTCCACGACAGCCACATCGCCTTTTGACGCAACCTCCTCGCCGTCAATTTTAGCCGTGAGCTTGTCGATCGCTTCATTGGTGACAAGCACTGCGGCCTCAACCACATCCAAATGTTCCTTCTTCACGGCTGTCTCGGGGTCTGGAAGGATCATCTCGTCCAGCTTGGCCCTGGTGTTCTGAAGGAGAGTTTCGATGGCATCCGTGTCCTCTTTCTTGGCAATGCCCTCGACAATATCCGTGTCCCTGCGCTTGTCTTCAGAGAGCACCGTAACGGCGGCCTGTACGTCCTTCAGAAGCTCTTCAACGTTGACCAAATCCTCCTTCAAAGCAATTCCAGCTAGGTCATCCTTCAAAGCAATTCCAGCCAGGTCGTCCTTCAAGGCAACGCCTGGAGCAGGCTCGTTCGCGGCCGCAGGCGCGGTAGGAGGCGGCATGTTCTGGATGTTTGCATCAATCGCCTCGACCTTGATCTGCAGCTGGGTCATGAGGACCTCCAACTCCTTCAAGTCATCGCGCTTGAGTCCCGTCGGACTGTCTTCGGCTGGAGCATCCCGGGAAAGAGCGTGGTCAGGGTCGTCCGCCAGCACGACTTCGTTGCCGACAGCAGACATATCGTCTTCGACAGTGGCCTGCTTATCACCCTTGAGTCTCGTGATCTCTGTGGTGATGGTCTGAATGCCCTCCTTGAGCGTCTCGAGGATCTCATAGTTGACCGACATGTCCATGGTGGCGCTGGCTCCGGTGACGGCCTGGATGTCTGTGCGGAGGCTGTCGACTCCTTCGTTAATTGCATCGAGGATTTCGCCTGTGGCGGACATCTGACGCTCCGGGTTGTCCATCTTCTTAGCCAGATCAGCACCAAGGTCGTCCAAGCCAAGGCGGACTGTCTCCAGAATCTCCTCAGTATCGGCGCGAGATGCAACATTGCCAGCAATAGACTTGTGCAAGTGGTCAAGCTGTTCAGAGATTGCCTGCAGAATCTCATCATTGACGCCCTGACCAGACGGCTGAGACTCCTTGATGCTTTCCAAACCAGTGCGTAGGGCTTCCAGAATTTCTTCCTTATCCTCGAACGACGAGCCGCCCTTGACAAGAGAGCCGCCAAGCGTCTCACGCAGGTGCTCTAGCTCGTCCTTGAGAGCGCCAAAGTTCTCTTTGGACGACTCGCTGTGATCAGCCGTAAGCTGAATTCGAAGTGCATCCATGTTCTCACGAACAGCATCAATAATGTCGTCTTTGCTGTCCGCAGCACCCGACTTGACCAAGGTGGTCGCGAGAGTCCCCCGTAGATGCTCGAACTCGTCCCTCATCGTGCTGAGAACCTCTTCGTTCGACTGAGGGGTCTGGGCTGCCTCGCCTCTCGCTTCGAGCTTCGTATGGAGGTTCTCGAGGCTGGCGTGGATCGTGTCCAAAATTTCGTCGCGGTGAGAGGCGTTTCCGTGGAGAATAGCGTCACGAAGCTGGTCGAACTCAACCTTCATGGCCTCCTCCATTTCTTCCTTGGTAGTGTCCTCGTCGTCGCGCTTCTGCATATATGTCTTGAGCCCATCGAATCCTTCGTTCAGGATCACCAGCATTTCAGTTTTGTCTCCATTAGCCGGCGCCACCTGATTCGTTAGACTTTCGTGCAGGTGTTCGAACTCGGACCGGATGTAGTCAAGCAGTTCGGAACGGCTGATAGCCTGGTCTCCCTGAGGGCCAGCAGCAACATAGCCTTGGACGTCGGAGCGGAGGGTTTCCAGGCCAGTGCGAAGGGAATCGACAATCTCGTCCTTGCCCGTCACATCTTGTGCACGATCAACGTAAGACTCTACCTCTGAGCGGAGGGATTCCAAGCCATCCTTCATGGCGTCCAGAACTTGCTCCGTATCCCGACCGTTGGCAGACGAATAAGCCTTGAATTCCGTGCGCATATCATCGACCAGATCGTGCAACCTGTTCATGACCTGCTCGCCGTAGCCGCCGAGAGGGGTCTGAGTGTCCTGGAGACCGGCTTTGATAGCTTCAAAGAGATCTTCCCGGGAGATTTCAAGCTCACGAGGAGCAGTGTCGAGGCCTGCCTTGACAGCGTCGAATAGGTCATCTCGGGAAATCTCAAGCTCGCGAGCAGCGGATGGGCCATGAGTCTCGAAGCTGTCCCGAACCGCCTCCAGGATGACCTGGCGAGTAAGTTCTTCGTCCTGATGGGGAGTAGGCATTGAGAGCTGCATCGATGGCTTGATTTCGTCCAGGCATTCACGGACAGCAGATAGAACCTCCTCGCGAATCTGATGTGAGTTATCCACAGGCTGTGGGAATTCGACGTGGTGCATCGCCTCCATGACAGCATCCATGACCTCCTCACGGCCGATTGATTCCGGAGCGGGCGCGGAAGAGCGGTATTGCGTCAGACCTTCTCGAAGACAATCAAGGATTTCGTCGCGCTCAAGACCAAACTGCTGGAGTTCGATCTCAGGCTTATAAGCCTCGTAAGCCTCCTTCATTGCCTGCAGAATAGCCTCCTTGTCGAGTGGCTGGTTAGGAGCTTGGCGAGCGTTGTCGAGACCGTGTTCGGCCAGAGCATGTCTGACAACAGCGTAAACCTCCTGGTTGTCGACCGAATTGCGGGACACCATAGACGACTCAGATCCGCGTCTCTGTTCCCTCAAGACCTGATCCATGTGTTCCTTGAGCTCGGCGAGGCCTTCTTGCACAACACGAGTCACATCCTCTTTCTCCTGACCATTCCCCAAAGCTAGCGCACCGCTACTGTGCGGTGTCACCTCATCGATCTTGCGAGCAAGCTCTCGACCCATGCCAAGGACTTCACCCCGCAGATCCCTCACCGAGCCTTTCGTTTCTACTGTGACGCCGCCCGATTCTGCGACGCTGTCTTTGATCTTCTTCAGCAGCTTCAGTATATCGGCGCTGATGAAGTCGGCAGCCTTGGGACTGGCGTAGGGTTTTGAAGTGTTCGCATCGTTCCCTAGGCCAAGAGCGGCGTGGATGTCGCGGGTGGCCTTTGCGACTTGGCTGTCTGGACTCGATGCACGATCTAGTTCAGCTGAAGCAGCGCGAAGAGTGAGTGCGCGACTCTCGGAGCCCTGCTTGATAAACTCGACCAGCTCGCCAACTTTCTTAGACGTCTCATTGGACTCTTGATTCGATTTCTCAAAAAGGCCATTGAGCGTGTGGATCAGGCGTTCCTGGCCCTCTTTCGTGACCATCTCACGAACAATCTTCTCGAGCATGGCCACGCTTGCAGCCCCCTCAATGGAATATGGATTTGGGCTTCCTAACCTCTCATCGACGAAGGGAGAGTGCATGCGCGGCAGACGGAAGGCATTCTTGTCCGAAGCGTCAGGGGTACCGGGAGCGGCGCTCATTCCACCGAAGCTGTTCGACCTAGTGTGCAGGCCTGGAATGGGCGGCGGAGGGGCGAAGAGAGATGCCGAGCTGATGTTACCGACGAGCTCCTTCAGGCTCTTCCTGATATCCTCGTCTCGAGCATTTGTCGCTTCCTTCAAGCTGATTAGATCTGTAGCGTTGTCCTTGCTGCGCCGACTCAGCTGGGCCATTTCACGCTGCAGGCTCGTGGCTATCGTTGCAATCTCCCTCATCTGCACGGATAGATTGTCCGCGTCTTGCTGCTTCGCCCGAGGTGTGGCGCCGTTGGTCGTGTCGTGCAGAGGAGACTCAAAGTCCCGCAGCGGCATCGACTGGAGTGCCATGTAGGTCGCCGACGGCGGGGTGTTCTCTCCAAGTAGAGCCTTGTGGTGGGCGCGGGTACCAGGACGCAACGGGGGGGTGTCTCTCATGAGATCCCGCTGTGCTGCGGTAGGCTCCTTGGTGGGTGTCTTCTGCGGGGAACTCGGAGGAGAGCCCTTGAAATCCAGGAAGGCGGGCGAAGGGCCATGTCTGCTCGAAGGCCTCTCGGGAGACTTGTCGGGGAAGCGCGGGGGTGGTGTGAGAATACTTCTGAAGTCCCGTAGGTTGGTGTCTTGGAGAGATTGCATCCGCTTGTGGGCAGCGCCTTTGATCAACGACCTCTCCGGGGAAGAGGGCTTGGGCGACATCGGGTTCGTAGTATAGTGTGGAGCATTTTCTCGGGCCTTTTCCTCGAATGCCTTTGCGGCGTTGGCGATAGCGGCCGACGTGTTAGGACGAGTAGCTCGCGGGGATCCGGGGTTCATGGGAAGTGGCGGTGGTGCACGCTCAGGATCTGAGCTATCCCACCTAGTGAAACGGAAGCGCCTTGTCAGTGGCATAGTGTCTTCTGTGGCAGCGGGTGACGTAAAACGGAGCAGGATTGGGCGCGACGGACACGTCAGAGGGAGTGGTGGAGGGAGCTCACATGGGGATTGACATCCTGCTGGAGTCGGAAGAGAAGGAATGCTGGTGTTTGACGAGCGCATCGGGCTCACAGCTCTGGCGGCGACTCGAAGGCATGGTGGCCCCTGGAGCCACAAGTGCTCAAACGGGTATCTCACGTCGAGGAATGCTAATGGCGACAATTCGGTGGAATGCGCGGATCACTTGACACCGCAGCGCGGGGAGACAACGGCTCGCACTGGGCGGAGAGCGACGCGTTCTACGATTTTAGCAGCAGCGATCCAGCGCGGATAGTGTGGGTATGGAGAGTGTGTTGGCAGGAGACCTGTCGGGCGCGGGTGGAAGAGGTTGGGCTGATGGCGCGGTAAAAAGGTTAAGAGAGCAGGGAAGAGCATGTAGCCGCATGGGCGTTGCCTTGGTCGTAAACAGCAGGTAAACAGTGCACTGCCGGGGAGATCGCGACGCAAATCGCCCGCGGACCCCTCCACGTCACCGCCCGTCCCAGCCACACAAAAGCCCTGACAACACTGGTCCAATCGTCTCCCTTCCGTCCTGTACTCCGGCAACCGTAGCAACCGCCGCAGCCAGAACTTCCCCTTTCATCCTCCGTATTTGACGCGGGCTATAAACAGCGCGCGACCACCAGAGCCAGCCAAATGTCGTTACACCTGCGCGCACAACAACGCAACCTGCATCGTGTCTCAACGCGCACTGCAAACCTATTGCGACTCCGCATCCGGAAGCCTTTGAATCAATTAAGTATCTGCTGGCGACTCGCCCGCAACTTGTGAGGCTGCATCAGTGCGCACGTGGCTGCAGCTTTGACTCGAGGGCTCATTCCGGCGGCCCCGGTGATTTCTTCAACTCTGGCACATCTGCACGGGTCCGAAGACTATCGACAGTTAGAGGGTCTTGGGACCAAGAGATAACGGAGTCGGAAAGGAGGCGCAGCATTGGAGCCGGCGAAGATGGACTCGATAAAAGACCGCAAACGTGACAGAAGCGTCCAAGAGACAAGATCACGTCGCATCGTGCCTTTGTTGCGTGCATTTCTTGATAAGTGAAGGCCGAAATCATCACCACGCTCCAACCCGCGGCCCCGCATGTCCTGCATCGAAGTGCTCGCCGTGCTCCGAACAGTCTTTTGCCGGTGCATCCCAGTACGCGGCAGTCAAGGCGACGAAGAAAAGGCGAGGAAGCAGCGAACAGCTCGCCGCGACGGCAAGGCGATTCCATTGGCCGACGCCGGGCTTGGCGCCCCGGTCTCAGGAAAAACGTAGTTCCTGTGGTGGTCCGTGCAGTCTCGCTTCATTGCACCCGCACGATAGCGGGCCCGGATTTTTACCCTCGCAACGACGACGACGACCCATTTCACGCCTTTACCCGATCGCTCCAACTGACGACAGCAGGCAAGATGAAGTGTATGTTGCCGCCGCCGCTGCTGTTCCACGCGCCGAATTGGTTCGCTGACTCCGTACAGTCCTCAAGGTCGGCCGTGTCGCCATCATCACCCGGGGCCGCTTTGCCGGCAAGAAGGTACGACGAAAATCCACACCCTGCGACCGATCATCCCCGATGGCTATACCGCGAAGAGTTTGAGGGCGAGGATTGGATCGCAAAGAGGAGGAAATAAAATGCTGGATGCGCAGAACAGACGTTAACTTGGGCGCGGAACAACAGGTTGTGATCATCCAGCCCCAGGACAACGGCTCCAAGTCGCACCCCTTCCCCCACGCTCTCGTCGCCGGCATCGAGCGCTACCCGTCGAAAGTCACCCGCCGCATGTCCAAGGGCCGCCAGCAGAAGAGGTCCAAGGTCAAGCCCTTCATCAAGACCGTCAACTACAACCACCTGATGCCCACCCGCTACACTCTGGAGCTCGAGGGCCTCAAGGGCGTTGTCAGCAACGACACCTTCAAGGAGGTTTCCCAGCGCGAGGATGCCAAGAAGACCGTCAAGAAGGCCCTCGAGGAGAGGTACCAGAGCGGCAAGAACAGGTGGTTCTTCACTCCTCTTCGTACGTCAAACCCTGTTCCACCGACACTGGGAGATTTCGCAATACTGACCACGCTTTCCCGCACACAGGTTTCTAAGCGTCTCGTTTCTCTCGGATATGTGGCATCGCGGTGGGGCACGGCTTTGAATGATCCGGCGTCAAAAAGATGTAGCTGGATTTTTTCAGGAAAAAATCGAAATTCCCATACTGCATAGGCTCCATCCCACGCAACATCCTACACTAGCCGTGATTGTCGGATAGACGGGACCTATGAATAATTGGGGGGGAAAAGGGAGGAGGCACGGAAATCAATGGGGCGTTTCCAGTGCCAAAGTCACCTTGAGCTTTGATAGACTTTTTCTACAGTCTACTCGGAATGAAAAAGCTTGCTGCCTGTCAAATTCTCAAAGGAAATGACGTCCAGGTGCCCTGATACCCCGGTTGCCGCCCCAACCCCGCGAACCCGGTCTAATAACTGTGAGATGATCAGTCCGCTGATAACCTAGGTTTGATTTCTATTTGGAAAAAGTTCGCGCCCCGAGGTTGCTGCGCCACCCTCCAGATGCGCAAGTACGAGAGAGACGCAGCTGAGCTTTACCATCACGATTGACCTTCGTTTCGCGCCCCAAAACGACCTTCGGCGTAAACGTCATCCCATCACTTTCCTATCCGGCCAAGACGTGCAGGTGGCTAGCCATCGGCCCATTCAATTCATCGATGCGCGCGCGTAATCCACACCTATTCGCACGTGCCGCTGCTCTCGCCATATGACGCATCTCGGGGAGGGCATCCAGTCCATTCATTCCGTTTCGTCTAACTCGCTCGCGCCCCCCGTTCTCCTCACACCACATCACGTCAAAATCGAATAGCACTGAATCGACCAACCATTTACCATGTTCGAGGCAATCCTCGTTCACATCGGATGCAACTGTCGGTCAATACGTGGTCGTTGACCATACGTCCCATGCCAATTCACACTCCATGTCTACTGGTATGCTCTCAAGGAAGAGGAAGAGGCGCAAGGATTCGGAAAAGAATGCGTGTTATGCTACTACCTCACTACATACACACATTGTTCCACAATCTTATCACAGTAGGGAATGAACCAAGGAATGAGAAGGACAAGAACTAATATTTGGCCGGCGCATCATCACCAAGTATCGTAAACAAAACGATAGTTTTGCAACTTTTCCTTCTCTCCTCTCGCAAAAGTCTCTTTTTCCCATCCGTCACTTCTTGACGTAAAAGGCCGAAAACTGCGGATGTTTTGTTGTTTTGTTGTTGCCTCAAATGGGAAGGACAAGGGAAGAAAGAGAAGCAAAACAAAAGACGAACCAAGAAAAAGCACGCACAGTTCAATCTTTCGGCTCCGCATCGGAACCGGAACCCCAGCATTTCCGAGGGGTCAAGCTTTTACCTAGCTAGCTAGGTAGGAATAGCTTTTCCTACTCTTCTTGTGTCCAAAGATTTGCGCGGTAGAAAGATCAAAAGAATGCCTTTTTCTCTTCACGCCTTCTCTTTTTTCTTTTCCCCTCTCACGTAGACAAGAAAAACACGCACATGTCGAAGTCAGAAATGACAGTAGGAGAGTTGTACCAAATTGAAAAGATGAGCTCGATACGCCACCGGCAAGAGGAAGTATCCAACAAGTCTATTAATCCGCGCACGGCCGTACAATCGACAGCAGTACTAGTAGAGCAGCGGACGATAAAAGAACACGAGTAATGCAAAAGCCGACATGCAACATGCCCATTTGCACCTCTCAACCGGAGTTGTGAAACCGTAAACATGTAAACATTGAAAACCCATACAGAGTAGTAGTAGAAAAGTGAGGGGGAATCGGACTGTTGTTTGAATGGACAGACAGTGGCCAATTGGGTGATAGCGGAGAAAGGGTGGGGGCGGATCTGGAATAAAAGGCAGATAAGAAGGCCAAACAAAGATTGCGGAGTCGATGATTGGGGGTGCGAATGGTTGGGGTGGAAACTCTCTGACGAGGCAAGGAAAGGGAAGAGTGACGCCATCGCGGGGGCGCAGCGGACGCTCCGCTCAACCTAACCAAACCAGCAGCGCCACCCTTCGCAGTGGCGTTTGGTAAACAGGTTAATGCATTTTGGCCCTCCTCAACAAACGACTCGCAAGAGAAAAACAGTAAAAATCAACGCTTTAGTTGTTCGCCTTCTCCTGCGCGTACTTCTTGGCCTGCTCCTTCTTGGGGCCCAGGTAGTCGGCGATCAGCTGCAGCACGTCCGACGTGATCTTGAGCTCGGTGCTAATGATGGCCTTGGCGGTGGTGATAAGACCGTTGCCGCCCGTCTTCTGGTATTCGTCATTGTAGGTGGAGAACAGGTACTCCCTGCCCTGGTCGGCCACGTGCACGGGGAAGTAGACGACGTCAACAACCTTGCCCTTGATGGTCGACGTGTTCTCCTTGACGATGGGGAAGCGCTTCTCGACCTCGCTGAGCCCGTTGTCGGCCAAGTTGTCGGCGCGTTCGACGTAGCCTGCGACGTAGCCGTAGGGCTTGGACAGGTAGGGCACAACGGGCTTGCCGAAGCGGTCGTAGACGGCATTGCTCAGGTCAAGCGACTTCTGGCCGTACGGGTTCGACTTGTAGGTGCTGATGAGATCCGAGACGACAGGGTATGACGACAGGTGCTGCGTTGGACCTATTAGACGGGCGCTGCAAGGATGGGGCCGTGTGCTGGGCTGTGCTTACAGAGACGAAGTGCGAGGAAGGCTTCTCGCCGTTGGTCAGAGGCTCGCCCATTTTTGCGGTTGTTTCAGCGTGGGGCATATATTTCTGGGCGGGGCGCTGTCAGTAGATGAGCTGGCAGTGAGGGGTAGCTCGAAGCGTCGCGGCGGTGAGGTCGACAGCGATTGTGGCGAGGGCGAACGTACCGAGGGGTGGAAGCTTGGGATGGCAGCAGCAGTCGCTGTGCTATGAACAGGGCGACAGAGAGAGTCGAGATATCTGGCAGCGACGGAGAGGATTGTCAGTTTCTTGGAATGACTGACACATTCCGCAATTCGAGGACTTACAGAGTTGTTGTCGCGAGGGGCACGGCAGGAACGAGATGGAGTGTTGATATCTGGGCTTGAGCAGGAAAGGGGGATGGGGGTGTGGGAGAGAAGAGAGAAGAGAGGCGTTGGGTGATGGTGGACAGACAGAGAAATGGTAGCAAGCGCAAGCGCAAGCTTCGCTTTTTCACATGTGAAAGCAGGCACGCACGGACGCGTTACGTATGGGGGCACTGGCGTGCTGGGGGGGGGACATGGGGGGCGTCCATCAATCATATCATGCCCAAGCGACCAGCGATAAGACGTTTCCGGCCCACTCATCCTTCCTCCTCAAAGCCCCCCAGCCTTTTGCGCCCACCCGTGCGGCCAATGCGTCGCCCGAAGCGTGATGCCGGCGTTGCCTTCAAAGGCTGCGAGATGGGCTCGATTAATGCGCGCAACTCAATTTCTCCTGCGAACCCGGCGCCGTGTAGCGGCCCGGTGCGGGTGCAAGGTCTCACAGTCTCATGTCATTCAACGCACCGACAATGGGGTTCTGTCCACCAACAATCCCCAGCTCCCGCGCCAATAGTATGCCTGGCTGCGTCAACGGGCATGCAGACTGCATATCCTGGGTCTGGGCGGGACAAAGAAGTCGTTGCCCCGTGGGTTGACATGTGAATATGTCCGTGGGCTCGTGAATCTGCTCCACCCAAGCACAGCTGACCAGGCCCAGAACGAGATCTTCTCCGACGCAGTCAATTGCCCAGGCCAACGCACACTCTGACCTGCCTCACTTCTTCATCGCCATCCGCCTGACACCATTGGACATTAGCAATCACGCCTGCAGCATCTGCCACGCCGCACCAAAGCAGAACCGCCCAGCCAAGCCCCTTCATCTTCTCCGTCGACCTTTCACGTGCAGTCAACGTCTAGTCTCACAAGCGGCTCGACGATCCCAGGCTGATCCCGTCCATCCCGTCCGCCAGCCGCAGCAAATCCCAGGCCTAGTCCTGCGTAGGCGAGGCGATGCGAGGCGAGAGGGGAACAACGGCCGCTGATCCTTGGAGCCTTTTCTCGACATCGTAGCCGTTGGGGTCGACAATAGCGTCGCATCCAAAATAACGTTGAGCTGCTGCTGCTTTGCTGCCCGTCCTGTGGCGCCCATCCACGCGGCGTCCGTGGCTAGCTTCTCTCTGGACCCTGAAGAATTTCCTGGCTATGTGCGGCGGTTCAACAGAAAAGAGGGAGGGAAAAGAATTGGTTGCAATTGGTGAATGAGCTTGGCTCTCGATAAGGGCAACGCAGCACGCGATACGTTGGTGCTTCAGCTTGCACATGGCCAGGATGCCTCCTGCATGCTTGGGTCTTGCTCTGACATGCCCGCTCCAACTCCCAGATCGTCGATTCGCGTGCCTTTCCAGCGCCTCGTCCCTGGCTTCCCTTCCCTTCGCAATGTCGTGCTCCACTGCCACAAGATCTGACGGCTCACCGCATATTCTTTTTCCCTTTATTCATTTCCTTTCAGTGACGTACTTGCTGCTTGGGAAAATTGGGGATAGACAGCATGGCTCGCAAACTGCAGCCAACATCCTGCTGAGCCCCCAGTTCTATTACATCGTAGTATACCCTCTCTTCCCCTCCTTCCAGCATCCTGGCTCCATACCCCGGCACAATACCGTGGGGAAGGTGGAAGGCTTTCCACTTCTAGCGCCTTCTGCAGCTCGGAAAGTAAGCTCCTCAAACTTCCGACGCCATGGACGAGGGGGACCTTGACGGCCATGACGGTCAGACCCTGGTTGTCTTCGTCTCTCGGGTAGCGGGGCTGAGCACAGTGTTAAAAGGAACCAATCGCGAAGTCCACAGAAGCAAGGTAAAAGATAGAAGACAAGTGATATAGTGCACCTATGTTACTCAAGACCACGCATGAGCCGTTGGCCGTACCGACAGCCACCACACGCAAACGGAGAGAAGGCACTGATGCTGTCATCGCGATGCCGATGCCGCCTTTACCATTATCATACGAGAACGAAACCATTGGTAGCAGTGCATGGGCGTGTAGCAGTGCAGGTACATACATATATACATCAGGGTACCGGCCCGCAAATCCTTCACATGCAATGCCCCTCCTCCATCGTCCTTCGTACTCTGCCCGTCCCATCTCACAACATGTACATACACACTCATACGGTGCACACCTTTTTCCTACTGAGACGATGGAGCTATAAAGATGGAAACAAGCACACCACATCCTGCCTCGTCTCACTTTCCTTTCCTTCATCCAATCCTTCTCCTACGTACGAAGGCGCTTAACAAACAGCTCTCCGCTCTGGTCCCTCAATAAATCTCCAACACTTGGCAAGCCATCACCTTGGTACACCGGGTCAAACAAAGGAACAAGAAAAAAGAGAAAAAAATGAACAACAGAACCTTGCCGTCCTAGCCGAAACCGCTCTCAACTGCATCCGAGGTCCCCAAGCGACAAGTCAAAAGTGAACAAGACGCGAAGTAGCATTGCGCCGGAAGGTTGTTCTTCTTTCCTTTTTTCTTTCCATGCAACGATCCCGTTTCGACCTATCTTGACACCCCATCCCTGTGACATGCCAATGGATGATGAAGAAGGAAAAAAGAACAAGGATAGCGAAGGCGTACAGGCGCAGGCGTCCTGGAGATTGAGTTCATTGGCGGTTACGGGGCTGGCGGGACAAGAGCCGGTGGTGGTGGTGAACAGGGATGTTAAGCTCCGGTGGGATGGGTTTTCTTTTTTGCTTTTTGGGTTCTCGGGCTTCGTAAGGCGAACGTCAGAGGTGCGGAGTTTACCTTCTGCACGATCTTTTTGCTGGCAGTGGGGTATGAAGTAAAAATAGTCATCAAGCGCGCCTACAGTCTTTTTCAGCGAGCACAACTATCTGGAGGGTTGGTATTCTTTTTTTTTGGGGGGCAATGACTGGATGTAGTGATATACGTTGCGGAACACAAGGAAGAAAAGTTCGGTGGCTTCAATCGTCGAAAAAGCAAGTCACTACGGCAAGATGAACCGTATGATGTTCGGGGAATTTACTTCCACACTTACACCTATCCCACAACCCCGTCTAATCACACGCTACGTGAAAGACCTAGTTTACTCTAACAACAGAAGGCGTTTCGTAAGGTAGTGAGAGCATAAATATTTGCCCTTGAGACTGCCCGCTTCCAAGAAGCTCAAGGTGACGGTCTAAAGCATTCAAGAAAGCACATAATCAACTCATAGGATCCGAACGTCATTTCTTCGCAACCCAATCAAGCTACCTACTCAAGGCTATGGCTGTCCATCTGGACGTTTTCCCAAAGCAACTTTCATCTCATACTACTCATACACTCAAGTTTTCCCCCATTCCAGAAAAAATCTCCAATAGGGAAAAAAAGCAGGGTACGAAGGAGATGAAAAACTGAAGAAAACCCATCCACGATGCCCAATAACCTCCAAAATACCCCCCATGTCCAGAAAAATGATAAGAATGATGATAGCCAAAAGTTCAAAGATGCCTCCGCCAACCCAAAAGACGCCATATTTTCCGGTTCCCATTCATCGCCAAGACAAAGGAACCCCACTCCAAAGTTCCCTGATACCCAGAAGAAGTGCAAAGTGAAGTCTCGGGGGGTTCATCAAAAAGGCCCATTGTTGCTCCAAGACGCCGCGCGGTAGAAGGGAGAAGGAGAAGTTTCTAAAAATCGGCAGTGGTATAAAGGAAGCACATGAGAGCCGCGCACAGCTTAAGCGGCGGTCGCCACGGCCTCCTGCTGCGGCTGCTGAGTCTGGTTCTGACTGGCAATCTCGCCGCCCGCGCTCATCTCAGCCCAGTCGCCCCAGAGGCCGCGCTTGGCGCGCACGCGGATCGGCGCGCCCAGCTCGTCCGTTCGTTGCTCGACCTTGACTGCGTCCTTTGTCGCCAGGACGAGGCACTCGAAGAACATCTTGGTGGCGTCGGCCTTGGTGGTCGAGGCTTCGGGCAGCATGTCCTGGAAGAGCACGCTGTTCTTCTGGCGGGCATTTGGCGACGCCTCGGCGTCCGGCCCGAATTTCTCGCGCAGGATGTGCACGGCGTGGCGTGTGCCGACCGAGACGGGGCCCGCGTCGGCCGGGTGCAGCAGTGGCACGGTCGTATCGTCGAAGTTGTCGCCGGGGAGCGGGGACATGGGTTGGTCATCTTCATCCTCGGGAACGGCTTCGATGGAGGCGGTGCGCTCACGCGTTGGGCCGTGGCCGAGTTCCTCCTCCGCGTGAAGATGCAGCGTCGTGTCGCCGCCGACATCACCGCCAGCACCGAGGTCGAAAGCAGACTCGTCGGGGATTTCGAGCTGCGGAGCGTGTCCATCCTCGTCTTCCTCCACACCCTCGATAGCGGCCACGGGACCACGCTTGCGCTTCAGCTCGCCCGAGCGGCGGACAACCTCGAGGGACAGGATGCCGCGGAGCTCTGGTGCCCATCCCTGACTGCGTCCTTCACCGAGGATGCTGGAGACGAAGCCTCCACTCTTCTGCATGTTCATGAGGGCAAGCAGCATCGGGTCACGGGGCAAGAACTCGGGCTGCTTAAGGATTTTGGTGTGATCGTTCATCTGGGCCTTGAACTGGGACTGAGTGTACTCGGTATCGGTGTCGGCCTGGAGAATCTTGCGCCGTTTGATACGCTGAGGTGCTGTGGCGAGCTCCTCCTCAGGCTCCATGGCCGTGGCATCTTGATCAAAGTGGAAAGTCTCCTCGAGCTCACGGGCGACACTGGAGCGGGCGGAGGAAAGAGGAGAGGCACTCTCGCGGCGGCGCTCTTCAGCCTCCTGGCCCTCTTCAGCCTCATCAAGCGGAGTGGGGGGGCGAGGCTGATCTTCATCGAGGATAGTCTCATCTTCCATTCCACCCATAGGAACATCGTCATCTCCAATCGAGGGCCTACGACCAAGGTCAGTGGCGGGCAGGAAAGTATCCTCTCCGTCTCCGATGTCGAGTATCAGTCCATCGTCTTCAAGGGGCTTCGGGCTGGGCGCTACTTCCTCCGAGGCAGGTCTTGGGAGAGGCGCATCACGACCGACTTCGAGGCTGCGATCCATGGTCATGTCGGGACCTTCGCTGATGTCAAGGTACAGGTCATCGTCGCCCAGCTGCAGGGTCTCTTGAAACTGTCGCTCCTGAGTGTCTAGTAGGTACTGGCTCGGCGGGTCCAGAAGCGTGGGATCCCGACGGCCAGTCTCAACCTCGGGCTCCTGGGAGAGTAAAAGAGAGGGATCAGGCATGGGAGCAAGCAAGTCAAGCTCGGTCAGAACATCGGGAAGAGTCAAAGAGGCCGGGTTTACTGATTGGGCCTGGTTGGTGGGAAGATCGACGTTGCCCGGGCGGAAGGCCTGCAGATGTATCAGATAAAGGTGGTGAGAACTTGTGGAGGGAAGCGTACAAGCTTGATCTTCATGAGGGCTTCGTTGCAGTCATCAAGCAGGTAGCGGGCCTTTCTGCTGTAGATCCTCACGACACCGAGCAGAAGCTGGCCGCTCAGACGGAGGGCCATTGGAGCCTGGCCCTGGTCGACAATGGCATGGACGCTGGTCTCGATGTTGGACTGGAGAATGTTGCTCTTGGAGAGCTTGCGCTCAAGGTTGGCGGCGAGCCAGACACGAGCCAGCGGGCCGGTCTTGGACAGGAGAGTCTCGGAGTAGAACATGGTTGGGGATTATTTGGTGGATGCTGGCGCAAAGGCCCCGGCGGGTGGGCGGGTACTCGCCGCGTTGTTGTGATTCTTGCGACGCGCCGAGTAAAGTGCGACCGAGCGCGTTCGAGGGGCAACACGTGTCGCAAAGGATGGGTCGCGATGGCAATAGAGGCGCGTCAATAGCAAAGGCAAGACCAGCAGGGCGGGGCAATGTGGCTCAGGCGGCGGGGAGCAGGGTGGTGATGGGGGTGGTGGGATGTTGGATGGTGGTGGTGCGCGTGCGGCGGAACAGAGGCAGCAAGTGGCAGCGCTGCGAGGGAGGCTGGGGATCCGCGTGCCAAGCCTTCCCGCTATGTGTCCCAAGCTTTTCCGCCCGGGGAAACGCAAAAGGACGTGGACCCTTGCGCGACCACGCTACTACGACCCATCCATGGCCATCCAGGGCCCTTTCGTGTTCGCAAGGCGTTTGCCGACGCAGGACACACAGTAATCGGAAGTTTAATTGGCACCATGCGCCGGAGCGGCGCGTATTTTCGGCATGGCCTCGTACTGTAGCTGCGTACCACGCCGCCGGGGCCAGGCGGTATGGAGCTAGGCCGCCTGCATGCGTCGGGGGGATCTGTCTCGATTTCTATCCAACACCTCGACAAGACATTTCTTTGACACCACCAAGCCTTTTGTCCCCGCCCTCGGCTCGCCCCTCGTCTCTGCCGTCCATGATACCTCGGTCAAGATAGACTGCAATTCGCCCTTCCTCGCTGCTCCCGCGCCTCTGGTGCTCCTCTTACCCGGCGCAGTTCAGACATCGTCGCCCGCTGCCGGCGGCCATGCAATAATGTCGAGAGGAGCTTCGCCCGCGCTACCGCTCTACACGCCCCATGACTCCTCCTCGCTGCGGCCCGTTACCCCTAACCTAGCCTCTGCCCCAGGCTCCAGATCATCCTCTCGCAGAGGCCGCAACCCCGACCAGCCGGTACCACCCTCCCCCTCCTGCTCCGCGCTCAACGCGCACGCTTCTGGTGCTAACAAGCCTGCCACGCGACCCAGTCCATCACCTCCTCCTACACCGTCCTGTCTCCCGATGACACTGCTGCTCAGCTCGCGACCTCCTTGAAATCTGGCCTTTCACCATCCGAAGCGTCAGCGCGCATCCACGACCATGGCCTCAACGAACTGCCCCACGAAGAGCCCGAGCCCTTGTGGCTGCGCTTTGTCAAGCAATTCCAGGAGACGCTCATACTGTTGTTGCTCGGGTCCGCCGGTGTGTCTTTGATCATGGGCAACTACGATGACGCTGTCAGCATTGCCGCTGCCGTGACAATCGTCGTGTCCGTCGGCTTTGTGCAAGAATACCGCTCCGAGAAGTCTCTGGAAGCGCTGAACCAGCTGGTTCCGCATTCTGCGCACGTAATCCGTAGCAACTTCCCCAACGGCCCGCACGGAGGCGCTTCCCCGAAGCCAGGCCATGAAAACGGTTCAGCTGCTATTCCTGCCGGCGCTTTGGAGGATACCACTGCAGCCCTCGAAGCTGCAGAAGGCTCTTCAATGACTATATCTGCCAGTCAGCTTGTGCCGGGAGACCTCGTGCTGTTCCATACCGGCGACCGTATCCCTGCAGACATCCGCATTACTCACGCCGCCGACCTCTCGATAGACGAATCCAACTTGACTGGAGAAAATGAGCCTGTATCTAAAAGACCAGACACCCTCGATCACTTGTCGCGCACCAATGGTTTCTCGTCGTCCCCGTCGCAGGCTCCGTTCTATGCCTCCCCAGCCACCGGCACCGTCGGAGCAGATATCCGCTTGAACGACCAGATCAACATTGCATTTATGGGCACCCTTGTTCGCTCTGGCTATGGTCAGGGAATCGTCATCGGAACTGGCGGAAATACCGAGTTTGGAGCCATCTCCGCTTCTCTGCAGGAAATCGAGAGCCCGCGGACACCGCTACAGTTGTCCATGGACCGTCTTGGAAAGGACCTGAGCTACATGTCATTTGCTGTCATTGCCTTCATCATGCTCGTTGGCTTGTGGCGTGGCTGGGCGGTCTTGGATCTCTTTACCATCGGAGTTTCACTGGCCGTCGCTGCCATTCCGGAAGGACTTCCGATCATCGTCACCGTCACTCTCGCCTTGGGTGTCCTGAGAATGTCGAAGAAGAATGCCATCGTGCGGAGACTTCCAAGCGTCGAGACTCTAGGCTCAGTCAACGTTGTTTGCACCGACAAAACAGGTAAGACTTGACTGACCTCCGAACAGAAAGTTGCGACTAATGTTGCCGCAGGCACTCTGACCACCAACCATATGACTGTTACGAAACTCTGGCACTTTGAAGACAAAGAGCCTGTGGATGTTACGCGAAGGCGAAACTCTACACCCCTGGACCCGGCAACGCGGACAATTTTGCGAATCGGAAATATAGTCAACCATGGTCGCCTGATCAGCCCCACGGCTGCCTCCAACGCAACAGCCGCCGTTCTATCGTCAACCTTGGGTGGTGGCGATGACCCTTCCAGTGCCAAAAGCCGCTGGGTCGGGCAGCCCACTGACGTGGCCCTCCTCGATCTATTGGATGAGTTTGGTGAGGATGATGTGCGCGACAGGATCGGCGCACGACTCAATGAGACCCCTTTCAGCTCTGAGCGCAAATGGATGGGCTGTGTAATACAGGGGAATTCCGGCTCCGAGAGTGCGCATGCGTCGGATGTGGCGTACATCAAGGGGGCGTTGGAAAAGATACTGGATCGGTGCGACACGTACATCACTGCCCAAGGCCGCGAGTTGGCTCTCGACGAGACCAAGAAGCGAGAGGCAATCAGCGCCGCCGAACAGATGGCTCAGGACGGCCTGCGAGTTCTCGGGTTTGCAAGCGGATCCGTACGCAATTCGAGTGGTTTGAAGCCTCCGCACAGGAGCCGCAGCAACCAGTCGAGCCCTCTCATGGGATCATCTCCTGAAAAGGCCGAAGACATGTACCGCGATCTTGCTTTCGCTGGTCTTGTGGGAATGAGCGATCCGCCGCGGAAAGGTGTGGACCGGTCGATTCGTCGTCTCATGGCTGGAGGCGTCAAAGTCATTATGATCACCGGTGACGCTGAGACGACAGCTGTCGCGATTGGTAAGAAGCTGGGCATGCCCATCAACGAGAACTCTTCCATCGGTCCCTCTGTTCTGCGTGGCGACGAGCTCGATCAGATGTCCGAGGAAGAATTATCACGGGCTATTGCTACAACGACCGTCTTCGCTCGGACCAGTCCAGAACACAAGATGAAGATTGTGCGAGCGCTTCAGGCCCGCGGAGATGTCGTTGCCATGACGGGCGACGGCGTGAACGACGCGCCGGCTTTGAAGAAGGCTGATATCGGCATCAGCATGGGTCAGCTCGGAACTGATGTTGCCAAGGAGGCGGCGGATATGATCCTTACTGACGATGATTTCTCGACCATTCTCTCTGCCATTGAAGAAGGCAAAGGAATCTTCTACAACATCCAGAACTTCTTGACTTTCCAGCTGAGTACGAGCGCTGCAGCATTGAGTCTGGTGCTTGTGAGCACGTTCCTAGGCTTCAAGAATCCGCTGAACGCCATGCAGATTCTTTGGATAAGTAAGCGCGTCCATTCCCCAATGGATAATCTAGATCTAATGTGTGTTGTACAGACATTCTCATGGACGGCCCGCCTGCTCAATCTCTGGGTGTTGAACCCGTCGATCCGGCTGTCATGTCTCGACCTCCACGCAGCAAGACTGCCCGTGTTTTGACACGGCCCCTGCTTCAGCGTGTTCTCACACAGGCATCGATCATCATGCTTGGCACGTTGGGCGTGTACATTCGCTGCATGCAGGACGGAGCCGTAACAGCGCGCGATACGACCATGACTTTCACCACTTTCGTTTTCTTCGACATGTTCAACGCCCTCACCTGCCGTTCGGAATCCAAGAGCATACTGAAAGGCGAGACCAAGCTTGCTGGAAACCGCATGTTCAATTACGCCGTCGTGGGGTCCCTGGTCGGGCAGATGTTCGTCATTTACTTCCCCGGACTGCAGAATGTGTTCCAAACAGAGGCGCTTTCGTTTGCGGATTTGTTCTGGCTGCTGGTTCTTGCCAGCACGGTGTTCTGGGTTGATGAGGGAAGGAAACTGTACACGAGGTACAAACGCCGGAGAGGCTTGATTGGTTACAGTGCGGCGGTTTGATTGGGAATGGAAAAAATGGAGGGGATTCGTGTAGATGCATAGAGGGAAATGGTATAAGAGAAGGGGACTCATTGCTGTTGGATTAGCGCGTTATATGCATATAGGAAGGGTGTACGCTTGCGACTTGCAATAGACGTTGTACATTGAGCCAGTCAGTCTTGCGGTAATTTGAGCAACATTCTTTTCCACGGCTTTTGAAGACCTCCCTTACGTCAGATCATGCTATTAATACGGCAATATGGATCTATATTACTGACCACCACAACTTGCTTTTCTGCAGACTCTGCGGAATCGAATAGCTGACCAGGCTGAGACAGTTAACCTCCTCGCGTTCTGACGTCTTTGCTTTTTACTTAGTCCACTGCCCGGCAAACACTACTTTTCTTCATGGTCAGCTTGCAGCGCCCCCAACTCATCAAGCCTTCGTCTTACTTCGCGACATGGCGAGATCTGCAGCCCGTCATCACGCCTCGCACAGCGCTATCAACGGCGAAGTAACGCCAGATCTGCCCACCCCCGCTCGATCGAGCGAATGACAAGGCGCGCTGCATGGTCATTGTGTTGCGAGGACTTGGGCCTAGCTGTATCCAATCAGTTTCAGTGGAGAGAGCTCATCACGCTCAACTGTTCTCGGCAAAGGGCCAGTGATAGATGGGAACGAAGGGAGCTGGGGTCCCTGCTGGTGGACAAGCTTCCTGCACCACGGTAGCGACGCAGCCAGGCCTGTTTCAGACCAGCCTGCCTAGGTGCCACGAGGGGTACCCGGCAACCGGGCTCCGTACCTGCAGTCGCGCGGCCGTTTCATTCCTCTCCACAGCCAGGAAGGCTGGCAACCATGCAGTAAACGGCGCGTCCGGGCAGGAGAAAAAGCGGGTATATAACCGTCTTCGAATGCAACTGGCGTTCCAGACGGACTGTCTAGGATGGTGTTTTCCCCCCGATTGCAGACGGCTAGGGCAGGCTTACTTGTCTTTGGTGACAGAGATCACTCGGCAGTAGGTTTTAGTCCAAGCCATATGTTAAGCATCTCAGCCCGGTAACCGCTTATTCGACTTCAGTCCTTCCTGTTTCCTTGAAGTGCGCATGACGCTGCGCCGGGATGCGGCTACATTCTCAAGTCCAAAAAGCTTCCAGACGAGAATCAAACTCGAAACACCATGGTGCCCCATCTACGCGCTTGGGAATTTGCTGTCTGGGACTCCATGTGGCAAAGTGTGTCGCGAGGCGATCGCTGCATTCCTCATTGCCAGGGCGCGTTAAGCTCAGATTGGCAGCATTCCACCTTCAAACCCTCGGCCACCAACATTGCGAGACACACAACACAAGGTGGAAGTGCAGCTGATTTACTGGACCCAGGGAAATGAGATGCCAAATTCTCACGAGAGCGGCCTGCATCCGGATCACGAACATGGCTGAGGGGGTAGGAGTCTTCCACCTCCTCGCCGCAGCCAAGGGGGGCGAGAACACGCTTTGTGACCGTTTGCCTCCCGGTCGTTATTAATCCCGATCGGTTAGTATCAGGCACAAGAGCTGGTTAAGTAGCCTTGGGGAGTGGGTAGATTCACTTCACTGTCGTTTTGCGAATATAAGTCTTGAAATACTTGAACTTACGGCAAACACCTCCTGAAGAAGCGAGAAAGATGCCGAGAATCTGCATCAGATATCATTGGCTACGGAGTTGAGCAGCCTCGTCAGGTTACAGCTAGCCGGAACGGTCAGATGCTAAGCGTCAGCTTACTATGAGGTTAATCGTAAAGCGTAGTTTTCCTTTCCAGATAGCTTGAAGCAGGAAAACACTGTGTCAGGCAAGGGCCACCAACTCATATGGCCCCCCTGATGGCTCAAATTTCCCATGACTGCAGAATGCAAGCGGAGGGATATAAAGGCAGGGACGCTCCTCTCGGCATGTCAAACCTCCACGACGACTTTCCCATTTCACCCTTTCCTACATCTTCACTCCTCCTTTCAGGCAGGCTCCCACCCCATTAGCTTTTGTGCTCCACCGGCCTTCGTTCCACCCTACCGCCAGGCTCTGCGGCTCCAGTTTCTGTCCGGATTCAACATGAACTCGAAAACAAGCTTCATCCTCGGCCTCCTCGCAGCAAGTCTGTCACACGTAGCCGCTGTCGACCAGGTTGCCGATGCAAAGTTAGTCCAAGAAGCGATGGCGGCTCCGACCCGCCTGGAGCGGCTCAAGCTGTTCGCTGCGGACAACGACACCATCTTCGACTTCAACAAGCAATCCCACTACACGTTCGTGCCCGGATCTGTTGTGAATGCCAACCGGGCCACGTTCCCCTACACAAGCGGCAATGGCATGACCATGGCGATGCTGAACCTGGGCCCTTGCTCGATGCTTCCGCCGCACTTCCATCCGCGGGCCGCCAACTACGTCGTCGCCGTCAGCGGCACGACCGACACGTACATGATCGAGGAGAACGGGGCGAGGACCATCAAAGCGACGCTTGACCCCGGCAAGATGACCATCTTCCCGGCCGCCAGCATACACATGATGGAAAACACAGGTACGTGCGTCTCCTTTAATTTCTCCCTGCATTTGCACAAGTCTGTTCCTTGGTTGGCTTTCGGCGCGCCTCTGCCCCGCCTGCGTCGCACAGAGCCGTATTTTTCCCTGTTCCCGCGTCTGGCCCGCCGCGGCGTCGGCTTTCCTGTGTCGCCTCTCTCGAAGACGCCCTGGGAGTGATCGCCGGTGCAGGAAACGGGCACTGCATTTCAAAACGGCGTCCTGCGCGGGCCGAAGCCCACGCCGGGGAAGAGGTTGCAAGTGTCCACTCTCCATTGGCACAACGGTGACTTTGAGCCAACGGCATTGCTGTCTACCCTTGAGTCACTTCTGTCATGCGGCGCGTACGATTGAGACATCCCTGCCCACATCATGACCACTATCGCCATCTGCGCCCCTGCCTTGTTCTCTTTCCGCACCTTTCGACTGCCCTATCAAGCATCGCCATCCCTTTACTTCCCTCATCCACCCAGGAATCCTCCTGCCCTTCCGTAAGAATAACTGCGGCAAAACTCACTAGTCTACACCGCATAACCTGAAGAATACAAAGAGAAAAGCAAAGCAAAGCGCTGACACAAACCCAAAAACCCAGGCTGCGAAAACGCCCAGCTCGTCTCGGCGCTGAACTCGGAGGACACGGGCACCGTCAACCTCGCCAACGTGCTGTTCAACGGGCTGCCGCCCAGCCTCGTCGCGCCGGCCGTCGGGTACGGTCCCGCGGACCTCAACGGCACGGCCGGCACGGTGCCCCCCGTTGGCACCGGGAGCATCTACGGGCGGAAGGAGTGTCTTGCGCGGTGCGCGAAGGCTGGGTATAAGGTTTATGGTGCGGAGTAGGATGTGTTTATGATGACTCAGCCTCTTTTCTTTTCTTTTCACTTCACTGTTTTTCTATCATGGATTGATTCCTCGAATCCTGGTTCTTGTTTTTGAGTTTAGGAGTTTCTTTCATGGCTTTTTTTAGAGACTTGAACGCCGCCAGGCGATAGTGCAATATTAGCTTTTCTTTCGCTTGTTACTGGTGTCCTCGAGAAATGTTTGGTTGGTGGTTAGCAAGGCAGGATTGGCAGGTGCGATGCGTAGGGAGTATCTAGGCCGCTTCTTCAGCTAGATCAATACATCACCCGTCCACCCCTCTCCATCGCGCGCCGGTCAAGAGTCAAACTAGCGACGACTATAAGATTTCCAGCACATCACCTCCCACTGATGGCAAGTCCATTCAAAGCCACACATATATCCACCACTTGACTGCAGCTCGTCCAGCAAGTGTCGACACGATGGTTTTCACGCCCAACAACTCCACATGGGGCTGGGAGGAACCGAGCTTCCGCCCTCGCCAGCTTGACATGGCCAACGAGTGGGCTGACGAGTCTGCGCTACATATGCCCGTGTTGCTCGAAGCACCTTCAAGAAGAGGGCTGGGACCTGCAAGGATTGGCTCTTTGCAGCCAGCGCTTGAGGAGGCGTCTTTGGAAACGTCTGTTTGGCAAGACAAGCCCTGGGAAGAGCCACTGCCTCCCAAGACTCACACTGAAGACACGCTCTTCGAACCGGCAACCCATGTCCTCGACGAACAGCAGAAGCAACGCGGTGAAGAAGGCGATGACGATGAGGAGATAACCCAGTGGTCACCAGAGGAGAAATATAGTAAAGACGAGAATGGCACCACTTCAAGACAGCCAGCCCCCGATGAAGCTGCCATCTCCGACACCGATACTGCATGGCAAGACGACTTCAGCGCCTGGGACTGTGCATCTGCGCCCAGCAAAGACGAGAATGGGACCTCTCCAAAACAACCAGCCTCGGATTAAACCGGCGACCCCGACCCTGATGTGGCATGGCAAGACGACTTCAGCGCCTAGGATTTCGACGGGTTCGAGGCCGCCCTGGACACTCCCGCAAAAGCAGACAATCCAGTTCCCACATCTCCAGAGGCCAAAAAAGGGACCGCAGCCAGCCTCCCACCGGCGTCCCCCCACAACCCCGCGCACCGACAACACCAACGAAACCGTAGGGCAAGAGGAAGGGCGTGGTGGGGTTGATGCTGCGGTACGTGAGGACGTGGGGCGACGAGGCTGGTCCGGGGGGGGGGGGCCGTTGGCGTGGCCGGGTTGAGCTCGACGGATCGGTGGAGGGTGGCGGCGGGGAGGCCGGGCGATGTGCGCGAGTATCCGATGGAGGGGTTTGGGGAGGTATGGTCCGTAGGTAGTCTTTGATGGCTTAGGTGTTTTGTCTCTTGAATCCACCTCCGGCTCTGCCCTTCCCTGTTTCCCGTTCAGATCAAAGTATTCACGCCATGAGGTATACATACCTCTTTAAATGAAGTTTGATTCCATTTCGTGACGCTGGCAAATGATGATCGATCGATCGCTGTGTTCCCATCAACCAAAGAAAATAGAGATAAGAGTCCAAAGCAAAGAGGTATCATTCATTATCCCAGCAATCATTAATCTCCCGCCATATCCCCCGTCCCGACAATTTTGTCGAAGACGACAACAACGATAAAACGCAGGAGTAAAACACAGAAAACCGCCCAAAAGCGAAAAACCCACTGATAATATACTCATCATCCTCCTCCCATTCATCGTACAAAAAGCTGAGCTTCTCCCCTGCTTATTTTCCCGCAAAACTCATTGCATCTCTGGTATCAAGACACCAAGGCGAGATCCCCCTTCTTCACGCGCCCACAACGCTCTGCGCCGCCTCACTGACCGGGTAAGGCGGGTTCTGCTGGTGCTTCTCCCTCTGCCTCTCCATGTGACTCCCCGCCGAGCTCGCACTCGTACTCCGCATATTCGCCCTATATGCGGGATGCACCTCGCCCCCGACGTACGGGCTCGTCTGGTCACCATAGTCAGGATTGCCGATGCCTCCGACGCCCAGGGACCCCGCGGCTGAGGCGACGGGCACGAGGCGTGGTTGCCAGGCGCGCAGCTCGTCCTCGGCGTCGTTGAGGATCTCGCGGCCGGCGGGCTCGCTGGGGTAAGCGGGGTGCGCCTCGCCAGGGACGATGGGACTATCGTCGAGGAGGTTAAGGACGTGGCGGGCGTGGCGGGCGAGCAGGGCTTGCTTTTCGGCGCGCTCGATGATGGCGGCAAAGTGGAGGTCGTAGGCTTCCTTGAATTTTTGGCGCGTCTGGTTTGGTTTAGTAAATAGAAGGAAGGGAAGAGAGGTGATGAGACACGTACGATGTTGGTGAGCTGCGCTTCGGCGACGAGGGATTGGGCTTCGGCGCGGACGAGCTCCTGCTCCAGCTGCACGATTTTGGTGCTGGACGGCTCCTTGTATTTGAGCTTTGCGATTTCCTCGGCAACCTGCAGCCATCAAAACTTAGCTTTCGTACTCAAAACTTTCAGAAGTGAACAAAACGTACCTTTGCCTTGTGGTCCCTGCTCGGCTGCACCGAGCTCTCGGTATTCCGAATCTGCTTCAGCACGCCGCGATAGTCTTCGAGGCCCTGGGCGAACAGGTCCTCCTGCTCGGCAATCTCGGCCATGAGTACGCCGAGCTTGTCGCTGACGTCGCTGACGGCGTCGTCGCCCGTGGCCTCGCCCCACTCGCTGAGCTGGCCGGCGATGCTGGCGCGCTCGCGGCCGGCCGTCTCGTGGGCCGAGATGGCGTGGTTCTCCGACTTGATCAGCTTGTACAGCCGCTTCGACAGCTCCGGCTGCTGAATCCCCCGCAGCGACGCCATGGTGAAGCGGTGCTTGGGCGCAGTTCTGGTAGACGTCGTCGAGCCGTCTCCACCGCCGCTGCCATCTTTCTTGCTCGACCGGATCGAGAGCGAGCGGTTCCTGTGGCGGACCGGGAGCGGGTTTAGTGAACGGGAGCGCGAAGGGGCGCGAATGGTGGAAGGAGGAGAGGAGTTGTATGACGGAGGGGGGTACGCGAAAATAGCCATTATGATTGGTGTTTGGAGCACGAATGAAAAAAGACGACGACGCAGGATGCAGGAAGGTGCAGCAACAAAAGTACAGAAACAGCGCTCGTGGTATGCAGGAGAGGGAATGCGAAGACCAGCTTACATTTTCGCAAATGGGAGCGCTGGACGGCGCGGGTATTTGACTGTTTCGATGGGTTAACCAGGGGACCCGGTAGGCGCCAAGCGCATGATGTGCAGGCGTTTCGGGTGGTGCTTACTGGGTTTCGCGGCGGCTGCGCAAATTGGCTGTGGTGTTTGGGTAGTTCGGAAGTCCTGAAACGTGGAGGCTCCGATTGTCGCGAGATGCGTAGGCGCTGTGGGATGGAAGTTCTGGGGCGATGCTGGAGTTGATGTTGGAAAAGCGGCTGGGCGGGAAGGCACGATTGGCAGGAAATCAACGTTGCACCGCTCCCAAGCGCCCGCAACGTCATAGCCGCGCCACGCCACTCTTGAATTCCATCATCTATTTATTTTGGTCCTACATACGCCTTCCACCTGGACAATCATCTGTGCTGTGCCAAGTCCCAAAGCCATCGTGAGGTGGCCGTGCTTCCGTTTTCTTCGTCCCGTCCCGCCCGTTCCAGCACTACTAGCTACTTACAGTCCACTACCTACTCCGCGCTAGCATACGACACCATCCCTTCCCCATCACAGCTTGCCTTGGGCCTTGGGCATCTTCTTGTTCTCCGCCCCCAGCCCTTCCAGATCCTTCATCTTGTGGTAGTGCGGCGCCACCTCGTTCAGCCACGCCGGCGTCGGGATGGGCATGACGTTTCGCATGTACTCCTTGCTCGTCAACACCAGCTCAAAGTAGCACACGAACCTGCACGGGCTGTCGCCCGTCTTGGTCAGCACCGACGACGGGTGGATGTACGTCGTCATGCCGTTCTTGACCGTGCGGTAGCTGTCGCCGCCGCGCTGCAGCCGCGCCGCGTTGGGGAAGAAGCCCGCCACCAGCGACTTCATGATGGGGTGCAGGTCGTTGGCCCCGCACGACGTGATGCTGACCTCGACCCGGTCGCAGAGCCGCGCCAGCTGGTCGCGCACGTCGCGCGCCCGCGACAGCGACTTCTGCTGCAAAAAGTTCTCCTTGGCCCACACGTAGCTGAAGTCCGAGTCCACCCACTGGTTCCAGATGGCCAGCAGCGAGAGATGGTCGCCGCCTTCCTTGACCGTGAAGCGCGCCCGCGCCGAGTCGGCGTGGATCTTCTGCTGCTTCGGCCGGAAGAAGAGCGCCCCAGACTCGCCCAGCATCGACACAATGCTCAGCACCTCTTCGACACAGTTGAGCTGGTCTGCCTTCAGGATTGCCGCAGACACCATTGGATCAACCGGGAACTCTGCCATCTGCCGCCCCCTCTTCGTCAGCTCTCCCCTGTCGTTCAGAGCTCCCAGCGCATACAGAAGCTCCAGAGACCGGATCAACGTATCTGCAGGAGGCGCGTCCATAAAGTCGAATCCTACGAGGTCGTTGATGCCCAAACTCTTCAAAAGCAACACCGTACTGGAGAGATTCGTCCTTTGGATCTCGGGCGTCGTGTTGGGTTCCAGCTCGTTGTAGTATGCCCACTTGGTGTACAGCCGGAAACAATGGCCTGCTCCGACTCTGCCCGCACGACCAGCCCTCTGGTTGGCTGATGCTCGACTGCATGGCGTGACGACAAGAGACTCCATGCCCGTCCGAGGGTTGTATACATTCTCCTTGACGTATCCGGGGTCAATGACATATACGATGCCCTCAATAGTCAAAGACGTCTCGGCAATGTTGGTGGCTAGCACCACCTTCCTGCACTTCCCTGGAGGCGTAGGCTCGAAGATCTTGGCCTGCTCTTCCTGTGGTAGGTTGGCGTAGATAGGACAAATGATGAGCTCAGGTGCTGAAGCACCTAGTTTTCGTGACGTTTCCGCCAGGTCTTCTGCCATGGTCTCAATCTCATCTTGACCTGTGAGAAAGACGAGGATGTCACCACGCGGCTGACTCAGGTGGATCTGGAATACTGTAGTCACAGCTGCTGCCAAGTAGTTGGCCTCGGGTTGCGGCGTGTAGTAAACGTTGACCGGGAAACGACGGCCTGGCACATTGAAGATGGGAGCATTGTCAAAGTACTCGCTGAACTTCTGGGCATCGACCGTGGCAGAAGAGATGATTAGCTTCAGCTCTGGTCTGAATCTCGCAATGTCCTTTAGCAAGCCGAACAAAATATCCGTCGCGAGCGTGCGTTCGTGAGCCTCGTCAAGGATGATTGCGCTGTAGCTTTCCAAGCTCGGATCCGTCAGAAACTCTCGCAAGAGCATGCCGTCGGTCATGAACTTGACGATCGTGTTCTTCGGGTCGGTGTTGTCTTCGAATCGGATCGAGTATCCGACCTCCTTGCCCAGTTTGAATCCCATCTCTTCGCTCACACGCGCGGCGACGGACATGGCTGCCACTCTTCGCGGCTGCGTGCACGCCACCATCTTCCTTGTCTTGCCGTTCTCCTCTTTCGACGTGTAGCCGGCCTCGTGAAGGAATTGTGGGATCTGCGTGGTCTTTCCAGAGCCCGTCTCCGCCACCACGACAATGCACTGGTAATTCGCTATGGCCTCCAGCAACCCTTCTTTCCAAGCATAGATGGGAAGGCTCTTTCGAGTCTCTTCGATGGATTTGGCCTTTGCTTCCGCAGCAGTTATCTGCTTCGCCAACCGTTGTTGCTCCTGACTCGGCTTCTGCCCAGGCAGAGCCTGATCCATTACGAAGTTGATCCTCTGCGTGTCATCAAAGACATACTCGTAGTCGCCTTCGTTGACACGTTCGGGGCGCAAGATCTGGGCCTTTGCTTTGGCCGTCTGTTCCTTTTCCCATTCCTCCTGCTCCGTCATATACTTCTCCCTCCCGTACTCATCACGGTCGACGTAGCGTTTGTACAGGGCCTCCTCCTTTTTCTTCCGGTCGATCTTGCCCTTCTCCGTGATGTAGTCCTCCGGGAGCGCGTAGCCGTCGGTGTGCTCATCCACGCGCAGCCGCTCTTCGGCCAGCCGCAACGTCTCCCTGTTCCGAGCGAACTCATCGAGCTCCGTTTGGGTCAATTCGCCAGGCGCCGCCCGGCGCTCCTCCTCTTCCTCCTCTGCAACCTGCTTCCTCAGCAGCGCAAGCTGTTCCGCCTCTCTCTTCTTGAGGTATTCCTGCCGCGACCGCAACCGCAGGTCTCCCAGCGCCGCCTCCCGCGCCTCTTCATCATTCGCCAACGCTCTCCTCTTCGCCGCCTCCTTCGCCCCTCGGTCCTCGACAACCCTCTTCGTGTCCTTGTCATCCTTCGCCCGCAACCGCTTCTCAAACTCTTCTCGCTCCTTCTTATCCCGCTCCGCCTCGTCCACCGGCTCATCGTCATCCACCCTCGGCCTCGGCGACGCCGACCCATCATCCAATCTCGCCCGCTTCGGCGCCGACTCCTCGAACTGCTCCTCCTCCTCTTCCTCCCCCTCAATGTACTCCTCATCGCCCCACCGGTCCTCCCAATCTTCGTCATCCTTCCGCCGCAGCTTCTTCGCACGATGTCCCGGATCCCTCTCCCTACTCCTTTCCCGCCTGCCCTCACGACTCCTCTCGCGCTTCCGCTCCCTGCGCCTCTCCGACTTCTCCTTCGGCGCTGGCGGCGGCGGCGGCGGCGCCATCGTCCCCACATCCTCCTCCATGTCCAGCAGCGTGTACTTCTTCTTCCCGGTCTTCTTGCCCACCGCGCCCGCCTCCCCAGTCGCCTTCGCCGACGACGATGTCGACCCCTTGCCCACGCGCGCATACAGCTCCTCGCTAAATGTCTGCAGTTCGGGCGCCGAAGCCTCGAGCATGTCGGCGAGCTTGTCGCGAAGGTGCGTGGGCGAGCGCGCCGACGTGGCGAGCGCGGCGACGAAGTCGATGAGCGTGGGGTCCGAGGCGCCGGTGAGGCGGATGAGCTGGTCGGATATCCATGTGCGGGTTTGGGCGGCGGCGGCGGACATGGTTGCGGTTGTGGTGGTGGTGGTCGGCGGAGGAGGAAGAAAAGGTTGGAGGAAGGGACCGAGGGGGGTGTTTTCTCTCGTTTTTCTGGCCTGCTATTGCTGCGATTGCTGCGGTGGACTGTTACGACACCAGGCGTTGGAGAGCTTAGGCATGCGATGGGTGGGTTTCTCGGCGGGCCGGTCGAGGTGGTAACGTGACGGAGGTGGTTGCTGCCTGGATGATAATCTGACGGGGCGCGCGCTAGGGGCTGTTTCGGCCGTCGTTGTCGTTGTCGTCCTCTGCAGAGATCGCGCAGCTCGCGGTGGTGGTGGTGGTTTGGAGCTTGCGGCGGCTGTTTGCCGCGGCCCTTGCCGCCGCGGAAAAACTGGACGCAGCTTCGGATCAACCCGCCGTTTGGTGGGAAACCAATTCATCGTTATTAATGAGATATTTTCAAGTAGCTCCTGGCTTGCTTACTCATACAAGTACAAGGTGGTTGCATAATATCCATCTCGATTATATCTGTTGTCCTGTCCAGCTTCATTGATTGCTCGACGTACATACATAGCTCGCACATTCCACACCACGGATGGCGCTTGTGTTTGTGGCTTCAGTTCCAGGCTCTGGCTCCCTCTGTTGCACAGGACATTTGGGTCGCTGCGTGGAATTGAACAGTTTAGGCCGTTAGCAGAAGCGTGTTCTGTGTGTTCTAAAGCTGCATCAACGTACCCCGGATGACCAGAATAGGTAGGCGAAGTTGTGGGAGTCGGAACTCATTCGTCTGTCACAACAAGTAGATACATCGGCAACTTTATCTTAGAACTCTCGTGTAATCAAATTGATGACCGGAATCAGCATATAGGATCATGTCATGGTTATGCAAAGACTTGTTACAAAAATTCCAATTTCGATGTTTATTGAGAGCGCAAATTCACACAAGTATCTCTGGACAAGGGCGCCAAACTACCCTTACGATCCACAAAAACGGCCGCCCCAGGTAAACACCAAGCAAGTACAGCAATCAGCAAAGCCACAGGCACAACGAATCCAGAGCTTTTGTCACCTTTGTCAGAACACCAAGTATTCTCTTCCCAGCCAACCCCGAACGCACGAATGCAGAAATCAGATGCTCGCAGACGTAGAATACAAGATGCAGTTTTGTCAAGCAGAGTGCAAACAAAAGGTCCAGTCAAGAGAGGTGCAACGCATGAAAGGTAAGAAACAGAGCAAAGAGAGATGAGAAGACCAAACCCGGAATCAACGCGAATGAGGAAATCACAAATAACTCAGACCTCCATACCCAGAAACACCCACGAATCGCTCACAATAGGTGGCTTTTCAGTCCACTCAGCGAGTGTGATGGGCTCGAAACCAATCCAGCCCAGATCCTTCATGAGGCCCTTCATGTCCTCGGGCGCCGCGGCGCGGTCGAGGCAGACATTGAGCTGCGCGCAGTCGAACTCGTCCTGGCCGCACAGCTCGATCAGCGCCATGAGGCCTGGCTTGAGATCGCGCACTGTAGCCTCGGAGTCAAAGAAGACGAACATGGCCTTCTCGCCACCGTCGCCGTTGGCTACGAATCCGCGGAACCGGCCGTCGCCGACGTAGTCCCAAACCTCGACCCACTGGCTGACGGCTCCGCACTGCGGGAAGCCGTAGTCGACGGCCGGGGCCTGGAACGGCGAGGGCATGCCGATGCCACTGTCGTAGGAGCTGTCGATCCTCTTGACGTCGGCGACGATGGGACGCCGGCGGCCATGCTCGTTCGTATTGTCGATGGTGTCGTCGTCGTCGTCGTCGTCGTCGTCGTTGCTGTTGTACACGCCCATTGCAAGCGAGTTCTGACGGGCCAAGTTCCCCTCACCAAGGAAAACGGTCCGCAGCGTCTCGCAGAAGAGTCTCTCACATTCTCCCGCAATGGTGCATGCTGCCCCCCCTCTGCGCGCCGCGCCGAGACGTCTCTTGTTGTTCGACATCTCGTCACTGCTGACGGCATAGGCGGCGAGGGGGGGACTTTCTGGAGGCGATGGCATTCCCTGCATCCAGCTGTCAGTCATGTCCATCCATATCTATCGAGTTATGCACATACCGAGCCGACCTCAGGAACGCCACTCGGCCCCGCCAGCCAGGGTAGTAGAGTAATGGAAGCCCTGGAGCGTCATGGAGGCAGCCTCGACAGCGTAGCAGCTGGCCTTCATGGCGGTCCAATTATTACTACTGGATGATGTACTGGTACTTTTCGCCATAGCTAATGTCGGCCACGGTTGTTGTTTCCAAGGGTTCGAAGGGGAGGAGGTGAGGTGAGTCGGAAGGCGATGGTGTCGGTGTTTGTTCGGATCGATGGGGTGACGAGTAGTGGAACAGCGAAGGTAGCGACGAGTAAGAAGCCGAAGCAGGTGTCGATGGTTGTGGGTGGTGCAGAGGGCTGGTTGGCGGCGCAGGAGGTGGAGGGTGAAGGGCTGGAGCGAAGGGAGATGAGGAGATTCTTAGCTTGTTCGGCTGCCTTAGGTTGAGTGCGCAACCGTTTCAAGGATCTGCAAGGAGGCTTGGTTCGCGTCACGTGCACCTATTCGAACTCCACGCATTCGCGATTCGCATTGCTTGTGGCATCGTCAGGTGTGGAAGCTTCCTGACAGTCTACGTTGCAGGCCCCAGTCCTTGCTGCTGCGGCGTGCAGCCCTGGAAACGCTTATTTGTGAATGCGCACGGCCCGATTCCAATTGCACCATGTCGGCAGCGTCAATGCCGGTGGCGAAACTTGAACGCAGAATATGTTTAGTACTGGGGGCTAGGTTTGGCTCTTTCTCACTGACTAGGGCTTCAAGAAGCGCTACGGGAGCATCTTGCACAGTGCTCGTATCAATATCTAATACGCTTGATGGACCAACACACTGATTGTTCATGAGTACGACTAAGAACAGACCCTAAAGAACAAGCGACTGGGTATCTCCAAAACCACAAATAACCGTTCAGTCGCTATACCTGGTGGATTCAGCCATCCGTGCAACTCCGGCCAAAGCTAAAAACAATGGCAATTAACCTTTCCGCGAGACAACCGCTATGCATGAACCCAAGTAAATCGACGCGTATAAACAAAGCAAAATGCTACCTAAACACGTTTTTTTCAGTCCTTTCAACTCCAAATGCGCGGAATAACTCGATATGAAAAAAAAATCAATCTTGCCTCTGCGCCTTCCCATGCACAATCATGCTGTCATTTGTCCTCGACCTTTTCAAACTCATACTTTGCTGAAGTCCATCGCTGTCGCGGCTGCTAGGCCTTTGGTCTGTCTCATCCCCATCCGCCTTCGATTTGGGGGTGTTGAATCCGCTACCGCCGCCAGCGGTCGCGGCGGATGATCCGGCTGGTATCTCTTCAGCAAGTCGTTCAGCCAAGTCCGCATCGTATTGGCGCTCACACTGCCGGATGGTTTCGGGATCAAGCTGGCGTGCCTGCGCCAAGAAATCGACCGATCCATCCTCTTCTTCGCCCTCATCTTCCTCGTCCTCGTCCTCTTCGTTGTACTCGGATTCCTCCGGGGTAACGTCAAGCAAACGAGGAGCGGCCGTTGGCGGCTCGTCCGTGTCTTCAAACTCCCCCTCCCCCATGTCCGATACGTCGCTCATGTCCGAATCAGCATCGCCAGACGATGAGCCGAACGGTAGAAGGGATGGTGGTGGCAGTACTGAAGGTGGGAGCAATCTGTGATCCATAGAAATGATCTCGCGGTTGACAATAGGTGCTCGGCGCACAGTAGATGGCGACGACGCCGTCTGGTCCTCGTTGTATTCTCTCTTTAAAGCACGCGTAATCCGGTGGGGATAGTGCAGCGATCGTGGTGTGTGTGATGCAAAATTGGTTGCTGAAGCACCATCACCTCGAACTCGCTTACTTGCTACGTCAATGGCGAAGTTGTCTTCAGGGACGATTCCGCCGATTCCAGAGGCCTCAAAGTCCAATTCGACGCTTGGGATCACTGAAATATTCCCGTCCAACGGCTGGGTATCAGTGAAATCCAAATCGACATCACTCGAGCTCGAGAGATCCATATCAATATCCATGTCCTGGAGGGCGGCATGCATCAAAGGGCCTCGACGTTCATCGTTTGTGACGTTGTCATGTGTTTGGTACTGTTCGGGTGATGCTCCCAGGGGTATGTCGCTGTAATGGCTGTAATGGACGTACCCCTTGGCATTATGCACGCCGGGGTCGCCGCTCAAGTCTGTGCAGAAATTTGCCTTGTTGTAAAAAATTATCGGTCCCTCATCCCGCTTCCTCTTCGACGATGAAGTCCGTACACCAGAACTGGCAAGGCCTAAGGGAGTGGTCCCAGTCGCTTGCGGAGCCAACGGAGAGATCTCTTCTTCGGAGTTTGGCGAAACGTTCGAGACTACAGAGCCTTCAATGGACTCTTTATGATAGAAGAGAGGTGTGTATGCGAGGTGGTTGCGGTATGCTGAAGACTGGCCAGTGGTTTCGCTCGAGGTGTTGGTACTGCTGGGACCAAGCTTTTGGCGCTTCTTGCCGATCTTCTTGACGTTAGGTTTCAACTGTTCAGACTCACGCTCAGGCGAACTATCGCTACTGATGAGCGAAACACCGTGGCCACCCTTCCAACGAACTTTGCGTCCGTCGTGGGACAACTCCAACTTTGTACTGTATCCTTGGAGTGCTTTCTTGACAAAGTCTGTAGTAACATTGACCGTATGCAGTTGCGCCATGTTGACGAGAAGATTGAGATAGATCCACCCATGGTCATCGATTGGTGAGGTGTCAGGATCAGGCGGTGAGAAGCCAAGATGTCGAATGTAGTTGATGTTTTCCGTCGGAACCTGAGCTCTCTGCGGATCGAGGTCGAGAGGCCGTGTTGGGCGTTGATCGGGTGATTGATGACCGCCGGAGGCGGCAAAGTCTTGATCCAAAATGTGCGAGCGCAGGTTGTGCTTTGGGTTCGGAGCTACGACACCGTCGCCAGTAACAGATTCTTTTCTGGCCTTTTTCATGATCCGTGCTTCTCGCAGGCCCTCCTTCCGAGCTTCTTGACCGGTAGCCTGTTCGAGTGCGTCGCGATCGGCCTGAGCAGCGGACTGCGAAACCTCTTGTTGTTGAATGGGTTGGTGATGTCCCTCCAATACAGCGCCCTTGCCGGCGAATATCTGCTCCATCCGTCTAACAATCATCTTTTTCTTGGCCGATTCGGTCATGGCGGTCGTCCTTGGCATTAGACCGAGCGGAATATCTTGCAGGTATGATTGAATGCTGTCTTGCTGGCGATGGTAACGTGACTTGTCCGGCTGGGAACTGCTGACTTTGCCACCTGAAGCAGCATTCGAGGTGCGCCCAGAGGCTGACACAGAGTGGTAGGCTGAGTCTGCAAACTGAGTAGAGGTATACGAGGACAAGGTAGGCAGAGTCGGAGGAGCAGGCAGGGTCACGCCCGTGGAATCGCCCGTGGTACCGTCGTCCATATCCATGGCAAATTTCCTCAACGTCTCCTCCAGCTCTCGCTTCTTATGAGGAGGCAGGCCATGCACCCGAACCTCGAAGAGTTTCTCATCTTGCAGATGGGCATCTTGGATCTTTTGATACCTCTTCAGCTTCTTTTTCAGCTTTTTGTTTTCAATGGTCAGGTCATCGATGACACTTCGGAAGTCCTCTGTACTGCTGCCATCGGTGTGCATGTTCAGCAGGGCCGGTCTATGGGGGATCGAGGTCGCCTGCTGCGCACGCATGTGCATGGCATTCACCATATCGGGCGAGGTCGAAGAGGAGGAATTGCGGAAGAAGAATGGCGGATCATCTGAACGGTTTAGCACATGGGTCGGGCGCGGAGCTGGGGAAAAACCCACTATCCATGAACGAAGCGCTGTTCTGTGAAATATGATTGTTGGAGGTTTCGAACCATTTGCCAGCATCGCTCACCTCGCCCGAACTCTCCTTCTTGGTGGTGGGCCTGGACGAACCTGGGGACGGAGGGTTTGCCCTGTCGCTCAAGGGCAGATCGGTGGAGGCGCGTGACAATTGCGATTCGGCGACATGTTCGCGAGTTGGCTTACCGGGAGGCGAATGAAGCAGCGATACGGACTTGTGGGCTGGTGGCCTCCGGGGGTGGTTGCTTTGCACAACGGGGTTCTGCTCTTGTTCCGACATGATAACGCTGCGGGCCTCGATGAGGACGCCAGCTGTCGAGTAGTCGGCTTTTCAGTGGGATCCCAAATCGTCCATGGGCAGATGCAGCATGCAGTGAGCAAGTGTCAAAGGGGCCGCTTGTTTCTGGGCAGGCTGGACGGCAGAGGTGTGCGGTTGCGACGTTGTTGGGTAGGGAAATGGAGTGGGAATTGCTAGTAGACGTAAGGAAGCATTTTGGCGGGCATAGACCGCGCGGGCCGTGTATAAGACACACAGTTGCAGGCATGAGGGTGACGATGGGCAGGTTGAACCTACCGATCTCTTGTGGCAGCGCCAGGGTTACGAAGATCGGGCGAAGCTGTATGGTTTGCAGCTCGCTTGCCACCACCCGGCCGCCCTCGCCGATCTCTCCCTGCAGCAGTGGCACCGCGCTGCCCTCACGTGTGCCCGCTTTCTGCACCGCCGGCTCTAGACCGTCCCATGGAGATTTGTCTCCCAGCCGCGTGCAAAATCGGCGATGGGACAGCGCTGCCCCGATGCACGCGCAGTGGCGCCCCCAAGGTGCGGCGGCTGTGGCAAACGCTGGTGGCAGCTTAGGGCGTGCAAGGGCAGCAAAAAGGGTGGTCTGATGGAGCTGCGCAGAGCGTGTGCCTGGCGCCGGGTTTGTGAGCCCTGCGAAGAGTGGTGCATCCCTGCACAGCCTGCCCGGTTCCAACACCCGGGTAGAACCGAACTAGCGCGAGCCCTGAGATCTCCTTCTGTGAGCAGCATCGGCCCTCTTGGCGCGGGGATTTTGCAAAATTGCATCATAGCCGCACAGCCGCAACACTTCAGGTCCTCTGCTGCTCTCCCTCCAGCACGGAGTCATCTCCACCACGTCACCACATCGAGATTGCCAGAAAGACCCTGCGGCGGCCTTCACTGCCGTATCCGATAGGCCCATTGTGCGCATGCTGGCGTCACGCAGCCCTCTGCCCGCCCGTCACAGTGCCCGTCGCGCCTTACAATCGCTCCTTCAGAACGCGCCCGTACATAGCTACGCCTGTCATGCACCCACTGTCAGCAGCCAGCACACACGCTCACTTCGTACAGCCGCCAGTCATCTCCCGAACTCAAGCTGAGACGCCCTCTCGCCGGGACCGACGCTGTGCACGCCCCTGACGAGAGTCGCCACCCGAGCGAACAAGACAACGCGCTAAGCCCGACGCAGGCCCCCGGGCGACCGTTTTGCAGTGGACATGCCCCTCGTGCCCCTCTGCTACCACACCACACAAGCGTTGAGCTTTCAAGCTGCCCGATCGCGATCACGCCTACCCATTTTGGGCCTCCAATCCGCCAGCCACGTGGAGGACCACACGACATGTTCACAACGCCGTCTCTTCCACGCCCATGTCGCACTGCTGCCGTCCTGCCCAGGCGAGTCTACCGGCTCATGGCCTTTTCGCTCTGCGCGTAACGTCTGCTCGCACACAATTCTTAACTGTGTATATTGCCATGCCTGCTGCGCCTCCGCCGACACCCCTCTCTTATGCAGACTATGTATTGGCCTCTCCTTCTCATCGCCGATGACCCTTCCGCCCGGACCGAAAACCGCCCCATTCCGACGCAAGCCCTTTCATCATTTTCCTCAGGGCACCGGAATCATGCCATCTAGCCAGATTCCGACGATAGCGACTCAAGAGAAAGAAAAACATCGTGCCCACTCTCCCTCAGGGTCCCGAGCATGCAGCTGCTCAGCAACCGGTCAGACACGCACTTTTAGGATCCCGCTAGGAGCTCCCTTTCGTTGGCATGCGTTACCTGCGAGTGGCGAATATCCGAATCCCCCTCGCCGGCCTCACAACCAAATCCTCACACCGCAGTGCGCATATACCCACTTTTTTTCTTCATCGTCTGCTGCAAGATGAGGAATACGTCACCGACTGTAGGAAGCTGCCCTACCAGCCCCCCCCCCCCCCCCAGCGTCGTTTCGTATTGTTCCGTGCTCGGAGGCCACTGCCGGATAGCCCCATCCTACCCACCCAGCCGGGTTTCTCAACACCGTTGCGCTGCCCCTATGGATGGCTTCTTCCTTCTCTGCCTCCTGCCAATCTTGCGGCTTCTTCACCACATCTGGACTGGATTCAGCTAACGTCTAGTATAAAGCGCCTTTGCCTGTCCCAATTGGCCTTGATCACTTCCTGACATTCTAGACCTCGTCGACATGCAACCGCTAGACGCGCAAAAGCAGGTTCTTCATGATAGCCCCACTCGGGCATCATTCACCTTTCGTCGGGTCATCACAAATCAACAAAGTTTTGGAAGTGAACCGCCGCGGGCTTCCTAACTAGGTCTAGCTGGCCTTGGCAAATCGAAGTTCATCGATTGGATGGAAGCCTGCTCCGGTCCGCTGACGGACGCGTGCAGCGAGGTCCGAGAACATGAAGGTGAGCGTGGCGACTTTCTCAGCTTGCGTCAGGACCAGGTGGGACAACGGGTCTGTTATGGATTGCTCACGTGTCACCTCCTTATTGTCAGTCTTCCGAGTTGAAGCGGAAGTCCACCCCCACTGTCAGACCAAGCCTGAGGTGTACCTACGTCAGGAGGGTCTTGAATGCCCGTCCTATGCACTAAATTGGACTTGGTAGAGTACAACGTACGTTGTAGGTTGACGTTCGCACTACTGGGATAGGCAAGGTAAAGCCCATGGCAAGTGCGGACTAACTAGGTAAACGGTGCGCCACAGCGCGGCCACGAGCACAGGCCCGATCGGTAGCAACTCCGCTATTGAATGTTCCATGCGTAGCGGAGAAATGACGGCCCTTTACACAGACTCTTACGCTTCGACCCTTAAAACCACACCATTTGTCCAAGGCGCATTGTTGCACTCAGCAAATAGCTTTGGGCTCAATGCCAGAGCGTGTGAGTCCTGTTGGCGGCCGGTAGACCTTGTCCGTGGTTGACAAAGAGCGGCGCTTTGATGAGATGTTAGAAGCATAGTACAACCAACACCAAGTGCAAGTTTAGGGGACAATAGTGTGTACGGCCTGAACCTTTTCACCGGGCGCACGTGAGCTCCTCTCCACGTCCAAGTACAAGCACGCACTAGGGATTCAACCTTCCGTTTTGCTCAACTCTATCCCGTGGAGAGGATAGGGGAGCCATTCCAGGTCTCAGCGAAAATGGACCTCTCTGCGCTCTTCAGCCGCAAAATGCTCGCCGCGTTGCTCTCTCGACAGCTCTTGTTCCTTTGTTACCTGGTATGCTATGCTTCGGCTGACCATTGTTTGACGATGTCCCAATATTTCGATTCCAGCTAGTCTCCACGGGCCCCCTCTTTCCATCAATCCACTTGTTTCACAGAGTAATCAACAAGTCATACGAGTGAGGATCTTGTATGGTTCGAGAGTTTCGTGTGATTCGATCGCTCTGGATTTTTGGGTCGATCGGGGCTGGCTTCATAGGCAGCACGACATGTCGGCATCGTTGCACAACAGGATGTGCTTGCACGCTTGGGAAATGAAAAAGATCAGGGTCTCCTTTTCTCCATAAAATAACCCTGGATATGTACGAATCTCGTGGTTTTCGCCTGTCGACAGCTCGGTTATTTCGGTTTCCCCGGTTTAAATGTCATGGGTGGTAGGTTTTGGGAGACACGACGGGCGCGGGCCGTCTATCTTTTTTTTCGCTTCAAATCGAGACAGGGATGACATCGGTAAACCGAGGGAGATTGTTTCAGTAGTGTCCGCGGTCCCGCCGTTTGGCCGGTGAATTCTCTTCGAATATGTGGGTGGTGTGCCGTTGTTCGATCGGGATCGATGGTGAAGGGATGAGGGATGACGTTATCCAATAGCACCCTTTACAGGGAGTTACTTCGATGCCCTCTCTGCCGCTTTGAAAATCTCCCCCTCGCCGGGTTCTTTCGTGCTTCTAAGTAGTGGTCTTGGCGAGGCCCCGGAGTTCATTGCCGTGGCGATGGAGGCTGGAGCGTGTTTGAACCACTTCTACTCGGTTTATTGTTCTTCCAGCTACTTGCTGATCCCCATTGCTTGTACTCCCCTTTCTCCTTTTTGGTCTACATGACCTTGGTCCTGGCCTTCTTCTTGTTCCCTTCCCCGTGCTGCTCTGCCTCGACCACATTTGATCAAACACCGCTACCTTGGAAGACAGCCATTTCCTCCCCCCCGTTGTGGTGAGGAAGTCGTGCTTTTCTTTCGGCTCTTCCAAGGTTTTCAGAGCGCGGAGGAGAAGGGGGCTTCACAGCAACGAGTCCAGATAAAAGCTTCCCTGTCTATTTTTGTTGGACACAGTCGTTGGAGTAAGGATACTGGAATGGGACCACATGACGTGGTGTGCTCTTCGGTTCCCGCCGGTACACCTGGTTCATAGTTGCTAAGCAAACAACGCCATGCGCGGCTTTCCGGAAAGTGAAGTGTTGTTGAGTGCAAGTGATGGTTTCTGAGTTGTGTGCCGAAGTAAGGTTCTGATGTGTTTCAGTAAGCTCGCGGGTTGGCTGGCGTGTACTTGTAGTCAGTGATAGGGGCATCTCCGTTCTCCAATACTCATTTGTGTACGGTTGAGCCCGGGTTTCCAGATAGGTGTGCATGTACACCCGGACTTTTAGATTGAGGGAGGCGTTTTCGCAAACGCGGGTAAGCGTATAGGGCTTGTAAAAGCTGACGTGCTCTTGGTAGGTACTTCTATGGTTACCAGTCAAGACCGTTTGGTTACACATGTCTAGGACTGCGTGCTGACCTTTGGAGTTCCAGACCGATCTCTTGCCTTGCCCTACGGCCAACAGTTGCAACATTCACGTGTAGGGATATGGTTATTGACCAGATGTGTCCAACAAGAAGCTAGTAGCTTGGATTACCACGGCACTCTGGCTCTCAGCTTGGCTGCTGGCTTGTTTTCGTATGCACTGTTTAAAGTCCAGCCTCGCGCTGTGCTGTAGTTCTTCATCTAACGGTCGCAGTTCCATCCACTGCTCCAGAATATTCAGATTTCGCACTTCAGACCCAACTCCGCAACTCTTTGGCCGCAGCATCCTGCAGTACTCGAGATTGGCAGATGAAAAATGAAAATGAAACGTAGAAACGAAGACAGAGGTGGATGCGGAGTTGTTCAGTGAGGAGCGATCGGCCACTTTTTGATCCGACGGAAAGAAGCACAGGCCACATGGAAGCAACTCCAATCGAGAGCATCACCATTCGCTGCTGCTTCTCGTCCATTGCCCGACCACCCTCAGCGCGCGTCCGCTCTCGTCCTCGGCAGCTTCAGCGCGTTCCACCATCACCACTTCGGTCCGCACCTACCCGCACACATCACAATGGCTGATCCGCAAGAGACGTGGCGCAGCCTGCAGCGCCGCCTGATGCAGGCAAAGCAGCAGAGCGGCAGGTTCGGCGCCGGCGGTGGCGGTCCGCCAAAGGGCATCTTCGCTGGTGCTGGTCTGCTCCTCATGCTTGGAGGTGCTGTTGTCGTCATCAACAACTCCCTCTTCAACGGTACGAATCCCTCTCTCGTCGTTGTTGCATCATGACGCTAATCACCGCACGCAGTCGATGGAGGTCACCGCGCGATCAAGTACACCAGGTTAGGAGGAGTCAGCAAGGAGATCTACAGTGAAGGTACGGCTCACCACATGCTTCAATGTTTCATGAGGCTGACAAGGCGACGCGACGCTCAACAGGCACGCACTTCCGGCTCCCGTGGCTCGAGACGCCCATCACGTACGACGTGCGCGCGAAGCCGCGCAACGTCGCTTCCCTGACGGGCACCAAGGACTTGCAGATGGTCAACATCACCTGCCGTGTGCTCTCGCGCCCGCGTGTCGACGCCCTGCCGCAGATCTACCGCACCCTGGGCACCGACTACGACGAGCGCGTGCTGCCGTCCATTGTCAACGAGGTTCTTAAGAGCGTCGTGGCTCAGTTCAATGCCAGCCAGCTTATCACCCAGCGTGAGAACGTCAGCAGGCTTGTGAGGGACAACTTGGTGCGGAGAGCAGCGCGTTTCAACATCATGCTGGATGATGTCTCGTTGACGGTAAGGATACATAGATATGAGCGTTCCACATGATGTGCTGACAGCTCTACCCATAGCACCTCGCCTTTTCCCCCGAGTTCACCGCCGCCGTTGAGGCCAAGCAGGTCGCCCAGCAAGAGGCTCAGCGTGCCGCCTTCGTCGTCGACAAGGCCCGCCAGGAGAAGCAAGCCGCCATCGTCCGCGCCCAGGGTGAGGCCCGTTCTGCCGAGCTCATCGGTGACGCCATCAAGAAGTCGCGCAGCTACGTCGACCTGAGGGAGTTCGAGAACGCCAGACAGGTCGCCAACATTCTGCAGACCAGCAACAACAAGGTCTACCTCGACTCGGCCGGCCTGGGTCTGAACGTGACCAAGGGTGGCTCGGATAGCTCCAAGTAAGGGTGTATTGATGACGGGAGGAGAGAAAAAGAAGCAAAAACTGAGCGTAGTGGGACTATTCGGCATCAATCTCCTTTCATGATTACCTTGCATAAAAACAAAATCACTCAGGGGATACAGGTGAAGCGATTTTTCTTTCTAATTAATGGTGGACATTCAAACTTCTTCACTTCTTACTCTTTGAGATCACTCCGCTCTATCCGAAGTACCCTTGGCACGACAACATTGCTTTTTGTCCAACCCCATGATCCGTCAGTGAGAGAGCAGGTCAATCCAATGATGCCAGACCTACAAACTCACCATAACCCGTCAGCTGCATTCCACCGGTCGAGCAAGCCATTGCCCAAGCCTCATTGCTTGCGCTGGTATGGGAAATGCCCGCTCTGGCGCTCGATGGCCGGACGAAGCCAGCCGGGTTGAGCTTGAGCACCCCATCATTCCAGAAATATCTCGTCTGGAGGATGTTACTACTTGCTAGTAGTTGTTGGGGGTGAGCATAACAGGCATATAAAGATCCGAAACAAAGACCCTTTCATAGCCAGCTGAAGTTGATGAGGTCTAGTGGTAAACGGCACTTAGTCGTTGCGCTGGAAAGAGACTTTGGCGACCCCCTGAGGTCCAGGGTTCGAGCTACGTCAAAACCGACTGTGCCTATAAGTCTGTTCTATTAGCCTGCCGGCGCGTCCTTGAATGAGCCCACTGTGGCGCGGACAACCCGGGAGGTGATAGTTTTGCTCTTTTGCGCTTCACTTCCTTCCTTTCCTTTTTCTTTTCTTTTTTGTCGGGGTTCATGAGGTTGTTAGGGCGACCGTGTAAAGAGGAGGTGATCGATTGGGCAGCGGCGTAAAACATGCAACTATTCGAGCTGCAAGGAAGGACTCGTTCATCTTCCAGACAGTAAAGAGCAAAGAAAGCTTACCCCGTCTTGCCAGCCAGCCTGTGAGATGGCATTTCAAGATTTACAAGACACTGAGCTCAGTCTATATATTCATCGTGGTGTTCAGGATTGTACGGTGGAGAATAGAGGTCGTCGTATTAAAGGGTGGTCAGGTATCGAGCGAGCCGACGGCCGCTAAGCCTCTTGCAGCCATGGTAGAATTTTGAGGAAGCGAGCGAGCAGGAACCACCACCCCAGACAAAAACACAAACCATCCCGACATTTCACAGCTTCAGAACAGCAGCTACAGTTACTCCGCTTGCCTTTTCCTAGGGACATCTGGAGCCATGACGTCCATCAAATCCACCCGATCTTTGACCCTGGACACCCCACCGAGCTGTATTGAATTCGTACCGAACTATCCCGACCTTTTTGTAGTCGGAACCTACTATTTGGAGAAAAAGGACGGAGGCGAGAGTGAAGTCACAGAGTCGCCTGATGGACAACCGCAGCAAAGAACTGGCAGTCTTCTGCTCTTCAAACTTGATGGAGATGAAGTGTAAGAACGCCCTTACGTTTTAAACATACTTTCACTTCACTCCGCTCCAGAGTCTTGCTTGAATCTAACTCTCCAATAGAACGCTCCAACACGAGCTATCCACTCCCTTCGCAATCTTCCACATTCACTTCGCCCCCTCAACATCCGCAGACTCACCCCCCTTCCTCGGCGCCGCCACCTCCACCGGATCCCTCGCCCTCTACCGCATCTCCGCCCCCGGCAGCAGCAATAACGAACCCCCATCGCCGCCCCAAATCCACCTCATCCACGTCCTCCAGCTCTTCCCCACCACCTCGCTCATCACCCACTTCACCTGGCACCCCACCACCCCCTCCGCCGCCGCCCTCGCCCTCTCCGACGGCTCCATCTACCTCTGCGACACTTCAGTCCTCCCGAACACCCCCACCACCCCCCCATCCTCCACACCCTCCTTATCCCACCTCCACGCCCACTCCCTCGAGTCCTGGTTCGTCGCCTTCCTCACGCCCTCTACCCTCCTCACCGGCGGCGACGACAGCATCCTCGCCTCCCTCCCTCTCCCGACCGACGCCGCATCCGCATCCGCCCTCCTCGCCCAAACCACCGCCGCGACCCCCTCCCCCTCCTTCCAAGACCGCCGCACCCACGCCGCAGGCGTAACCGCCATTCTCCCCCTCCGCAACGGCAACATCGCCGCCCCGCTCGTCCTGACCGGCAGCTACGACGACCACATCCGGCTGCTCGCGCTGCGCGGCCGCCGTCCCGCCGTGCTGGCCGAGCTCGAGCTGGGCGGCGGCGTGTGGCGGCTCAAGGACATCACCCCTGCTTCGTCTGCTTGTCCGCAGGAGGAGAATGGTGGCGGCAGCAGCAGCGCCGAGTACGTCATCCTCGCGAGCTGCATGCACGCCGGGGCGCGCATCTTGCGGTTGCGGGGGAACGGAAGGGGGGAAGGAGCAGAAGGGCAGCAACAGCAGGAGCAGGAGCAGGAGGAGTGGGAGTGGGAGTTTGAAGTGCTGGCCAAGTTCGAGGAGCACGAGAGCATGAATTACGGGAGCGACGTGCAGCCCCTTCCTTCCCGTCTTCTTCATCAGCGGGGAAGAGAAGGCGAGGATGGCCAGCAGTGGCAGCAGCGGACGGTGGTGAGCACGAGTTTCTACGATCGATTGTTGGCGGTTTGGAGATGGTAGTTTTTTCTTTTCTTTCTTTCAACATGAATTTTTTGAATTTTTGGGTTTGATCTTTCATCTTTATAATAGTGGTTCGTCTCTCTGCTGAGGGTCGACATCATCTCGCCTGACACATGAATTGTCGGCACACTACATATTGCACCAATGCAGAAAGATGCTCCCCCTTTTCATGACTTGTGAGTCTTTCGCAAAACACATATGGCGCAACTAAACAGCGAAGATCAGAAGGACGAGCCGGCTTCCTCTAGGTCAACAACCCAACTAGTACAAGGTCAGGGCTGTAGAAGCGCCTACGAACCCTCCCAAGAAGCCAGATCATCCCCGGTGTTCCCAGCAGTTTGCATCTTCGAGGGTGGCAGGCTCCCACACGTCTGCAACCGGGAGTGGGACTGTTAGTCAAGTTTGACCTTGCTCATTTGCCTTGCCGACGAAACTGAATCGTGCATGTTCTAACATGGACCTGCCAAGACGCCACGTTTGCTGTCATGTTAGCACGTGCGATCCAGAGTACCCACCAGATCAGGCCATTTGATGATTTCTCCCACGAAATGGAATGCAAACGGCGGAACCTGCATGAGGGAGGCGTGGGAGCGGCGTGAAGGGTTGAGCCTTGGTGATCGCTCATTCGGCGTTGCATCGGATGGGCGGTGGACAGTGCGTGAGATACGGGGGGTTTCGGGTAGGTGCATGTCGGATACAGGCGGTGTCGAGAGGTTCAACAAACGGCCCGTCAAGAGTCTTGGAATCCAGATATGCGGACAGGGGGATGGAGGAGGGAAGGCCTGGCCGAGAAAACCACTCGAGGGCATTTACTGCGCTTCCGGACGGGACATTTGGCCCACGACGTCAGTGTCATCCAACACACGTGGGCGTAAATGCTTGTCCGTTGGAGGCGCACACCTCAATGGCTTTCCCGGCCAAACCTCAGGATCGAGAAACCGAGCCTGTATAATCATAAGTGATCACGTCCACCTTTAGCACCGAGGTCATGACATGGATGTTCTCAAATCACTCTGTAGTTACTAGCAGTTACCACCAACGGAGGACTGAGAATCGGTCAAATCGCATCGTGTGGGTTCGGGGTTTTGGGAAGCAGGCAAAAAGAAAACCGAGCCGTCCGACGAGGGCGATTTCGTTAAGGACAAAGTCGGTGAACCGTAAATTCCGTTCCGTCGCGCGCGATCGAACTACTGTGCATCAATTTTGAAGGTAGACGCCGCAGATTAAGGAAAAGCCAATGGCTGCAGTTGCCCGCATGGAGACCTGAAAGCATTATCAGGTAGAACTTTTCAACCCACCCATAAAGTTTGCCAAAGTTAGTTAGCGGAGATCGCCGATACTTGACGACTTTACTCGGCAGTGTCAAGGTCGTCGTGAGCCGGAGGGGGAGGGCTCTCTTCGCCTAGTCTGGGGTTATTATCCATTGCTCACAACTGGGGGATACTCATGCAGATGAACTTACGCTTTTCACCTCCATTGGTGCCGTTCTCCCGCTCACGATCACGAGGATCCTCCTCCTCACGGTCGCGAACGTCCTTCATGTCCCGGTCACGGTCGTCGGGGCTGCGAGAGCGGTCGCGGTCGCGGCGGTCATAGTCACGTTCGCGCCTATCGTCCTTGCGGGGAGAGTAGTCGCCACGGCTGCGGCGAGGCGGGGTGGCGCTGCGGCCACGACGAGGAGAGGCATCGCGTCTGCGGGGACGGTCGCGACCAGAGTCGAATCGCCATGAGGCGGACGGAGGGGTGCGGGCCCACTGCAGCTTCGTCAGTCGTGTACAGGGTTGGTGGACACTGGTCGACATACCTCAATCTTCAGAAGATCATCACGGCCGATGCGCTTGTTGTGCATCTCGTGGTACGCATCATCAGCATCACGGCGAGATTCATACTCAACGAACGCGAAGCTAGAGACAAGCTGTTAGCAGATGCATTCCACAACAAAGCTAGCTGGGGCAAAACTTACAGACGGCTCGAGGCCGAGCGCGGAGCAGGAATATCACAGCGAACCAGACGACCATACCTTCGGGAGGATGTTAGACTGCGTGTTTATTGTCGCGTCGCGGAGGGACGAAAAACACAAGAGGATCGATGGTCCGACGTCGCCGGAGGTGAGTGCGAAGGCTATCTACAGGAAGGTACGGGGTGGGGTCGTTCGATCGACTCGGATCGTGGGGGGTATGCGGGAGGGAGGATGCGGAGGTCGAGGGACCGGTGCGCTCGAAGGGGAGGGCGGGAGGGCGGCGATGACCGATCGGCTTCACGTATCGTAGTAGACGTACCGTTCGAACTCGTAGGCAAGGTCGCGGGCGCGCGTGCCGTGGCCGAAGCCAGTGACGTAGAGCGTGGTGCCGCCGCGGCCAGACATCTTTGCAAGCTCTAGTGGAGTGGAATACAACAGCGAGCGGTACGCGAAGATGCAGACGATGTGGCGTTGGGGAAGTCCGGAGAGATGATGATGGAGGCGGGTGAAGTGGAATCGAATGCTGGAGGAAACGCGAAGGCACTTATGTCAGCCACGCTAAAATGCTTGGCACGCGCCCCGTCGCTGTGCCCCAGGCGCAGCTTTCCATTGTTCGCCCATTGCTGCAACTTCACTCACCTCAAAGCAGCGCCATCACCCTCCACAACCTCGCGCTGCCGCTTCTCAACGTCTAGCTCCTCCACGCGCTGCACCTCGCGCTCAGCTCGCTACTCCGCGATACGTTTCCCCGCCCACGCCGCCACCCGCCTCACCTCTGCCTCTCACCTCCACACGCGCCCGCCACTCCAGTCAAGTCGCGCCGTCCTCGACCTTCTTTGTTCGACAGCTCGCCGCCCGACGTTCATCATGGCCGCAGAGGTGACTATGGGGACGCCTCTGGCAGACGCCATCCAAAGCGTCGTCCAGCCCAAGCTCGCTGAAGTGGGCTGGTCGACCGGAGGCTCTGACGACACCGCGCTCTCTGAATACATCATCCTGATGCTGGTGAACGGCAAGACTCAAGAGCAGATTGCTTCCGAGCTTGCGAGCGATCTTCTGAGCCTGTCGCCCGACGATCCTGCGCCTCGAGACTTCTCGCGATGGCTGTTCGAGCAGGTCGACGCTCTCAACGTCCAAATGAACGGCGCCGCCGCCGCGCAAGGCACCGCACCAGCTCAGATGGCCGACTTCCAAGGATCGTCTGACATGTTGGGCATGGATGCCGAGATGGGTGATGCATCACAATCCACAATGTTAGCATCTGCCCAACCCCCACTCGCCTCTACGAAGAATAACATGCTGACCTCATTCCCCAGACCGACTGGCCCGAAGGCAATGCGCAATGGACACCAGAACAACCGTGAGAAGCGCATGCTGGGACATCTCAACAAGGCCATGGACCGTTCAAGCGACGCAGCTCTGCATCGCGTAAGAGGCGGAGGAGGTGTTGGCCGAGGAAGCCGAGAGCCGCCGAAGGGGCCCCGCCACCAGGCAAATCGTGGCATGGCTATCATGAACGGTCTGCAGGGAATGCAACAAAGCGGAATGGGCATGCCGGGCGCCGGCGCCGGCGCCGGCAACATGGGCATGCCAGGAAATCCAAACCAGATGATGGACGCCTTCAAGATGTACGAGAACATGTCGGCACAGATGGCGCAGATGAGCCACATGCTGGCCTCAGCAGGATATGCCCAGCCTCAGCAGCCCTTCATCAACCCGGCATTCCAAAAGAACCAACGTGGAAACGGTGCCGGAAAGTCGCTGTTTGATCGCGTGGACAACTCGTCACGGAGAAATAACAGGCCCCAGCAGAGTAACAAGAAGCAGAACCTGCAAGATATGGACATGGGAGAGGGCGAGCAGTCGACGGCCAACGGAGAGGGCGCCGACTCCATGGATCTCGAGGGCAGGGGCGAAGCCAAGGCGGCATGGGACACGATGTGCAAGTTCAACACCTACTGCAAGAACTCCGAGTGCCCTTACGCACACCAATCGCCCGCCGGTGGGCCCGGTATCACGGTTGACCTCAGTGACGAATGCACCTACGATGTCAGCTGCAAGAACCACAAGTGCACAGCCAAGCATCACTCGCCCGCGAAGAAGACGGCGTTCCAGTCGGAAGTGCCATGCCGCTTCGGCGTCAACTGCAAGAACCCGCACTGCGCCTTTCAGCATCCGCCGCCGCCGTGCCGCTTCGGTGACAACTGCAAGAACCCGGAATGCAAGTTCACACACCTGGAGATCAAGTGCAAGTTCACCCCCTGCAAGAACCCGCACTGCGCGTACAAGCACGATGAGGGCCAGAGGGCTGTGGAGGGAAAGGAGCACGTAAGCGAAAGGAAGTTCATTGATGATACTCAGGAGGAAGAGCTCATCCTCCCTGGCAAGTCTGAGGAAATGTCGGAGGGGCAGACTCAGGACGTGGACGTTGTGTCGTAAAGGAAGGAAATTGGAAAAAGAGCAATGGAAGAAGGGCTTTGGATGATTTCAACAAAATGCGGCCTGGAGTAGGAGATGAAGGAAGCCAGGCTTCCAGCACGAGATGATGGCAAAGCAATCAGGGTTTTTGGGGCTTGATGGTGGCTTTGAGCCAAGGAGATACCGCTGTGGGTGCATAGAGCCCTACGGATGCAGCGACATGGCGTTCTTTGGTAATGGGTGGGACTGGCGGCAGAGTGCTATTTTTCAGGCATGCGGTCGCATCAGGCTACCAGTAAAAATAAGATGATTACTTGCGGACAGGAGAGCTTCTACTCCAGTTCTAGTTCACATAAACTGCACGTACCTGATCAGTGACGTTTATATCCCCCGCTTCGGGACGCCATTGCCAAGCCCCAAAGGGTAAATGGCTGTCGGAGTTTGATCAATGGCCATATCTTTGAAACAACATAATCAAAAGTTAACTGTCGCGAGACCCTCTCTAGAATCATTGGTGGCTCGTCTGAGCATCACGTCACGTCACTACGCGCTTCCCAAGGGTCCAACACCATCGCCAATCCCCGGCAGGCTCGCTCGTAAGAGCTGCCTTTCCCACCCCGCACCTCGGTTTCTGCGTCCAGAGCAATGCAATTCAGAAGCCATGCGCTCCCCCAACGCATCCACGCCATTCGCGCCCCATTGAGCCCGGGCATTTGCCGCATCGGCGCGTGCTGCAAGCAACCGCGCCGTCACTATTCTCGCCGTCTCGACTCCAGCGAAGATCGCAAGAACATCGCCATCCTCGGCGGCGGCATCACCGGCCTTGCCACCGCGCACTACCTGACGAAGACGCTACGAAATGCCCATATCACAGTGTACGAGGCGAAGCCGCAGCTGGGCGGATGGCTGCAGTCGAAGCGCGTCGAGGTGCCTGGCGGCAACGTGCTGTTCGAGCAGGGCCCGCGCACTCTTCGCCAGGGCACCAGCGCGCTGGTGACTAGGTTTTTGGTAATCGCACATCCCGTACGATATACGCTCCTTGCCCTGCTGACCCGCGTCCAAAATGACAGATCCAAGAGCTTGACCTGATTGACGAAGTCGTCTACACGTCCACCACGTCGCCCGCCGCCAAGAACCGCTATGTATACTACCCAGACCACCTCGTCAAAATGCCCGGGCCGGGCATGAGCATCTTCAAGACAGCTGCCACCATTCTCTCCGAGCCGGCGTTCAGTGGCGCCATTCCCGCTATGGCGGGCGAGTGGTTCCGGCCTCCGCGCGACGACGACGTCACGGATGAGTCTTTGGGCTCGTTTCTGGAGCGTCGCATGGGCACTCGCCAGGTGGGAGACAACTTGGTGTCTGCCGTGATGCACGGAATCTTTGCTGGTGACATCTACCAGCTGAGCGCTAAAAGCATCGTTCCTTACCAGTGGCATCTTGAGAAAACATATGGGAGCGTTATGAAGGGAGTCTGGAAGGTTAAGCCGGGGAGCGAAGGCTTGATTCCCATGCCGGAGAGAGATGCGCTCTACGTCAAAAGCTTCCGTGATGAGCCGCTATTGGACAGAGATTTTGGGCGAAAGTTGTCCATGGCCAGTGTATTCTCATTCAAAAACGGCATCCAGACACTTGTTCATGGGCTTCAAGATGCTCTGTCACACAAGGACAATGTCACAATCAAGACGGGTTCGCCCATCACCAAGTTAGAAAAGGACGAGACGACAGGCAAGATCCAGGTGAGTCCGTGCCATTACACCTTTCAAGACTCCCGCCATGTGCGCTGCTAATATTGGCATTCGCAGCTACACAAGGAAGGCGATCCGACCCCAGTGACCAGCGACCTCGTCATCTCAGCACTGCCCGCCAAAACGCTCGCCAACATCGCCACGGCCGGGCAGCCCACCATCAGCCCAACCAACTTCTCGCCTCTGTCCAACATCTCGTCGGTCAACGTCATGGTCGTGAACCTCTTCTTCTCTGACCCGGCCCTCCTCCCCGTCTCTGGCTTCGGCTACCTCCTCCCGCGCAGCATCCCGTTCGAGCAGAACCCGGAGCGCGCGCTGGGCGTCATCTTCGACTCGGACGCTGTCGGTGGCCAAGACACGGCCGAGGGGACCAAGGTGACGGTGATGCTGGGCGGGCACTGGTGGGACGGGTGGGCGGGCGACGACCTGCCGGACGCCAGCGACGGCGTCGACATGGCGCGCACGGTGCTGGCGCGGCATCTGGGCATCGTGGCTGCCCCGTCGGCGACGAATGCCGTCCTGCACACCGGCGCCATCCCGCAGTACAAGGTCGGCCACGCGCAGCGCATGAAGGACGCCCACTATGCGCTGAAGCGCGCGTATGGCGGCAGGGTGCGCGCAGTAGGCAACTCGTACACGGGCGTGGGCGTGAATGACTGTCTGCGCGCTGCGAGGGATGTGGCGCGCCAGGTGGGGGATGAGGGGATCATGGATGATAAGACGGGGTTGGAGCAGTTTGTGGAGCCGACGAAGTGGGTGCGGGTCGGCATGGCTATCAGCGTTGAACAGAGGCGCAAGATGGAAGAGGACGGGAAGATGAGATAGAAAGGTCAAGACGAGTAAGAAGCTGACTGCTGGCGTTCAATCCATATGAGCAAGGAGTTGAAGCGTTCAGCCCAGGTACATAAAGCACGCAAGAACCTCTGCTTCATTTGGCTCATGCGTAAAAGTATATATTTTGCTGTTGCATTATCCGACTAGTGGTCTACATTCTTGTGACACGCGAAGAACACGAAATATGTGCTTACTCTGCTGCGGCATAGGATGACAGGTAAGGCGTATTGAATTGCTGAGCTAGAAAGCGGTAGAAGAGAGTCCATACGAGAATGGCTTCCAAATGGTAAGCAAAAACGTGATATTTCATAGGGTGGCTGAGGTGACGAACGCGTCGCCCAGGTCTCGTGTCTGGGCGGTGGCCAGAAACTAGAGTTAAACTCCGCCACACTTGGCTTGGCCACGGCGTGCCGACGCAGCAGGTAGCGCGCGGGTCCCAGCGATCGGGCGCCAAAAAGGCATCATGTGTCAAAGAAAGCGTTCCAGCCATGTCTGCACCCGTGAAATTTTGCAAAAATGAAAACGGAGGCTGGGGTCAAGGAAGCTACTGCTGAACCGGGCCAAGGCGGGTGGTGTGTGCTGCGCCTCTCGGTGCGTCATGCAGGCTTGGGGAAGTGCACAGACAAGTACTTACATAGACGTGACGCGCCCTGCTCTGACCTACACCCGCTTTCAACCCTCGCCATATACCTCGCATTCCACTCCGACAACCCTAATAAGCCTCTTCACCCCACCTGCGAACCCTCGACATCCACTACGCCCCTGGTCCACCGCTATTAGCTACACAACCCTACCACTGCCGCCCAGCATGCCCGTCCTGCTAAAACGAGAGTAAGTTCAACAAGCCACCCTTCCCTGCCATTCGCATACGTCAGGTCACCTCCACAAAGCATTTCCCCACAACCTATTATGATGGAACGCTAACGCCACTTCTTCCACTCGCAGCTGCTACACGGACCGTTATGGAAACCAACGTTGCTCCGCCTCTCCCTGGAACGACTGGGTGCGCTGGCTCGTCATCGTCATCATCGTCGTGATTTGCTTCCTCCTCTTCGTCGTAAGTTGCTCCACCCATTATTCAACATCAAATGGCCCTTTATCCCCCCGCAAAACCGCCACTCCGCAAAGGCCCACCCACTTACCCACCCACCAACCAAAAACCCAAAATCTAACACACGCCCACCCGCAGTTCTGCTCCTGCCTCACCGCCCGCCGCCGCCGCCGCGCCGGCCGCAACCCCATGTGGGGCACCGGCTGGGCCTCGCGCAACGGCCACGGCGAGCCGCAATTCTACCCGCCGCAGCAGCAGCAGCCCTACTACAACCCGCAGTACGCCCCGCCGCCCGCGCCGCCCTACTCTCCCCCGACCGGCGGTTACTACGCGAACCAGCCCAACGGCAGCTACGAGACTGGCACCACCATGACGCCGCAGCCGCCGCAGGCCGCCTACACGCACCCGTCGCGCGATGCTGAGAACGTGTATGCGCCGCCAGCGGGCCCGCCGCCGGGGAAGTAGAGAGGGAGTTCATCATGCTCTGATTTATTTGCCTGTTTTTTCTGGGGCCTTGTTTTTCTCTTTATTCTTTCTTGGTCTCTGGTATCATACCACGGGCATTTGCTAGGGATGGGCGTTATCCTTCCTTTCTTGCTCTGGCTCTCCCCTACGGAAGGGGAGCGCCAAAAGGCTCGTCGGCACACTGCTCTTCGATGATGATTATGATGATGGCGATGGTAGTGGTGGATTATCACACGTTGGTGAGCTTTTGACGATTTTTCTCACTGAACGGTTTCCTTTCTTTTTCTTGGCATGACTTTGTACAACTCTATTGAACGAGAAGTGTCAGACGAGGCACGAGAGGTGTGGATAATGAAGCGGTTAGCGCCGTCGAACTGCGGCTATTAATGACTTTTTGGCTGAGTGCCATTATTCTACCACTCGTATTTGCCGTTGATGAATGACGTGAAAGACCTTGGACGCTGCTAATGGCTGTCGACAAACACTTTTTGGGACGGTTGCCATGCATTTGCAAAACCATTGTGAACACCCAGCCTCCGGACCCGTGACTTTGGCGGGGTTTGGACTACCTTTTGGCATGAGAAGAGTATTTGGTGCAACTCAACTATACCATCTTCGAGTTGCCTGGAACCTAGTCGATAAACACGTCCGTACGTCACTGATGACCCTGCCTTGTGTGTCGGGACCACACACTATAGGCCATAATTAGTCCGAGTCACTAGTTATCCAAATACATATAACGGGAGACTTTAGATATTACTGCAGCTGTGGAGCGGTCGTTGAGAACGAGTGAATGTGTGAGAGTGCGGCATCTGCGAATGCTTTGCATCTTGGCTGAACCGTAGCTCCGATGCCTCGCATGCTCTACATACAGGCAGTAGGTAGGATACCCCGCTTTGTTACAGGGAGCATTTGTCCAGATAGTTTTATATCCACGAGCAATACGTCATCTGCATCAGCTCAAAAATAGCAATATAGTACAAAGTCAGTGCACACAATTATAGGTAGGCCCTATAGATAAACTCCACAGGGATTCGTCTCACACATTCAACATCAGGACGATCAGGGAAAGTCTCATGCCTCGGATTTCTTGCTCTACCGCAAGGCCTATTGCACTAACAGACCACCAGAGCTGAAAGAAAACCAGATTCAGAACGCCCGGAGCCCATGAAGATATTCCCTTTTACTTTCATCCACCCATCACCAAGACCGGCAGTGCATTTAAGCCTCGGTCTGCTGGAAGGCCTCGGGGAACCTGCGCATGTTCCTCTCGAGAGGGCCCTTGTTGCTGAGGAACTGGACGTAGGCACCGTCGACCTTGACGGCACCGGCCTTGCGCTTGGCAACGTACTCGTCGCGGCGGAGAGGGGTGAAGCCCCAGTTCTTGGAGACGATGATCTTTTGGCGGCCGGGGAACTTGTACTGGGAGCGGCGGAAAGCCTCGATGGCAGTAGCACGGTCTTTGAGAGCGGGGTTAGTGCTGAGTCCCAAGTATCGGAGGATTGTCGCGGAAACGTACTGTTGTCCTTGGTGCGAATGGACAGGATGATCTGGCCAATGTTGATACGGGCAACGGTGCCGTTGGGCTTGCCGAAAGCACCACGCATACCGGTCTGAAGACGATCGGCACCAGCGCACGACAACATCTTGTTGATACGGATGACGTGGTAGGGGTGAGCGCGGACGCGGAGGTGGAAAGACTCCTTGCCACCGGTCTTGACCATGTACTTGTTGGCGCAAATACGGGCGGCCTCGAGGGCCTCGGAGCTCAGCTGCTCATACTCGTTGGAGACGAGGTGGACGCAGAGGGGGAACTCGTCGACGTTGGCACGCTTACGGCCCAGGTCGAAGATGCGGATCTTGGGGTCGGGCACACCACGGTTGAAACGAGACTTAGGGTAAGGCTGTAGAGACACAAGTCAGTCCATATTTTTCCCCAGTCGCTCCAAGCGCCTCTTCAGTCGGTTCCGCGCGCAAAAACAGCCGGGGGCAGTGCTGGGAGCAGTGCAGAGTGCGGTGTCGGTCGGTGGCGGTGCGCACAGGTAGAACGCACCTTGTTCTTGCAGTAGCGGTAGCATCTCGCGGGACGACGGGCCATTTTGACGGGTTGTCGAGGGGTGTGCTGGGGGAGTTAGTGAGGTGGGTGCAGTGTCGTCGTCGGGGGCGCGAGAGGTTTTGAGGTCACCGACTTGAATTTCTAAGCAGCGGAGTTTCGCTAAGCGAGCGCTTTGTGCGCTTTGCCACAATCGTCACAGCCCCAACCTCAGACACGGCATCACCATACCATAACTGCTCAATAATCCAATATTTTTTGATTCACAAGCTATTTGAGCCTGAAGGGTATCAAGATTCTTTGTAAGCTGACCACTCCGGGTTGCCACCGGATCCGCTGCGGCTGGCGCAGCTCCGGAGCTATCCGAGTTGATTAAGAAGCCACGAGCCACCATCACTCATCGCAAATCCCCCACTATTGCAGTCCATAAAGTCCCGACTATAGAAGCTGCATTTTAGCTGGCGTACATCAATGCCTTTGATCGCCACGCTCCGTGAACCATGACCATCGTTTCCTTTTCCATTTTTCACCCACGCTTTCTCATTCAAGCACTACGTTGGTGGAGAGGATGTTGCTGTCACCGGCATCGAGGATAGCCATGGTGGAGCAGCTGAAGAGCTTACCGAGAGCGTGCAAGGGTAAAATTAGTCTTGAAGTTTCCCTCCAAAGCCCTACGTGGGGACTTTTTCGCTGCGAAGTAGGCATCGATTGATGCCCGTCACGAAAACACAGATAAAGAAATGTTGGCTTACCAATGTTGCCGCTGAAGTGGTAGACCGAGGTCTTGGCGAGCTGTGTTTTCATTAGGCAGCATACTACTCATGCTTGACTAGCGGTGGGAGAGGAATTGGAATGACCATGGCGTAGTACTCGAGCTCGCTCTTGCAGAGGGGAAGAGTGTTGCCGGCGATGATTAGAGCTTATGGGGGACCTTGCCCGACACTTCATACCAAGTGCCAGGCGCTGGTAGTTGTTGCGATGAGTTCAAGATGGAGAGCACGATGATTAGATGTCGCCGAACAACAACCGAAGATCAGCCGAGGATTGAAGGTGGAGGTCCCGCATGCACCGGACGGGAGATGGTCGTGCCCCATCTAGCAGGGGCCGCATGCGTGTACGTGTGTACGTGTGTTTGCGTGTTTGCATGTTTGTCGAATGTTGGGCGTGAGGTGAGTGGAGGAAGCTTACCGAGTTGATGGAGTCGGCGTCTTCTTGGTCTGGATTTGAGGTCAGTTTGAGGCTTGCGGAAGCACGAATTGCATGTGATAGGAAGTTCCTACCTTCTTGATGACCATCGTCGCGCGTCCAGAGGATCTGTCTGGATTTCTGAAGGGGGGGTTTGGTAGGTACGCTCCGGTTGAGGTTGGAAAAGCGCGGTCGAGAATTCTGAAAGGCAGGGCGAGGGCCCGAGTTCCAACTAGGCCGCAGAGGGCAATGCAGACGAGCCAATCGGGGATCAGCAGGTCGGGGTGGCCACCTTTTGGGCTGCACGCCTCGCACGCCCCCGCCAGCATGACCGCTCTTTCGTTATGGGGCTCTATGGGGCTGTGATGGCGAGTGCTTGCGGCCCAGTCGATCCACGCATATGCAGGCCTCGTGCGGCGGCGATGCTGGCAGAGAGGCTGGCGGATGACGAAACGGATGGAGCCTGAGGTCCATTTACTTTCTTGTCTGGCCCCTCCGCGTTCCAGCCCTACGAGGGTCCGGTGAGCGCGTGCGCAGGGGCTCTTTATGATGATGCCCGCCCGTCTCCATGGGAGCTGCCGACTACCTATGCTGTCTCTTTGAAACGCCCGAGCACCGCTCCCTAAATCTTGTCACCAATCTGCCATCATTTCCCGCCCGACTCCCTAAGAGTCAAACCTTTAAGCAGCCTCCACCCCGCCAGCTGCTCGGCCGCTGCTGTAGCTTCTCTGCGCCCGCCAATCCCCAGCACTGCATAGCCTCAGACAGCCACAGCCACTATCTTTAGCAGCCGCCAATCCCACGCCGTCGTTTTTGTGCGCCCGGCACTGCTCCCCATAACCCACGTCAGCCATGTCAACCACCGTCAAGAAACCCTCGCCGCCCGGCCAAGGCCATCGCTCCTCCACCTCTTCCTCTCCATCAGGGGTCAATCGCACTCCCTCAAGATCCTCCATTCCCTCTGCCCCAACCGCCACCACCACCACCGCGAGAAGGCCCACCGCCTCTCGCACCAACTCCATCAGCAGCCCTCTGTCGGCACGCGCCTCTGTCAGGAAACCAACCCACGCCTCCACCCTGAGCAAAGACATGTCCGCCTCATCGCCTGTCGACAATAGCGCTGCCGAGGACGCGAAGGCCGAGGCTGCTGCCTTGATCAAGGAGCTCAAGGAACAGTTGCAGAAGACCGAGACCAACACCGACGAATTCAAGGTACGTTGTCATGCGCGCGCCGTGAACGTCAAATCACTAAACGTACCCACAGAAACAAGTCGAGGTTCTCAAGTCTAGGCTCGACGATGCGCTCAAGGACCAGGCCAAGCTCGAGGAGCGCACTCACGAGGAGGAAGAGCGCGTTGAAATGCTGGAGAACGAGAAACGCGATTCCGTGCGGCAGCGTCGGGAACTCGAGGCTATCTACGAGGCTGAGCGCGCAGCCGCTATGAAGGAGAAAGAACAAGCCCAAGCGCGCGAGGACGAGCTGCAGGAGGTCATCCAGAGGCTCAAGGACTCCATGGCCGAGCGCGAACGCGAGGGCATAAGCTCGGATAACGAGCGTAGAAACTCCAGGACGGGTATGTCATCCTCCTCTCGCGCCATTTATTATCAAGACCCCCTTGACCCCTAACCAGTGTCGCAGCCCTCCCTACCTCGCGGACCAACTCGTCGCAGAACCTGGAGAATGGCCACTTTGCTCCGCCCACGTCGCTGCAGCGCAGCAATTCTCAGAATAACTCCAAGCTGATCCTCCAGAAGGACAAGCTCATTGAGTCGCTCCGTTTAGAGCTCGCCGAAGCACAGATCAAGGCCATCGAGATGGAGAATGCAGGAGGTGGACGCTTGCAGGAGCTTGAGAAGATCCTTTTGGAGACGAGAATGGCCAATGCCCGCCTGATGGAGGATAACGAGAGCTTCCAACTCCTTCTCAGCGAGAAAACGCTGAGCGGCGACTTCATGCGCAACATTGGCGGCGGAACCGATAGGCCCCTGTCGCAGGACGAGCCGCTCAACACCAGTTTGGCTGATGAGCTGGGCGCCGCCGCCGACGAGGAGTCGAACGAGCGCCGCCTCGAGTCGGAGATCGGTTCGCTTAAGGACCAGAACAAGGCTCTGACCTTGTATATCAACAAGATTATCGAGCGTCTCCTGCAACACCAGGGCTTCGAGGCTGTCCTGAGCCACGACCAGGATCCCGAACCTCCGAAGCCTGCTGCAAAGGACCCGCCGCCACCGCCGCCCAAGGACAACAAGGCCCAAGGCCAGTCTTTCTTGCAGCGTGCCAAGTCTGTTGCTCTCGGCTCTGGTGGCTCTGCTCCGCAGCCGGAGAAGCGTCCTCGTCCTATGAGTGCCATGCCTCCGCCCCCGCCCAAGCCGCAGGAGAACAGCATCACGTCGGACCCCACTACCGCACCGAGCATTCCGCTTCGCCATGGCCCGGGTCAGCACCGTCGCGCCAACTCCGAGTGGAGCAACGGCGCGGCGACCGTTGTCAACAACATGTACCGCACGCCCAAGTCTCCCAGTATTGTCTCCCCGCGTGGCTCCATGTTCAACTTTCCCCCAGGAGAAGGCCCCGCATCGAACCGCAGTTCCCGCGTTGTTTCTTCCAGCAGCATCCAGCGCCAGAGCATGGACGGAATTAGCGAATGTGCGCAGGACACCGTCAGCAACTCGGACAGCGGCGTTGCCGTCGAGACCCCTTCCCCGCCGAGAAGCATTGCCAGCAGCTTCGACCGTCCTGGTAACAGCGTCATGACTGGCAACAAGCCGCGTCCGCTGCGCCTTGTCAAGGAATCTGAGGAAGCTGAGAGGGAGCGCAAGATGGCGAACCGCCAGAGCTGGATTGGTACCTGGTTCAACAAGAACAACGCTACCGCAGAGAGCGGCTAAATGGCGAATCCTGCCCGCGGTCGTTCACCATGCAAGATGAATTTGGCCAAGAATGAAGATTCACAAGCTTGCCCAGCCCTGAAGTTCGAACGGGATCGATAACGCGCCCCGATACTCTCTTATCGCTGCACATATTGGCAAGTCTCTGAGAGACGGCCAGCTGCCAGCTTTGCTCAATACCAGGCATGGGACGAAGCATGACTGAATTTTGAACGTCCATAATGAAGATGCGAATGGGGCGAGTTTTACTACCTTTTTTTTTTTTGCTTCCTTACAGTCTGCTCTCTGCCCTTTTTTTTTTTTTTTTTTGCTTCCCAAGAATTTAGTATAACGGCCCCCTCGACCATGATTTTGAAATGTGGAGAAGGCAAAGAAGATTATCTCTCAACGATGGCAGGCAATACCCCTAAGACTGGTTGTTTGGATTAGCAGGCACACAATTTTTCCTCTTGGGTTGACATGATTATCATGGACTCGTCGAACGCGAAGGGAGGCAGAGAAGTGAAGAGAATAGCGAACGATTAACCGTCGTCGTCAGCTCGATATTGTGTGCTTTATTTTGTTCTTTGGATATCTAAGTCAAAACCCTTTTTCTTCTATTCTGATGTACCTACTTCTCTACTTTTGACCTTTTACTTTTCCCTTTTTCAAGGACTGTCAACAAGTTCACCCCGATAGACGGAACGGCGTTTGGTTGGTTATTATATCTCTTCGAATTCTCAAATACCCTTGTCCCCAGTCCTGCTTCTCTTCCTATTCTTCCCTATATTTACACTCACTTGAACATATTCGGAAGCCAAGGCACTTTCTGAACTCTTAGGAAGACTAAATACCAGTGGTATATGCAAAACTGACACCAGACTTTCGCATTTTGTGATGGCCCGGGCTAGTAACATTTTCACATCCCAGCTACGACCACACACCCGACCGTTTCCCTCAATGGCGCCTTGGGAGCAATCGAATACGCGCTTGCGATTCATCGCCAAACCGGGGACAGTAACACGGTCTCACCTATGCTCTGTTCGAACTGCAACGGCGCCAGGAAAACCTTGGGTCCCTGGAGATCCACCCGGGATTGTAACCATCCGAGATATCCCACGGTCTTGGTTTGGTATCACATTCTCTTGCATAAGCTGTTACAAACGAAGGAAACTGTATATCTGGTAGAAGAGAGCGGGGGAGCATTTGGGGAAGTCTCGAATGTCCAACGAAGACAAGCATCGTCTTGGAGGCGCCGCGGGGGAGGTGCAGGGGGGCAAAACAAGACATGTGGCACACCGGTTTGTTACTAACGCCCATTTGCCACCCTCACACTCAGCAACATGCTCAAGGAAGGTGATGGAAAGAAAGGCGTCCCATCGTGGCTGTGTGAGGGAGAAAAGCAATGATCTGAAGTCTTTCCGTGCAGTTAGTCCATGCATGCGGATTGGAATGCAGCCGAACTGGGACCGAATTCCACCATTCTGATGAGCAAAAAAGATGCTCACAACTCTGTGGCTCCGCCTTTTCCAAAAGACTGGAGCATGATCGGATAGGGTTCCGGGTGACCCCGTTTAACGGCATATGCGCGCAGTTGATTACCATCGTATCTCATGCAAGTGGTCTACTACCAGCTCTCCGAAGGGTACCTGGACCCACAGCACATTTTCCAGTAAGTCGGTCTGCAACGATCCGCATTGCCTACTGCTTAACTAGCACGGAGTTGAGAGATGAGATAGGAACCTCCCGAGCAGATCGAGGGATGAGTAGATAAGGTAGAGAGAGAGAGATCAGTGGGAAGGAAAGAAAGGGGGTCAACGCGCGGTATATAGTTACATACGTAGACAGCAAGGAGGATTACAGCGGGTCATGGGAAGATCTCCCCCCCTCGGAGACAGTCGGACCAAGCCGGCTAAAGCAGCCATACCTTGTTGCCCATCAACTCAACGCTTTGGTAAAGTACTTTAGTCGATTTCGAGGCGTGCATGTATTTCATTTCGATTCGTCCATATCAGAAACAAGGCGCATGAAGGCACGGTACATCAGGACAGAGCAAAATAAGTCTATACCACCCCTTTCATCGTCAAGCAACAACCTCCATATCCTACATGAGAACTATGCACAGTAGTGGTCTGCGGCCTTCATTATATTCTTGTTTTTCTCTTTTTCGCTTTGGCTTCTCCGTCGATGTCAAGGTCCCACGCGCAAAAAGGTACGGAGGTTTCAACGACGACGTCGCAGCTTTATAACCCGCTCGGATCTCGCTTCACTCGCGCTAGAATGAGAAACCCACCATTTTCCCGCTGCGGCCCTGCGGATCCTGCTTCCCTATACCAATCATGCACAATGCCAACGCCACGACTTGTCTAGTAGTGGATGGCCTTGTCGAAGGTGTTGAGGGCAGCCTCCTTGAAGCTATTGGGGCAGTATCAGCATGATGAACACAAAATATTACTTCGTGGTTGGAAAACTTACGCTTCGCTAAGAGTCGGGTGAGCGTGGCACACCCGTGCGACGTCCTCGGACGAGGCGCCGTACTCAATGGCCAGACCAGCCTCGGCAATCATCTCACCGGCGTTGGGGCCGATGATGTGCACGCCCAGGATGCGGTCAGTCTCGGCGTCGGCGATGAACTTGACGAAGCCCTCGGTGTCGAGGTTGGTCTTGGCACGCGAGTTGGCGGAGAAGGGGAAGTTGCCAAGCTTGTACTTGATGCCGGCCTCCTTGACCTCGGCCTCGTTCTGGCCGACCCAGGCGACCTCCGGGTGCGTGTACATGACCGAGGGGATGACGCCGTAGTTGACGTGGCCGTGGCCCTTGGAAATGTACTCGACGGCAGCGACGGCCTCTTCCTCGGCCTTGTGAGCCAGCATGGGGCCGAAGGTGCAGTCGCCAATCACGCGGATGTGCGGGATCTTGGTGCGGTACTCGTGGTCGATGATCAGGCGGCCCTTCTCGTCAGTCTCAACACCAATGTTCTCGATACCAAGGCCGGCAGTGTAGGGACGGCGGCCAATGGCGACGAGGACAACGTCGGCGTCAAGCTGGAGCTCGGGATTAGCACGGGCGGGCAATTGAAAGGGAATTGGCGCCTACAGTCTCCTCCTTGCCGCCCTTGGCAGCCTCAACGGAAACCTTGACACCCTCGCCGGCGGCGTCACCGCTCGACACCTTCGTGCCGAGCTTGAACTTGATGCCCTGCTTCTGGAGGATCTTCTGGATGCCCTTGGCAACCTCAACGTCCATGCCGGGGCCACCAATCTGGCCCAGGAACTCGACGACGGTAACCTCGGCGCCCAGACGCGACCAAACGGAAGCCTGTTCCAAAGTTACTACGTGCTGCTCGCAGCAATTGCAATTGAACCCACCATCTCGAGACCAATGATGCCTCCACCAATGACGACCATCTTGTTGGGGACCTGCTTCAGGGCAATAGCACCAGTGCTGGTGATGACCTTCTCCTCGTCAATGGTCATGCCGGGGAACGGGGTGGCCTCAGAGCCGGTGGCAATGATGATGTTCTTGCCGCGGACGGCCGTCTCGCCACCGTCGACGAGGTTGACCTTGACCGTGTGCTCGTCCTGGAAAGCACCGGTGCCCTTGATGTACTCGACGTTGTTCTTCTTGAACAGGAACTCAATGCCCTTGGTCAGGCTGGAGACGGACGTCTCCTTGGCCTTCATCATCTGCTCAAGGTTGAGCTTGACATCGCCGACGTCGATACCGCGGTTCTTGGTGTCGTGGAGGATGGTGTGGTACAGGTGCGAGTTGTTGAGCAGCGACTTGGAGGGGATGCAGCCAACGTTCAGGCAAGTGCCGCCCAGGACGCCGCGCTTCTCGACACAGGCAACGGACAGGCCAGCCTGGCCGGCCTTGATGGCGGCAACGTAGCCAGCGACACCACCGCCGATGATGACGAGGTCCTTCTCCGCGGCATCGGTGGCATATGTCCGTCTTGACCGATCAACGAGATAGAAGGTTGAGGAGACGGGGCGGAAGGCGCTGCGGCGCGCACCGAACGAGCGGGCAAGGGGCCGGGCGGGCGTCTTGGGTATCAGTTGCTTGAACATGGCGGCGACGCGGGATGGACGCGGACGGGCGGGAGGGTGGAGAGGTAAGGGCTTTGCAGCGGGCTGGCGGGCGAGATGTCTGACAGCCGGCGAAAACACTCGGGTCGGAGCGCGAGGGCGGCAAAAGGCGGCAATTCGCGCGCTTGGCACGTGCGTGATATCAGCGACCAAGTGAATGGTTAATCCCGCAATCACTAAGCATAAAATCTACGGCTACTCCGCTGCAACCCGCTGCGTCGCGAGCACTGTTAGCCCATCCACCGCAACGCCTGAACCCCACTTCACAGTCTCCCTTTCCGCCTTGCTGCCCGCCGCCTCCGCCTTCCTGACCACCTTCTTGAAGAAATACTGCAGGCCCCTTGCCATCTGCGGCGCCTCTTTGGTGTTCATGACAATGTCCAGCAAAGCCTCCTCGCTCCGCTGCCCCGCCGCCTTCTTCTGTGACCGTACGATCACCGTCGCCAGCAACACTTCGACAAAAGCTTCCGTCTTCGGCTGCAGATAACCAAAATTGAGTGTCTACATCACTTGTTAGCCGACACATTCACGAGCTTGTATACGAAGTGGTGGCATGGAGGCGCAACTTAACATACCTTCAAACTGGCAATGGAGAGGCCGCCATCTGCCACCAGCATGCCAAACATCTTGCCCAGGTTGACAATCTTCCGCGTGGTCAGAGACTCCTCTCCATCTTCCTCGTCAAAGTCTGCTTCATCACCGTCCTCCCGCTCGCCCATCCGCTTGAAAAGGTCCCAGAGACTGAACTGGAAGGCCTTCTTCAACGCCTTCTCCGAGCACAAACGCCGGGCAATTAGCGTGTAGTATGGGTTGTAGCTCTGTTCCGCCCCAGCGCAGTGGATCAGCACCCGTGGAATCTCGAGCTCCTGTGCTTTTTTCAAGCGCAGCTTTGTCAACCGCATGTGGGCATCCTTGAAGTCAGAGGCGGACATGATGCTGATGAAGATGGCACGCCGAATGTCGGTGTTCATGCGCTGTTCTCTGGCTAGCTGCAGCAGATCGGTGGTTCCAGACTCGATGATCTCTTCGGCAGGGGCTTGCTTCTTCTTGTCTTTCGACGGCTTCTCTTCAGCAACAGGCTCGTCTGCTGCGTCGTTTCTCCAGCTTGCACCCACAAGCCACCACTTCCCCTTCTTCTCCGTGTCTCGGAGGTCCTTGAGGCCGATGCGCATCGGTTCGCTTGCTTTGATTGCCCTGGAATTGAGAGAGCCGAGAGTCTTCTTCATGCGAGTAATGTGCTCCGAGTTAATGGTTGATGCCGCCACACCCGTCTTCATTTTGTTGTTCTTGAGGTTGTTGATCGTCTCCATCATGAATTTGGTGCGAACAGAGAGACTGGCTTCTCCAGCTTTTGCGACTGACTTTTGCAGGAGCATAACGATGTCCTTCAAGGCACTGGGGTCGTCTTGCCGAAGTTGGGGACCGGATACTGGAAAATCGTCAGCAAGAATTGAACACAACGTTCCTTGGCATAGGCCACTTACTCCTCACAATACGAAGAAGCAACTCTGTGTTGACTTCTTTAAGCTCCTCGAGGAAGATTCTGATGTAATCGAACACAAGATTGCACCCAATGACCTGAAAGTTGTACAACTGCGCCATCAAGGTCATCAGGTTCGTGGTCTGCTTGCTACTAGATTCCTCATTGTAGTTCTCATACTGTTTGTCGAATTCTGCAACAAAGCGCTCGACAAGCTGGGCTCCAAAATCGCTGCCGATGACCTTGTATACTGCCGAGATGAAACCTGCGTGGAGAATCAAAAAGGTATCCTGCAAACTCGTGGGATCGCTGGTAAGGCCAAGGAGGAGGTCGATCAGTGTTGTTGTTACGTATTGGCGCGGGTTGTTCTGGTATAGCTGCTCGATGTCCTTGAGAATGGATACAAGGTTTGCTTCGGACAGACGGTTAAGCAGACCCTGTGTTTGTCTCCGTAGTCGTGTCATGGCCTCCACGTCGGATGTCGCTGGCGCCCTTAGAGAAGGCGGGATGTACTTCCCGACCGGTGCTGAAGTCGCTGCGACAGGTGGCTTGTATGGATTCTCCCGAACTCTTGGCCGCACTTCCTCCTGCTCAGACTCGTCTTCCAGGTCATCCAGGTCGTCTTCTGAGCCTTCTTCGCCATCTCCCTCTAAAAAGCCGGAGAAGTCATCTTCCGCACCGTCTTCATCATCTTCTTCCTCAGCAGCAGAGCCCAGAGACTCCTCATCCTCCCAGCCCTCTTCACCATCCTCGCTGTCATCCTCGCTGTCATCCTCGCTGAAGCTTTCCTCCGCAACCAAGCCCCCAGCAGCCTTCCGCCGCTTACTGTCCAGCCACGCCTGGTCCTCAGATGATCTTTTCCTCTTTCCAGTCACGGCATACTCAAGCTCGTCGTCCAGGCCGTCCAAGAGGTCGGTCAAACCATCGTCTTCAAACGACTTGGGTAGCTTCTTCTTGTTTTTTATCCCCAATCTCTTCTCCAGCGCCCTAATCTCCGCATCGTCCTCGTCCAACTTTGCCTGAACCTTTCTCGAAACCGGCGGCGGCGACGGCGACGGCGTCCGCTTCCGCTTCTCTTTCTTCGCGGACTTGTTAGGATTTTCCTTGGATCCCTTGTCCCTAGTCGTGTTCTTTTTCGCCGTCGTTTCCACAGGAGCGTCGGCACGCTTGAGGCTGGACTTCAGCGGCTTCTCTTCCGCTTGGCGCTTCGCAGGCTTCGGCGGAGGAGACGGAAGCTCATCTTCGTCGTCGTCGTCGCTCTCCGGGCCGTCTTGAGGGACTCGGCGCTGGACTTGTCGGGGCTGGCGGCGCTGCGTTTTCTTCTGGTCGCGCTCAGCTCTGCGGCGGTCTTTGCGACCTAATGCCGAACCGCGAGAGCGTCCATTGCTCTGCGAGGATGCAGAAGCTGCCCAAATAAGTTAGGAGAGTGGTGATAGATAGTCCAGAAGAGCGACATACCTCCCAGCTGATCGAGCAGGTCGCGTGGCAGCTTTGGCCCACCGTGTTTGCGTGGGGGCATGTTGAAAGTTGGGTCGAGGAAAAGGTTACGGGAAAAAAGATAGCCAGGACCCTGGCAATGATTTGCCTAGTGAGCAATGACTCGCGTGCAAATGCAGCGCACAGCCCACACCGCCCGGCACTCCCGCCCGCTGCGACGTCAGTCCAATGCGCAGAAATCCCCCAGATGCCCGCGCTTCCTCGACAACATGACCGACAAGCACCTCAGCAATGAGGAGGTGCGCAACCGCCCCATCTCCAGCTCGCGCGGCTTCCCTAGTGTGCTAATTCGGCGCCACTCCAGTTCTTCGCGCGCCTCGCGGAGCTGTTCGATACGCGGCGCAACAAAGACCATGGCACCATCTACCTGACGCAAAAACGCCGTACGCAAGCCCACCTACCACTCCACCTCCTCCTCGGAATGTATATTTGTAGAAGCAGCAGAGAAACTCACGTGTGCCTTTTTACAAACCACACAGTCACCTTCGATGTCACCGACACTCCAACCAACGAAGCCGCAAAGGTCGCCCACGACCCGCTGTGGGACACGCACCCGCCGAACCCGCTCCCCATCATCGTGCGCGCCACCAACGGCAAGTCGAAGCCGAACCGCGCCAATAAGGTCAAGCTGTCGACCATTGTGCAGCCCGACGCGCTCGAAGGGTTCTACGCCCGCTACGCCGACATCTGCAAGGCCGGCATGACGGCGCTGAAGCCGCGCGACCGGAGCAGGAGGAAGAAGGACAAGAAGAAGAAGAAGGCCGGCACGGCCGAGGGCGAGAAGAAGAATTGAAAGCTGGTCGGTGGGCGTGCGGAGAGTGCTTGATGAATCTCACGAGGGTCGCGCAGGAAAAGGAAAAAGACAATGAGAGTTTAAAGGCGACATCTTGAGCGCGTGGCTCCTGTGGGTAACGTGAGAATGACGGGCTTATAAAAGGATCCTGGCTAACTCTCCGGTCCGGTCTATCTGATCCTGACCAGGGAGCTGTCAGGCTTAGAAATAAGATGAAAAGTTCACATGTCTACCACAAATCTATTCCTTCGCGTGCACCAAGTTCCCAATCGACTTCAGCTCTTGTTTGCATCTGTGGTGAAGCGGGGCTTGCTTGTTCGTTGGAGCAGATGTCACCAAGCTGGGCTTCCATTCGTGACCCTTGCCCATGGTCCATACCAACCCTCAATCCAAGCCATCATGTCATTGTAACATCAACAACGCACGTCAGTCTTTTGTTACCCGCCAATCCCATGCTCATTCAACTCCAAGGGGCTGTAGATGGGGTGATACAGAAAAAGCAAAGAAGATATGCAATAAGAGGCCGCCCCGGGCGATCTTCTCTCTCGCCTTCATGCCAATTCATCACTCTTCCTGCAGAGCTCATCAGATTCAACAAGATAGCAAGCCGAACACCCGAAATGTCTCGCACAGGATGACTGCCGTTTCGTCCTTACTAAGCTTGACGCCCTCCCCAAGATCAGTATCCGGTTCGATCAATAGGAAAGATCTACAAATCTTTTCCACGGGTGTGCCCAGAGTTTCGCTTCGGCAACAGCATCTTCTGGTCATGTGAGATGTGGTGGTCCTGCGTTGTCGCTACGAAGAGATTCTTCGAGGAGCAGGGCTTTCTTGAGTTCTCTCAGGCGGGAAACTATTTTCGCCTGAAAGCGGCAGTCGATTAGAAACGTTGGGAGATGCATCTCACGATGCCACTTTCAGAAGTAGCTCAGATGATTCCCATGCCTAAAGTCGTCCAATTCTTCTGTTGGTGGCACAGAAACGGCAAGTGGTCTCCTACAGTGTATATCAAGTCCCTTATGGGATGTTGATTCCGTTCTTGAAAGTCCTAGTCAAGTCTGACTTGATGTCTCGCGGGGTTGTCTTGTTTTGGATGCGAATATTCCATGATTGGTCGTTCAGGTCTGTGGACGGTTCGAACACATGGCTTCGACCGGATATTGAATCTTGGTCAAGGAAGTCAATGACTCGAAGATGTCCATCGTCTGGGATAGGAGACGCAGCTAGGGGTTCCTTTTCTTGACCTTGAGTAAACACCATTCAACGTCGAAGTCCAACAAGTTCGATGTCTTCGAATCCCCGCTATACCAGACCATTGCTTCTTCTACAAGACATATCATCCACAGGGCAACGCTACCCTTGGCGTCAAATTGCTTGACACCGACACAATTCCATCCAACCCCGGCCTTGAGCTGAATCTCAACGCGGGGTTGCCATGCAGCTTTATCGCGTGGAGAACCTCGGACATTGCATGTACTTGTACCGATCTTGGAAAACTCTGGCGAGAACTGTATCGGAGTGTGCTCCCTAAGAATGTCCAGAGCGAATTGTTTGTACCGCCGCCACGGTGCAGCAGGCGTTTTCTGGCTGGATTATACACGAGTTATCTCTAGACGTAGTTAGATACACTTAGACACGTTTGTTTATACAGTAGACATGCTGCCCTAATTTTCACCATTACTAATAACACTGATGCGATTTGCAGGTATAGACTTTTACGCTGAGCAAAACCTCTCCAGGCAAACAGACTGTTAAATAAACCAGTCAATTTAACGCAAGCATGAAGACTAAGCCCGTAAAGTTTACATTTTTCATTTATTTATCTCAAGGGCATGGTCAAGTTCACAAGTTCACTGGCATTACCTCTATAGCAAAACAAGCCGCACAAGTAGAAGCTCAAAGCCAAATTCAATACGTAAAGACTGATGTAAGCGAAGTGAATGGCAGCGGTTTATCCGCCCCCCTTGGTGCGCGCTCTTTCCTTAACCGTGGGCGCTATTATTTTACATGGTTGAAAGGGATAGAGCCGAACCCACGGCTCGAAAACCATAACGGTTCGCTGGGGTAGGGGAGAGCGGGTGTGAAGAAGAACTCATGACATTTTAATAGCAACGTAAATTGCATATGTGCGCCCCAGAGAATGCAGTTGTTTGCTTGTTATCATCTAGGCGGCAGGCGGTATATTGCCGTGCAAGGAACCTGCGAATATTTTACTCCGATTTCCCCGCATTGTGGTGATGTGAGGATCGAAGAGCCCCCGCTCGCAACTGAACCAAAAAAAAAAGTTTAGACCTCAAGAGTGTGGAATTGCTGATTCAGCTGCTCACCCTATACAAACTATTGGGAAGAGCCAGGGTATGCGGCGGAACCAAGAAAGCAGCAAAATCCAATTCCCGCTAGCGCCAGCTCCCGCCGAAACAATCTAGCTTGACCAAAAGGAAAAGAGCAAAAAGGAATTTTTTTGCGTTTCGAAAAAGAAATTGGAATCTCTCATGTCAGCGCCATTTTGTTTAAAGGGAAAGAATAAAGCCGTCGTAATGAAGCAGAATAAATGAAAAGAAAATCCAAGGACCATTGTCATGAATAGAAAGCAAGAAAAGACCTTATGCAGAATCATACAATAAAGATTTACACGACAGCACGTCAGCCTTGGGAGGGAGACTGTTGCTGCTGCGGTATGTTGGGCCGCGGCGGGCTGCCTTGGCCGGGCACGCCGCCGGGCTTCAGCAGCTGACCCTTCCAGCCGGGGAACAGGGCCTGGAGCTTGGTGTACATGTCCGTCAGGCCTTGCGTCGCTGCGGGTACCATCATGATGGCAGGGCCGGGGGGCACGGGCTTGTTCGGGTTATTGTGGCGATCGGCAAAGCTGGCGAGATACGACAGATTGGCTTGCAACCGGCGCATGCAGCTGTTGGCGGGCGTCCTTGTCAGCAAACGAGTGGTAGGAAGCGCCAAGAATCGCACATGTGGCACCTACTCGATGTACTCCTTCGACGCTACCTTTTTGGCAGCGTCGCCTTCCTTGTTACCGTCCTGCCCCGGCGTCGGCTGACTGCTCATCATGCCGCCCTTACCTTGCTCTTGGAGGCGCAGAACTTCCTGCAGCAGCTCGCGGTTGATGTCAAGCAGCAGCGTGACCTGGTCGCGCTCGCGCTGCTGCTGCTCGGGCGAGGCGGGCGTGGTAGCCATGGGCTTTGTGGCCTGGGCCTGGGGCTGCGGCTTGGGAGGAGTGGCAGTGTGCGAAGGCAGGCTCACGGGTGCGGCCATGGACTGCGACGAGTCCGGCAGCGACTGCTGGTGGTGGTTCTGGAAGGCGTGGTGCTGCTGGTGCTGTTGCTGCTGCTGCTGCGGAGTGGTCGCATACGGCGAGACGTGGCGAGGCGGCGAGACGGTCTTGTTGAAATGCTGGAACTGGGTGGGGGCAGCAATGGGGGTGGAGAAGGAGGCAGTGGTGAAGGGACTCTGTTGGACTGCGGGCGACTTGGTGTGAGACAGGCAGCGCGACGGATTAGGCGAATTGGAAGGGGGGGTGCGTCCACTCACCTCGCGGCGACTGTTGCTGCATCTGCATCATGACCCCACCGGCGCTGGCTTGGGCGCTACCCATGCCCATGCCCATGCTCGAGGCCAGCGGGAAGCCACCTGCGCCTGCTGATGCGGCGCCATTATTGAAGGCCGGATGATGCTGCGGCTGGATGCCCTGGCCAAACTGCGGGGGCGGCGGGACGTGGGGGGACTGGGCGTGGGCGGGAGAGGCGCCGAACTGCTGGTGAGCACCGGACGGATTAAAGAAAGACGGAGTATAGGAGTCCATCTGATTCATGGCTGCGTTCGGGGTGGTCGTCGGCTGGGAATGGTTGAGATGCGATCTTCAAGCGCAGCCGCCGCTAGGGGCCCGGTGGCGCGGTCGTGCCCTACTAAGAGAACAGTACAGCCCACGGCACTTGCGGAGCATCATCACCAGCAGCATCATCGTCGCCAACCAACACAGGCTGCGCAGCACAGAGCACAGAGCACCGAGCACCGAGCACAGAGCTGGGGAGAGCCAGGTACCAGGGCCGGGGTTGGGTGACGCATGCACCATGGCCCACCTCCTCCTTGTCTCTTGTGCTGGCCCGTCCTTCCGATCTTAGTGCCACAACAACGGATAGAGCGCATGCCGCCACGGCTGGGGTCTCGCTGGACGACAGATGAACCAATCCGAGCCCGCTGGGCGAGAGCCTACCAAGGCACCGGACGCCCGCTGCGACGCCTGGCTAATCCCCGACATGCTGATCGAAGGACCCATCACGCGCTGCGCCAGATTGGGAGCCCGCAAACGATTGCCCGGGCCCAAGGAATGCGCGGCGGGCAGACATGGAGAAAGAGCCCAGGCCTCCCACTAACGGTCCGAAGCGACCAACGCCTTATGTGACCCTCTCTATCCGTTGCTTGTTGCTGCTTGTTGCCATACATGGTGTTCTTCAGCCTCTCCACGCCGAAGAGCTTTGCCATCTACCCTCGTTCACTTACTTCGGCGGGCAAGGAACCACTGACGAAGCAGTTTGGCCACAAAGGCTGCAACGCATGACGAAGCAGAAACATCACGACGCCATGACTCGCATCGCTTTTCCACCGGTCATCACCACAGGAACCGACGCCTACACGGACCAGAAGATGCGGTGGGACGGTGGTCAGGGCACTGCTCGTATATGGAGACGAGAGATTGCTGATAACGAGCATGCAAGGGAAAATGTTCGTGGCCGAAGCGAATCGCCGGGTTCAGGCCAAGGTTGCAGGGCTTTATCCGACTGACCTTCTTTCACCAGCTCACTCGCTTCCCATGCTTGCTTTGTTCCCCAAGGCCAACCTTTTCAAGGTCTAGGTCGTTCATATAACAGCCGGCCTTACCAAACTGCCCAAGGAGCCGCGTCTTTCCACGGCAATTGGCCTCACACGAAGCAATGCTCAGCCATCTTTCAGACTCCCCAGACTTAACCTGTCGAAAGAACGATAAGCTGGCAGCAGTTGTGCTCTACCAGGAAGCCACGGGGAGTGGGACCACGGGGATCCACAGCTCTAAGTCAGCCGGGACTAGCGCAAGGTACGTCAGCTAACCAAGTCGGGGCTGCAGGCATTTCATATGGATCCGGACAACAATGGAAAACTCGACGACGTGGCCAGCTCCAGCGCTTGTCCAAAAGGCTACGGCGCAGGGCATTACTACTGGCCTGCTGTGCATGAAGAATTCATGTGAGGAACGGTGAGGACGAAGACTTTTTGGTATTCGAAGATGACTGTCTTTAGGTAGGTAATGATGATGATGAACAATACTCGCCAAAGGAATCGATGATAGCTCGTAGCGAAACGGAATGCCTATATTTTGTCTGTCCCGCTTTCGCATAGGTAATAACGGCGACCGGCTGGTTGCGGAGAACCTCGGAGGCGTTGTGGTGACGCACAAGCTGACAAAAGAACGCAACGCGAAGCGACTTGAAGCGATGCGAAGCGATTTGCAGTGGCAGCTGACACAGGAGAATGGGGGAGCCAAGCAAGTTTTCTTTCAGCTATTGTCAGCGGCGGAGACTGCGTAGCTTGGGAGCCGGCTTGTTCTCGTCGGTCCGCTCCGGCTCATTCTCTTCCGCACCCATAGGACTCCGCCCCAAGCCCTTTTCCGCCAATACAACACGCCTAGCTCAGGGCCAGCCCTATGGCTCAGATCTTTACGAGCCCTGATCCATCGCCGCTACATCGCCGACCTCGAATTTGCGTGCAGATGACTATGATTGCGGCAGTGCACAGACTGCCGCTGCTACTAGCTACGGCAACCAGCCTGTGCATGGCCTCCGGCTGCTTCGTTCATTCCGTAGGACCATAGAGCCGCATCCGATTTGTATTCGTTCCACAGGACCCTTTCATTCGGCCCCATGTAGACTCAGTCATATAAATTTTGGTGCTGGCCATGCTGCCTGGCGCTGTTTGTATCACACACACACACACACACACACACATCTCCAGACAAGAACAACACACTGTCCACTACCTTCGTCTCAAGACACTTCATCCTCTAGCAATGTACACCTCAAGAACAGCTACCACCTGCTGTACCAAGACGGCCGGGCGGACTGCCGCCCAGGCTATCAAGGCGCTCAACGGCATCCCGCAACAGGCAATCCTTGTGAGCCTGCGGCCCGGCTTCATCTCAGTCCAGCAACAGTCATGGACCGCCTCCAAGAGACACTTCTCCTCAACCCCTACGACCCACATGAAAGAGTTCTTCCCCGAAAGAGAAACCGAGAAAGTCCGGAAGACGCCTGCCGCTTGGGACCATCCTATGTGAGCACACCAACATGCCGTCCACGTAAGACAGCCATGCTGACGACCCATGCAGCTACTCCCCTGAGCAAATGCAAGCCGTCGTAATCGCACACCGCGACGCCAAGACCTGGTCCGACAAGATTGCCCTCCGCATGGTCAAGCTGCTCCGCTGGGGCCTCGACCTGGCGTCGGGCTACAAGCACGCCAAACCCGGCGAGCCCTTCCAGATGAACGAGCGCAAGTACATGATCCGCAATGTCTTCCTCGAGAGCGTGGCGGGTGTGCCGGGCATGGTGGCGGGCATGCTGCGACACCTGCACAGCATGCGGCGCATGAAGCGCGACAACGGCTGGATCGAGACGCTGCTCGAGGAGTCGTACAACGAGCGCATGCACCTGCTCACGTTCCTCAAGATGAGCGAGCCTGGCTGGTTCATGCGCCTCATGGTTCTCGGCGCCCAGGGCGTCTTCTTCAACGCCATGTTCCTCTCCTACCTCGTCTCGCCGCGCATCTGCCACCGCTTCGTCGGCTACCTCGAGGAGGAGGCCGTCATCACCTACACGCGCCAGATCGAGGACCTCGAGGCCGGCCGCCTGCCCAAGTGGGAGAACATGGTCGCGCCCGACATTGCCGTCGACTACTGGAAGATGCCCGAGGGCCACCGCTCCATGCGCGACTTGCTGCTGTACATCCGCGCCGACGAGGCCAAGCATCGCGAGGTCAACCACACCCTGGGGAACCTGGACCAGAAGAACGACCCCAACCCCTACGTCAGCGAGTACCGGGACTTGGCAAAGCCACATCCTAGCAAGGGCATCGAGTATCTGAGACCCACTGGCTGGGAGAGGAGCGATGTTCTCTAAACACACACCGAGTTTCCTTGATTTGACACTGCTGTACTATTACTGTATTACTACTCCACTCACAATAGCGCTGGTTTTTCTGCGGGTTATGGCGTTTTCAGATGGATGGAGGTTTTGATTGACAGCTTTCTTTGCGATGCTGCTTCTGCATTATACCTGAAAGTCTAGACATGCAGACGATATTAGAAGACCCAATCGGACTTTCTGGTCCCGCTTCAGTTGAACACAACCTGCACCTTCGCGAACGTTGACTCCGCTCCGTATTGAGATTCAATCCTTGCCGTTCACTCTTGACTTTCCTTCCCGTACACCTATATCACCAAACACTTCCCCAGCTTGTTCGCCATCACTCGTCATAACCAACAGCGTCGACTTAATCCAAGCGCATCTCCTCGTCAGCCTCCTCGCCATCCAAGCACATCTTCCTGCGTGCCTTCTCCCGCTTCGCACGCTTCGCGCGCTTCTTCTCAATCCTCTCAATCTCCTCGGCGGCGCTCTCAATCTCCTCGGCCGCCTCTCCGCCCCAAATCTCCGGGCGCCGGCGCAACTCGCCCTTGAACCACACGTCGCGGTTCATCAGCAGCGTGGCCTCCGGGCCGCACTTGAACAACACGCCAATGGTGACGGCCCAGCGAAGCGTGCTGCCGGCGGTGGTGTTGGCGTAGACGTGGTCGAGGATGGAGAGGATGTCGACCGCGTTCCAGAGGCGCCACTCGTCGTTCCAGTACAGGCCCTAGCAGCACTTGAGGTTGTCCTCGATGACGGCCGGCAGGCTGGCGACCTGGTACTTGTCCGCGACGAGCCAGAACTCCACGAGGAGGTAGGTGTTGGCGGGGCGGTCGCCTTGGTCGGGGAGGTAGAACTGGGTGTCGACGGTTTGCATGTAGCTGAGCAGTAGGTCGATGATGACGGGGTCCTCGTCGTGAAGTGTAATGTAACCCGAGACGGTCTCGTAGTAGTTTCGCGCGAAGAGGCGCTTGAAGTAGTCGGAGCGCAGGCTTAGAATTTCCTTGTCGACCTTTGGAGTCGGGTGAGTCTTCTTTTGATCGCGAGGGTGGCTTCGCCCGTTGGGCGGGCGGCGTCTCTTACCCCAAACACGGAGTCGCCAACCACGACGGTGAAGATATCCTGTGGGCAGTAATGGGATTCCACCAACCTAGAAGGAATTGGGGTTTGTTACCAGCTGCAATGCCCGGTGGCGTTTGTTGCTTTTTTGGCTTACTCGGAGATCTTCTTGGCCAGATTCTTTACTTTGCGATCGCGATCGTCGCAGCTGAGAGCCGGGAGGCAGAGCTCCCACTGATCGTCCATCGTTGGCAGCGGGGATGGGTGGAACGAGGGAGCGCAGGTTGGGAAGAGCGGTACACAGCGTTGAATGTTGAAGTTGAGCGGTGGATGGTGAAGAAAGGTCAGAGGGTAATAAGAAGCCCACTCAAGGACGGCACGGAGCGGGAAAACACACGCGCAGGGAGAAAATGCTAAGCCAAAAGGAAAAGTGAAAGAGAGACGCGCCGGCCCACCAAACGTCCTCTCCTCTCCCTCCGCTCACTGAACACTTAACACCTCATGCGCGCCGATTGTACCGACGGCTCTTCCGGGCATACCAAGCCCTTCTATGGCTCTCAGAGGACCTCCCTAGACGTGGCGGACACTGTCACAGTTTGGCTGTTTAGTCTACCGTGCATATTGGCGACTGGGCCACTCCTCCCAATCTGCCCATTCAGAAGGGCAAGGGACAGCTTGAGACCACAGGAGAAGAGTAAGATAAGAGCAATGGACAACAAGGTATAATGGTTATATATAGCTGAGCGTTAACGACAGGACGAAGAAGTATAGATACCAAAACAGTCCACACCGCAGCAAAATGACCGTAGATCATGATCATCAGACCCCAAATCAAACGAAACGAAAATTTCAGAGAAGTCAATAAACCAAAAGATGCCCAAATCTAAAGCGCCCATGCACACCAACGCTATGCCGACTGTTCGAAAACATTGCCGCCTTTCACTCGAGCCTTGCATAATCACACTCTAGTTCTTGAGAATGTTGCACGTCTTCAAGCACTGCTCGATCCCCAGGGCGACGTTGTCCGGGATGCTGTTGCGGAAGCTCTCGATGTCGCTGCCGGACAAGGCCTCGGGGAAGCCGAGGGTGGCCTCGACGATGTCGCCGTTGAGGCCGAAGAAGTTCTGCGCGATCTGGCTGGTGCCCGGGTCCTCGGAGTTGAGCGTGGCGACGAAGGTGGCGTTGGCGCACGTGGGGTTGAACTGGTAGTGGATGGAGCCGATGGGGAAGACGGCGCCCGCGAACTTGCCCAGCGTGCCCGCCGCCTCGGCGTTGTTGCCCGCCTTGACGAGCCCGTTCTCGACGATGAAGCCGAAGTCGAGCTTGTCGCCCTCGACAAGGGTGAGGAACTCGGTGGCGCGCGGGTGGGTGTGCGGAGTGTTGAGGCCGCAGGGGCCGAGGAAGCCGAGCGTAGTGGAGATGCCCAGGTCCGTCAGGATGGGGAAGTTGTTGATCTGAGCGGCCTTGAGGGCGCCGCCCTTGCCGTTGCCGGCATCGACGTCCTTGGTGAAGTCAAAGATGATGACCTTTTCCAACTCGGCGGGGGGCAGCAGCTCCTCGCCCTTGCCGTCCTTGGTCAGAAGGAGCTTGAAGCGGTCGATGGCACGGGGAGCGTCCTTGAGCTGTTCAATGAAGGCATCGTCGACAGTGGCCGCGGGAGCGGCAGCGGAGGTGGTCGACGTGGTCCAGCTCGAGGCGTTCGGCTTGTAGCTGCTTTGAGGAAAGGCAGAGGCGCCGGCAGCCAAGGCAGTGATGATGAGCTTGGCGACGGTGGAAGACATGGTTGTTGAGTAGATGGATTGATTAACCTCGATTAGATTATGGTGCTGGTTCAAAGAAAGACTCGAATGAAATGAGAACAGGAAAGGAAAATACGAATATGGAAAAGAAAAAAAGATATGAAAGGTGTTCTTGTTTCGTTGCTGGAATGTGTTGCTGTGGGTGGAGAAGAAGGGTTCTCACGACAGATTTATATACAATTGGGACGATATCAAAATGCAGCCTTCCTCGGAGAAGGGAGCATCCGAGCAGGGTACTAACATGACCAAGGCCGTTAGTGCTCTACAAAGATTAGCACTCAAATCATGAGCTTATTCTTGTAGTTGGAGATCTGCTGCGGTTTGGGCGAAGCACCAGGGATGAGTGCGCGCAAGCGGTGGCACAGTTTCTCGGATACCGGAGCGGCGCATGGCATGCGCTCTGCCACCAACCAAGCTCACCGATGCAGAGTTAACACACTGGGCTGAGGTGTGAGTGAGCGGGGCGGGGACTAATGACAGTAGTAGGGTAAGCGGAACGCCCCGCGTGGACATAGATTGTAAGCAGATCTAGAAATAGTACCGCGCCTAGGGTACATTAGTCGGAAATATGCCGAACCGAGACAGAATGAGATTCGTTACCAACCCCGAACAAGTAAATGGCTTCGTCGAAAAGGCAGAAATCTATGCGCTGTCGTAACGGTCGTGGGAAACATAAAACCAAATTTTCTGCGTAAACGCCGTCTCTGCGCCTGCGCCTGCCGCTTCAGCCTCCTCCGCCGTTGAGGTAAGCGCCCAACATGGTGTGCTGAAAATAAAACACTGCTCGGATGTGCTCTTGCCGAAGTTGACGTGGAATGTTAGCACTCGTCGCGATTGGCCATACCCATGGTCGACCAGGGTGTCGAATCGTGAAAGAAACGCGGCTGAGCTTCTCGAAACACAATTGTCCAAGTCAACGACCAATGGTGCTATGCCGATGAAGGCGGACCACTGGATCCCGAATCTACGTCCATGGGATCCTGCAACACCCAAAAAGGAAGTGAGTGCGATCCCTCCACATCAGGTGGCATCGAGGGCCCATTGCCGTGAGCATGCTCTTGCTCCTCGGGAAGCGTGTAAGAGTCGCCAAGATCCTCGAATATCAGCGATGACCTGTCCCCGGGTCCGCCATTCAACTTGCGCCTAAGCCGGCGCGCACTGGAGCCGGCTTCATAAGAGCCTAGACCATCCAGATCGGCGTCATCCGTATCACTGCCAATGCTCTGACTGTGCGTACGCTTAAACAACCGTCCGCTCCACCGCTTTTTCCGACGCTCGAATCGATGTCGCTGATCTTCGCCGGCGCCGATACTTTCGTCTTCGCAGTTCATCTCTTCAAACTTCCCTGAGATCCCGGCATCATCTCCGTTGCGATCGCGTGTTTCTTTTGTGCCGGTAGCTTCCTCAACTCCGTCCGGAAAGACAACTTCTGTGTCGCTTCCATATCCTATGTCGTCTTCCGTCATCTCCTCGACATCAAAGTTGGCATCCTGGACTGTGACTACAGGCTTGTTCTCCTGCAGAGACGGCTCCTCAACCAATGACTCTGAGTCCTCTGCCGACACGTCGTCCTCCATTTCTGCGGGGCTGGAGATTGTTGAGGAGTTTTCGGAAGAGTCGTAGCTCTGCGGCCGAGCGAAGAAAAATTTGTGGCCGTGGTCCTTTCGTTCTGCGTTCCCCAATGGAGGCGAAGGCGCCGGAAACAGCGAATCGGTGTGTTGCTCGTACGGTGGAGGCGGATCGAGGTGTATGTAGTGTGGGTATGCGTAAGGTGTGGCGGGAAGACTAGAAGGTTGGTGCACCGGCGCATCGAACACCGGAGGATATCTCGGTCCCTCCATGATCTCCACAACTCCGCTCACAACCAGCTTATAGGCGATTGGTGGCCTTGCGCAAATGTATCAAGTTTACGTTTCGACGACTCGGCGTAACTGCGCGGCTCTTCTACGTTGCTGGATGGTATTCGCAATGAGATCATTTTCTGCAAGAGATACGGCGGGATGGACGGCGACTTTACAGCGACAATGGCGAAGCTGGATGGAAAGCACGCCTCATTGCGTGTTCTCGTATCGCAGAATTGGAGGCGTTCCCGTGGTCCAGGCAGCAGACGTATCCGTCCGGATGATGGGCAGAGGGGTGCGCCGTATCTATGCGCGGGAGGGATCCGGTGAGAGCAGAAGGGCTCAACGCTGATGACGAACAGCTGACGGGATGGAATTGGCCACTCTCGGTCGCATCACAAGGCTGCGGAGGAACAGTCAAGTCGCGGAGAAGTATTGAGCACAGTGGCGGCGCAGCAGCGAAGAGAGGTGTCGGCAGCCGCTGAGGACATGAACTGGGCGAGCGGCGACGGAGGGATTTTGGGTATGTATCACAGGCTGAACGGTGGCTAGATGCAATGCAGGCCGTGGTTGGCGCATGCATGACGAAGGGTTCCTGTTCGGAGCGATGGCTCACGATCAGCAACTGGATGCTGCCATTGATCCCCGGGGTGTCCCTGCAGCGTCAATAGGTCCTCGCTTTTGCTTCTTTTTTGGCGGGGCTGAGGCTTGCAATTGACGTCTCACGTGCGGGGAGTGGTTGTTTGCATCGATGACCTCGGTGACGGAGCGACGGCAAGCAGAGCAGAGCAGCAGAACAGGCGGGACTCGACGCCTCAGGCAGCTTCGAGAATCGGCGGTCTTTGGCGTCATCTCCGCCGAGCGGGCACGTGTTTCTGCCCGGCGTTCCAGGCTTGGCAGGGCTGCCGGAGAAACCCCGGCATCATACTGGACACTTCACCGTGAACCGCGGGCGCGCAGGCACGTAGTTCAGGTAGCGAAGCTCAAGCTGGCTCGGTGCCGAATCGCATTACGCGCTCACCACCAGCAACTCACTTCCTCGCCCTCTTGCCGCTACCAATCTCCCTTCCGCCCACTCCTACCTCTCTAAATTGGCCGGCTTCTGTCTCGCGTGAAGCTGCGGCTTCTCCCTGAACACTCAACATGTCGACCCCGAACATGCTCACAAAGGCACGTTGCGCACCGCACTTGCCCCAGTGACACCTCCGCTGACTATATTGCAGTTCGAGTCCAAGTCGTCCAGGGCGAAAGGCATTGCCTTCCACCCCAAGCGGTGCGCACATCGCCATCATCCCGCATGCCCACTCCCCGCTGACTTCAGACAGGCCATGGATCCTCGTCTCCCTACACTCGTCCACCATCCAGTTGTGGGATTACCGTATGGGAACCCTCATCGACCGCTTCGAGGAGCACGACGGCCCTGTCCGTGGCATCGATTTCCACAAGACCCAGCCTCTTTTCGTCTCAGGAGGAGACGACTACAAAATCAAGGTGTGGTCCTACCAGACCCGCCGCTGCCTGTTCACCCTCAACGGTCACCTGGACTATGTGCGCACCGTCTTCTTCCACCATGAGCTCCCGTGGATTTTGTCGAGCTCCGACGACCAGACCATCAGGATATGGAACTGGCAGAACCGCTCGTTGAGTACGTTGCCATTGCGTTCAAGACACGTAATCTGCGAAGCTGACACTTGCCCCTAGTTTGCACCATGACCGGCCACAACCACTACACCATGTGCGCGCAGTTTCACCCTAAGGATGACCTCGTTGTCTCCGCCTCGCTCGACCAGTCCGTCCGCGTCTGGGACATCTCCGGCCTCCGCAAGAAGCACTCCGCGCCCACCTCGATGACCTTCGAAGACCAGTTGTCGCGCCAAAATGCGAACCAGGCGGACATGTTTGGCAACACCGATGCCGTTGTCAAGTTTGTGCTGGAGGGACATGATCGTGGTGTCAATTGGGTCGCTTTCCATCCTACCCTGCCATTGATCGTCTCCGCGGGTGACGACCGGCTGGTCAAGCTGTGGAGAATGAGCGAGACCAAGGCATGGGAGGTTGACACGTGCAGAGGACACTTCCAGAACGTTTCTGCGTGCTTGTTCCACCCGCACCAGGACCTGATCCTCTCCGTCGGCGAAGACAAGTCCATCCGGGTTTGGGATTTGAACAAGCGCACCTCGGTCCAGTCGTTCAAGAGGGAAAACGACCGCTTCTGGGTCATTGCGGCGCACCCGGAGATCAATCTATTCGCTGCTGGCCACGACAACGGTGTGATGGTCTTCAAGCTTGAGCGCGAAAGGCCCGCGTCCGCAGTTTACCAGAACCAGCTTTTCTACATCACCAAGGAGAAGCACGTTCGCTCTTACGACTTCACCAAGAACCTCGAGTCGCCGTCCATGTTGTCCTTGAAGAAACTTGGCAGCCCATGGGTTCCCCCAAGGACGCTGTCGTACAACCCTGCCGAACGTGCAATTCTGGTCACTTCGCCGGCCGATGGTGGCAGCTACGAGCTGATCAGCCTACCCCGTGATGCTAGCGGTGCTGTCGAACCCACGGACACCAAGCGTGGACCTGGAAACTCTGCAGTTTTCGTTGCTCGCAACAGATTTGCCGTCTTCAACCAAGCCAACCAGCAGATCGACATCAAGGATCTGTCCAACTCCACAACCAAGACGATCAAGCCTCCCCATGGCACTACGGATATCTACTTCGGCGGTACTGGATGCCTTCTCCTGATCACTCCTACCTCGGTGGTCCTCTACGACATCCAGCAGAAGAAGCACCTTGCCGAGCTCACTGTCAGTGGCGTCAAGTACGTCGTTTGGTCGAACGATGGTCTCCACGCAGCCCTGCTCAGCAAACATAACGTCACCATTGTCACGAAGAACCTCGAGCAGGTCAGCACTTTGCACGAGACCATCCGGATCAAGAGTGCTACGTGGGATGATGCAGGCGTTCTTCTCTACTCCACCTTGAACCACATCAAGTACACCCTCATGAACGGTGACAACGGCATTGTTCGCACTTTGGAGCACACCGTCTACTTGGTGAGAGTCAAGGGCCGGAACGTCTACTGCCTGGACCGCGCTGCGAAGCCGAAGATTCTTCAGATCGACCCAACCGAGTACCGCTTCAAGCTGGCGCTCATCAAGCGCAACTACGATGAAATGCTCAACATCATCAAGAACTCTAGTCTTGTTGGTCAGAGTATCATTGCTTATCTGCAGAAGAAGGGCTACCCCGAGATTGCGCTTCAGTTCGTCCAGGACCCGCAGACTAGATTTGAGCTTGCGATTGAGTGCGGAAACCTTGATGTGGCAGTTGAGATGGCCAAGCAGCTGGACAGACCGAGGCTCTGGACTCGTCTTAGCACCGAAGCTCTCGCTCACGGAAACCACAAGGTTGTCGAAATGACCTACCAGAAGTTGCGCACGTTCGACAAGCTGTCCTTCCTTTACCTCTCGACTGGTGATAGGGAAAAGCTTACCCGTATGGCCAAGATTGCTGAACACCGTGGCGACATGACTTCACGCTTCCAGAACGCCGTCTACCTTGGCGATGTTGAGAGCAGAATCGAGATGTTCAAGGAAATTGATCAATGTAAGTGCCCACCTATAGGGTGTGTGTGATTGGTTGAGGCTAACTGTAGCGTAGATCCCCTGGCGTACATGCTTGCAAAGTCGCACGGCCTGGAGGAAGAATGCCAAAACATCCTTGAGGCCAGCGGTCTCTCCGAAGACCAGATCTCTCTCCCTGGCATTGGCGAGCCCCTCGCACCGCCCAAGCCTGTTGTTCCCACTTACACGGCCAACTGGCCCGTCAAGAGCTCCGGCACTTCAGTCTTCGAGAAGGCATTGCTGGGCGAGGAGCTGGATGCTGACGAGTTGGCACCGGCAACCAACGGCTACGGCGACGAGGATCTCATCGAGGCCGAAGCTGATAACCAGCGCAACGGTGCCTTTGATGATGCCGAGGAAGACGAGGACGCAGCTGGTTGGGACATGGGCGGCGATGATGACATAGAGGCCGAGGAAGACTTCGTCAATGTTGAGAGTGTGGAGGCGGGTGCTGGTAGCAGCGAGGCGGACCTGTGGACGAGGAATTCGCCCATTGCAGCCGATCACGTTGCTGGCGGTTCGTTTGAGAGCGCGATGCAACTTCTCAACCGGCAAGTTGGTGCTGTCAACTTCAGGCCGATCGAGTGGAGATTCCAGGAGATTTACCAAGCCTCAAGAACCTTCCTGCCTGCGAATGTGGGCTTGCCACCGCTCGTCAACTACGTCCGGAGAACAACGGATGAGACCGACTCCCGAAAGGTGTTGCCTCTTATCCCTCGCGACTTGGAATCCATCACCGCTACCGAGCTCGCGGCCGGAAAGACGGCGATGCGCACTAACAAGCTGGAGGATGGTGTTGTGACCTTCAAGAAGATCCTCCACTTGATGCTACTCAACTCGGTCACCACCCAGGCCGAGGTTACTGAAGCCAAGAGGCTCATCGCAACCGCCGGACAATACGCACTGGCCATGAGCATCGAGCTCGAGCGCCGCACTCTCACCAACAACAGCCAGGACATCTCAGCTCTCGAAGAGGACACCAAGAGACGGGCGCTTGAGCTGTCAGCATACTTCACGGTGCCGGATCTGGAGCCGGCGCACAAGGCGCTGGCGCTGTTCGCGGCCATGAACTTCGCGCACAAGAACCGCCAGCACAACAGCGCGCTGTCGTTTGCCAACACCCTCCTGGACCGCGGCTCGACGAACGCCAAGTTCAAGGAGAGCGCGCGCAAGATTAAGACAGTGTGCGAGCGCAACCCGAATGATGGCGTCGACATTGATTTCGACACGTTTGCCGACTTTGAGGTATGCGCCGGCAGCTTTACGCCGATTTATGCGGGCTCGCCGAGCACGGGGTGCCAGTACTGTGGCGTTAAGTACCAGGCCAAGTTCAAGGGGACGGTGTGCAAGGTCTGTGAGGTGTGCCAGGTTGGTGCGCCGGCGAGTGGGCTGAGGTTGACGTTGTAAGAAAGAGGCGGTAGACTGGGTTCTATGTGTGTAATGTGGGGATGGGGGGGACAACAAAAGGAAGGTGAAGAGGATGGATGGACGGGTCTTTGAATGATGCAACGACTTTCTGAATGCGCTGCACAGCGTTGGGACCTTTGTTGCGGAGTGGGGTCTCTCTGGTGGCAGAGAGGAGAGGTGAGGGGGGTTGGTTGAACTCGATTGCGTGTGTTTTTTTTGCTCTTTATCTTGTTCTTGCATGTAGCGTACGAGACACAAAATTAAGGGTTTGTTGTGCTACTTTATGTGGGTGTCCTTTGGTTTTCGTGCTTGATGGAAGTGTTCGGAAGTGAAGTGCTCCGGACGACCTCCTGAGGTTGCAATGTCCTGGATGTTAGTACGTCATTTTGACCCGGCAGGCACTGTGTGGTGGCGGTGGGGGCCAGGACTGAAAGCAAAGTGTGCCTGGGTGAGGGGATTTCCCGGTTCACTACTGCGCGGCGAGTGGCGATGGCGAAGGGAGAAAGCAGAAAGGATCATCATCACAGTCGAAAGCAAAGGCCACTAAGATGAAGCAAGCGGCATGAGAAAAGGTTCAGTCATTGATAGTTAAAGTAGGTATAAAGTTTGTTAGTTAGGTAAAAGAGTTTAGAAACTGCTGAGTTCAAACGAGTTAGTTAGACCAATCTTCAAAAGTTCAACTTGTGGTAAGAAGAAGATGCGTGTGGGTTGTGCGCCCATCAGAAGCTGATTTGATTTCCTCGCCTCAGCCAACACTGACGAGCAACGCAGAGCCAAGCTCACACAACCGCTTGGTTATTCCGCGGGGGAAAAACACAAGAGCAAGTCGAGGCGAGTGGGTGCGAGGTGTTCGGGAATGTGAGACTCAAAAGTATCTGTTTACGTTCATCATTGCGGAAAAGGATGCTGAGGAAGAGAAGAGGGAGAAAAGTGAGATGGTGACTTACGAGTATCTGTGGGTTCTCGAATCAGAGGTGAGGTGGTGGCGTGTTTTGGTGAGGGGGTTTGGAAGGCGTAATGGCTAAGCCAAAAGGCAAAGAGAGAGATGGTTAGAAAGAAGAAGGCCTGGAGGTGGTTATATGGTTGCTGGCGGATGGTCTGTGCGAGGTGCCCGCGTGCTGGACCCTGAATATGGTGACTGACGAAGCCGAGGTTTCTGGACATATGATGAGTGCACGCAGGGCAGCCGCCCTTTTATGTATTCTCATCTTTACGAAAGGCACACGCGGAAAGCCAAGTGATCGTCATGAGCTAATCCTAATCAGGCACCGAACACTTATGGAGGTTACCTAAACGGGTAGGCACTGAGTGCGGGGGAGGGGCTGGTAGAATCTGACAGCAAAAAAAGAGAGCCGTTGCTTGCGCGCATCCTGAGTCCGAGTAACTCTGATCTTGCAGGTCTTGGTCCTGGAAGGGTGAGATATGAAATTTTGAGATAGTCCTGTTCGCGCATGTCAGCCTTACGCTTATGGCTTCTCGGTAACGCCATGCTTGGTCCCGTATGTCACATCAACACAGAATCGGTCACACCACCTAAGACAGCGGGACGGGACACCTCCCGACTACCAAGCCACACATGTGTGATTCTCCGCTATCATGACAGCCCGCCAGTCCATCTCATTACAAGACATTTGTAACCCGAGCAAGAGGTACCACCACGGAATCAAAGTTCTTGTCAATTATTCTGCTCAAGTAAAGCAATACATAACCAATTTGCCGGAACTCCACGCGCCATCCCCGACGCCTGCCAAATTCGTCAAAAACCCACTGCGTGCTCCAGGCCGCTAACCGCAACGGATGCCTCGTGTTGTACGCAGTGGACGAAAAGTCGCTGCAGGAGCCGTTGCGTATCAAGCGATGTGCCGCGAGATGACCCTAGGCGCATAAGGGATATGATCGGGATGATGCGGGTGGTGCGGGTGGGACCGACGGTGGTAATCGGAGTGATGACCGTAATCAGAGTGGCCTGAGGAATCATCCGAGTGAGGGTGATCGTCGATGTTGCGGAGACAGAGCATGGCGCCGACGACGATGATGAAGGCTTTAATGCAGGAAGGTTCAGGCATGGCACCGGGCGAGCGCCTCGAAGATGAAGTTAGGGTGAGGTCAAAGGTGCAGATTCCTGTTTGGCTCCGAGTTAGTGATACCCATCTGCAGACTGGTACCGGGCCTGCTTACTGGGATTGGAGGCTGAGAGTTGCCAGGACTTGAAAAGTGCCGCTGTTTGCTAGTGGGTAGTGATGAGGTTCAGGTTGCACCGTCTCGGCCGAGTTCATCCCAAGTTGAAGGAGTGGCTCCTTCCGCACTTGGTCCAGCAGCCTCACCCCTCAGCTCATTCCGCAACGGGCTGTCAAGCTGGGAACGCCTTGCTCTTCTTGGACGCGCAGCAGCCGAGCCGCGTCTGCTTCGCCGAGCCCTTGTGGTCGTGGGAGTCTGCCTGCTTGGGCTCCGCATTGGGCTCCGCCTTGGGCTGGGCGGATCGCTTCCATCTTCAGTGATGAAGGTGTAGTCGCCGCTCCGGTCCGGACTTGTGGCAGTCACGAAAGTCGTCTGGCCCTGAGTACCATCGTCCTCGCCGGGCCTCATGTTGGCGCCGCGACTCGTGTACGCCGAAGCCCTTATTTTATCCTTCTCCCCAAGCCGGGCCTTGACAGCACTCAATTGCTCGAGGAAGCCTGCTTGGCGCTTCTGCCCGCGCGTTGCGTCCTCCGGAACCGGGAACTTGACAACATCCATGCTCTCTGCATCTTGAATCGGCGCAAAGGTGTGGTTTTGCTGCTGTCTCTTGCTCCGCCCGGATCTCGGCCTCAGCTTCGCTGTGGTAGCGACCAGGCGTGCTGAGCTCGCCCCGATCATGTCAAAAGAGCCCAGCTTTCGCAGCGGCTCAGCCATCCGATCATCCTGGTCTTCAGGCGCCTTCGTGAAGAGGAGGTCCGTGCCGATTGTGGACGCCCATTGGCAGCTGTATATCTGACCCTGGTATGAAACGATGGGGTTGTTGTCGTGGAGTCCAACGATCTGGATGCGATCTTGCTCCTCGGGCTCAGCCGTTTGCTCCTTCTGATGCGTTGCATTCTCTTCTGGATCGGGCGTCTCTTGCTGCTGTGTGTCTTTCTCCTTCTCCTTCTCCTTCTCCGCTTCGTCGTCGCTGGCGGCGAAAATGTCGTGTTCGAGGCGGACGAAGCCTTTCTTGGACTGGACGGGCACGATGCGTGAGGTGAGATCGAGGGTCACGAAGAAATCCTATCGTAGGCGTGTAAGCAGCTAGGCCAAATCCATTGTGCATTCTCGGGGGTTTACCTGAGTATCCGTCTCGCTATACTCGTATTCCCACTCATCTTCATCTGGGACGGCCATGGCTGGGTTTGCTCGGATGAAGCCAGGCAGTCGTAAAGTCAAGCCTGAGCGGATTTGTGTAAGGGGGTGGGGTTGCGGTTGTCACTCATTATGACGACGACGCGGTGGTGGGCAAAGCAGCAGCTCCGTCGGAAAATTTCCAGGGCGAGATCTTGATCCACAGGATGCGTCTAGCTGCGGGAGCAAGCCGTATGCGCCACACGGATCTGAGATACAGTAGCTAGGTACGCGATTGGGGCCTGATAAGCTGTTGTGCGATTGCAGCTCAGCAAGACACAGAGATGCGCCGCCTTGTGCGCAGAATTATTATTATTATTGGAATGTCGGTCGCGACAAGCTACGACCAAGCCGCGCCGATCGGTGGCTAATGTACTCCGTAAGCGGGGGCGGGAGAGCGCGGACCTGAGCCGCAAGCCTCCGTGACGTATCCATTCACTGCTGGTGTACCGTAGGGCTGATCCCGTCACGTCCGCCCGCGCTGGTACTGGCGGCGACCCCCTTCTCGCAGCTGCTGCGTTGTCGTCTCGTCTGTGCCAATGCTCGCGGCTGTCCATCCCCCTCCCGTCAGACCCACTCCGTCTCAAATTGCCCCGCATCGCCGCATTGAAGAAGCGTGTGTTGGCTGATCCGGCCAGCGATAAGCAACGACGGTGACGGCGAGTCCAGCCCGCACCGTCCAGTCTGATGCGTCATCCACCTCTATTGCCTTCCGACCATTCCGCCCGCCCTTTCTCCCATCTACCCATCTTAACTCCGCCGAGAGGCCCTCTCCCCTCAGCTCACGCGCCCCGCCGTCCACTCACGCTGCAGCGTGCTGGCCATGCTTGCTGCCGATCATCCGAAGCTTCCCATCAGCCAAGTACCTTCTCGGACTTCATTCGCTCCACCGACCGGTTGGTAATCGTCGTCCGACATCTGCGGACGCCCGGAGAACCTCGTGCCAATCTCAATCGGCCTCGCCCTCTTACCTCAAACCAGTAAACATGCCATAATCACTTGCACAACACGTCCAGAAATGGCTAACCCCCGAGTGCGCTCCTTTCCTAGTGCCTATGCTATCAAATCATGGCGCTCAGGCACCGCTCGTACTTCTTCCTGCGGTGTCGCAGACCGCGCCGCCAGCTCCGCTCCTGCCTCACACTCCCGCCGCTCTCCATTCGTTAGCCACCTCATCAGTAGCTAGACCTACTGCGCCTTTCGTCGACATTCCTACACCTCTGGTGGACGTTCCGCAATATCCACACGACCAGACCGATATATGTACACTGTCAACGTTGGATAACAGTGAGCTTTCGAATATCACCGAATCACAGATGAAGAGGGGGAAACGAATCGCGGTTGCTTTTGCATCAACCTTTCTCAGCTTCTTCACTGTTTCTCAAGTCTACCAGCACACCCATCACCAAGGTGGCTCCGAGGGTTTGGAAGAGCACGAGTGGATCGCGAGTTCCCGATCATGGATTGGGAGGAAGACCTGCCAATGGTTTGGCTTTTGCGGCATAACACACCTGAACCGCTCCAAGTGGGGAAACAAAGCTCACCGGAAAGGAGCTGGCAAGGCTCAGGAAGCCTTCGCTGACCATGACGACCCGATCTTGGACTTCAGCGACTTCTGGACAAGCGGCAAGTCGAGGCCCGAAGACTGGTCGGAAGATGAGCGGCTTCTCCGCGAGATACCCGACTACGTCCTGGACCATGCACCGCTGATGCATCTCTTTTCGGGCGAACAGTTCTGGCCCTGTGACATCGCCGACCACCTCATCCATACCACACCTCATCTCAATTATACCCCACTCCAGGCCGAGTCAGACCATCCCAACCTCACCAATCTGGATGAGCTCAATGATTTTGGCCGTTTTGTTTACCTTCAGAGTGACGACAATGTGGAGGAGCGCCCGGCATGGTTGGCTGGGGAGTCCAACGTCCCTACAAAACCGGATAGAGGCAAGGATGATGACGACAACGATGACTGGGATCATGGTTATGCAGACTGGGATGGCCGTGTAGATGGCGACCTTCCCGATGAGCACGATAGACCGTGGTATGAAGCTGGCATAGGTGACACCCTGGATAGGGGCGGCATACGCCCGGATCCCACAGCGCCCAACCAGGCCACTCCATCAGACACCAACGAGGGTGAAGAGCTTGTGTACGAAAACTGGAACGAAGAGCGGGCCAGCAATGAGCCCCGTATCGTCCGACGGACATTGGACTGGACAGCGGGCAAGAAACATGGCAGCCCTGGTGGACGCAGCGACGCACCCACTGTGTTGACTGTGATTAACAAAGGCCATGGTGTTGTAGATGCCTTCTGGTTCTACTTCTACAGCTACAATCTCGGAAACGTTGTTCTGAACGTTCGTTTCGGAAACCACGTCGGTGATTGGGAACATATGGTCGTGCGGTTTCACCATGGGAAGCCCAAAGCCGTGTTCTTCAGTGAACACAACTTCGGCGAGGCGTACGCTTTTGAGGCGGTTGAGAAGATCGGGAAGAGGGTAAGAGTTCACATGATCCTCCCCATGCCCCTCCACGATAAACAAAACTGACTCCGTCCACCCAGCCTGTCGGCTACATCGCAACCGGCACGCACGCCATGTACGCCACGCCAGGCACGCACGCCTACATCCTCCCGTGGGGGCTCCTGCACGACATCACCGACCGCGGCCCGCTGTGGGACCCAGCGCTCAATGTCCACAGCTACACGTACGACTACCAGAGCGACACGCTGCGCTCGTCGACCCTCACGCCCCGCGCGCCCATCGAGTGGTTCTACTTCCAGGGCCATTGGGGCGACAAGTTCTACCCCCTGTCCGATCCGCGCCAGTACCGCTTTGCGGGGCAGTATCATTATGTCAACGGCCCGCTTGGCCCGCGGTTCAAGAATTTAGGGCGCAAGAAGGTGTGTCAGGGCAATGGCGACTGTATTATTAAGAACTTTATTGGCGAGAGGAGGGCAAAGAGGTGGACGGGTAGTGGTGAAGGAGAGGAGATGAGCGCTGAGGATGTTGCGTGGCTGGGCGTGGAGTAAACACGCACCCTGAACCATGAGATCTTTCTAGATGCAAGAGGAGGGAAATTTGACTTGAAGGGGTGGGGAAGGCTGAAATCATGTGGAAACGAGATACGAATATGCTAAACCTGTACGGATAGCGAGACGCTCCTTAGAGGGTTACAAAGCAGGCGAACGGTTGTCTTTCAGAGTTCTTCCTGGTTGTAGGGCATCTACTGTCGATCTTACGAAGGGAAGTGTTGTTTTCTTGGGTAGGATTGGCGCCATATGGGATTTGGGGGTGGATCTTCTATGGGAACAAGAAAGCAAGTTTTGGATGTCAGTGAAAGTGCCCGGAAGACAACGGCATCCTCCACATATCTTAAGGGATCGACACTCTGATATAGATCATCATGGCTTAGGTTAGTTTAGCTTAGCCACGAAGACTGAGGACACATGTGTAGAGAAACTCTGCTAATAAATTCACATACGTCATACATACCCTGAACAACTTTATCGGTTCGGTGAGGGGACGTGCCCTGGGACCGTGGTCATTTTGTATGTGCTTCAATATAAGACGTAGAGGTAGGCATCCATGGCGCCATCCTTACGTGCGGGGTCAAAGGATTCGTCCGGCCAGAAACTCGGTACAACTGTCTTTTGACTTCTGACAAAAACCGCGAAGTACGGATGTGAATAAGGGTAGGTTGCAGATCAGCGTGCTCAGCTATCCCACTAGTGTACCAAAGCAAGAGGTCCAATCGTGGGGTAGTCTTGATCTTGACCGATGTCTTGCTTTTGGTTCGGCATTCGTAGTGCTGTCTTCAGCCACTTCAGGGAAATAGTCATCCCGGACATGGGGTGGCGAAAAGGTAAAGCATGTCGGACCTTATTCAGACATTTGTTTTCTTTCAAATCCTGGATGCCCAGGCACATTTCACGACAAATACTGACAAAAATCCCCCGTAGTCTTTGATCTCCGCAGCTGCTTGCCAATGAATGTTCTCATGACACTGTGACACGGGGAGAAATGCGAAGGGTGGGGTGGATCTCAACTTGACTAGCAATTGTCATGTCCCCTGCAACTCATCATTGCCGAATCTGACTTCGTTCTCCACGCGAGCAATTGATTTGGTTCCAGAGGCGAACGCCCCTTTGCGCCATGATTTCAGGTGAGAACGGAGGCTGAAGGTTATCCTATCTAACGATGGCACGTGGTGACAGAACGTCCATCTCCCGTCGGATTACTTGTCCGCCAATCCCGGGAAGAAGACCTCACTCTCTTAAGGTCAGGGTATGAGGAAGATCCCGGAAGTGAAAGCCGCAATCGGCACATGGCATATAATTTCTGATTTGCAAAGCCTAAAAATCTAGAATAATAAGCACCTGGGTGCAATGCAATGCAAGCTGCAAGCTGCAAGCTCAGCGGGTGACTCATGACCACGCTGCATAGCAGAATGCCCGGCCTGTCTCCGAAATATACGCTCGAGTGAGGTGGAGATAAATAACTCGGCGCATTTAGGTAATTGACGGAGAAAAGGGTCGGCGGCAAGGACATGGCCTACGGAAGAGCACTGACGGCAGACTTGCGAGACGGCCCTACGCGGTAGCCTCTACACTTTCGACGCCGCTTGTTTTGCGCCAGCCACACCTCAACCAGAAGGGCCCCACCGATTGTCGCTGGCGGTGCGGCGGGTTCAATCTTAAGGCGCGCACTCCGTTTTCGGCCGATCAGCAAGCCCGTCACCGTGGTATGGCACTCTGCGATTCCGTAACGCTTTTCCACGGCTCACGGGCTGGCGTACGCTCCTTTTTTTTTTTTTTTTTTTTAGAAAGAAAAGAGACGCTGAGCTGGCAGGCCGGCCCCTGGACCCTGGGCAGACCCTGGCAAGTCCTCATTACATCAGCCCTATCAAGACGAGGTCGAGAGCGGTGTTCAGACCGCGGGCGCGCGTGCCTCTTTTTTTTTTTTTTTTCCTTCCTAGCTGGCTATGTGGTGGTGAGAGATTTGTTCGCTCACACGACAATCACCCGTGTCATTTTCGTGGGACAGGCAGTGGAGCGAGCGTGTTTCGCGTTGTTTAGCAAGTAAGGGAGAGGTGATGGCACGGTGGGGTCTGTCGTGTAGGTAGAAGCGAAAATGGAAAGCCCCTGGAAGCGGGATGCGCACGCAGAATGCGGGGTAGCCAGATAGGGTGGTGATGAAGCGGGCTGCTGGATGGATTGGTGGTGTTTGCCCGGGGCACGGAAGTGACAGCCGGGCGTGCGCGCGAGTGTTTCGCCGTCGCAAAGGTGCAGTAAGTAGTCGGTACGTATGTATACATGGCCAGCGTCAATGGCGACGTCGGAGGCCTGTATGGCAACTATCGGGCCGCCTGTAGGATCGCGCGTGGGCGCAGCGCGGCCTTATCGTCATCATTATCCATTATCGCGGCGATGCGAGGATGCTAGGGGAGCCCAGAGACACGTCGAGCTAAATCCATAGACGCACATCACACGCCTCGTTTCGCCGCCTGCTGCAGCCTCCCCCAACATTCCTGAAGCCTGCTATCTTGTTCTCCGCGCTCGCCTTCCCTCTCTTTGTCTTTGTCGCTCCAGCATCGACGCATCATCCCGCCGGCCTCACGTCACTAGCGCGGAGCTGTGTAGCAGGCAACCTCCAGGTCACAGGATACACCGTGGCCCTCTCACCATCCTCTCGCGACCGCCCACTTGTTTGACTCCTTCGCGACTACCCAGGTTCCGCATTGGGGCCGGAACGTACCAAGCGCATTAGCCTTACTCATCATCTTGCTCGTCCATATACACCCTGGTCCCGCTCCGATCCCGCTACCTACACGACTATCACGCAACTCAACACCGCCCAGTCCTCATCTGTCCCCTCCACCACCTGACCAAACTCCTCTCCTACCCTTCGCGACCATCCTCCCCTTGGTCTACTAGGCCCTCCGCATCTCCTCTCGCCGCTCGCTCTGCCTGATGGCCTTCCAGCAGCCGCAGCGCCTGCGGCCCGCTCGCCCTCTCTCATTCTCCCAGCCCGTACAGCAACAGCTTGTAGAGCCCGCATCACCTGCAGCACAGCGCAAGCACTCCCTTGTCGAGTCTGAGGAATGGGTCCTCTTCTCACCCTCGGAGACCGGCCGTACCCACACCACCTCCACAGAGCGCACCCCGCGCACCGCTGGCCTATCGCAACTCAGTGACTTTGGCTCGCTTGACACCGCTGCCAGATCAGAGGGCTTTGATGAGCGCGAAGACGATGACGATTTGACCTGCCAGGGCACTGACCCAGAAGACGATGGCGATACCGAGGAACTGGATAGTCTGGACGATGGCCTTCACGCATTCCACGAGCCTTCGCCGAACGCACAGCAACTTGAAGACAGTGACCAGACGGTTTTTCCTACCCACGACGGTCTCGGCACATTTCCGGCGACCAGTGCCGCGGTACAGGAACATCTATGGCAGTTCGAGAGATATAATGCGGGCACAAGGAAGACCAAGGTGGCAAGACGGAGGTCCAGTGTGCAGAGAAGGCTAGACTCGCTAGAAGAGACGGAAGCACTCGAGCACGACGAGAGGACGGAGCGCATCGAGCGGTGGCGACTCGAGCAAAGTCGCGCCCTGCTGGAGGAAATAGAGAAAGAGACCAGACGACTCAGGCGGATGAGTCGGGCAAGCATGGCCAAATCCACTGCTGGCAGTGTGATGAGGGAGAGCAGCAGGGCTGCCAGTGAAGCTGGACCATCCGCGACTGAGGCAACGAAGTCTGGAACTTCCCCCGGGGATTCCTCCGAGGGTGAATCGCTCTGGCAGCGCTTCACTCGCCGTGTTATCCGCGACCTTATGGGCATCGATGAGAGCCTTCTCTCCGTTATCTTTGGCGAGTCATTACCAGAAGAAGCTACTGTTGGTTCATCAACATCCAGAGCGAACCCAGAGGACATGCTGGCTGCGGCAGCAGCCGAATCGGCCAACAATCCGTATCCTGGCGACTCGTGGGAGCACAGATTGCTTGAGCGGATATCTCGTGAACTCGGTGTTCTTGTCAATCAGCTGTCTGAACACCCTGGTGCCTTCAGTACATATCTCCGCACTCAAGATGCGCCTGCATATGCTGGCCTTTCCTCCTCCATGGATTCCGCTTCTACCCGCCGGCCGAGCATCCCCGCTCTCTCTTCCGGCGCTACACCGACCTCCGCGCAGTCTCAATCCGCTTCTAATATCATATTTGCACCTACCGTTCCTCCTCAGCCGACTGCCTCGTACAGCGAAGCTTCCCTCTGGGGCATCGAGGAAGAGCCCGAACCGGAACCCGCCCCCTTCAGTCCCGCGCACCCTACGGCTCACGCTCAGCGCGAGCGTGAGTACTGGGAGCGCGATCTCGACGTGAAGATGGTCTTCAACTTCCTCAAGGAGCGCTTCTCATCACGACCAACCTCGCCCATCAACGGAAGTCATTCCGACAGGAGAGACCAGAGTGCATTCCAGCCCAAAACCGCCGATGGATCAGGGAGCCAGGAGCGCGCGGCGTTGATCCGCCAGCACCACCCGCTCGTCAGCCGCAACCTGCCGACCTCCTCCACACATCCAGGAAACGCTAACCACCACGCTTCCTCCTCCCGACCAGCACCCGCTACTACTACGACCACCACCTTCACCGTCCCCGTCCCCGTCCCGGTCAGCCGCCAGAATCTGCACCGCGCCCGCCTGAGCAGCAGAAATGCCGGGTCCAGTTGCGCGAGCCAGAGCACGCGCCGCAGCAAGCGCAGCGGGAGCAGCAGGAACTATTGGGACCTGGGCGGGAGCGTTGGTAGCGGGCCTGCTGGCGCTTCGCCGGGTGCGGGGGCTTGGGCTGAGGTTTGAAGAACATATTTGCAAATTTTTTTTTTTTTGCGGGAAGACAGGAAAGAATAGACGAAGATCTCATTTTATCATGGTGCGTTTTTCTCATACATATAGAGCGGTACGAACGAGCGGCATCTCTCGTACCTGGCTGGTGCTTAGACATGGGGATGGTTTCGGGCATGGGGGTATTCCCCCCAGCTCTGATGACGATTTATGGTTTTTGTCTTTTGGGGCCGTGATGGATTTTTTGTGTTTTTCTTATGCTTTTCTGCATAAATGAGGGAGCAAGCATACGAGCGGGATTGTTGTTTTCGTTTTTACCGCTACTACCCTTCTCTCAATCTTGATGACTGTTTCTTGTTATGCCCCGAGTTTCGAAATGCATTCTTGTTTTCGATATCCCATTCTGATTGCGTTTTTGCCGTTTTTGCCGTTCTTCTTCTCCGATCAGCTTTTGCTCTTGCAAACCTGAAGCTCTTCACCGCTTTTTCTCCAATGTGGTGAGGGTTCGCTCGTGTTTTCGATGATGGTAGCATGTGTATTTCCCTACATCACTCCTCCGACTGCTGACCATCAACATGTCATGCAGATCGACATATATATTTTAGAGCATACTTTATACATACAACAGCCACCCCTCCCTTCGATTTTGAGGGGAGACAAGAGAAGATTTTTTCCCTTTCTTTTTTTCTCATAAAAACAAGTAGGGAAGCAAAAACTAGATCGTGGGATGTTGGTTTCAACATCAACAATGGCCTAACCAATCAAGAGTTCTGACTGCGGCTCTGATGAGGTGAGTGGTGGCGCGAGGTCTGTGGGTATGTGCGCGTGGCGCGCTTCTTGTCGCTGATGGGGTGGCGTCAGCGATCATGCGGCTGCTTTTTTCTTGACGTACGTGTGTCGCGCATGCGTGATCAGAAAGCGCTGTTCTGTCTTTGTTTTTTGCAGGGTTTGTGTAGTGTGATTGTTGGTGGTACTTTTTGTTTGGTCGGAGGATAGGCTCGGTTTTCTTCGAGCATTTTACACGGGGCTTTCCATTGAACGATGGAAGATTTTTTTTTTTTTTTTTTGCTGGTGAGGGTTTGTTGAAATGGCAAGATAGTCAAGATTGCGTATGTAAAGCTGTAAGCGGTTTGTACTCTTCGTTTTCTTTCACGTTGCATATCTGAAGAGTAATGTCATCGGATATGAAGATGATTGTGGAGAATGTAATAGTGGATGGATGATACATTTCCTTCAGCAGACACAAGTTTTCTTGGTGGAGGTCCGGATGCGAGAGTTGGTACTCCTGTTTCAAGACCTATCCATATGATGGCATGAGGTTTGTGTAAAACTCTCCAGCTATGTTACCGGCTCAACTGGAGTACAGCGCTTTGCTGTCTCTTCTCCTGACGGTAAAGGGTTAAAGGTCGAGGTTAGTCGAGATGTTTCGATACTGTCCAATGTGAGTGCCACAAAGACCAGAGGCTGGTTGGTAGTTATAACTGTTAGTCAACTCATGCTACCGGTGCTACTGGCTGGTCCCGCATGGTGCCTGTGGGATTTTAGAGGTCTAGATGATTGACATGAAGCTCTAAATATGAGCGTCAAGGGCACAGAATGTTCAATTGCTGTGGTAACCGCAGGTCTGGTTACATATAGATGAGGTCGAACTTGAACAAAGTACCATACTTCAACTAGACTATTACTAAAACGAGCCTCCAACGTATTCCTTTCGTCTTCCTCTACTCGCTAGGTAGAAGACAGCGCCTTGCTCCTTAGCATATATTCGCCATTCTGGAGCAGCCGGAGTTCCTTGGAAAATCGAGCTCCCTGGCAGAAAATTTTGGGTTGGCATGTATGCCAACCAAATAATTGATCGGCCTGCGTGGTTCCAGCAGTCTCTCAATCCTGTTTCTTGACAAGTGCGAGGCCATTTCCGGGGTCTGCCCCATTACTCTCTTGGGTTTGCCATGGTCCGACTATTTTTGTTTCCCTTCCTTTTTTCTTCAACCTCTTCCTCCAGTAGATCTGTCGGTTTGTGAACCAGTGACAGTGGGCTTTGCACCCGAACGGAGGATGGTACTAGATCAACGTAGGCAGATAGTGCAGCGACACTCGTCAACGCAGATGCCGGCGCAAGCTTGTCCACAAGCCATGGCCTTCCGGCATTTCTGCATGCAACTGACTCTTCTCATCCCTCCGGCATACCGTCGGTGACCGGCGCAGGGGGTTCGTCCTCCATTTTCCAGATCCTGATGGACTTATCCAAGCCGGCGCTAACAATCCACGGTTCAGTCGGATGCGTATCGACGCTCAACACTGGGCCATCATGGCCCTCTAGTTTCTGCATGATGTTCTTGCTGCTGACGTCCCAAAGGAAGATGCTACCGCACTCACTCCCGCTCGCAATGAAGGCAGATTGGTAGGGCGCAGTGCCGTACACGCCAAAAGCGCCGTTGACGCTATACTGGCCGTTCTTGTGGCCCTGGTATGTCTTGACACACTTGCCCTTCCCAGTAATGTAGTCCCATAGGCGAATGGAGGAGTCCAGAGTCCAGGCGAGGATGTATTTGCCGTTGGGCGAGAAGCGGACGGAGGTTACGGGTGCGTTGTCTTCATGGACCAGGGTACGGAGGCACTGGCCGGTAGCAGTATCCCAGACTCGACTGTGGCACCTGTGAGCGCTGGGTGCGAAATGAAATAAACGAGGCCAAGACTTACATCAATCCGTCGCTGGAGCAACTGACGACCATTGTCCCATCGCGTACAAAATTAACGCCGCCAACCGGGTCCGAATGCGCGGGTAGCGACTTCATGACGCGTGCAGTGCGGATATCCCAAAGGATTATGGCTTCGTCGTAGGAGCCGCTGACAATAATGTTTCCCTTTGGCGAGATGGCGAGCGAGTAGATGTAGTTGTGGTGGCCCTCGAAAGGCACAGACAGGTCCTTCCCAGTGATTGCGTCCCACAACCGGATGTACTTGTCATCAGAGCCTGAGGCTAGGATGCGCGAGTCCGGGGCCCAAGCTATGGTTGAGATGCCGGCCATGTGGCCCTCGAGGGTGTGCTGAATCTTGCCGGTTCGTGCGTCCCAGATTTTGATGGTGGCATCGGCGGCTGCAAGCGTCATGTTAGCATCCTCTCGACGAAGATGCGAAGGTTCTTACATGAACTGGCGATCCAGCGACCATCGGGCGAAAACTTGACGCACGAGACGCCTTTCTTGTGGCCGCAAAGCTTCAGCTTCGCCTTGTAGCGCAGTTCGGTGGGCTTCTCGGGCAAGTCCATGCTGGGAGAGCGGGATACGGAACGCGGCGAGCGCGACCTGTCTCTGGACCTGTCTCTGCTGGTGGCATCGAGGCTGTCATCGTCTCTGTAAAGGCGTGGGGCGGGGCGCTCGGTGAGCTCGTAGCTGGGCGACTCGTCTGGAAAGGGCAAGCGGTCGCGCGGAGAGTCGATGTAGCCGTCGTCGGAGCGGCGCCTCTTGGGCGAACGGCCAGTGAATTCGGCCATGGAGAAAAAAGGTGTGGGGAGTGTGTGGGGAGCGTCGGGCGTGAGAATGGCCTGGATGAAGGTTCCTGGTCGGGGTCGGCGAACGCGAGCAAATCCACCAACGCGTTGGTTCGCTGACATCACTGCCCTCCCCTGCCAGCTGGTCTGCTCCAGTCACCGACAACAAACTCGTGCAAACTAACTTACAGTTCCTTCATCACCACAATGGCCGCCCACGTTTCCGAGAGTGCTCCCAAGGAGATTCGCATTATCAGTCTCAACTGCTGGGGTCTTAAATTCCTTGCCAAATACCGCCACGAGCGTTTGTCGGAAATCGGCCACCAGCTCGCCGCCGCCTCTCCATCCCCGGACATCATTGGCCTGCAGGAATGCTGGACCAAACAAGACTACGAGTCCATCCGTGATACTCTCCGCGAGAAGCTCGGTCTACAATACAGCAAGTTCTACCACAGCGGCATCTTTGGCGGCGGCCTCGCCATCATCTCACGATGGCCCATCGAGGAGAGCAACATGGTCCGCTACCCGCTCAACGGAAGACCCACTGCCTTTTTCCGCGGAGACTGGTTCGTCGGCAAGGGCGTGGCATGCGCGAGGATACGATTCGGCAAGGGCAGAAAGGACGTTGCTGAGGTGTTTTGCACACATGTGAGCTCAAGATCACTCCACACCGCTACTTACCCAATTCAGAAGTTGATGGACTCGCACAGCTACACGCTCCCTACGAAAGCGAGCCCAACGACTCCTACATCTGCCACCGCACGGCACAGGCCTGGGAGATCGCGAAGCTCATGCGTGGCGCTGCCGAGCGGGGCCACTTGGTCATCGGCTTGGGCGACTTCAACATGATTCCACTCTCCCTCGCCCACCGCCTCATCGAAGCACACTCTCCCGTCCGAGACGTCTGGCGGATCAAACACCCCGACTCTTCCATTGGCGCAGCCAGAGACGTGGTTGAGCAGAAGCGCGGCAAGCCCGTGCCCAACGCACGCTTCAACATCACTGAGAACGGTGCAACGTGCGACAGCGCTCTGAACACGTGGAGATGGAGCGAGGCGGACAGGAAGCGCCTGGAGAAGGGCCATGCCGTGACCATCGAGGACACGGTGACGGATCCGCGGGCAAAGCGCCTGGACTACGTATTCTTCTCGAGCGGTGAGAACAGCCCCTCTGACACTAACAACGACACGGACTGGGTGCTCGACAAGGTAGATGTAGGCATGACGCAGCGGCACCCTGAGCTGAAGTGCTCGCTCAGCGACCACTTCTCCGTCGAAGTGACCATCCGACGCAACGCCACCACCAGCCCGCCGGCACGCGGGTCCACGGCGTCTCTGCAGATAGACACTTCGCATGCCTTGCCCGTGTCCACGTACGACGAGATCATTGCCATGATTGACAAGTACAAAGCCCGCGAGTACCGCCAGAGGCGCCTGCGGCTGGGTCATTTTGTGGCCTGGGTCGTCGTGGCCATTGGCTGCTTCATCGCAGTGTGGTGGAGCCCGCGCAACTTCGTCGCCTTCATCCTGATGTTCGTGAGCACGCTCGGCCTAGCCGGGGGCACCATCGACGGGCTGATCGGCGGCCTGTTCGTCGGGAGCGAGCTGCGTGCGCTCCGCGAGTTCGAGTGGGAGATTAGGAACGCGAGGGCGGGCGCCGAGGCACGAGAACGGTTCCCGGAGCTGGCCAAGACGGCCGCTGAGGAGGTCGACGACGAGGAGGAAGTGCACGAAAGCAACGACGCGGCCGATGAAGTATGAGCAACCATTTTCAATTATTCCCCTCCCAAAGAAAAAGTGTTTAGTTGGGAGATGACGTTTTTTGCCAACACGCGAGTTTTGTCTTTTGTCACAGTTGGGCCGGTTGCACACGGGTCGAGGTGCTGCTTTACATGCAGTCGCTGCAGCGATATTGCCGGAACGGATGCGCCTGGGCTACAGGAGGCTGCGTCCGCGGCAGTCTTCCTCGGATGAAGCAGGGCTGGGCGTGTAGTTGTCTTTAACCACACACGATGCGGGAAACAAGAGCAGGGGGAGGCGAGGGGTGTCGGGATCTGGGCAAGGGGGGAGGAGGGGGATGGCGGGCAATACGTTTTCGGACCAATCACGCGACGACGGCAAATAATGCAGAGGGTCGCAGGTTTAACGGCGCGGGAGGTGCAGTAGTGAAAAGCAAGGGCATGAGCAAGGGTGCACCGGCAAGGCAACGGCAAGGCGCAGGCAGGGAGGTCGCAAAAGAGCGTTGGGAGTAGAGTAAGAACCGGGCGAGAGGGCGGGCTAACGTTGCGAGCCGTGCCGCTGGTGAGGTGATGGTCCAGTTCAGGTTCTACTATTTTGTATGTACTTATCCGTAGTTTGCGCAGGATTGACTTCCCGCTCCCGTCCGTGGCGCCCGCCATTAGCGCGGCCTCTGTCAGTCATATTAGATTGTGGAGATTAGATTGTAGATTCCGATAGACATGTGAATGTATGTACAGGTCAAGTGATCAACTTCGGGTCACATCCCCCCTTAAGGAGGGACACCAGCTGCGAGCAAACACACACATGCAGGCAGCAGCACCTGGCTCCTGGACACCGCATCGTGCATAAGGAGGAGCCAGTTCCGATGCTGGCCGCTGCTGCCGTGGCACACGACAGTCGATTGGACGGCCTGGGTTCGTCAACATTTCCCTCTCTCTTCGCGATGACTGCAACCCATGTCAATCTTCTTCGCGATCAAGCTAACACGGACGACTCATCAAACGCATAAGAGAAGCACTGACAATATACGAGATCCACCCGTTTGGGACGTAGTAGCACAGGAACAAATGGAAGCCGCTGCCCTCCTCTCCTCCGTCCGAGATACGCCATCGATAAACTTCACAAGACGCTCCCAATCACAAAACCCACGTAGCCCTCTCTGCCACGATCTCTGCTGCGCCGCGCGCGCTGTCGCCTCCGGCATGGAGCGCTCCGACACGTGTGCGGCCCGGGGACGACGTGCCGCGAGGGGGGCCGACCTTTTTTACTTTCTATTTCGGAGGCAATAACCGTATCGGAACTCGGCGTTTCTTTCTTGGGGGTTTGTCGCACTATACTGCGGCACAGCAACCCGGACGAGAAGCCGTTTGAGAGCCCTGATGTTGGCGTCTAATTTTTTTGGGTTTACGATAGCCGAGATGGATCTTCCGCCAGTCTGGCTCTTCCGTCGTGCACACGCTCTTCTTCTTTTATTTTTATTTTTTTTGTTTATCCAAGTTCTCCACTTTCGTAATGCTACCCATAATGCAGGGTGGTCCCGTCGAACCCTCTCACCCCCTTTTTCTCTTGCAGTTTCCTGTTTCACCTGCTTGCGCAATCTCTCTTTCCTGGGGCCATGTCCGATGGAATTCTTACTCGTGGCCAGCGCCGTTGGCAATAATGTACTCTGGCGTGGCTGTCGATCCCTGCTTTTCTCCTCCCCTTTAGATGTTGGAGAAGTCATGGAGGATGAAAAATGCGCCTCACCTGTAGCTAAAACCACGCCGCAAATTGGATGCATGAAAACCCTGGTAACCGGCTTGCTGTTTCCACGAACCGGGAAAACATCAACGGTGTTTTGGTACGTATGTACATACACACGCGAACACTCTCCTTCCATAATTCGTTCGCGAGCACCGAGCACGCATACATCGCCCGTATCATCCCGAAACGGCGGTTCAGATGGGCTAATGCAAAGCACGTTTTGATGATTGAATGGAGGGAGTTTTTTTTTGTTATAGAACTCCCTCTCTTTTTCTGTCAGTTCCTGGTTCATGGTCAGATACAGTGGATGAAGAGCCCCGCAGTCCACACCACTTTCATCCGCCTGTTATTTCCTCCCCTCCGCTAAGGTGCCGTTTCCCCTACGGCACCCCTCTCATGTCTTCTTTCTCCATTGCCTACTATGTAACTGCCCAATCCGAGACGGAGATATGCATACACGTCACAACATGTGCGTGCAAAAAGCTTCCGGCCGCGCTATGCGTTGTCCCTCTGGGAAGAATGGCAAAGTGGCAAAGATCCAGAGCAAACAAGGGTGTCCCTTGTTAAGATAAAAGCACGCAAAACGACTGATTGGTTGGATTGGCCTGGTGGTTAAAAGAAGAGTATGGTGGTCGTTGGCAATCCATCCGTGTGACTCGAAAATGACATGCGTTTGCTGACGTGCGTATACGAGGTGATCGGAGAGGGAGGGGAGGGGTGTGCGAAGCGAGCAGTCTGTAGGGGGCCAAAGGGGTGTGTGGAGAGGGGGCGGGCGTTTACAGTGGTTGTAGCCTACCCACCACTCTCAGCCAGTTCCGCTCTGTGAGCATCCGTCTGGAGAGGTTTCCATGTAGTAGAGCCGCGTCGACTGGGTTTTGTACAGAGATTCCGGGCTTGCGCGCAAATCCTATTGGGTATTGTCAGCTTGTTGCGGAAGGAGAAAGTACCTAGCCAGCAAACGCGAGTAAGCTGGTGCGCGAATATTTCGTAGCGGTGTCGTAGTCGACGAACAAAGACTCCACTGTCTGGGGGTGGATCGATAGTTGGAACGGGTGTGGTCGTCGCGTGCGCCACGAAGCGGTCTGCGTTACGAGTGCGCGAGTATCGTGTCCGTCATTCTAGTTAATGAGGATTTCCGGGCCTACGCGGCGGCAAGGTCGTGAGGCAAAAGGCCCAAGACTGGGCGATACCCGAAGGACTCGCGGGGTTGCAGCAGATCGAACGTTGGCCAGGGAGTGGATACCAAATACACGTATTGTTTTTGTTTTTCTGTTCCATTGATATGTAAACCTGATCCAAACACATGGGCGCATTTCCATTGCCTCTTGCTAAAAACACAAGGCATCCAAACACGTATATAGCAGCCATCAGAGCAGCCAACCAGCCTCTTGCAGCTCAGCCGCGCATGTCTAATAGATACGAGGCCAGGGCCACCGAAATCCAAATCCTCGTGGTGGCCCCTGCCAGAAAAAAAAAATCATCGACCGTTGCGGAGGGAGACCAGTCGAAATCTTGCCACATCCCCGTGTGCCACACTTAGACCCTTTTTTGTAACCTTCTCTTTCTTGATCGCTCCCCTGTGTCGTTGTCGGCCGTTTCATGAATTTGGATCAAACTACGCCGTTTCACCCGGAAAATGTCCCCGAAATCTTTTGCTCCATTGCTTTTTCGGCCCCCCCTGTCGTGTCCGCACAGCCTGCCCCCGCACATCCCACACGCGGGTACCTCCGCGCGGCTCACAGATCCGGCAAGCTCTGAGAAAGGGCCTGGATATCCGGTGCCGCGAAGCCTTCAGAAGTCCCGGATTCTTTTGTGCTGCGCATGGTGTGCCGGGACGTGCGTAAGCCCACGCAAGGACCGGGGTTGCGGTAGCAGGAATGCGTCGAATAGAGGCCGCCAATTGACTTGTTGACGTGACGAGCCGGAGATGCGGGGGCAGGTTATGTCCGTCCAAAGAAGAAAAACTCCACGTGTGCCTCAGTCACCGGTGACCCGCCCACGTGCCGCGCCCTCTCAGAAGAGTCGACAGCGAGCAGAAACGGCGGTGTCGGCTGAGCTGGAGCAGCCCCTCTCGCTCGCCCCGTAAACCCTTCGCCCCCCAGACACGAGAAAGACTTGCGTCTCGTGTGACGGGCGACTAAACGAGGGTCCAGGGGCCGCCACAAGGGAAAAACAGAAGAAAACTGAAACGTTTCTTTTTCAAAGAGACGGCGAAAGAGACTCTTAGAGGAAAGTAGTGACGAAAATACTTAACACCGGAGTAAATGCCAGGACAGCGCTACCCGCCCAGAATATAGATCACATAAAAGAGACAATGCTTGCGAGAGGACAGGCGCATGAACGATGCGATTAGAAGGGGAGAGAAGGAAAAAAGCAAAAAGCCGAGAAGGAACCAGGGCGCCACGCAACTATGCATGTTTAAGGACGACGACGGCGCAGAGACAAGGCGCGATCGTGAAGGCCGCAACAGAGCCCCCCGGGGATACTTAGATCGGGTATATGTTGCTGAACATGATGGCATGCATCAAAAAGAAACAGACAGTCGACCAACGGTTGCAGCGGCAGGGCTGCCGAGCAGGGCGTGCGGACGGGAGCAAAGGCGAGGCGCCGCGAGGCGAGGCAGGGAACGCCACAGCGACAGCCTCGTTGCCCAACGTCTTCGCGTGCCCCTACCTCAAAAAAGAAGATAAGCATGGCCTGGCAGCTTCAACGTCGCTCTCTTCCGATTGTAGAATTAGACTATGTCCCAAATGAGGCGTCCACCGAAGCTGGATCCGACTTCTCGCCATTCAGGCATTTCAGCGTGTTCTCGAGAATGGCGACGTCCACGCGGAGCGTCGGCGAGATGGGCACCAGACGCCGCAGGAACCTGATTGTGCGCTCGACGAGTTCGACGACGCGCGCGTGCGGGATGAGGTCGCGCATCCACGACTTGCGCACTGCCGCCAACACGAGACAGTTTCCGAATTGCCTGCCCACCCGAAACGTCAGCATACCCTTGTCCGCGAATCCTTCCAGCCTTGACTTACGCGTGCGCTGTGCCAAATATGTTGGTGACGACCAGCCGCTGGTTGGCGTTCTCGATGCCGTCGAAGGCGATGGTGCTCTGCACGGCCGACTCGACGCAGCGCTTGCTCGCCATCATGACCTTGTGCCAACTCGCCTTGGAGAGCGAGTCCGACACCAAGTTCTCCGATGGGTCCGGCGAGTCGTTCTCGTCCGTGGGCGTGAATCCGTACTGCTTCATTAAAAACGTAGGTGCTGGGTTGGTGTGGATGGCCCAGTGGAGGATCGGCCGCGTGATGATGTACCTCGCACCGTAGTACTTGGCGCGCATACGTGCCTTGTTGATATCATCCGACGGCTCATCCGAATCATCCCATCCGAGCCACTGCGGGAGCGTGTTCCGCCAGCCCTGGAGTTGTTCCTCTAGGAGATCGTCTCGTATGGCAGCCCAGAAATTCTTCTTTCGCCCTTCTGTGTCCCATCAGCATTGTGTACCATCTATCGAGAGGCTGTGGACCTACGTTTGCTGTACAGCGCCAAATGTGTCCGGTTGAGGATCTTGCGGAGCTGAATCTGGGCTGAATAGTACAGCCAGTTCATCTCTTCTGGCGGGTCCAAAGGCAACTCCGGGTATATCTGGCTCGGTAGACCAATGCGTTCCTCGTCCTTGGATATCCCGCTTGGCCTGAGGTGACTCATCTCGGCGAGGATATCACTGCAAAATTAGCGCTGGACAACAAACGTGTAAAAAACTTCAACCAACCTCTCAAGTTGCAAGCAGGTCCAGTACAAGAACTTGATCAGATTCGTCTTGCGCCGATCCACACCACTTGACACGCCTGGGGCGACCTTTCGTAGATCCATGCTGTCCGAGACGTCCGGCTCCGGGGCATTGGGAAAAAGCGATTCCTTGTCCCTACTACAAGGTTAGCACCGGACAGGCGTACATGGAAACATCAGCGTCTTACTTGTCGATGAGGACGCCGCACACTCTGCAAGCGTAGCAGATCCACCCCCAGCTCTCCAAAACCCGAGCCAACTGGCCCATGTAAAGGCATGCCAAAACACCAGCTTGGCCATGAGACAGGTCGTTGCCTCCGTGAACTGCACCTAGTATCTCAACAGCATAGGCGTAATAGCCCAGGCCAGGGGTGATGTCCATATTCCTCGCCGCCGTCTTTTCTCTTTCAGTTTGAGGCACATGCTCCGTGGATGGCCTTCGGCTCATGAGACGAGCTCCGTCGATGCCAGGGGAGGGAATGCTGGCCAGGGTTGAATGAGATGAAGCCGGTGACGGCTTGATCGTTGCAGGTGGCGAATCCATCGAGGGCATTTGAAGAGAGCTTCCCACAACTGTGTTCGGTCCTCCCAAGGGCCCGGGAAGATGGGTTTTGTGTTCGCAGATCCTTCCCAGAGCGAGCACCATAAGGATTATTGCGTTGCCGATCGTCCGCTCTATATGGTTTCCTCTGCTGGGCGATATTCCAGGTTCCGGTCCAGACATGGGGCCATTGTTCGACCTCTTTCTCTTGAGAGGGACGGCGGGATACGACTCGGGCACAGCAAAAGGTGATCTGGCGTTGTGGTTGCTTGCATCGGGACTGTATCGTTGGATGAATTTCTCAACCATGGACGACAGTCGCTCCTTATCCAAAAATGGCTGCAGAGGATGCATGTGGCTCACGTAGCTCTGATGTAGGCGTCTGACGGTCCGGACATCCAATTTGAGGGTACCATCCGGATTCAGTCCACCCCAGTTGTGTTGCGGGTCTGATCGATGGATGTCTGCTCCGGTGGGAGGAGCGGTGAAACCAATACCCCAGCTGTTGGTTCCGGGTGATGGTGCAGGCGTGCTGACAATATCATCCTCCATGCCTTCCGCCGCCGGACTACCTCCATGAGCACCATCGTAGAGATCCTCACCCTCGCCTCTCCCATAAAGCTTAAGCAATCCTCGGTTCTCTTCTTGCTCTCTTGGATAATTCGTTCCACCAGGAATAACGTCTTTGAAAAACGGTTGCATGGCAGACCAATCCATCAACATGGTGTGGGCAGCGGTCGTATGGTCAGCGGGTAATGTGATCTCGGCCTCGAAAAAGTCCGGGACCTGCGCTTGTTTCGGGCCGATTGCAGCGTCGGGAGGCAAAGAGTACTTGGGGCCGGAGAGAGCTTTGGCCGCGGTGGTCGGCGGCTCGGACGACGTTTTCTCCCTAACTGGATCATAGGTACTTCCCTCAGCTTCTTCTGCTACAGCAGGCGTTGGCGCAGGGAATTGGTCCGATGGAGTCGTAAGCGTACCCTCTCCATTCTGATGGCCCCGGAGCTGCCGCTCTATCCTATCGAGGCGGCCCGGGATGGACGCAAAATTTTCCATGAGCATGCTAACCTTGGTAGCGATGTCGTGCAGCGTTCGGTCTTGCCTGCAGTTTCAGTGAGCATACCGCCAAAAAGGGCAGTGAGGGCGAGCGAGGCGGCTTACTTGGGCGGTGGCACTTCCTTGTACTCGCATTTAAGACCGGACTCACGGCAGAACTGGCACGGGCGTGCCTCGTCGCACTTCTGCTTGCGGTTCCGACAGTTGTTGCAGGCCTGGCAGTGCAGCGTGAGTCTGACAGAGGACAACATGGGCGTGAGGGGAAGGGTACGTACCTGGACAGCACGCACCTGACGCTTGCGGCCGGCACCAACATAGTCGGCAGCCTGGCCGTAGACACCTGGTTGAGCGTAAGGTGAGGGGTGATAGCCTTGGGTTGGTCCCATTGGAGGCGGGCCGTTGTAGGGATTGTGGTGGTTTGCGGGGGGATAGGGTGCCGACGCAGCGCCATTCATGTGGGGGTCATGATTTGAATATGCGCCGGGGTGGTGGCCACCATGGTCCATTGGTGGCGGCGGTGGGTGCTGGTGAGGCCCTTCGGGACCAGAGACGGCCAGCTGGCGCGGCCGCGTGTCGATGGGCGAGGGCTGGTTGGGATTGCTGGGCGGGCGCGACAGCGAGTCCACAGAGTAGGACCTCGAGGGGATGGCTACGTTTGGCGCATTGCCTGGGCGCTGGTGCGGGTGCTGGCTGAAGTTGGCGGGCTCGGGTAGGGCGCGTGGAGCGCGTGGACCGAGAGGGGTGCCCGGAAGGGAAGGCGGATGCTGCTGGATTGGCGGTGGCGGCAGCGTGTTGGGAGGGTATTGGGGAGGGGGAGCTTGTTCGTGATACCGGGAGGGCGGTGGAGGAGGCACAGAAGAGTGAGGAGGGTAGTGAGGATCCAAACGGGGACGCTTGACGTCTGGACCATCGGCTTCCATGCTTATGTTGGCGCAACGGCTGTGGCCATGCGCGCTGAGGCCCGATGTTCAGATAGACACGACAAGAGAGAGGAAGACAGCCGAAAGCTTCCAACAAGTCAGTCTGTGGAAGGGAAATGAGAGGGCCCAATGCGCGTCATAGCTAGCAAGTCGCGGGCAAGGATCTGGCTCTGGCTCGATCAGCGCCAAGCGAGGGGAGGTGCTGCGACGGTTGCGAGCAAATCATGCAAGAGGTAGTCGAGGCTGTGTGGGTAGGACTGAGGGCTGCGCGGCTGAGGAGGGACGACCGAGGAAGGGCCAGACGTTGCCGGATGCCAGGCGGGAGAGGCAGCTCTTACCATGGAGCCGGAAAAGCCTGCTTCAAGGGGCCGATCAGACGGTTGGCGATCATGGAAGCTGAGGCAGCGGCTTTCTCGAAGAGCTAGAGCAGAGGGTGGCGGGCGGCGTTGGCGCGGCTGGAGCGGGCGCCTTCTGGGAGCGAGCCTGAAGCGCCGGACGACGCGCGCCCACTTGTTGTGCGGAGATCAGGAACAAGTTTGCAGAGGTTAGGGCGGGCAGCGCACGACTCAAGCTCGCGATGGACCAGCTCGCTAGAGCTTCCACGCTGGGAGAATCTCCGGCCACAGGGCCCAAAGCCGTGGGCTGGGACTTCACTCGCTGGCCGTGCCTTCGCCTGCGCCTACGCTACGCCTGCGCCTGCGCCTGCGCCTGCGCCTACGCCGACTCCGACGCCTGCGCCAGCCCTGCGCTCTTGCGTCTTCGATGCCCGTGTGCTGCATATTGCATTATTTGCTGCTCGGATCTGGTCGGCAGTAATAAACAGCGGTGACGCGAGCACACAACATCCGACTCTGTCGAGAAAAGTCTATTCCGGCGGTCAAGCGTCAAGAGTCAAGACCACACCCCTATCATGGTGCTTAGCGCGCGCGGGCCGACTGTGGGCGTTCCTGGCTCGCAGTCTCGTGGCGGCTTCGACCTCGTGTGGGCGTTGGGCCGCTACGGCTCGACGGCGGCGGTCAATTACCGTTGCATGCTTCTGGCCACCCTCCCTCTCTCGCTCAGTCATGCGCCGCCGCGCACGCCCACACGCGCAGGGAATCCCGGCCGTTTCACAGCACCAGGGGTCTGACGATCCTGCCCGCCTCGCACGCCCGTCATCATCACCATCTCATTAATCTTGCTCCAGACATTTTTGACGCCAGGCGATCCGCCACCAATTGCTGATTTGCGAGCCCGGGAACAAGCGAACAGCCGGAGCCCTGCAGCTGCCGTGGTCGAGCAGATGCTGGTTACTTAGGCAGTGTGCTCCGCCGAGCTAAAACACGTGGGCGGCCATGGAGTAGCTGAGAGTCAACTTAAGCTTAGGAGCCTTTCCTTGTCCGGCCGTCCGCCGACGACTCCAGCAGCACCGCATCACGCGCGTGTGCTCTCGTTATTACTGTCGGCCATCCTCCGCCCTCGACGCCCCGTCTGATTCGCCCGTCGCCTGCGGCCTGAGGTTGCACAGCGCTGCATGGACAACGGCCGCGCTGCTGCAGATCGCGCGCGGTGAGCTTCTGCTGGCCTTCACAGGCTCGCCGCCGTCACACGACCTCCGATAGTCCCGGCTGAGTTGTCCATGCATACGCTCGCTGCGACCGCCTTTGTGGCGAGCCGTCGGTGATATTTGCTCTCGCTGCCGTGCAACTGCTGAGGCTCTTCGGTTACCCGGTCCAGAAGTGGGGAAGAGACCAGGCCGGCAAGATAGACGAGACGCTTCTCCTTGCTTCAGATTGAATCCTAGCCCCGGCTAATTGTGCGAGCAAACAGCTCTATGTCAGACATGTGCGCGCACGCGAGCCTGCGCGTCTGTCGTGGCGCGTGAATGGTCGAGTCTGTGAGATCTCAGAGGTCTCAGTCTCGGCCCGCATGGCGCCCTACCCGCATCGTCACGTGCCCTAATTATCTCCGAGTAATTTGCCTTTTGCCTTTTTGCCCTGTGCAATATTACGTTTTCTTTAACTCCGCTACTTACGAGTACGAGAAAACCTGCTCCGGCCGTTGCTGTGCGGCCGTCGGCCTCTGTGGCACGTTGCGGCCCGCCGACGGCAACAAGTTCCAACGGCCTTCTGGCGGCTTTCGGTGCTTATTTTTTTTTTTTTTGGCGCTACTGCTTGCCGGCTATCCACGGCGTCCACACAACCCTGTTGTTTCTGGAACTGCACATCCTCTCTCAGTCGCTGCCTTAGGCTGATGCACGCCGCAAATCTCGGAATGTCAATAATGCAGGCGGTGCTCAAAACGATCCCCGATCTGCCCACACAGCCAACGCCGAATAAGAACACCACTTCTCACGTCCAGAAGCAACGAGCGAAAAGCAAATCAACCCCAGGCCCTTTTGTCACAGTCGCGGCACGCGCGCCCTGCCGGAGCTGATACGATCCTCCAGCCTCAATCGTTTGACGGTCCATATCCGCCGCTGCTGAGTGGCCGCTTCGTGCACACGGCACAACGGCAGCGTGAATGGGCTGATTTTGTTTTTCCAACCACACTCTAATCCATCGCCGAGCATTTCCTCGGACCAGAGTGTTTCGCGGTCCTAGCCCAGACTCAGAGTCAACCGTCAGCCTTGGAAAGATGGACCTTTCCGGCAATCCGAACTTGGGGTTGCAAGGTAGCGCAGGCTACAAGACTCTAGCGCGACCAGCAGATGACGTTCGACGACTCATGTAGCTCAACCACTCACAGGACGTGAGTGAGCGCTGCCCACAAATCGCCTTCCCATAAGGCATGCTATTATTACTACTTTTATGACCGCTGGTGTTTGGGATCAGCCGCAGGTTCAGTCGGCTAGTTCTGCTGTTAGTTTAGCGGCGCGTGGGGCAGCGCCCGCTACCTCGGGGAACCGCCACTGCTCTTCTCCTGAGGCGGGCTCTCTGGCGACTCCGAGGTCATAGTTGACGCCAACGCTACTTCCTCTGCTCTAGTCTCATCAACTCTTGCATCCATTGCGGCCGGTCCGCAGTCGATCCTCATCACTTTCTTCCCGCGTCCCACAATGCCCTCAGCACTCGTCGCCACGGCGGCTGCCCTTGCAGTTCTCTATTTTCTGAATTACTGCAAATGTCTTGCCGCAAACATTAAAGCGGCCAAGAGATCAGGCATTCCGTACCTCGTGCTACCGTGGAACAAGTTTAACCCCTTTTGGATAGTCGCTGGTAACACGCTCTATCCATACATCGACAAGCTTCCGAAATCCTGGACCCAATCCTGGCTGCCATATCTCCGCGTCGAATGGCTGTACGAAAGCAAGTACGAGCCGTTCAAGCAGTTGGGCAGCGACGTCCTTCTCCTTGTCTCGTCGAGCACCAAGCACCTCTATGTGGCAAATCCGGAGGCCATCGTTGACATCACCTCCCGCCGCCTCGACTTCCCCAAGCCACTCGAGATGTACAAAACTCTCCAGCTGTACGGCGCCAATGTCGTCGTCACAGAGGGCCAGCTGTGGCGCCGCCACCGCAAGACCACGGCGCCGTCGTTCAGCGAGAAGAACAACCGTGTCGTCTGGGACGAGAGCCTGAAGCAGGCCCAAGCCGTGGTGACGCACTGGACCGGCGGCCATGACTCGAGCCGGTCCCTGCACGACATGGCTGAAGACTTCATGAGCCTGAGTTTGCACATCATCAGCAAGGCGGGCTTCGGCGTCCGCGTGTTGTGGCCCCACGAGGAGTCGGCGGGCGAAGGGGATGAGCAGGACGAGCGGTTTGCGAGCAACAAGCCGCCGCCTGGTCACACCATGTCGTACAAAGAGGCCATGAGCAAACTGATGAAGAACGTTATTTGGATCCCTCTTTGCCCGAGGTGGCTGCGCGGTAAGCTCATTCGGTGGTGTGCAGTGGGGTCGTGGCTGCCACGTGCGTGCTGATTCGTATCCCCAGATATCTTGCCCTTTGAGGGACCGAGAACGGCTTCAGTTGCGTATGACGAGTGGGGCTTGTACATGAAGGAGCTGTATGAGATGAAGAAGACCCACATCCGTGATGGACGGATAACAGAGGGATTGGATCTTCTCGGTAAGACCTTGGATTGCATGTGATCTTCACCATCTCCTATCAGCTAACTTATGGCGTCAGGGTCTGTCATGAAGGGCGCTGGGATCACTCAGAAGACCCTGAGTGGAGCCGAGCCCCAGAACCAGCAACTCAGCGACTCGGAAATCCTGGGCAATGCGTTCATCTTCATTCTTGCCGGCCACGAGACCACGGCCAATGCGATGCACTTTGCCCTGGTACTGCTGGCATTGAACCCCCAGAGCCAACGCCGGTTGCAGAAGGACATCTCCGATACTGTTGGCGATCGCCCCGTTTCACAATGGGATTATGACGAGGACCTCCAGAAGCTCATGAACGGAATGCCGGCCGCAGTGGTTTACGAGACTCTCCGCATGATCCCGGCCGTGACGGGTATTCCCAAGAAGACGGTGAAAGACAGCCCGCAGCCATTGAACGTCAACGGTCACGACTACGTGATCCCCGGCGACACCTTCATCTCTCTCGACGTACCAGGCGCGCAGAACAACCCAAAGTATTGGCCAACTCGGCCCGATATCTCGGCTTTGCCGCCCGGCAACGATCTCGACCAGTTCAAGCCAGAGCGATGGATAGTGGACGGCAACAATCAAGCTGCGGACCCAATCAACGCAACTGAACAAGCATCACCGCGTACGGCCGATGCAGGGCCGTCGCTGTTCAAGCCAGCGGGCGGCGCCTTCGTGGCCTTCAGCGAAGGGCAGCGCAGCTGCATGGGCCGTCGCTTCGCGCAGGTGGAGAGCATCAGCATCGTGGCGGCGCTCATGCACACGCACAGCGTCGAGCTTGCTGTAGATGAATTTGCCGACGACGAGCATGTCGCAGCTATGCCGTGGGGCGGGCCAGAGCGCCAGGAGGTGTGGCAGAAAGCAGCTGACAAGGCCGTCAACGTGCTCACGAGCGGGCTGGGGAGCATCATCACGCTCCAGATGCGGAAGGGGCACGTTCCGCTGCGCATCGTCAAGCGAGGAGAGGAGCGCTTCTCGTTTCAGGAGCCGCGATAGGTAAAGGAAAGCGGTCTGCTTGTGTTTCCTGTGGGTGCTCGCGTCGAGCTGGATGCTAAAAACGAGGGTGCAATCTGATGGATCGAGCAAGTGTTGCAAGCGAGACTCCGAATCAGAGTGTCTTCGTGCTGTTTCTGCACGAGGTCGTTTGGAATATAGTGCCTCGCAAAAGGCAGGCCTCTGCGCGGACTGGGGCAGGACTCGAGTCAACGCCGGCGAGGCCGATGAAACTCGGTGTTATAGTTGGATTTGGAAGCATTAGGGCGACTATGGGTACGCGTCCAACGTCCGTAGAAAGCCCACCGGCGAAGCTACGTACGCGTGTGTAAAACAGCATCGCCAAGTGCCTATTCGCAGAAGACGGCGGCAGATCAGCGGTCACAAGCGAAGATGTGAGACGGCAACGGCTCTATAGATAAGAAAAATGAAAATCTGACAAGCACCAAAAATCTCCGAAGCCGAAGCAAAGCGATGCGGAGAAATTCCGGGCGCGGGCAGCTTCCATTCCAGGTTCCATGAGGGGTGGTGCGGCGTCACGTGCGCATCACCGCCGAACAGTCATGGCCCTGCCGGTCGAGTCATCCCAGAATTCCACACTCATCAGGAAACGTCAGCACACACCAACATCTCAGTCCTCGACGCCCGCATCGCCTCCGCTGTAGCACGACCCGCCTCTCGCATAGCCGCAACACCGCCGTCTCGCTCGCTGCGCGATCAATCGCCCCATCCATAAATAAAAAAATTATATCAACGCCGCGGGGTCCAACACCAACACCAAGCCCCACCATGGCCGACACAATGAGCGCGGAGGCGAAGCTGGCGCTGATCAACGAGAACCTGGCAGAGTCCTTGAACCCGGAGATCATGGAGGAGGTGATCAAGAAGGGCGAGCGGCCGCTGAAGATCTACTGGGGCACCGCGACCACAGGCAGGCCGCACTGCGGCTACTTTGTGCCCATGCTCAAGATCGCGCAGTTCCTGCAGGCGGGCTGCCACGTTAAGATCTTGCTGGCCGACATCCACGCGTTCCTGGACAACCTCAAGGCGCCCATCGAGCTGGTCAACCACCGCGCCATGTACTACAAGTTCGTCATCACCGAGTCGCTGCGTGCCGTCGGCGTGCGCGTCGACCGCCTCGAGTTCGTGCTGGGCAGCGAGTACCAGAAGAGCGCCGACTACATGATGGACCTGCTGCGCCTGAGCACCATGACGACCGAGCACGACGCCAAGCGCGCCGGCGCCGAGGTCGTCAAGCAGACGGACAACCCGCTGCTGTCGGGCCTCATCTACCCGCTCATGCAGGCTCTGGACGAGCAGTACCTGGATGTCGACGTGCAGTTTGGCGGCGTCGACCAGCGCAAGATCTTCGCGCTCGCCAAGGAGGCCCTGCCGAAGCTGGGCTACAAGGAGCGCGCGCATCTGATGAACAAGATGGTGCCGGGCCTGCAGGGCGACAAGATGTCGTCGTCGGACCCGGACTCGAAGATCGATCTGCTCGACGGCCCGGACCTGGTCAAGCGCAAGCTGAAGAAGGCCTTTGCCGAGCCGCGCAAGATCGAGGGCAACGGCCTGCTCTCGTTCGTCGAGTACGTGTTGCTGCCGGCGGGCACCATCAACGAGAGCAGCGGCGGCAAGCCTACGTTTGTCGTCGAGCGCCGCGAGGGCGAGCCGCTCGTCTACACGGATGCCGAGAAGATGAAGGAGGACTACGCCGCCGACGTGCTCACGCCGCAGCTGCTCAAGTCCGGCGTCAGCGACGCCATCAGCACCCTGCTCGGCCCCATCCAGGCCGCCTTCGCGGCGAACCCGCAGTGGCAGGAGATTGAGCGCCTGGCCTACCCGCCCGTCGTCGAGGAGAAGAAGAAGAAGGAGAAGAAGGTTAAGAACAAGGGCACCCGGCACCCGGGCGGCGCCGACAAGAACGTCGAGGCCCAGGCGGATGGCAGCGTTGAGGGTAAGGACAAGCAGGAGGTCAGCGTGGGCAAGAGCGCGCAGGAGGCGCTGGAGAAGCTGGATCTGGCCGCTGAGGAGGTCAAGGCATGATTTTCTTTTCTCCGTGTGCACGATTGATACCCGGATTTAGGGTTTCGCTCTTCATTTTGCTTCGGAGCATGAAGTTGGACGCATCGAAAGGCGTTTTTTCCCCCTACAAAAAGTTCAAGAAAGAGGAGATCTATTTTACGTATTACGACAAGGAAATGTGAAAAGAAAAGCTCCAATGTAGAGATGCGAGTCGAGAACCATTAGTGCTATATCTCCAAATGCATCGGTGCATTGTGTGGTTGCGTTGATGTGTGAAGGTAACTCTGCATGACGCTTGGTGCCACAATACGTACCTTGATGTCTAGCCGCCCACCACCTCTCCGATGCCTAACCGTTTCGGTGGCGACGTGCATTGAATAGACCTGCAGGCCAGACTAGGATTTTCTGTAAGCCGTCAAAAGTGTATGCATGGGGTTCAGGCTTGTTTGATGCCCGTGAAAGACGGCCATCAACTTTTTTGACTTCCGTGGCTTCTTCCACCATCTCACATGGTTGACACCTCTCTCGTAACTTTTTAGCGCGTGGCAAAGGACAAAGCCGTAGGAAATAGAGTGGGTTTACTAGGATTCACGCGATATGTCCTTGTTCTTTTCGTCTTATTCGCCGAAGTCCAGAAGGAAAAAGCAAAAAAGAAAGGAAGAGTGGAGGAACATAGTTCAACCCAACAAACTCTGATACATTTTGGAAACCGCATCGCCACCACTGTGAGAAGAGATCTCGCATGAAGTACGATCATGGGAAGGATTCAGATAGCTCGATCTCTCTCTCTTTTCCCGGGGCTCCTTCCCTTGATTCCCCGTCCCGCGCGCGACCTGGAGCTTCTTTTTTCTTCTTTTTTTTCTTTTTTTCCTTTCCGGACCGACCACACACACAGCTCATTGCCGCCCGCCCCCCACTCACTTCCTTGCACCGGATAAACACCCTGCTTTTAGGCGGAGAGACCTCCGCTGAACGGACTTGTTAACGTTTCGGGGAAAAGGGATCGCGCGGGAAAGTTTGCCGTCTTCAGTGGAGAAGGTTTCTTTTTCACGCCATCACTACATACTTGGCAGCAAGTGGGGACGCTGTCTGCCCTCGGAGTTCTGGAAGTTGTTTTGATTTGGTGAGCTGTGGACGTTCAATGCCGCTCAGCCGTTTCGAATGGAGGGGATGAGCGTGCTTGAACCGACGGAAGACGAGGATGTTGAGGTTTACTCAGTGGGATGTCTTGGGAGGAGCGAAGGATAGAGTGTGAAAGAAGTGAGGCATGATTGCAATAGCCGTCTAAATAGAAGAAGGAGAGTTGAAGCACTCGTCTGGAAAACTAGCAGTAGACAAGGAACTCTATATTTTAATTACAACTTTTCATAATTCTTATGTACACCACTTGATAACTGATTTGCTCATCATCGAGGGGGGCATTTATTGAAAATCTCTACTGCCACACATCAGGTCTACAGAGGAACTAGTCAGTTGTAGCTGAGTACTCCAGTTAGCGGTGTTGTAAACGGGATGGCGAATGGCGTATTTATGCGATGCGGAGGCCGCTGCATGGTGTTTAGTCTCAGCAGAGACCTAGACGTCGCCATATGCATTGTTTAAAGTCGTAGAGATCGCAGAGGTATATGTTGAAGAAGTGTAGTCAAACATTACGAGGTATAACTTCTTGATAGCTGCCCATATGAGCCGCCTGGCTACCACATTAATTGGTTGACTTGGCCTTCAAAAGCAAAATGAACTATAAGTCCTCTTTGTTCTAACTATCCGCTGCCTCTAAAAAAAAAAAAAAACCATTTCTTCATCTTTTTCTGGGGGGTATTGGCACTCTCCTGGGCGGAAAACAAAAAAGACAAAAATTCCGACTTGCAACCACCCACGCTTAAACACACAAGTACCTCATCCATCACCAGCATGCACACTCCAACATACATTTAACTCTCCTCAAAACGCTCTCAAGCCAACTTCAACCCATTCTCCTCGGGCTTGAACCACTCCTTCAGCAAATCTCTCAGCACCTCATCCGCACCCGCCTGCGCCTCCTTGGCGCCCGCCGCGTGGCACTCAATGTACAGCTTAATCTTGGGCTCCGTGCCCGAGCCACGCACGGTGAAGCGCACGTCGCCGCTGAGCTCGCACGTGATCATCTGGCTGCTCTTGTCGACGGGCAGGCTCGGCACACCATCGGCGGTAGCCGAGTCGAAGCCGACGGTGAGGTCGCGCCAGCGGAGGATGGTGCGGGAGCCCAGCGTCTTGGGGTAAGGGGAGGCGAGGGCGCGGATAGCGGTGAAGACGGCAGTGGTGGTGTCGGGCGAAGGGGAGACGAGGTACGTGTTGCTGTCCTCGAAGTGGCCGTATTTGGCGTACAGGGCTTGTAGCTTTTGGTAGGGCGTGAGGCCCTCGGCCGTGGCCCAACGGGCGGCCGCGGTGAGGAAGGTGGCGGCGGCGCTGACCGAGTCCTTGTCGTGGACGACCGAGGGGATCATGTAGCCGAGGGCTTCCTCGTAGGCGAAGCGCACGTCGAGGTTGGCGGCTTCGAGGTCGAGGCCGACGTTGCCGAGCCACTTGAAGCCGGTGAGCGTCTCCTCGAACTTGAAGCCTTCAACGTCAGCCATGGTGGCGAGCATGCGGGACGAGACGGCGGAGGCGAGCATGGCGAGATTGTTGAGCGGACGGTCCTTGGGGTAGGTGGAGAGGACGTGAGAGGCCAGCAGGACGCCGAGCTGGTTGCCGGTGAACTGATGCCACTTGCCGTCGACCTTTTCGGCGGCGGCGAGACGGTCAGCATCGGGATCGCTGGCGAGGATCAGCGTGCTCCCGACTTGGTCTGCTTTCTGCTGCGCCAGGTCCAGGGCGCCCTTTTCCTCGGGGTTGGGGAACTTGACGGTGGGAAAGTCGGGATCTGGTTGGGCCTGGGCCTCGACGACGTGCATCTTGTCGGCGAAGCCGAGGTCTTTGACGGCCTGCTGCATGTACGGCAGGCCGACTCCGTGCATGGGGGTGTAGACGAACTTCAGGTCGTCGAATTTGGGGAGCGGCTCATGCTCTTTGACGGCCGAGTGTCTGACTGCTCTGAAATAGGCATCGTGGACAAGACCCAGGGCACCTTCGATCAGCAAGCTCCCCTCGTCGACGACGGACGTGTCCCAGGTGACGGGGTCCAGGTTCTGCTCGATGGCGTCGGCGATTCCAGCGTCGTGCGGAGGGATGATCTGGCAGCCGTTCCCCCAGTAGACCTTGTAGCCGTTGTCCTGGGCGGGGTTGTGGCTCGCGGTGATCATGACTCCAGCAGCAGCCGAAAGCGCGCCAACGCCAAAGGGGACCAGGGGGGTGTGAACAGTCTCCTCGTACCACCACACGCGGATGCCCTTGGCGACGAAGGCGGCGGCGGTGAGCCTGGCGAACTTGTCCGAGTTGTAGCGAGCATCGTGGCCGATGACGACGCCCTTGTGCTTGACGCCGGCGACGGTGTCGAGGAGGTAGGCGGCCAGACCCTGCGAGGCCTGGATGATGGTCAGTGAGTTAAGGCGCGCGAAGCCGGCCTGCATCGAGGCGCGCAGGCCGGCGGTCCCGAAGGCAATGCGCTTCCTCAGACGCTTCTCGAGCTCCGCCTTTTCTCCGTTGACAAGGAGCCTGTATATCTCGTCACGTGTGGAGGGGTCCTTGTCCAGGCGGAGCCACTCCTCGGCGAGCTTTTCGATCGACGGCTGGGCATGCTGGGCCATTGCTCTGTTTCAGAAGTGCAGCGAGTGGAATCCGAGGTAAGTCCCTAGCTCTTTTGTTGGAGTTTTGTTTTGTAGCACGGGCTGGTCGCGGGGAAAACGGTGGGTCGATCCGGAGTCGACGGCTAAGAGCATAGGTAAGTATTTTTCGGCAGGCCCGCTTGGAGAGGAAGCGATTAGTTTGGAAATCTGACCACCTTTCTCGCTGCTGGCCGCGGCAATCACGCGAAAACATCAATGTCTGGGCAGCGTAGCGGAGCAGGAAACGCTGAGTGTGGTGGCAAAGTGCAACAGGGTTGCTGCAAGGCATGTAGCGCCACGCAACGTGGTGGTGGAGCAATCTCCTGATCGATAAACTCTTCAGGCCCGCCGTACTACCTTCTTTGGCTTCTTGTTCTCGCTCAACACAGCCATGCCCGCTGCACTGTCGCCCTCCTACTAGCTGTCTGCCATCCTCTTTCCCCGCTCCCCACGCTTGTCGCCGCAATGTCGTCCGCACGGGGCGCCCAGCAAGCCCGCAAGGATCGCATCTACACGCGTCCAGAAATAGAGGCGCTCATCGCCGAGGGCCGGCACATCGTCATCCTCGATGGCAAGGTGCTCAAGTGCGATGGCTGGATGAAGTTCCACCCGGGCGGCGACAAGTCAATTAAGCACATGGTCGGCAGAGATGCCACCGACGAGGTGACGGCGTATGATAGCTTGCCCAACTCTCCATTGGCCAACCACGAAGCTTGCTGACCGTCCGTCCGTCGCCTCTAGTCTGCACTCGAAAATCGCCCTGATTCGCATGAACTCGTTCCAAATCGGCCGCATCGAGGGTCGCTGGCTCAATTTCGTGCCGCCCATCCAGGGTGGCAAGTTTCGCACAAAGGCCGAGCTGGACGCCTTGAAGCCCACCACCGCCACCAGCACCACCTACTTGACTGACGAGGACAACTCGAGCCAGCAGAGCTCTGCCGATGCCTCGCCCATCTTCGAGCCCTCCGACCACGATGCTCTCCGACGCCGCCGCAAGGACGGTGAGTCCTCCCGCGCTTCTTCCCCGACTTCTGTTTCGTCTGTCGAGCTCGAAGAGCCCCACCAAAAGCCCAAGATGTCCTTCCTCGATATCAAGACGCAGCAGGAGATCTCGCTGGATTTGGAGCAATACCCGCCGCTGAAGCCCGAGGTGCAGGATGACATCGTCCGCAAGTACCGCGCACTGAACGAGCGTATCAAGGCCGAAGGCCTGTACCAGTGCAGGTACTCATCCTACCTGATCGAGCTCTCGAGATACTCCTTCTTCTTTGCTTGCTTTTTGTATTTTCTGCGCGCCGGCTGGTACTGCACCAGCGCCGTTTTCCTTGGTTGTTTCTGGCACCAGCTCGTCTTTACCGCCCATGATGCTGGCCACATGGGCATCACCCACAAATACCACACAGACTCGGTCATTGGCATCATCATTGCCGACTTCCTGGGCGGCCTCAGCCTGGGCTGGTGGAAGCGCAACCACAACGTCCACCACATCGTCACCAATCACGCCGAACACGACCCGGACATCCAGCATTTGCCCTTCTTTGCCATTTCCCACCGCTTCCTTGAATCCCTCCGGTCCACGTACTACGACAAGGTGCTGCAATACGATGCCGCCGCCAAGTTCTTCATCCGCTTCCAAGCCCTGCTCTACTACCCCGTCCTGTGCTTTGGCCGCTTCAACCTCTACCGCCTGAGCTGGGTCTATCTCCTCGGCGGCCAGGCGCCACGCCGGGGCCCCGCGTGGTGGCACATGTGGTTGGAGATTGCGGGCCAAATCTTCTTCTGGTACTGGTTCGGCTACGCAACCGTGTACCGGTCGATCCCGACGGGCGGGCAGCGCCTGGCCTTCGTGCTCATCAGCCACATCGTGACGATGCCCGTGCACGTGCAGATTACGCTGTCGCACTTCGCCATGAGCACCGCCGACCTGGGCACCCACGAGAGCTTCCCCCAGAAGATGCTGCGCACCACCATGGACGTCGACTGCCCCGAGTGGCTCGACTTCTTCCACGGCGGCCTCCAGTTCCAGGCCATCCACCACCTCTACCCCCGCATCCCCCGCCACAACCTCCGCCGCACCCAGCGCCTCGTCATGGAGTTCTGCGACGAAGTCAAGATCCCGTATGGCCTGTACGGCTTCGCCGCCGGCAACCAGAAGGTCATTGGCCGGCTGGGCGACGTGGCCAGGCAGGCGACCATCCTGGCTGCGTGTCAACGGAGCATGGTTGAGCGTGGGGACTATGGCATGCATTGAGCGACACATTTCGGTTTATCCCAAGCGTTGAAAGAATATAGATACATCTGCGATGATCGTAGAATACGACATGACTTGCGCTCTACTCTGTAAACGCTGCTAAAATACGAATCACGGCTTATTTCCCACGTTTCTAACCTCAATGAAATGTTTTCCGCGTGCGGCTGAGGTCAGAAGTAAGATAGAAAATCTGATCACCATCGCCCCACCCTCCTACACCCTCTTCGATGCAAGCGTAGGTAAGCGCTTTCCTCTGTCCCCCCTGATCGCCGAACAACGAAAAGATAGGGTGCTGACCACTACCACCATCACCACCACCACCCGCATCTCCTTCTCTCCCGAACCGCATGAAGATGCAAAAAACAGACAACAACAACAACGAGGCCAAGAAACGAAAAGGGAAAAAATGACTACCACGGATACTGCCTCACCTCGTCCTCGCGCGCCGGATCCAGCCCCGCCGCCAGCTGCTCCTCGTGCCGGCGGTCGAGGTACTCGAGCAGCACGTCGCCGTAGCGCTCCTTGCCCTTGTACTGCGACACGTTGTCGCCCCAGCTGCGCACGGCCGAGGCGAGGCGGCCCGGCACGTAGGGCTCGTCGCAGATGGTGGTGATGGGGAGGAAGTAGGTGCGGATGGTGAAGACGACGCCGCCGGAGCGAGGGAGTCTTTTGGTCAGATGTCAGCTTCCAATACCCCCCAAAAAAAGGTGATATTTTCTTGGTGGTGGGAGAGGAATGGGGTAATTGAAGAGGGGAAATTGGAAACATACCTCCTCAAACTCTGCCTCTCGCTCCTAAACATGTGATGCTGCACCGCCCGATCCTTCTCCGCGCTGAACCACCCGATCGTGCCCTCCTCGCCGTCCTCGGGCCCGATGCTCCGGCTCCACGCCAGGTCGTCGTCGACCTGGATGAAGTAGTTGTTGCGCACGACGGGGCCGTCCGGGCGCACGCGGCGGAAGAAGTTCATCATGCCCTTCTCGAGCTTCTCCTTGAAGTCGGGCACGCTGCCGCTCGTGTGGATGTCCGACATGCGCATGCCCAGCTTGTCCTCGAGGCGCCAGAAGCCCGCGAGCAGGATGGCGCCCGCCAGCAGGTAGTACTCGCCGTCGGGCCGCTCGAACATGATGGCCAGGTCGTCCTGCACCTGCCGCGCCGCCATGGCCATGGGGTCCTCGGCCAGCGGCCGCTCCACGATGTTGAGCGACTCGCCCGTCGCGAGGTTGTCCATGCCCACGTCCGTCTTGCGGAAGAGCGTGGGGTAGCGCTGCGGCAGGTACGAGCACAGCTCTTCGAGCAGCTCCACCGCGCCGTCGTAGGCTTCGGGCGCCGTGTGGTAGAGCTTGGAGGCGCGCGGGGAGGCGAGCCGCTCGGCCTTTTTGGCGTGGTAGTTGAGGTATTCCGAGTCGAGCTCGATCCACTCGTTCCAGTTCAGGCTGCGCAGACCCATGGTTGTGTTGTAGTTCGGGCCGTAGCGGAAGGGGCGGTAGGGCCGGGGATGGGTGTCGGTGAGGGACCAGTTCGGGTAGGGCTCTGCGGCGGGCCTTTGGAAGTTCTCAGGAATCCAGACTGTCGGGAACGCATTGGTGTCAGTCAGTCAAGATCATCTTTGTGTTCTTGGGTTGGGTATGTCGGAGATGAAGGTTAGGTGTGCTTGCTCCGCTTTCTACACGGGATTCTTCTCCTCAACTTTACACATGGGAACATACCTCCAAATGGGCGATCAGTCTTTTTGAATTTGCTTCCAGAAGTCGGTTTCTCGAGATCCGGTGATCCTCGCCGTGCTGGTGTCTTGCTGGGCTTGAAGCGGCGAACGATCAAAACCAATGCCCAAATGAGCGTTGTGGCGGCTAGTGCGGCATAGACAAGAGGCTTGGGATTGTCCACGACATGGTCCTGGAAAGCTTGCGATGCGGCTTGGGCGTGTGGTGAATTGCAGGCCTCTCTGGCGCGCAACTTGATGGACTCCATGATAGCACGGCTGGATATATCGTAACACGTGCTTGGGAATGCAGGTGGAGGGGAAACCAAAGGGTTGGAGCTGGTTGTAACCTCTCTTTTAGATGACACCAACGATGGGCTAACTAGCTAATATTATATGTATAACTGTGGCAACATCAGTGGCCAGCTGCGAGTATCTGCGCCAGCACTTCGGACGATAGTAGAAAATGTTCCCTTGATGGCAGCGATAGCCCGCTGTGGGGTTGGGGTTATCTCTAGACTGGGGTCGTTGGAGTTCGGGGTCGTTTTTCCCGTTGCGGTAAGGTGGGCATTCGCAAGTGACGTTGCGCGGGGATCCATGCCGCCCTTCGGGGCCGATTGTACGAACGCCGCCGTCTCACGCTTTCGTGCCGGCCTGCTTGCGCCGTCTTCAGCAAGATAACACATCAGTCTGTGCTTGTTGAGAGCCTGGATTATGTGCGGCTTCTACAAAGCATCTGCTGATGGCGATGTGCGGCGGAGAAGGCAGTATCTTCCCCACTTTCTGCGGTGCTGTTCCGGAATGAATCCAAAATCTGGCACCCATCCCAGCCTTCCCAGCGTCCCTGTTGCTGCTGTGTCAAGGAACCTCTCGCACTTCACAGCTTCCCAGGTTTTTGTGTCTCCAATGTAGTCCGGCTCCAGGTCCGAAGGGGTCCTGCTAGGCAAGGATGAGTCGACCATGTATGTGCAGTGGTCTATGTCTGTCTGGATAGCTTGTCAGATGAATTCATCGTCGAAGAACGTAGGTGTTTCAACTTACGTATTTCCCAGGGTCCTCTTTGTTCTCGTCGTTCATGCCAGATGGTATTAACCATGCGCCAGGGTACAGTCCAAAGCCAGTGTTCGCTTCACTAAACTCGCCAGGCAGGAGGCCGGTAAAAGCACTCTTGACAAACTTCGCCTTGACGCCCTTTGGCAAGAAGTACGAAGAGGGATATCTGTACCACTCCTTTCCAAGGCATACAGTGTCACCTGCCTGTGAGACTCCGGCTTGATGCAGAGGCTCGTACACCTTCAACGGCGCGGAATACGCGGTTGTCACACCGAGCGCACGCCAGACACCAATGTCGATGGCGCCCATGACGAAGAGGCTCGCCACGACGAGCTTCAACTTGGCAGGAATCTTGCTCATGATGTCGCGAGGATCCGAGGATCCAAAATACGCAAGGAGAATGTGGAAAGATATGGCAGAGTTCAGCGCCAGGAAGGGATAAATCGGGTACATGAACCGCTCCTCCTTGTGCGGCTGAAGGGTGAAAATGGCCAGCCAAAGATAGAAGGGCGAGACAAAAACGAGGCCTCGCAGGATGCTCTGCTTCGTCCCAGATTTCCTGCGGATAAGCTGGTTCAACAACTGCAACGGCAATGCACCGAGTGCGAGGATGAACCAGACATTGAAGTTGAGAGTGAGGTTTCGGAAGTAAAAGTGCCAGGGCTCGGTTCCGTAGATATTCGGCCCCTTGCCAGGGCCACTGAAGACATTGTAGAGCACGATGTTTAGTGGCACGCATACAAGCTTCCTGTAGAAGAAGGAGTCAACAGATCCCGCAAGGACCTAGAGCTATTAGTCGAGTGTACGAGTATATAAAAGAATCTCATGTAGCTTACCAGAACACAGAGAGACCGTACAATTCCGTCAAAAAATCTGCGCGCAGTGTCGTAGAGCACGCCGGACGACACAGCGAGGAACAGTTCCTCGACAAGGAAAGGCAGAACGAGCACAGAGGCGAAGGGCCAGCCAAGGATTCCACCGACCGCAAACCAGCAAATGCCAGCGGCTGTCCTGAGCCCACCCTTCCAGTCCATGAACGCTGCCGCTCCCAACATGTTCGTGTACATGGTAAAGCTCGAGGGAAGGTACGAGGTTGAGGCGTGGAACATGCCTGGGCTGAAGACCATGGCGATGAGAAAGAATATAGCGATCCTAGGATTCAAGGTCCTGGCAATTGTGGAGAACAGGCGTGTCTCGCAGCAGGCGCATATGAAGCCCAGGACAAGGCGCAGGAAATAGAACTGGGTGGTTTTGGAACTGCCTGGCCAGACCTTAGCCACAGAAGCTATGCCCGCGTGGATGCCAGCGTAAGCCCAGCTTCGGATGGCGTGTTCGGGCGAGTATTCCCATGTTTGCAGGCCGTATTTGTGGTCGAGGTAGTGCGTGGGCTCGAAAAAATTGAAGACCTCGTCGCAGTCTTGGATCGGCGCGTAGAGGGCGGACAGGATGTGGGTGCCGCAGAAGAGGTAGAAAGCAACGACGGGGTTGAACTCGGGCTTCGGCCTGTGCGATGATCAGTCGGCGTCTAGGATATGCCAATTGGCCTGTGAATGCACCGTACTTCTTGCCCTTTGGGTGAGCTTTTGGCGGCATGTTGGAGTTGAAGCTTGCAGAAGTCAGAAGTGTGGCATCACCCAACAAAGGCGGAGCTCGCGCGCGCCCACTGTGCCACTCCCGCGGGGTGCGACAAAACTACCCCGAAAAACGGCCGGGATGGCGACCCCCACGCCGTTCTGTATGAATTGGATTCTAACTCCAACCCCTAGTATATAATCTAATAAGCTGCTTACATAGGGAGTTGAGCTAGGCATCAGGATGGCTTCTATTAGGCATTCCGGATGACTGCATTAACTCCCTATAGGTATTATTCTATATTTCCATAGAATACGTGGACGAATGTAGCACAAGGCGGCCCCCCTGCCAAGGACTCGGGGTAGTTTTGTCGCATCGCTCCCGCGTCATGCTGTAGGGCTGGTCGACGCTCGGACCCACATAATTTTCCACAGTTCGACTTTCTCGCGCCTGCCCGTTCGCAGCTCTCTCTACACTCTCTCTTTCCCAAAATCATGTCGTTCCAAGGCGGTATCCCGGGCCTCGGCCTGCTCTCCTCGGGCCAGCAACAGCCTGCTGCCACTTCTCCCTCCGTCGAGCAGGAAAACACCACCCAACCGCCTGCGACCGCCGCGATCACGACCGACGATGCGCAGAACGACGCCACGCCAGCTCCCGAGACCACTGGCCATGTTTCAAACATCCAGACGCTCGGCGAGAGGCTCGAGGAGAGCTCCATACATCCTGCCGAGACAATCAAGGAAGAAACACTCCTCACCGAAAACACCGTAATCAAGAACGAGGAACGCGACGACGCAACCGCCAAAAGTGAAAAGAAGAAAGATCAGGATGGAGATGCCACAATGGCCGAGGATACTGCGCTTCCTGCGAGTGCGCCTGGTGAGCATGGCGACGCTCTCATGGCGAACGGCGACGACGGCATGATTGAGAGGAAGCCAAAGGCGGATCCAGAGTTCTTGGAGGCTGCTGAAGCCAACAAAAGCAATCCCAGCGCCGAATGGCAGTATGATTCCTCGGACGCCGACTCGTCTGACGACTCCGACACGTCTAGCGATTCATCTTCTGAGGATGAAAGTGACGAGGAAGAGTATCCGCTGCTTGACCCAGCTGAACAAGCTCGCATCCTGATGGCAGAAGAGTACGGCGACGAGGACGGTGGTAAGAGCGCGGGTAACCAGCTGCGCACTGCGAACGAGGTTGCCGAGGAGAAGATCGAGAAGCCCGATGTCACCGTGACCCCGGAAATGAAAGTCACAGAGCTCGGAAACGTGGAGAGCATTGTCGACAGCATGATCCTCATCAGAGCAAACACAACGGGAGAGTACCGAGTCCTGGAGGGTGGTTCTGTGCTCTGTACGCACGACAGAATAGTCATCGGCGCAGTGGCCGACACGCTGGGCCGCGTCCAGGAGCCTCTCTATACCGTGGCCTTCAACAGTGCTGAAGAAATCAGCGAGGCGGGCCTTTCAAAGGGCACTACCGTTTACTATGTCGACGACCACTCGACATATGTCTTCACCGAGCCCTTGAGGAACTTGAAGGGCACCGACGCTTCGAACCAATTTGATGAAGAGGTTGCCGACAACGAGATTGAATTCTCCGATGACGAAGCCGAGGCCGAGTACAAACGCCAGTTGAAGCAGAAGAAGCGTGCCGCGCACGAGGAGAAGCACGGCCCTCGCAGTAACGTCAAGGCGAACCACCAGCCGTCCTACACGGGCGCTCTGAGCTACGACGATGACGGCACGGATATGTACACTCCCATGAAGAGACCGGACAACCTCCATCATATGATGTCCCCGGCTGGTGCGCCGGTTGAGCAGCAGCCCGGTACGTACAGACCTCGTGGAGGACGCGGAAAACGAGGAGGCCGTGGCGGTGGACGCGGTGGAGCTGTGCCTCAACACTCGACCGGGTACCACCAGAACCCGCCTCAGACCCAGGCACAGCCTCAGCAGTCGTTCCCTGCCTTCCCGCCTCCGCCCCCGCAAGTGAGCCAGCCCTACCCCCAGGCAGCCTCGTCGCCTTTCCAGTTCAACAGCCCGCAAGCCTACGCTTGGCCGCAGAACACCACCACGCCCTTCAACTTTGGAGCGAACCAGCCCAGCACGCCGGGATCATCCAACTTCCCAGCTGGCAGCTTCGTGAACCCCGCATTCTTCCAGGGACAGCAGCAACAGCAACAACAGCAGCAACCATATGGTGGACAAGTACCGTACCAGGCCCCCCAGCAGGCCGCAAGTAACCCTCAGTGGAACCCCCAGCAGGCTGCTGAGGCCTGGCGTATGATCCAAGCAATGGCTGCGGCCCAGGCGAACGCAAGCAACGGTCAGGGTCAGGGCCAGAATCAGGGTCAGGGCCAGCAAGCTAGCGACAACAGCGCTGCCACGGTGCAAGAGATTCTGAGGAACCTCGGCAACCAGAACAACAACGGCGGCGGATAGCCGTAAACTCGCTATACGGTATGTATGTGTTCTGTACGATATGTTGTTAGTTTCGCAAGGCTTCCGACACGCTTTGCATCCTTGGGCTCCTCCAGAGTCAGCACTGCATCAGTCTGGTGGCTGTTTTGCAGTGTCTGCCCTCTGTCCAGCATCATCAACAACACATTATGCCGACGGGCATGATGACAGCAAGAGGATGGCCTCTTTGGACAAACTGTGTTCAAAACAAGGTTCTAGAAAGGATGTGCAACCGTCGAGAATCGCCCAACAGCTTTTCTCTCCTCACTCAGCGGAGTACACAGCTCTATGATGAATCCACCCAGAGAAGATTGCCCAGCTCTTCCTTTTGCCGTTTTTTCTTTCGTGTGTAAAATAATTGGGGGGGCGAACTGGGACCAAAACATCGATTCGACTATTGTTTGCATTTTGTGGCGTTTCTGGTGGCGATACTTGGGAAAAATGATGCATAGCTTGGGGCCGCTTCGGATGTAGGCGATGGTTGCTGTTGGATGGTGGATTTCCCCAACACTGGCTCATAGGCTGTTGGATGGCGGATTGGCTTGCTCTAGCTCTGGTCGTAGCCACAAAAATTTTGATCCTTCCACGTGCAGTAGGAGTACTAGATGCGCCATGTGTGACAAGAAGAGCAACTGCATACATGCAAGACATGATGATGCCCGGTTCATTTCCGCAGAGCCTTATCGGGTGTTCAGAAGTCTAGATGGTGACAGATGAATCAGTCGAACTTGTTTGCAAGCTTCCAGGCTAAAATTAGGATCAAGCCTCTGCATCTCGTCACATCAGGCGACGACAGGCGGTTATCCCTCTCCATAATTGCTGGCTGCTATATAATAAATCAAAGACTTCGCTTAACCAGGGTCAGGTTAATCTCAACGGACCACTCACAAACATCTATCGCCGATCTCACCTCCGCACCTCGTCCACACTCTGCGCTGCTACGCCGTACTCCGTACCCAGGTTGCTGTTATGCGCCGCCGACAGGGTTGGCTCAATGCGCGCGCCGCTCTCCCGTGCCGCTGCTGATGCTGACTGGCCGCTTCTCTCGGGCAAGCCCCTCGGACAGGCAGGAACGGCTCATGACCGGCTTCTCGAACCGGTCTTGTGGCCGGTTGGTTCTTCTTCCACGTCTGGTCCGCTGTTCTTCTGATTTTTTCCCTCTTCTCTGTCTCTCCTGCGCCTTCAAGCTTTCTAGCTGTGTCACACTCGCTCTGCATAGTCCCTGCATCTCGTCCTTCGTTTCTGCACGTCTCATCTGCATCTTGCATTAGCTACAACCCGATAGGACGCTTTCCCACCTCGCTTTTCGCTGGCTTCAAGACAACTTCTCTTGGGTGCTACAAACCGGAAGAAGCTCACCCACGCTTACTCCTTTCCTTTCTTTTCTTTTTCTTCTCCGCTTCCGAGGCTGCTTGTCTCTTGAGCGAGCCATCCTCGCCCGTCATTCGTTACTCGTCCCAAGAACCAATCCACCATGAAGACCACCCTCCTCCTCGCCGCCGGCACTCTAGCCCAGCTCGTCCTCAGCACCCCTCTTGAGCTCTCCCACCAGCTCCTGCCCCGCGACGACGACTCCTGCGGCCCCAACCTGCAAACCTGCAACCCCTCCTCGGCCAACTCCAAGACCCTCCCCGCCCTCGGCCCCGACTTCTCCTCGCTGTATCTCTCCCTCCTCGACTCCGTCAAAGGCATCAACTTCAAACGTTCCACCACCACCACCACGACCCAATCCCGCCGCGACGACACCCCCTCCTTCTGCTGCGCCGCCAGCACCTCCTGCCTCACCCTCACCCTCTCCTCCTCCACCACCATCCCCTTCTGCTACGACAAATTCACCACAAACTATATCTTCCCCGACGGCTCCTCGGGCACCCTCGCCACAGGCCTCTTCACCACCCCCGACGGCACCGCCACGGCCAACCTCCTCACCGGCGACTTCCGCAACAGCTCCTCTTCCTCTTCCGTCTCTGCCGCCGCCGCCGCCGCTCCTGCCACCTCCTCCGCGGCCATCAGCGGCAACATCTACGCCGCGGACCCGGACGCGAAGCCGAACACGGCGACGCTGAGCATACCCCCGCAGTACACGGCCGAGGGGGTGGGCAGCGCGATTCCGTTGACGGAGTTGGGGACGGTGGTGGCGAGTGCGACGGCGACGGCGGCGGGGACGGCGAGTGCATCCGGGTCGTCGGCGGCGGTGGCCACTTCGGCGGCTGCTGGGACGGCGGTGGCGTCTGCGTCTGCGTCTGGGTCGGCAGCGTCGGCGTCGCAGACGGGTGGTGCGGCGGCGATGGGGGCGGGTTGGGTTCCCGGGGCGGCGGTGGTGGTTGGTGCGGGGTGGGCGTGGGCGTGGGTTGTGGCGCTGTGATTTTTGGGGGAGGGGATGGTGAAAGACGGGGTTTATCATGTGAATGTTTAATGACCAGTGGGGGGTTTTTTGTTTCTGTTTTGGATGCGGAGAGTTGTTCTTCTTCTTGGAGGCTCTCTGTTCTCCCTCTTCCTTGAAGGGGGTTTTCCTCTCTTCTTTTCATTCTCTGTTTTTATATTTCCGAGTGGACAGTGTTGGATGGTTATGATTTGGAATAGAAGAAATCGTTGGGCATAGCCGTTCGAGAGGGATGGGTATGAGAAGAGGAAGAGGAGTATTAATGCTGTATGAGTTTCTACGGTCGCATGATTTTTCTCCTTCGTGTGTTTGGGCGTCTCGCTGACATGCAACTTATTAGTTCGGGCGAAAGGAGACGACTTCCATGACGGCGCCGCATATAAGACATATTGTTGTGTCTTTGAGCAAATTTGCACACCAGCTGTGTGAGCGAGACGCTGACCGTTCAGAGTAGAGAGTTTTCAGAGTGGGACCAAGATAAACAGCCCGCAGACAGAAGCTGGCAATAAATACTACAATGCAACAGAGGGTATATATCTTAAAACACAACGAACCCATCCCCCACCGCATACACACCCAAAAGCTTGTACATACAATCCCGCCATAACAGGGTCAGACGAGAATAAAATCCAGAAGCACCAGGCTCCCACGCCCATCAAGAGCAAAAGATACGACAAAACGCTCCCCTCAAACCAACCTCTCCCCATCCTCCTCGGCTCTCTCCCTCCGCCTCCCGCCCCTCCTCCCCACCGCCTCCGGCTCCGACACCCCCGACGGCCCCGTCGGCCACAGGCTCCACCTCACGCTCTTGCCGCCGCCAGCACGCGGCGGCGGCACTGCTGCTGCTTCCTCGCGTTCCTCCTTCTCATGCGCACCGCCCACGCCAGGCACGCCGGGAACGCCGGCAAGCGTCGACGTGGCGATGGCGGCGGCGGTGGAGTTGGCGGCGGTGGACGAGGAGGCGGGTTTGGCGGGAGCGAGGGCGTCCTGGCCGGCGAGGATGGAGGCGTAGGAGCGGGTGAAGAGGGTGGAGGCGCGGGAGCGCCAGAGGGGGAGGAGGAGGAGGAGGAGGAGGGTGAGGGGGATGGTGGTGGACCAGTAGGTGGTGAGGTTTTTGGAGAGGAGGGGGTTGGTGGCTTTGTCGGTGGAGGTGGAGGTCGAGGACATGGATCCGTGGGTGGAGCAGGTGAAGGTCGTTATGAGGGTCTGGTTGGGTTTGGTGTGAGCTTTGGGAGGGATGGAGGAGGGGGGAGGGGGGAGGGTGCGGCTTACTGCTACGAAGATGGCGGGGAGGAAGAGGGTGCAGAGGAGGGCGATGGTTTTGACGGACGCGCCGTCTCTGCTGGCGGTTGCGGCGAGTTGGGCGGCGAGGAGGTTGGATGTTTGGGTGAGGGAGTTGCGCAGCTGTGGTTGAACGCTTTGGGTCAGTTTGGAAGGTCAAAGGTCCTTGGCTGGGGATAACTTACAGCACTCATCTGCAGCTCCGTCCGCGCCTTGAGCTGCGCCATGACTTCCCCGTCGTTCGCCGCCGCCGTGGCCAGCTGCTCCAGCATCTCGCGCACCTCCCACGAGCCCGCCTCCCACGGCACCACCGCCTCGGTCCTCTCGACAATCTCGGCCAGCCACTCCGCAAAGCGCGTCTGCCACGCCGGCACGCACGCCGCCAGCACCACCTCGGTCGCCACGGCGTTCAGCTCCGACATCAGCACGTCGGGTGCCACCTTGCGCTCGCGCACGACGACGCCGCCCTTGGCCATGCGGGGCACGCCGCCGAGCTCGTCCTCGAGGCGTCGCAGCCGCTCCTCGAGCTCGTGCGCGCAGAAGCGCTGGGTGCGGTCGACGCTGTTGCCGAGCAGCACGGCTGGCAGCAGCAGCGGGTGAGCCCACAGCGCCGGCCCGCACGACTCGAGCAGCTCGCGGATCTGGGGCAGCTGCGGCACGTAGGCGTTGCCGTAGGCGCCGCGGGCCGACGTCTTCCAGTCGCCGTCGAGCATGTGGCGGCCGTAGAGGAAGGCGGTTGTGATTCCCGTGTCGAGGTCGTGCGAGAAGGAGAGGCCGCAGTTGGAGATGGGGTCTTTTTGCGGGAGTTTGGCGACGAAGACTGGGCGTGTTAGTGACAGGGTTGTTACTACCACTGAGTATGCGTACCGAGTTCATTGCGGCCACCGGATGCGCTGCCGTCGTTGTGCCGCCATGTGTGGCTGTATCCAGTGTTCTTGAAGTACGGCAGTGTGGCGGGAGAGAGGTGGAAGTGTCGTTCCAGGCGTAGGTACGAGTCTCTGCTCAGAGGAAAGGCGAGCGGATCACTTTCGCGTTGCTCGCACACCAGCAGTCTGATACCTCCGGTGAGGGCGCGGCCGTCCTGGGAACCGTGGGGATGACGCTGGACGAAGGGACCTCGCTGGTCCAACCAGTCGGCGACGTGCTCGTCGTGGATGATGCCGCCGAAGCAGTTGGTTCCTGGCTGCGCTGTGTCTGACTGGAAAGATGCACGTGAGTAGATGGTCATACCAAAGTGACGGGCGAGCCTCACGTCCTCGTACTTCCAGTACTCTAGATACTGGATATCATCTTCCTTTGTTGATAGCCTCTCATGCTGGATGGACTGCAGTGAAGGCAAATGGTTCTCCTGATCCTTGGACCTCCCTGCTCTCCACGGCTTCCATACCGATTCCCTGAGGACTCTCTTGCGTTGTGTGTTAAACATTGCTTTAGGTTTGCAGATACAGAAATTGAAACGAAACGGTTCCCGGGGTCAAGGCTGGCATTTTGTACTATCTGCTTGCTCTGCATAGGGAGCGGCGCCGAAATAGAGTGGTTCTCTCGTTTCGCTCCTGTCGCGAGAAGATCAAACATGATGGCTGATCGAGGACCACTCGATTCGGGGGTTCCAGGTTAAGCGACGCGTCGGATCACGCCGCGCTTGCTTGGCGTGGTGGTGTGAGGATTGGGTGAAGAAGCCATGACCAGCGTGCCATATTGGGATAGACCATCAGCCCAGAAGGCTTTCTGAAACAAAAACCACATGTTCCCCCCCGCCCCATCCTGCTCTCGAGCCTCTACGCCCGTGAGTTTGAGAGCTGGCAAGAGGAGTGGACTGGCTATGCTGGGCCTGAAAACTGATTGGCTCCCATTTGCCACCAAGGGACCGTGTAGAGAGGCTGATCAGCAAAGAGCCGCAAGAACGGAATTAGTCAACATGCTATTGCCTGGCGGGCAGCATGAAGCCGTGGCCCCTTTCATATACGATTGCGCGGTTCGACAACCCTGCAGACCGTCAACTCCGCCAGTCCGACGACAGTCACGGCGGCTCCACGGTCGGTATGAACCGATCGGATCGGTGACTAAGCGCTCCAATGCAGTGTAGCCATCAATGCACTGTCGATGTTTCCTGTGGGGCGTTTCCGGACGTGCGCCGTGGTGTGTGGGTTCATGGCAGGGCAAGCCGAAACGTCTTAAAAAATATTGAAAACCATCTTACTTATCAGCAAAGGGGGCTCATGGAGAGAGCGACAAGACACGAGACACGAAAGAGGGATGAAAGAGAGAGAAAAGAGAGAGCGGGGGCGGCGTGGCCAGTAGCCGTCCAGCTCATTCGTCCGGGGAAAAACCCTGTCGCTCTTCTCGACCGCGGCACCGTACCACAGCGAAGAAGATCGCTGACTGGGCGTTGTTTGGTTTGGCTTGCGTCAGTTCAGCCAGCCTCGCTCCCTTGCCAGAGAGAAAAAAGCTTCAATCATGGGCGAGTAGCTGGCGTGGTCGCGAGAGCGTGACTCTCAGAGTGTTTCAGCCGTCTTGACGCGTCCGTGTCAGCGCAAGCAGCTGGTCTTCCTTCAGCAAAAGGGCACAACGGATGCACCGCGAGCTCGTGGCCACTGACGGCGACGCTAAACCTCTTCGGGATGATGCGCTGGCATTGCATGAGGCCCTGGAGCCCTGGGCTGAAATATGTTCAATTCGTCGCGCTCTGCTCTAGCCTGGCCTACGCTATATTTTTTTTTTCTTCTGCTCTGCTCTCACCTGCAATTGTCGCGCTGCCAATTGTCTGCTCAGCTCTGCGCCCGCTCTCGCTCTCACACACGCTTCTGGAAAGGAAAATGTCACTGGCATTCCGCAACTATGGATGTCCTCGAGCTTGGAAACCGACCCCTCCCATGACCGCCGCGCCACTGCGCCTGCGCCTCCGTTTTGTTGCTTGAGCTTGCCCTCTTCACAAAGCCATTTCGGGAAACTATCTGGAAGACATACATGAAGATACCCACGCACCGCTATGAAAAGGCGCCCCAAATCCTCCCACCAAAACATAAGCCAACCGCCCACGAGGTCGCCCTCGCGGCGCACGAATCGAAGAAAAGGCAAAGGAAACGAGCCAAAGACATGCCCATGTTACGCTGCCTCACAAGGATACTAATAAAAAAGGGGGCGGCCATTGCTAGCCTTTGCTTTCGTCTTTCCATCATGTCGTGTCTCGTTAACACATATCGTATAAAGCTGACTGCCGTATTGATGGTAGCATAGGCATGAGGAGATTCGTCGTCATAGTCGTCAGGAACCCAAACCGCCTTGCAGCACCCGGCTTTCATTTGCTCGAGCGCGCAATCAGCCACTGCAGGACGGCGTCCAGATTCGTTTCTTCCTTCGCGCTGATGCCGTAGCAGCTCACCTCGCGGTGCGACACGGAGCGCAGGTTCAGCGCCTCAATCAGCTCGTCGACCGAGACCTTGTCGGGGAGATCCGACTTGTTGCCGAGCACGAGCAGAGGGATGCCCTCCAACGCCGGCTTTTCCAACAGCAACTGAAGCTCCTCGCGGGCAACCGGGAGCGCGTCTTTATCCGCCGAGTCCACGATGAACCTGCAGTCGATAAGCCAAGCGCGCGCAGAATGCGACCGGAGAAAGCCCTACACTATGGCGTTCACGCCGCGGCAGTACCGCTCCCACATGGACCGGAACCTGGGCTGACCACCAAGGTCCCAACTGAGCATGGCATACAGAATCAGCAAATGATAGACCAGGAGGCTATCTCGGATTCGCGACGTCGACCACACCGACACTTTTGGGGTTGGCACATGACGGTCTAAGGAAAGATCCCTGCGATACATACCATTTCAGGGTCACATGGCCCTTCTGGACTCGCTTCATGTTGAACCCGACGGTGGGAATCGAGCTGGACACACAACTGGTCAGTGCAAAATTCGCGCAGCATGCGGCAAAAAAAAAAAAAAGGGAATGTGATGCATCCATATGCGCGCTGGAGAGTAGAGACAGAGAGAGGCTCGACGCACTCGATGGTAAACTCGCCGCCCTGGTCACGTCAGTGTCAGCAATCCAGGCCCCAGCAATCCAGCGCGACGTTGCACGGGCCGGTCCCGAAAGGGTAGATACTCACCGCCAGAACTCGCAACAACGACGTCTTGCCAGCGTTCTGCAGGCCGATCATGGTGATGTCCATCTCGGTCGCCCTGCGGAGGGCGTGTTAGCAGGGGTGCGCGTGGGCTGCAGAGACTTTCTTTTTCTTTTTCCAGCGGACGCGGCTGAGGAGGGAGGGGGCGGAAGTGAGGCAACCACAAAGGAAGGCGATGATGGATGACGGGCAGCTGTTGGCGCGCGGGCATATCAGACTCGGTCCTCGCGCACTCACCAGAACAGGCGCAGCAGCCAATCGTAGATGCGCCTGAAGAAGCCGGCCATGGTAGCGGACGAGTTCGTTTGGAGCTGCGTGTGTTGGTGTTTCGCCGTGGACCTTAGTGAATAGCTGGCTGCGGAAGGGCCCGAGGCGCGTGAAGAGCTCAGTCTAGGGTTCCTGGGATGCGGGGCCTTGTCTGCCTTGCGGTTAGGCTAGGTAGAAATCAACGAGAGCGGACCCTTTGCACCGCGCACGCAGGCGAGTCGTGAGGAGCGGCCGGTGTTGGCTGCAGGGCGGGAGATGGAGGATACAAGGGCAAAACCACGGCGCCGCATGTGCACGAGAAAGGTGGTGCAGGCGTCGTCTGGGTGTCTTCTTGCGGGAAGCCGATCTACTAGGCCTGAACGGGCGGTAGGCCGCCAATCCCTGCTGTCGGGCAGAGTTGCAGCAGCAGCAGCAGCCACCGGTCCGAGCGCGGCCCTCGACTTTTTTTCTGAGAGAGCGTCCAGGTGAACAGACAGACAAGCTCTTCGCCCACTCCATCCTTTCGAAGCCCCAACGTCGCCGTGTGATGTGAGCGCGGGTCCTGAAGTAGCTCCGAGTCAGCGCGTCCAATTCTTTTTTTTTGTTGCGGGCACCCGCCGCCCGCCGAAGCGCATTACCACCTGCCACCTCCAAGCGCCAAACAAGACCCCGTCACCATGGCGCCCTCGCGATCCAAGAAGGTGAAGACCGCCACCGAATGGCACACCGACTTCGACACGGTGCGCCGCCACAAGCTCTTCGAGAACCCGCCCACCGACCGCACCGCATACCCCGCCCTCGCCGCCGCCATCGAGCCGCACATCCACTCTTTCAATGCCATCTTTGAGCAGAATGGCATCCTGGAGCGCGGCCTCAAGGACGTTGGCGTCAAGACCTTCCTCGACGGCACCCAGACTTCCGTGGGACCCCGCAACCGCCTCAGCGTCCGCGTCCGCGAAGTCTTCCTCGAGAAGTCCGTCCTGCCCGCAAGCAACAAGTTTGCCATAACCACCCGCAACATTCTGCCCTCGGAGTGCCGCGAGAGACATGTTTCATACAGAGGAAAGCTGCGGGCGCGGCTGGAGTGGCGCGTCAACAACGGGGACTGGCAGGAGTCTGTCCGGGAGCTGGGCCAGGTGCCCATTATGCTTAGGGTGCGTTAAGGCGGCTCATTGAGCAATTCTGTGCAGCTGACATTGCGCAGACAAACAAGTGCCACCTCGAAGGCATGACACCGGCGCAGCTCATCAATGCCAAGGAAGAGACCGAGGAGCTTGGAGGCTATTTCGTCGTGAACGGCATTGAGAAGCTCGTTCGCATGCTCATTGTTGGCAAGAGAAACTTCCCCATGGCCATTATCCGTCCGTCCTTCACCAACCGTGGCCAATCATACACGAAATTTGGTATTCAGATTCGCTCCGTCCGCCCGGACCAGACGTCGCAAACCAACGTCCTCCACTACCTCAATGACGGAAACGTCACTTTCCGATTCTCGTGGAGGAAGAACGAATACCTTATCCCGGTCATGATGATTCTGAAGGCTCTGGTCGAGACTAACGACCGCGAAATCTTCGAAGGACTGGTCGGCGCCGCCGGCTCCAAGGGTCTGGCCGAAAAGCAGTTCGTCACCGACCGCGTGGAGTTGCTGCTCCGCACATACAAGGCATATGGAATTCACACCAAGGCAAAGACGCGCGCATACCTCGGCAACAAGTTCAAGGTTGTGCTGGGCGTGCCTGACGATACGCCTGACGAGGACGCCGGTGCCGAGTTTCTGAGGAAAATCGTACTGCCGCATTTGGGTTCGTCCGACGTGACCGAGTCCCACGACTCTGACAAGTTCAAGATGCTTCTGTTCATGATTAGGAAGCTATACTCACTCGTCGAGGGTGAGTGCACTGTGGACAACCCTGACGCGGTCCAGAACCAGGAGGTCCTGCTCGGTGGCTTCCTCTACGGCATGATCCTCAAGGAGAAGATTGAGGACTGGCTGATGTCGATCCGCGTTGTGGCAGCTGATTGGTGCAGGACCAGCGGAAAGTCCTTTGTCGACCCAGACTTTGAGAAGGACTTTTTGCCCCGTATCGTAAGGAGGACCAACGAAAACCTCGGCAATGCCATGGAGTACTTCCTGTCTACCGGCAATCTTGTCAGTTCGAGTGGTCTCGATCTGCAACAAACTTCTGGTTACACGGTCGTTGCTGAAAAGATCAACTTCTACCGTTTCATCAGTCACTTCCGCATGGTTCACAGAGGTAGCTTCTTCGCAGAATTGAAAACAACAACTGTGAGAAAGCTTCTGCCTGAGAGTTGGGGATTTCTTTGCCCCGTACACACGCCAGATGGTAGTCCTTGCGGTCTGCTTAACCATCTTGCGCACAAGTGTAAGATTGCCACTTCGGACGTGGACGCTTCTGCCATTCCCGGTCTCGTCGCCGAGCTGGGAGTCGCAAACATCTCTGCGGCACTGCTCGAGGACACTGTCGTCGTTCAACTCGATGGCAAGATTCTAGGGTACTGCTCTCCCAAGCAAGCCAAGGTTATCGCCGATACTATCCGATACTGGAAGGTTGAAGGCAGCCATGGCGTGCCGAAGGAGCTGGAAATTGGTTATATCCCCAGTTCTACTGGAGGCCAGTACCCCGGTGTCTACATGTTTGCTCAGGCTGCCAGGATGTACAGGCCAGTCAAGTACCTTCCTCTGGACGGTCTTGATTATGTTGGTCCTTTTGAGCAACCTTTCATGTCGATTGCTTGCACTGCACCAGAAATCGTTTCCGGAGACTCAACACATGTGGAATACGACCCGACCAACATCTTCTCCATCGTTGCTAACCAGACTCCCTTCTCGGATTTCAACCAGTCTCCTCGTAACATGTACCAGTGCCAGATGGGTAAACAATCCATGGGTACGCCAGGTACGGCGACGGCCTACCGTACCGACAACAAGTCCTACAGGTTGCAAACAGGCCAGACGCCGGTTGTTCGCCCGCCTCTTCACAATGAGTATGGTCTCGACAACTTCCCCAACGGCATGAACGCTGTTGTTGCTGTCATCTCATACACGGGCTACGACATGGACGACGCCATGATTATCAACAAGTCAGCACATGAGCGTGGCTTTGGCCACGGTACCATCTACAAGACGAAGAAGGTCGAGCTTAACGAGAACAACAAGACCAGGGGCTCCAAGAACATCACAAAACTCTTTGGCTTTGCTCCGGATGGTGTTGTCAAGGCTGACTGGCGTATCAAGCTTGACGATGATGGTTTGCCCCACATTGGCACCATGGTGTCGAAGGGTGATGTTCTCTGCGCATACCACACCGTGACGTATGACGGCAGTTCGCAACAGTACGTCAACCGTGATGGCCAGACAAACTTCGAGAAATACAAGGACGACGAACAAGGTTTCATCGAAGAGGTTCGCATTATTGGATCTGAGACGGGTGCTGAGCCGCTCCAAGCTGTCAGCATCAAGATTCGTATCCCGCGTTCCCCAGTCATCGGAGACAAATTCTCCTCTCGTCACGGACAGAAGGGTGTCATGTCCCAGAAATGGCCCTGCGTCGACATGCCTTTCTCCGAGTCCGGAATGCAGCCCGACGTCATCATCAACCCCCACGCCTTCCCGTCCCGCATGACCATTGGCATGTTCGTCGAGTCCCTCGCTGGCAAAGCCGGCGCGCTACACGGCCTCGCGCAGGACAGCACGCCCTTCAAGTTCGACGAACGCAACACGGCCGTCGACTACTTTGGGCACCAGCTCGCCAAGGCAGGCTACAACTACTACGGCAACGAGCCCATGTACTCGGGTATTACGGGCCAAGAGCTCCACGCCGACATCTACATTGGCGTCGTCTACTACCAGCGCCTGCGCCACATGGTCAACGATAAATACCAAGTCCGTACCACGGGTCCGAACAACGCCCTCACCGGCCAGCCCATCAAGGGTCGTAAGAAGGGTGGTGGTATCCGTGTCGGAGAAATGGAGCGCGACGCGCTGCTCGCCCACGGCACGGCGCACTTGTTGCAGGACCGCCTGATGAACTGCTCCGACTACACGCGCGCCTGGCTGTGCCGCCAGTGCGGCTCGTTCCTGAGCACCGCGCCGACGGTCAACGGCTACGGCCGCGGCCGCGGCCGCGGCGACAACGTCACGCGCTGCCGGCGCTGCGCCAAGCGTGCCGAGGGCTGGGAGCCCAAGAGCGAGGTGTGGGAGGATGGCCAGGGCGCGAGGTGGACGGGCGGCGAGGACGTGGCGGTCGTGGCGGTGCCGGGCGTGCTGAGGTATTTGGATGTGGAGCTGGCGTCCATGGGCGTGAAGATGAAGTTTAACGTTGAGCCTTGAGAGTGGTCCGTTCGTATCTTCGTTTTGCCTGAGATTTCGTTTCCTTCTTATGTGTTTTGGACGGGCAACTAGGTGTCTTTTTCTGTGCTTGAGCGGAGTTTCGGTTTTCTGAGGAGAGAAGGGACCAAAAAAAGTATTGTCTTTTTTCTTGAAAGTTATGGTGGTTGTTTGGTAGTAAAGGGGGTTAGAAGAGGGCCAGAAGTATTGAGGCTGAGGGGAGGGGGGGTGGTAGGATGATGTGGAGCAATGGCAGCATATTCTGTGGGCGCTGGGGGTCTCTTTCTCCATGTAGATAGAGAATTGTTTGAATCTGAACTGAGTCCTACACATGCAAACCACACGCAGTTCAGCAGATCTTAATGACCTCTGGTTCCTTCCATATCGACCGAATCGAATAACGACGCATCAAACATGATACCACTGCTGCAAGGACCGGGCCGCTGGTTGGCAACAACCAGACGACTACAAGGAGACTAAAAGAAACAAGTCGACAACCAGAACTTGTTAGTCACGGTTATTGCCCAGTTGACTGGTGGCTGACTGGTGGCCAGGCAGGCGTCGGCAGGCAGAGCTCACACCGTCGACTGGCCGGTGACAAACGGTGCCCAACAAAACCGCACCGTAGCCAAGGACATTTCGACTGTTTTCTTATTTTCAACAACTTCCCATTCATCTTATTCCTTTCCGATTCTCTCTAAAATGTTTTAACCCCGGGGCACCAATCCCTTCCCAGCCGAAGAACTGGTTTGCGGAAACCCTCCCCAAAAAAAAGGGAGTGGGGATGTCTATCTTCTATATCATTGGTCTCGACGGATCCGAAAACAGGCCCCCCCTTTCCTTTCTTATAACAGCAAGAGATCCGACCATACAACGAGAGGAGAGAGTGTGAGAGAGAGAGACAGAGATGACCACACAAAGAACGCCGCAAATCCTTATTCAGCAAATAGCAAGAGCACCGGATGCCTTATTCGCCAGGGACAAAAACGAAGAAACCACCGGTGGAGAAAAAGAAAATTAAAAGGGTTGTCTAAGACAAAAAACACTAGGATCCAGCGAACGCCTGACTGACTGCTCAAAGTGGAAGTGTGTGTAGGGTATGGCTCTAGGGACTCGGAGAGCCTTTTGGCCAACGTGTGTGCACGTATGCGCATATGTATGTATCTACGGGGAAAAGAAACAGCGGGCCAGCAACTCATCCAAGCGCTCTTATCCAACGTTATGCTAACTTGGTTGGTGGTGTGTCGTCGAGAGCCCTTAATGCTTGAAGTCTGGCGCGCTCCTCGCCTTCTTGAGCACACGGTGGCGAGCCAAGAGCTGCGAGACCATGAAGTGGCTTACATCTTCGTCGGCGTAGTAAGAAAGGTGAGAGGCAATACTGGCGAGGAGGGAGATGTCGAATGCACCCCTATTGAGCTGGTTAGAACCATGTCGTTTTTGGTTGTGATGTGCAGGGGAACAACTTACTCCTGGATACTATAATCGACCCGCCCGTTACTGTTCAGCGCTCTGACTTTCGCCTCCTCGCGCCTCAGCTTGCGGCTGCGCTCCTCGATCTCTTGCCACTCCTGCTGCTCGCCGATGTCGGGGACATCGCCGTTGCTGCGCTGGCTCGCGCTTCGCTTGTGAAAGCCAGAATACAGGGTCTCCAGTTCGGCGTCGATGAGCGTCGGGGGGTGTTCGCCTTGCTCGCCGGTCTCGACTCTGGTGGGTGTTGTTGTCGGGTCGGTAGCGCTGCCTTGCTGCTGATGCGCTAGCTTACGCTTCCTGTCTTCGTTGATGCCTGCGTTTTCTGCATTGGCGCCGCTGTTGTCTGTGGATGAGGTTGCGGGAGCCATTGAAGAAGGTCCAGTAGATAGAGGACCGCGAGACTGAGAGCTTGGAACGGGATTGCCGAGTTTTGATGCATCATCTGCGGTAAGGCCAAGACTACGGTTGAGGAGGTTGCTTGCAATGCCAGAACTAAGACTTGACCAAAGGCCAGACACGCTTTGGCCCACGCGTGCACCAATGCCTGTAAGTCCTTGAGCAACGGGAGCACCGAAAATGCCCTTTTTGGTGTAAGGAAGTGGCTGTGGCTTCAAGGCAGACATGGCTGGCGATATGAGGGGCTCGAGTCTATAGCTGATCGGGTCCGTAGGATGGAAGATGTTGAAGATACGTTGGCAGTTCGGCGATGAAGTCGTAATTTCGAAAGCATTTGCCTTTGTTGATGAGCTTGAGCCTGCAGAATCGCCCAAGAACGGGTCGTCTGTTGCCCGTTGGGATTCTGGATGCAAGCCACTCTGCGATGAGCGAGAGGCAATGGTCTTGCCGTGGAGCATTTGGAAGAGGCCGATTGGTGAACCGAGGGCATAGAAGTCCTCGACCTCAAAGTCCAACTTCAGATCATCAGAGCGGCGGTGATGCCTGTGCTTTCCGTATGACTTCTCGCTCTGTTGATGGCATAGAAGGTCGAACATGATGGCGGAACCAAGAGAATGTCCTACCAGGCTGACCTTACCATTGAATTCCGGATTCCGGTCCTTGAACAGTTTGTAGATCCTGTTGCACTCCTGGAGCACGATGTGTGAGATGTGACTCTTGTAAGCCGGGCTTTGGTAGAGCAGCACGTCCAAGGCGAGATCAGTGATAAGATTCCGCACGGCAGGAACGCCGTCTACGGTGATGTTCTCGAGACTTGGGTACTCGTCATCTTCGATGGAATGGGCATCGCCCAGATCAAACTCCCGTCTGTTGTGCTTCAGGCTCTGCTTGGGGAAGTCGAGGAGATGGCGCCAGACAATGGGTAGAACTTGCACGCGACAGTTCTTAGGTAGCTTCTCAACTTCGCCGTTCAGCGCTTGCAGATCAGCAGAACCCGCGTACACGGATTTCATCGTCTTGCGGAGTGTGTTGACGTCGTGAACGAAGTTGACAGACTCCATTCTCATTCCCAGACGCTGGCCGATGCCGTGCGTAACTAGCAAGAGATGTTCGATCTCACGGCCTTGTTCTTCTCCTTCTTGTTCCTTGTAGTCTTCTCGGATCTCTCTTTCAGAACGCTTTCGCACTTCTTCCTCTTGCTTTTCGAGATCCTCGGGCTGATTCGAGGCCATCAAAGTCGACATTTGGCGCTCGAGGGTTCGGCGGCGGGCTTCGGCCGGTGTCTCGTCCGCATCGCTCTGCTCACCAGATGAAGTTTCTGGTGCTTTGGGCTCCTGTCTTGCTGGGGTTTCGACCTTTGTGTCTGTATCGGACTCCTTCTCGTCCTTTTCTGGCTTCTTTTTCGTCTTCTCTTTCTCCTTCTCCTTTTCGGCTTTGAGATCTACAAAGCCACGAATGAGCTTGACCCCAGCAAAATGACCACCGCCCGCGAAGCGCTGATACATGGTGCTGCTCATGCGTGAGAGAAAGTCGTCGGTGAGAAGCCACGCAGCAGTAGAATCCTGGTAAGTGACAACAGAGTTCATATGGGCGCCAAACAAGCGATGCGTCTTTGGCTGCTCCTGTGTTGCTGCTGGAGGATCCGGAGATTCGGGACTGGAGCCATCTGGTGTCGGTTCATTTGCTGTCTCCATGGAGCCAGGCCCAACACTGGTAGATCTCACGATTCCTCTGCCCGCCTTGTTTGGGTCTTCACCGGGTGGCATAGAGGTGGGGCGCGGTTTGGGCTGTAATCCGGCACGGGGTTGTTCTTGGTTCGCAAACCGCCAAGGCTTTGTCTTGAGGTATCCTTCTTCCAGTTGAGTCGCTAGATTTTCGTCGCAGGGTCGCAGAGACGTGGTGCTGTCTGTCCAATAGTCAGCATTTCGTCGGTGTCGCGTTTTCGTGAAAGGACAGTACCCTGGTAAAACCATGTACCTCGCCGCACTTCATAGACGGCACCAATCCAGTAAGCGGGAGCCAGCTCCCGCTCCTCTACATCCACGTCAAACAAGAAGTCCTCGTTGACGGGGACCTTTGCCTTGAGCACTCCATTTGGCTCTGACCTCTCCCAGCGCACGTGTCGCTCCTTTATCTGCCACTGCTCCTGCTCCTCCTCCTTCTGTGGTTCGGCCGGATCTCCTCCTTGCTGGTGTAATTTCCTGCGGTCGGCTTCCTCGACTTCGTCGCAGATCTTTTGGAAGGTGGCCTCGATGGCACGGGAGTCTCCGGGAGAGAAGGGATTCCATTTCTTGGGTTGCGGAGGCTTGTCAGGTTTGGGCGCGTTGCCGGCGAAGTGGAGGGCTTTCCGCTTGGGAATCTGCAAGGGTTTAGCAGGGACACGGGGCGGGCGCGCAGGAGACGAACATCAACGGCATGGAACCATTGCACAAGCAGCGGCGGACAGTCTCTGGGGTATTTCTTCAAGCTCAGACGATGGCGGTGGGTCACAGTATGGTCGGCTCCTCTGTTCTGCTGGGTGAGGTTCAGCTCGGGAGGCTGGTGTTCGGCGGGGTCGGGGGCGGGGTGAGCCTGGGGCGTCTGGTTCCTCGAGCCCCAGGGCGAAATGGCGTTGATGCCCGCAGCGAGGTAGGAAGAAGACTTTGCGTCCGGCGCAGTCATTCTCGTGGCGGGCGGGCCCTCGCGGGCCTGGAGCTTCGTGACCCAAGCTTGCGACTGCTTGAGGAGGTCGTCGAGGGGGAGGCGGTGCTTGAGGTGGTGGAGCAAGTACTGGGGTAGTCCTCTGCGGGCCGTTGTGATGACGTGTCGGGTTGTTGAGGGGCAAGAATAGGAAGCATGAGCAAGCCGCAAAGGGATGTATACGAGATCAGCGACTGCGGTCAGACGCGCGGGCCAGGACCTGAGAGGGTTCAACCGTAACGTCACAGGAAACGTGCCACGGTGCTGCCCGCCTTCAGCCCTACACATTGCCCTCGGCCCGGAGCCGCAGCCCGAAGGCCCCACGCCCGCTACTCCCCGAACGCCTGTTTGCACTTCCTCTCGCCTCGCCCTGCGCATTCCTCACACAAGCATCCCATTCGTCGTGCCGCAGCCGGTGTCCTCATCTCCGAGTCAGCCGTAAGGTTGCTGTCTTCGGTGACATCTCGCGTCTGGTCTATCTGAGACAATGTGGATCAGCTGCCATGCCGCCGCGCCTCACTACTCACGTACAAACAGACACTCATCTCCGAGCAGAGTGCTAGTCCACACTACTGAGTAACCGGGTCCAAAAATTCGCAACGATAAAAGCCCATGCCGACATCGGACAGCCACCGTAAACGGCATCGATATTTCTACTTCTCCATCATCTCAAGCCTGTTGTTCATCGCGGACTTCACAAACTGCGCTAACAAGCTTGCAGCAAAACTGGCGAATCACTGCGACAACGCTGTCCACGCATCAGAGGGCGCAACCATCATCCATCTCGCAGACTTGCGTCCGTCCGAACGACTCTGATCCGCCATTGCGGTAACGTACAGAGAGCGTTCTGTTCTTTAAGTCAAGCGTCATGCAGGGGGGTTCTGCATCCGACCGCTAAGTAGGGTAATCCATCTGGATCCTGGATGGCCTAAGAAAACGTCCGGATGAAGGCTTCAACTCCCTATAGCTCTTATTAGGTGGAGAGGAGGTCTGAGCTGGTCTGACTCGTCCGGATCACCGCTTCAGCTCCCCATGTTGTAGAGTGAACAGATAGGCGCTGGCGGTCGGACGCAGAACCTCTCTGTAAGTCGTATACTTCTCACCAAACGGTGGCGCGTATCATGAAGACGCGTCATCCGCATCAAAAATATTGGGGCATGACGCTCTTGAACCTGACAACTGCACCGCACTGTTCACAGTGTTTCAAGAGTCCAAAGACGCCGCCCACAGCAAGTAGATCCGCGGCTTAGATCTGAGCACCGAAGTCCAGCTCCTAGAGACGGATGGAGAGCTCTGGCCCAAAACTTGATCTCGATAGTTTGGCCAGGCTTGCTAAACACCAGCAGCGTCACGGTCATGGATCTGCGTCAGGTTGTAGACCGCTAGACTTGCCCTCCGACGCATACTTGTGGCAAGCGGAGGGTCTTCGTAGACCAATCAGCGATGATCCTGCAAACGAAGATTCCCAACCTTCATCTGGGCTCCGACGACGCTATCACCATTGCGACGACAATTCTGACATGCTCAGTATGCCTCAATATTCGCAGAGCGCTCGGATAGCAACACATGCTTGAGCATGAGCATTGCGCGGGCGCCACCTGTTACGCTGGCCGGTCTATTCTGGTCCATTCTGAAGTCCAGAGTAGACTGACTGGAAAGTACGACGCGGTCAATGTAAGCTCACAGCTACCTTTGACCGACAGCCAGGATCGAAGAGAAGAGATCCCGTTACCATGGGAATTGTGCATAAGCACAACGTGCCATCCCGGAGCTAATCAGGAGAACAAAGTGTGAGGTACAACGCTGTACTTTGTACAACGTCAATCGGACATTTTGACGCAGACCCTCAAGATCCAGGAGAAGTTCAGCCATGCTCTACAGGAGGGGGACCAAACAATCTACCAATGGGAATCTCAAGTCTCCCCAACGCCGTGATAGCAGAGGCGACGTAAGAACTAGTCACACGTGTCCAGTTTTCCGGCAAAGAAGATCGCCACGGAATCTGCTCTCCGGGGTCACGCTTACCTTCTGACAAAACTTCACGTTCTTTTGGCATCTCGACTTCCAGCCTGACTTGGGGATTTGTGGATGGTCCTTGCCAAGCGTGGTGAGGGGTTAGGGAAGGTGCAGGGAGCTAACCTAGTTCTGACTTGAGATAACGTAGTCTCCAACAGCCGGACTTCCAGCGCACCCCACAGTGGCGCCGGAGTTGGGTGCAGCGGCAGGGATACTTCCCCGCGCTTTGTGCATGCATTGGCCTTTACCCCACACTTCAGCGTCAAGCTATTGCATTGGACTTTTTTCCAGCAAACTCGACGCGAGGCGCTCGTCCGGTAGCTCCGCACTGCTCAGCGAGTTTGGGCTACCTCCTGTGTGTCTCCAAAAATGGGACATTGATGCCGTCCTAGCGTTTTGCGGGGAAATAAAGTAAGCGGGGGACGGGTGGCTGGCGGCGACGACCCACGTAAACGCGTTAGCGCCAAGTGGAGAAGCGCTCATCACTGCAGCACCATGACATGATTGAGGCTGCCTATCTCCGGAAGTATCCTGTGCGGGGATGGTACCCCGGCCCCAGCGATATGACCTGCACCCCACGTGTCCGTGTCACACTGAGTATTCCTCAAAATTCACCGTCATCGTCTGCTGTCCTTCGTTCAGGCCCATATTTCCGCAGGGTGCACGTATTGTTTCTTGGTCCCGCAGGGTAGAGTGCGGAGGCGTATGCCTCCTCTGCCTTGGGCTTCCGGGGGTACGGCAAGTGACAGTCGAGCGCTAAGCCATCGGGCTAGATGCCTGAGCTAAAAATGCACTTTCAACGCCTCCACTCGATAAACCGCTCAGCCGTCCACCAACCGCAATGATCCGGCCGCCATCCGGTGGATACGTATCGAGATGATCCAAGAACAACGCTATCCGACAGCTCCCATCCTGAAGCTTCCCCAATGGGAATTCATCAAACTTAAACCCGGCACCAACCATGCATGAAGCGGGGAGAGCACTGCCCATACGGTTACCAGAACCCATGTCACTTGCAGGAGCCCCACGCGTCAGGCGCTGTGCCCAGACCATTGGAGCTCTTGGGGGCTACAGCCCCCCAGGATCTACACGTCCTCAGAGTCAGCCACTGCTTCCTTCCTCTGTGCCGACGATCGATTGAGCGGGGTTGGAAAAGGGATAAATACTCCGGTTCCCTCCTCTGTAGTCTTTCTCAAACACGTTCTTACGGCGCTGGACTTGAGAAACTCTCCGCCTGAGGACTGTCCAATCACTTTTCCTATTTTTTCCACATTTCTCACTCAATTGATTGGTTGCCCATCATGACGATCCCGGACGAGGTGGACATCATTGTCTGCGGCGGTGGGTCATGCGGGTATGCTGATATCCTTGCCACCAAATGCATTCAATGCTAATGACTTTTCACAGTTGTGTCGTCGCTGGCCGGCTGGCCAACCTCGATCACAACCTGCAAGTGATGCTCCTCGAGTGTGGAGAGAGCAACCTGAACGACCCATGGTGAGTTAGCCGACGGATCCTGGAATCATGGAACTGAGCTCTAACTCTCTCGCAGGGTGTTCCGGCCTGGTATCTACCCCAAGAACATGAAGTTGGACAGCAAGACCGCTTCGTTCTATTACTCGCGGCCGTCTGAGTGGCTTGGTGGACGTCGTGCCATTGTGCCCTGCGCCAACATTCTTGGCGGAGGCAGCAGCATCAACTTTATGATGTACACGCGCGCCTCTGCCTCAGACTACGACGACTTCCAGGCGAAGGGCTGGACTACCAAGGAGCTCCTCCCGTTGATGAGGAAGCATGAGACGTACCAGCGTGCCTGTACGTTACATTTTTTCCACTGCATATTGTTGATGGGGAGTTGAAGCTGTCATCCGTATGTCGAGATGCATATATGTGTATACATATGCGGAAGCCATCTAGATGACGGCTTCAACTCCCCACCATAGACCTTGGCTAACGCTCTTTCAGCGAACAACAGGGATCTTCACGGGTTTGAAGGCCCGATCAAGGTTTCCTTTGGCAACTACACCTACCCGATTATGCAAGACTTCTTGCGCGCCACCGAGTCCCAGGGCATCCCCACCACCGATGACCTCCAGGACCTTGTAACTGCCCATGGAGCCGAGCATTGGCTGAAGTGGATCAACCGGTAAGATCACAGAGTGCTTGTCCCATCCCGTTTTGGACTAGCGCACGCCAAGAATTTTTACTTGCTTTTTTGGACTAGCGCTCAGATCACGTGACTGACCATCCATAGGGACACTGGACGTCGATCCGACTCAGCCCATGCCTACATTCACAGCACAAGGTCACAGCACCAGAACCTCCACCTTGTGACCAACACCAAGGTTGAAAAGATCGTTCTGAATGGGGACCAGGCAGTGGGCGTCCAGACTGTTCCAGCCAAACCGCTGCACCCCAAGCAGCACCAGGAGCCCAAGATCTACAAGGCCCGTAAACAGATCATCGTCAGCGGCGGTACACTGAGTTCTCCGCTCATCCTTCAGCGCTCTGGAATCGGTAACGCCTACTATGTGCGCCCCTCTCCCACCCAAAACTTGCTAACAGTTCGATACGATAGGTGACCCCGAGAAGCTCCGCAAGGCTGGTGTCAAGCCTCTCGTAAACCTGCCTGGGGTTGGATTGAACTTCCAGGATCACGTGCGTTTTATTGTCCATAAAAAAGTGATAATAAGTTACTAACAGCTGTGCAGTATCTGACATTCGCCCCCTACCGCGCCACCCCCGAAACCGAGTCGTTCGACGACTTTGTACGGGGTAACCCCATCGTACAGCAGAAGGTTATTGACCAATGGTTTGTCTCCCTACTGTACTAGCTGGGTGTGGTTCTGGCTAACCGTCTGCCCAGGAATATCAACGGTACTGGTCCGCTGGCAACCAACGGTATCGAGGCAGGTGTCAAGATCCGGCCGACCGAGGAGGAACTCAAATGGATGGACACCTGGCCATGCCCCGAGTTCCGGTCCGGGTGGGAGGGCTACTTCAAGGAGAAGCCCGACAAGCCGGTTATGCACTACTCGGTCATTTCGGGTTGGTTCGGCGACCACATGCTCATGCCGGTGGGCAAATTCTTCACCATGTTCCACTTCCTCGAGTACCCATTCTCGCGCGGCTCGACGCAGATTGTGTCGCCGAACCCGTACGAGGCGCCCGACTTCGACGCCGGCTTCATGAACGACCGGCGTGACATGGCACCCATGATCTGGGGCTACATCAAGTCGCGCGAGACGGCGCGGCGCATGAGGGCCTACGCCGGCGAGGTCACAGCCATGCACCCGTTCTTCGCGTACGACTCGGGGGCCAAGGCGCAGGACCTCGACCTCGCCACCACCAAGGCGTACGCCGGGCCGGACCACCTGACGGCGGGCATCCAGCACGGGTCGTGGAGCCGGCCGCTGGAGGCGGGGCGCGAGACGTCGCCCAACTACATCAACACGCACTCGCAGCCGGTGCGCGACGAGCTCGAGTACAACAGCGACGACCTGCTGGCGATCGAGGAGTGGGTCAAGCGGCACGTGGAGACGACGTGGCACTCGCTGGGCACGTGCTCCATGGGCCCGCGCGGCGGCAACAGCATCATCAAGCACGGCGTCGTCGACGAGCGGCTCAACGTGCACGGCGTCAAGGGCCTGAAGGTGGCAGACCTGTCCATCTGCCCCGACAACGTCGGCTGCAACACGTACTCGACGGCCCTGCTCATCGGCGAGAAGTGCGCCGTGCTGACGGGCGAGGACCTGGGCTACTCGGGCTCCGCGCTGGACATGAAGGTGCCGAACTACCACGCCCCGAGGGAGGCTACGCACCTGTCGAGGCTGTAGGGGGGTTGCCGTTGCTGGCGTGGAGAAGCCGGCGGCGCCTTTGTTTGGGAGGCCATGGGTTTCAGAGGTTGGAGCGGGGAGATGGGAAAAGTGGTTTCTCACATGGTTCGCTCTCGTGGTTTAGGTGTGGTGGATGTTAAGTCTTCTTCTTTTTTCTTCTTTGGCTTGATGGCTTTTTGAGTGCTCAGTATCAGTCGGTCCTTACCCTCTGTTACTGCCTTGGGTATGTAAGTAGTATGGAATGTCACGGTGTCAACGACTTTCTGCCATGCTTTCACTGCAATGGTGATGATATTTTGGACTGCATCTATAAGTGTGATACATGAACAACAGACGAATTAATCAGCGCGAAACGAGACGTCGGCAAAACCTTCCCGCGTGATTAGCCCAGTTGAGCGATATGTCGGTTCAGCTAACAAAGAGGCGAAAGTGTCCGTGTCCGAGAGCAAGGCTAGATTAAGCTTTCAAGTGCCGACCTTGATAGGACAGCAATCGTCCAAACAACGAGAAACAATTATTTATTTTGGCTGCTGCGCTGGCTCCCCATGCCTCAACCGTGGGGCGGACAGTGCGGCTTAGCGCGAGCAGCCACACAGCCAAGGCGGCACACCGATCCACGGTGCCCACTGATCATCTCTCTCTCGCCGACTTCCGATTGAAGGGTCGTCTCGTCGACGACGAAGCGTTATTGGCGCCTCGAGGGGTGCGGATCCGCAACGGAGGGAGCAGAGCGGAGTCGAGCCCAGGCGTAAGCGATGATGGTGAAAAGGCCGCCAATGGAAGGGGGCTCCAGTGCGCGCGGCAATTAGCGGGCGTCAACTAAGTGCCGCATCGACGTCATGGACGTTCCGCCTTGTTTTGGGAAGTGGAAGGGGAGGCGGAGGTCCCGGCCAGGGCCTTTGCGCAAAAAAACCCAAACCAACATGGGGCTGCTGCGGTAGCTGCCGCTCTTCCACCCTCTCTCCCGCTCTTCCATCAAACTTTCCATTCTTCAATCCCTCTCCAGTCGCTTCTCCCGCTACCGTTCTCGTGCGAGCATTCCCCGCAGCCGTTGCCTATTCGTGCGGTAGCCTTTGGCGTGCGCTGCAGCAAGCCCCTCCCCCACATCCTGCTCTATTGAGATAGCACCGTGCGGCCTACCACGATGATCCGCACCTCAACCCTGCTGCTCGCTGCCCTAGACGCGTACGCCCTCGCTGCAGCTGTTGTTCCAGCTCCCTCTGCCACCGCGGACCTTGTGCCAGCCCAACGACCAATCATTACACCCTCGCCCGTCCTGAACCAAGTCACTCGTACCTCTCTCGCCCGCCGCAACGTTGTCAGCGATCTCAAGGGCGATGTCAACTCGGCCCTGTCCGCCCTGGGTTCCAACATTCCCAGCTACGTCGCCGATGGTATGCAACAACACCCACTGTCTCTTATCAGACTGCTAACCACAACACAGGCGTTGCCAATTTCTTCCAGAACTTCCCCTCTGGCACTGCCGTGCAGTCTTCCCTCGGCCTCAATGACGACCAGCTAGCCGCCCTGCCAACTCAGGTGCTCAACGTCCCTCCCTATGGCAACTGGACCGACCAGGGCTGGAATATCCGTTTCCACGGCAATGTCTACAAACAGCCCAACACCTCTACCGAGAAGCTCAACGACCTGGCCAACGTCTTCCTCATCGGCACCGACATCGAAGACCTGCCCACGTCGCAGCAAGATCAGGCCCGCAACTTGACCGCCTCCATCTTCGTCGTGCAGCAGGGCAATGAGACAGTTAATATGTACCTCGAGCCGGCCCCAAGCGCTGGTGGTGACGGCGAACCCGGCGGCGGTGGCGCCGTGACTCCGGACGGCGGCAACCAGACGCTTACCCTGCCTTATGCCACCACGGGCGAGGGCGATTTCGACGTTTTCATGCCAATCGACAGCAGCACTGGCGGCCTCATGGCCGGAAACGCAACGTCCAAGATCCAGAGGCTGAATGTGTACGCCAACGGCAGCACTCTGGGCAACGGCACCGCCTACTTGGTGCCTCCTACCGGCATGACCATCATCAGCGACATTGATGACATCCTGCGCGTCACCAAGATCTACCAGCCAAAGGAGGGTCTGCTCAACTCGTTTGCCCGCCCGTTCACGCAGTGGGAGAACATGCCGGATATATACGCCAACTGGTCAAAGTCGCTTCCGGATATGCACTTCCACTACTTGACGACCACGCCTGAGCAGGTTACTCGGAACTACATGGATTTCATTTACAAGACTTACCCCGGTGGTAGTTTTGATACTCGTACGTTTTTCCTTTCTACGAGCCGCGGGGTATTTGGACAAAGTGTTGAAAGAAGCGTGGGTGGTGACGCCTCCATGGGAGGGTACAACCATGTTTTTCACCGTCCGGATACTTTGCGGAAAATCGCCAAAAGCAAATACGCTGACATCACTTCCACACAGGTCCTCTTAACTTCTCCGACGTGGACGCCACCCTCAGCATCCGGCGACACCTCCTGGACAAGATCTTCCAGACGTACCCGCAGCGCAAGTTCATCCTAATGGCCGACACGTCCAACTCGGACGTGATGACGGCTTACCCGCAGCTGGCCAAGGACTACCCGACGCAGGTGCAGTGCATCTTCCTGCGCAACACGTCGGCCACGGACTCCAAGGACCTGTTCCCCTACAACACGGCCGGCTTCGAGAACCTGAACCAGCAGTCGTACATGTTCTTCAAGGTGCCCGACGACCTGACCAACCTCGACATCGAAAACGGCAACTGCCTCAACGCCTCCATCATCCAGAACGTCACCTTCAGCACCCAGGACGAGCTGCTCGGCATCCACGGCGACAGCGCGGCCGCCCGGCCCATTAACGCGCCGAGCAAGAGTGGCTTGTTCAGCCTGGTCGTCGCGCTGGGTGTCGCGGTTTGGATGGGCCTGTAAATGGGTGTTTTTGCTTTTTCTACGTTTCTTTGTTTCTTCTTTCAAATGTCCTGGTTCGCTACGCTTATGTTTACGAAGGGAGATAAATGGGGGGCCTGGCGCTCCCGTGCATGAACTTGGAGGGGCCACGACTGGACGGATGTACACACAATGATTGGGAACCGAGTGACCTGCCAAAAGCCAATACAGACAACTCCGGTAATGGCCGAGGATGGGAAATTTGGTGGGATTTTTTTTTTTTTTTTTTTTTTTTTTTGCATATAGATGGCGGCTGTCTTTTTTTTTGCTGTTGGTTAAACGACGAGGGACGATTGCCTCCTTTCCCTCTCTACTACTACTTCTGATCCTACGACTTTCACCTTTGGCCCTACGATTGCACAGTTTTTCTCTTGGGGGGAGGGGGGCAAGAAAGAAAGGATATAATGGTAGTGTGGTTGATAAAACGCGGAAAGTGTCAGGGGATCATTATTTCTAATCACCTCATGTAAATAAAACCTAGAGAAACATCCCCGGATTGATTATTACTACTTCCTGAACACCCTAGTTTCTCTACCTCGTCTTCGGACGGTCGTTGGAGTGTGGATATGTGATGAAAGAGTTGACCGATCCTCGAGTTTATCCAACTTTTTCTTTTAGACGTAATCTACTTCGCAGGAAACTCCCAGGTCATAATAAGATGACGGACATGTTAAGGATGCGGAGAGTAAGAGTTGATTAACTAGCTAAGGTGGGCCAGATGGAAGGCAGATATACGCCCCCGGAACGGGTTGATCCGCGCCGAGAGATGGTCATTTGGGAGGCTTCTAGCAGAATCCGTAACAGGACATGATGTGTGCATGTTGCAGAAAAGAACAATAAGGTTCATGCGTTCGTAGGTATCTACAGTTGAAACTTCGGTAAAAGAAGTCACATGCTCGTTACAAAGACACATCCAAGCTTTCCCGTGCCATGCGTCATCCCCTCCCCTCCTCTTTGCTCATCATCCTGATCTTCATATATCCAAAAATAGAAAGAGAGAAAAAAAAACACCCTCCTGATCTCCTCTTCAAGGCAAGTATTCCCTGCGTTCATTCGTGAGCACTTTCTCCTGCCTCCCCCATTCATTTCCCTTTCTCCTTAATCCCCCTTTCCTCTCCCTACCGCCAAGTCCACGATTATCGCTCCTCTTTTCTATCTCTCTCCCTCTTCTTACAACATGGGCTTGATGTTATCCGCAACCTGGAACGGCGCCTCCGTCTTGGCCTTGACCTCGTCGACCGTGACGCCATCGGCCAGCTCGACCAGAGTGAGCCCGTTGGTGAAGTCGACGTCGAAGACGCACTATGAGAGCAATCTAGTTAGCAAACCAGAAAAAAAAAAATCCCTTAAACGCTCGAGGAGAAAGAAGAGAAACTCACCAACTCGGTGATAATCCTACTCACGCACGTCCTGCCCGTAAGCGGGAACTCGCACTGCTTGAGGATCTTCGGCCTGCCCTTCTTATCCGTGTGCTCCATGGTGACCACGACCTTTGTGTTCTGCGGGTTGCTGACGAGGTCCATGGCGCCGCCGAAGCCCTTGATCTTGCCGGGCAGCATCCAGTTGGCGAGGTCGCCCTTGGCGCTGACCTGCATGGCGCCGAGGATGGTTAGGTCGATGCGGCCCGAGCGGATCATGCCGAAGCTCTCGTCGGACCCGAACGTCGACGCGCCGGGCCGCAGTGTCACCGTCTCCTTGCCCGCGTTGATGAGGTCCGGGTCCTCCTGGCCCTTGGCCGGATAAGGGCCCAGGCCGAGGATGCCGTTCTCGGACTGGAGCTGGACCTCGACCGAGGGGTCGACGAACGAGGGCGCGAGCATGGGCATTCCGATGCCCAGGTTGGCGTACATGCCGTTCTTGAACTCCTTGGCAGCGCGGCGGACGATACGCTCGCGCTTCGAGGCCGTGTCGCCGGAGCCGAGGGCCGACGAGACGGCGTCGGCCGGGTCCTTTGCGTTGACCACCTTCTCGATGTTCTTGGGCTGCGTCGCCTGGATGACGCGCTTCACGTAGATGCCGGGCACGTGGACGGCGGCCGGGTCGAGGTCGCCCACCTCGACGATGTGCTCGGCCTCGACGATGGTGGTCGAGGCGTTGCGGGCCATGGCGCCGTTGAAGTTCTGCGCGGCGAAGCGGAACTGCACGTTGCCCAGCTTGTCGGCCTTCCACGCCTTGATGAAGGCGTAGTCGCCACGGATGGCCTCCTCCATGACGTAGCTCTTGCCGTTGAACACCTTGACGTCGCGCGGCTGCGAGTAGCGCGCGATGGTGCCGTCGGGGTTGAAGCGGAGGGGCAGCTCGCCCGTCTGCACCACGGTGCCGCACGCGGCGGGCGTGAAGAAGGCCGGGATGCCGTGCCCGCCCGCGCGGCAACGCTCCGCCAGCGTGCCCTGGGGCGTCAGCTCCAGCTCAATCTCCCCCTTCAGGTACTTTTGCTCGAACACCTTGTTCTCGCCCACGTACGACGCAATCATCTTGCTGATCTGGCCCGACTCGAGCAGCAGCCCCAGCCCGGACCCCACCACGCCCGCGTTGTTGGACACGGCCGTCAGCCCCGTGATCGACGGCGTCTTGTGCACCTGGTTGATCAGCGTGTCCGGCACGCCGCACAGGCCGAAGCCGCCGCAGAGCAGCGTGCTGTCGCTCTTCATGTCGGCGAGGGCGGCTTCCGCCGACGGCAGCACCTTGTTGATCTCGAAGCGGCGGGTTGACGAGGCGAATGTGCGTGCGAGGTGGACGGCCTGGGGTGGGACACCGAGGTTAGCAATTGATGCTTTGTGGTACGGTTGGGAATAAAGCAAACCTTGGACGACTTGGACGAGGAGAAGTAGCGCGCAGTGCGCGAGCACAGAGCTATCGACGACGGCATGGTGTCCGAGAGAAGGCGGCTCAAGCAATTGCTTGTATATTAGGGACTACGGGCACCAGATGCCAGACCCGGAAATAGAAGGAGAAGCAAAGAGGAGAGGGTGGGATTGAGGGGGGAGAGAGAGTTGTAGAAAGCGGACGGGGTTGTGTTTTGGGCAATGCATGGCTTCGGCCGGGAGCTGTCGCGGTAAATGGCGGGCTTGTGCCAAGGGAGGGAGGAGGGGAGCTTCGGGGAAGCTTCTTCGGCTACGAGCGACGGGTGCGGTACTATGCTCCCCCCACAATCGCGGAACTGCGCCCGCCTGACGTCGGAACGCCCACCAGAACTACCATCGGGTTTCTCTTTGCTCTTCATGCTTGCCGCGACCCTTCACTCCGCATTGCTTCTCTGTGAGGCGCAATTGATGCTCTGGACACTCACTTGACTGGCAAAACACAATGCCAGAAACGAGAGCGACAGCAAGAGCCTTCTCCCGGCGCTCCTCGGCTAAGTCTTCACCCGACTGCGGCGGCTACCCGAACCGATGCCATCCCTCATGCGAGCAATAGACGATTGATGATTGATGACGATGCAGCCTACCCTATTCGCAGGGCTGAGAGATCTTCCCAGCTGTTAGAGCTACCCGCTTCCTTCCGTGCTTCCAAGTCAGTCAAAAGGTTGTATGACAAAGCAAAGAGCTCTCAACGAATCATCCTACCTACCTATGCTGGGCACATGTCTCCGTATGTATTTCGAGAAAAGAACAAGCCACATACGTTTCTCTGCGATATCGCACACAGGCGCCACTATGCCACTGCCAAAGAGGGTAATTCACACCCTGTAGATCTCACTATATGCCTCGTGTCCGAGTTTCGTCCGAACGCCTCGCCACTACATGGATGAAGTTTGTGAAGTCATCGGAAACTAAGATTGGTAGTATTGGCTTTTTTTTTTTTTTTTTTTGAGAACCAAGTTTCATGTCATATTCTCCAAGCCCGAGAAAGAAGAAAATTGCAAAAGATATACCGAATACACCTTTCGTTCACCCTGAGAAAACAACACGTTCGTCCTTGTTTGAACTCGAATCTCCCCTTGAGTTACCTTCCCAAACACCGCCCCTTTGCCCTCTACCGTCTATTCCAATAGCCAAGAGAAGCCTTTCCTACTAGCACCCATCCTTGAGCCATGTGACTACGCCCAGATTGCCCCTCTCAGGAGGCCTCGCAGGAAGGGAGAAGTTAGAAGCTGAAGCCGGTGTGACCGTTGCCGTGCAGCTGTCCCAATGTTTGGTGACCCTTAAGACCCTTTTCCGCCGCCAGCCATCCTGATACCCAATCTTGCCTCAAACAAGTTCTTTTATGATTCAAGCCACTGTGAATCCCCTCCCCGGGAAGACCCTCCTCTCCGACGACCGTAGCCTGACCGATTCACGAACAAGGAAAAAAGAGAAATTGGATGGGACCGTTCAACCGGGAGGAGATCGCTTCACGCCCCAGATGATGCTATCCATGAGCGCATACGGGCTGGCCTCGCTGTCCAGATCCGTCATGAGCGGGCTCTGCGTCAGCCCGAAAGCCGCCTCGTCGCCAACTAGCGCGCCGTTGATATCGTCGATACTGTATCCGGTCCAGTTGGGCGTGCTCGACGCCGTCGCACTCTGCATCATACCGGGCTGCGGCGTCATGACTGTCTGCTGGCGCTTCGTCGCGTCCTGCATGTTCAGGAGTTTGCGCAGCGCGATCATGGAGCGCGTGACGGGCGTGGAGAGCTCGGTGGGATCGACCTTGGACGTGATGTCGGTGAGGACCGAGATCAGCTTTTCCAGTAGCATGCGGGTGCGTTCGTTGCGCTCGGGTTCCTTGAGGATGCCGAGGAGCAGAGCGCAGCTCACCGAGCGGTGGACGGCGGCCCAGGAGCGGCTCGCGAAGACTGTCATGTTCTGCAGTCCGAGGAAGGCTTCTACTGTGTTGGCCAGGCTGTCGACGCAGGCTTTCCGGAGGCTTCGTGCCAAGTCGTGGCCGGCCATTGATGGGCTGATGGCGGGTCGGCACAATTCTGACGTGATGTAGGACATGTGTAGGTACAGCGCCCAGTGTTCTAGCTGGTTGCGCATCGATCGGCACTTGCGGGAATCGCGGAGGTAGTCGGATGCATCGAGCATGATTTCCTGGATTTCTTGCCGTCGTTCTGCTATTCTTGATAATGTCTCCTGTGACGTGTGATCCAAAGCTCGCTCGCTGACAATGTCCAGACCGACCTTGCAGAGGCGGTACATACACTCAATGTACGGGCGATTGCTCGGGCTAGACTCCGGGCTTACTGGGATGGACTCGCTCGTGCTCATAGAAGAGGCCCTGTCAAACGTGATGGAGAGCAAGCTGTCCTGCCACAGCACGGACCACCATATCTTCTTCCTCGTGAGTCTGATCTCTTCAGTCGTATGTGACGGGCACGTCCGATGCAGCCCTTGGCTCTGTGCCAAGCGGATCGTCAGACCAAGAAGCGACCAGGCAACTCCAGCGTTCATGTTATTCGACATTACGTTTCCGAGGATGAGGAGCGTCTGGATCGTCTCGAAATTCGAGTGGGAGAGGAAGTTGGTGATGCGCAGACACTCAAAACTGCAGCAAATGTAGACCTGTGATGTGAGCTCGCGCTCCTTGCGCGGCAAAGCAGAGCACTGGCACCCCGATGCCAGGACAGCGAAGAGCAAGCCGACCCAGTGCAGATCCTTGCCGAAAATAGACTGCTCCGTGACACCCGTAACGCTCCCGTCTTCAGCTGTGTGAGAGCCACCACGCGCGATGAGGAACCGGAGCAGCTCCGACTCGAGCTTCTCGATATCCGCAATGGCCGGGAAAACGGTGTGTGCCGTCTCCTTGTGGTACTTGAGCAGGTTCCAGCAGTCCGAATCGTTGGGGAGAGCGTTGCAAAGCTCGTAGATGCGGTTCATGGATCCGTGCGGCAGGCCCCAGAGGTCGACAAACGGGTACGTGGCGCTTTCGTTGTCCAGCCCAAAGAGGGGCAGCACGTTCTTGCCGAGGAGTTCCTGGACCGGGGCGCTGCCCTCGTCGCCCTTGCCCATGGACATGACTAACGCAGGCACGGAGCTGCTGCCCAGGTGCACCGTCTGGCCGGTGATGCTGTTGGTGGTGTGGATGCCCTGGGAGGGGAGCTGTCCGTCCGGTGTCTGCTTGGACGGGGTGCTTATGGCGGACTCGGAGATGTGGTGGTGGTGGCCGTTCTGGGTGGGGGTAACGGACGACTCGGAGGCCTGCTTGATGGTGCTCTTGAGGTCTATCAACGAGCGCTCGACGGTGTTGAGCTTGGAGCAGAGGCGCTCCCAGTCCTCGCGGCCGATGGTGACGGTGCCGTTGACATTGTACTGGATGCCGGATCCGAGGCCGTTGGACGCGGGCTCAGGCGCGGCGGAGCCGTGATTCATGCGCTTCGCGGGCGGATGCGACTCGGCAGGCGGATGATAGGTACATAGCTCGGGATGCTCTCGTGCTGCAAAGGCTGTTAGCCGCTTGGGCGCGGATGGCCGTCAATGGCACGCGTACCGATACACGTCTTGCACGGCACGGCCTGGTCGCACTTGACCTTGCGCTGGCGGCACGGATAGCAGGCCTTGTACTCGCGGGCTTTTCTCTTGCGGCGCAAGATCTCGTCGACGTCAGAGCGCGATGCTTCTTGCGGGTTGAAGTGCTGGTTGGCCGAGGCCGAGGTGCTGGGGCTCTGCGACTCCATGGGCTCGGATTTGAACATTGGGGCTGGTCAGCGAGGCGCGCAGGGCATGTTTGGGGCCTGCTTGGGGCGGCGATTATGACGGCAGGCTTTTTGGGGGAGTAATGATGTGTTTTCGTCACTGATGGAACGGGAAGAAGGCCAGCTCCCGGGCCACTTATTCCCATCGCTTGCCGGGCCGTCACGTTTCGAATGCGTGCAGCGAGCCAAGGGCCGACAACGCCGCGGACTGGTACACGCTCTCGCAGGCAATCGACGCCGGGGCGCCTGAGGTGTCTTTTAAAAAGATCGGCCCCAGGGTAGGCCCATGCCGTTGATGCCGCTCGGACTCCAGCACGACAAAATAATGGCGCAGGGGGCGCTACGAAGGATAAAGCGACCGTCATGGAAGAAATAGCGCCGCAAGCCCGCTCGGGCGGGACCCAGAACGAACAAAACTGCTGCGCTGGCAGCCAGACCTGGCCGTGTCTGCATCCCGTCCCCTCAGCCCTACAAGCCCAACCTCGGGTAATCAATTGGAAATCAAAAAGCATGGCTGCGGGAGTTCCCTTCAGTTCCACTTGGTCGGCCGAGGTGCCAGGGCAGGGCAGCCGTAGCCGCAATCAAATCACGCAAGGTAAGTAATGGCTCATCGGCTCCCTACTCCATTTATAGCCCATATCAAAAGATTTCCATGTCACGAGAGCCGCCGTGAGCGTTTTTCTCCATCGAATTTTTGCTCGTCAATCGGCCGTAAAAACAACCTCATCACCGCGGTGGGGTCTTGATTCCAAATGCTTCCCCCACCTTAGTCGACACTTACAGCCTCGCTCCGCCGGCCGGTGACATGCATGGTGTTGAACAAGGAAATCGTCGATTAATAAATCTATGCAGTGTATCTAACCTTCCTCCATCAACCATAACAATATTGGTATCTTACAATCCCTCATTACTCTACATGAAAATCTTACAGCTCCTCAAACTCCATATCGCAATCTTTTTTCCCTGGCAGTCAATGCCACTGAAAATCTATGTCTAGGTCTATGCCGAAAATTGCTCGGCGGCGCATGAGTAATCACGCACTCGGATCTCGAAATCGACACCGCACAACTCTGGTGATGACAAGTAGCGGAGCCGCACCCTCTTGCAATAGAGTACCCGCACAAGGAGTTTTAAACCCGCCATCAGAATAGGAGTGTGCCCAAAAAATTGATGCACACCCATTCGGACGAATGCTTCATCTCTCCATGTGCGCTTGCGCTGTTGCAAGAGGTTGCAACCAACCACATACGTCATTTGTAGGGTAAAAGGATGAAACAAGAATGAAAGACGAGGCAAGCGTAATCCGGAGGATCACCATGGTGCGACGTCGGTGGCCCGGGCTCCGAAGCGACAGTTTTAAATTACTGGGCATCCGTCGAAAGCTTGGCCGGAGGAACGCCCTTCTCGTTCACGTTCTCCTCGTCGTCTCCGCTGTACGCAAACTTGGAATGACGGCGGATGGCCGCGCCCTTGAAGAAGAAGACGAACGGGATGGCGCAACAGGCGAGACCGAGGAACGCCAGGAGCGATGAGGCCCACTGGTAGCCAAGTCGCGCGTACATCTGCTCCGTGAACAGCACCACCGCGGCGCCCCAGAACGACCGGATGAATGTCTTGGAAGCCAAAGCAGAGGCGGCCTGGTGTTGGTAGGAGTCGACAAGGTAGTTGTTGGCGGCATTGTATAGGAAGATGAAACCGAAGCCGACGGGGAAACCACCAAGGGCGGGCCCGGCCCATGAGAGGCGAGGGTATGAAGACCAGGCGAAGATGAAAAGGCCAATGGGGATGCACCAGCAGGAAATCATCATGGGCCAGAGACGGGCTTCAGGCGGGGGCTTTCCGTTGTACTTGTCGGAAAGGTAAAGGTAGTGTTTGTTGACAAAGGGAGCGCAGGCGGCGCTGGCAATGACACCGACGGCGAGGGGAATGAACATCAGACCAGTCGTCGATGCACTGTAGCCTTTGCCTTCTTGGTAGATGATTGGGTACCTAGAGCTCAGTTAGAATGCGTCGCTAATCTTCACTTCAGTCCGGGGTCACTTACGCTACGAAGAACATGTACAGGAGGCCGTAGAGGACACTCATGTAAAGGGAGATGAAGAACACAATGGGCTCGAGGAATAGGAGTTGCAACGGTCTAAGCAAGAAAATGGACATGCGCTCGGCGAACGGCCGCTTGTCCAAGTCTTCCTCAGTGACATACTTGTCATCACCAGATTCCTTCCTCATTTTCGCCGCACGCTTGGCCAACAGACTGGGCGTGTAGGTTTCAGGAACAGTGAAGGTAATCAGGATCCAGGCGACGGCAGAAAGAATCAACTGGATCCAGTAAAGCCAGCGCCAGCCAAGGTTATCGGCCAAGAAGCCACCGATCAAAGGTCCAATGGCAGGGCCAATGAATCTACATCACAATGTCAGCTGGCTAGTTCATACGGAGCAGGTAGGCTCACTTACGGTGCTGCACTGAAGGCTGCCATGGGAACGCCACGCTCTTCGTTCTTCCAGAGGTCCGCCAATGTGCCACCCACCAGTGTCATAGGGGCGCTGAAGGCAATGCCATCAATGGCGCGACCAACAAGCAGAGTCGCCATGTTCTTCGAGAGAGCACCAGGCAGGATGAATAGGACGGCCACCAGCAGCGTCGAGGCATAGATTGGCTTTCTGCCAACAACCTCGCTAAGGGGTGCGAATGCCATAGGACCTACACGAGAGCGACATCAGCATACTGGCCGCAGCTATTAGAAGGGAGCACTGCTTACCGACACCGAAACCAACGACGAAAAGGGTAATGGCCAGGAGGGAAACTTCTCTCGAAGCGCCGAACTCCTTTGCCGGGCCCTCGATGTCTGCGGTGATGACAGAGGAGTTCAGAGCCACGACGAAACAAGTAAAAGCAACGCACATGGTGCACCACCACTTGTACGCCTTGCTCCAGTTCTTGGGGTTCTCGGGGTCGTTGATCTTCCAGGTAACAAGCTCATAGCGTTCGAACTCGCCGGTGTGGCGAGACTTGACCGTCTTCAAGATGTGTCCTTGGCCAGTCTCCTGTGTGTATTCTTCGAGACGGGCATCGTTACTGAGGGTACGCGATGGCAAGTTGACAAGGTCCTCTCCACTGGGCTGTGATGGGTCCCTGGTCTGAGTGGTCCTGATGGGCTGGAAGCCGGTTTGTGCGAAGTCCTGAGCATGGGTTTCATCGAGTTGGGTGCTCGAGCTGTCTGAGCTCGAGTCTCTCTTGTGATAGCTCTGAGTGTCTGCCATGGTTGCAAATCGTCTCAGGGGAGTCTGATTGAAAATAGCTGTGCTCAAAACCCAAGAATTAGGAGCGGTCAGGGCTGTTTATATGTACTCGAAAGGACCACCTCGTTCTCGGGCCCGTTTTGCGGCCAAGACGGGGGACGCTCGGGATAGTAGTGCTTGACAACACATGACGCAGCCACAAATCTTAAAGCTAGATCTTGAGACAATTTTTAACAAAAGGGCGATTGAGTTGCGCAAACAGGAATGATCTGACGTACGATGGTTGGCCAGGTTTAGTCCAAGATATCCCCGAGGGTCCGGCCAAGGCCCTTGAAGCCCGAACTTCACAGATAAAACGATGGGAACCGCCCGAGGCGTGGGAAAGTTGCCAGCTCCTGTCACGCCGCGTTGCTTAGTGCCCCCCAGACGATTCAGCGGCGCTCCAGACATTCCCAAAGTGCAGTACTTTCTTTATCTTGGGCGCCTCTGCGCTCCGACCTTCGCACCTCTCCCTTCACCCGCGGCCGAGTTTTTCGCGAGCGCTCCCGTGCTTGCACCTTTGTGGCGCACTCGAGCATGCCACGCTCTCACCCAGCACGACAGCAGCTCTGACGTTTGTCCAATTCATCTCTGAGCTCATGTCTGCAGCGATCTCCAGCGGTCGATGTTCATGTTGACGAAAGAAAGACGTGAGAAGTGCAAGGGCGTATGCGAGTCATGCAGACGAGTCCATGGGGGGCGTCAAGCTGATATCATGCAATGCATGTCGTTCCCGCAGAAAACGGAGGATTGTGCAATGATAATCAAGACAAGGATGCGTATGGCTGCCCAGACCGATTCCCCGCGTTTCTTCCTAGAGATTCTTCAAGGGCGCAGGATCACGGCGGCAAGCGTGCATAAAGGCCCCTTGGTGCCGCATGTGATCGGTTGGAGGACGCACAAACTTTGGAGATCAAAGCACTGCGGCGGCAGCAAGCCATCAGCCCAAGAGATCGGCGGGGATCCGGGCGCATGGCCCGCGTTGGTGAGCTTCAGCGGCGGCCGTGCCCAAATCCCGCTGACATGATGCTCATGATATGCACAGCCAAGGCTGTGGGTGGAGTTCATGCAGCTGCCGCACGCACAACCCGCTGCGGCGACAACGGCACGGCGGGTGCGGCAAGGATACGGGCAGTCCGGTCGACAGAAGCGGCATCGCTTTCTGCGAGGCGGCGAGGATTCAGGGCTCCAGGCGCGCGCGCTGGACTGAGCTCCAGATAGGCCTTCACCCGCCCTTGTCGAGGCATGTATTGGCGGAGGAGGCTGTTGACGGTGTGATGAGGAGATTGGCTGTGTGTGGCTGCTGTTGCTGCGTACAGGTGCGACGGGTGCCCAGCCGCCCGGTGCTCGCGACATCCGCCCGTACCGTCAGCTGCGCCTCGATCGACGTGCTGCTGGTGCTGCTGGTGCTGCTCATCGAGGGAGAGGTGAGAGAGGGGGACGATCTTGCCGTCGCTTTTCACGGGAAGCTGGTGTTATGTATGGACTGTGTACTGTGCTGGTAGTTTAGTAGTAGCACGACGAGGAGCACGGGCTGGGATTGGCAAAGATAGCCTGCCTGCACAGAAGAGTCCGCGCGCCGCTGAGACAACGTCGCGTCGCCGTCTCCGCACCGGCAGCAAACTGACGACTGACAACGACCACGGTCCAGCTCGACCTTCAAGGTACTCAATCACCCCAAGCGACACGCCTCGACCACATCCCCGGGCGTCGCACTCGCAAACGCATCCGTCTCTCTGCGTGAGTCGCTGCTGCACGCTCCGCCCCCATTGGCAGCATAGAAGCTGCCTCGACTGCAAGGCAAAAGCAGGCAAACGCAAACGCGTGCTGGTGCTGCTGCTCCACGCGCTCCCGAGACCCGCCTGCCGCAAGCTCTGCTTTGTTGCTCGCTCGATCGCACTTGACATCCAGCCTCGGATCCGACTGGCCGTTGCGTTGCCAAATCTATCCTCATATCCCTGTCACACCTGCCCCCAGTTGCAGCTCCCATTCAATTGCTCTTATCCATCCAGCGCTATAATGGGTAAGTCACATTAGCTTGCCTGTGCCTGCGCCTTTTCAACCCCCGCGGTCTCCTCTTCCTCCCGATTCTTCACACCAAGCCTCGCCTTTTGCCAGACACTCACGGCGCCCCATACAGACACCTCTGACTCCTACCGCCCTGCCACGGTAAGTCATCAAGCCCCAAACCACTGCCTTGCCCTCCTGCCCCCTCCATCAAGGTACATGACGCACCCGCGAGGCCACCTTGCACCGTCGCACCTCACCCCAGAGCCGCGCTGCAGCAGCGAGGGGCATGGCGGAAGCTGCGTCGTTGGAATTGGCTGTGGCCTCTTCGCCCTCACGATCCACGGCGCGCGCGGCTGAGCTACGGAACTTCCCCTAGCCGACCGTTGCGCCAGAACCACCTGCAGCTTCCTGCGCTCTCCCACGACACGCACTTGCACCTCCATCACCCGCGCACTCTCACCGACCACATTAGGCGCGACGCTTATAAAGCGCCCCGAGCCTCGCTTGCATCATGGACGCAGCATCTACTGACGCTTACCCCAACCAGCGCGAACGCTCCCGCTCGCCGCGTCGCCGATCGCGTAGCCCTCGCCGCAGCCGACGCTCCTACTCCCCGCGCAGTCGCTCGCGCAGTCGCGACGATTATCGCCGCAGCGATCGCCGTTCGCGCTCGCCTATGACTGGTGCTGCCTCCGCAGCTGGTGGATATTCAGGTTCATACGCTGCCTCGCGTGGTGCACCGTCGACTCGCAGCGCTGAGGAAAAGGCTGTAGCCAAGGAACAGATGATGGCTTCTCTGCGCGAGTCTTCCCAACAGGACCGTCGTGTCTACGTCGGCAACCTGTCGTACGATGTCAAGTGGCATCACCTCAAGGACTTCATGAGACAGGGTAAGCGCCCTGCCATCACTCCGAGCCAAGCGCATCGCTAACACGCACCGCCTGCAGCCGGAGAGGTCCTGTTCGCCGATGTACTCTTACTTCCGAATGGAATGTCGAAGGTGGGCTGACTATGGCTGGTCTTTCTGGTTTCTTCTGGTTATTTTGGAACATTGGATTGACGGATGGGACGGTGTCCGCGGGTTGATGTAGGGATGCGGGTAAGCGACACCACCCATTGCGCCATTTGCCGGGCAGAAGCTGACTTGCGCAGGATTGTGGAATACGCCACCAGGGAGCAGGCCCAGCAGGCCGTTCAGACTCTTTCGAACCAGAACCTCATGGGTCGCCTCGTCTACGTTCGCGAGGTAAGCACTCACCCTTCGCTACTTTGTACGCAAGGGAACAAGATGACGTTGAAGTAGCAGCAGGATCGCGAAGCGGAACCCCGATTCACCGCACCTCCCTCTGTTGGCCGTGGAGGCTACGGTGCCATGGGAGGAGGAGGTCGCGGCGGCTTTGATGCCTACGGTGGTGGCGGCGGTGGTGCCGCCGGCGGCGGCGGCGGAGGTGCTGGCGGCTATGGAGGCGGTGGACGCCAGCTCTACGTCTCCAACGTATGTTATCCTCCTCTTCGCTTTGTGCTGACTTTTTGCAAGGAATCGGTTCGTTGACTCAATGCCATTAGCTTCCCTACAACGTTGGCTGGCAAGACTTGAAGGACTTGTTCCGCCAGGCTGGTAAGTATACACCGATCCTATTCATCAATTGCCTCTCCTCTTGGTGAGCCCATACTCATCTCGCGTGTCAGCTCACACAGGTTCCGTCCTCCGCGCCGATGTTCACCAGACTCCCGACGGCCGCATGAAGGGCTCCGGCATCGTCGTTTTCGAGACGCCTGACGACGCTCGCAATGCCATCCAGCAGTTCAACGGATACGAGTGGCAGGGACGCACTCTCGAGGTCAAGGAAGATCGTTTCGCTGGTCCTCCCGGCTTCGGTCGTGGTGGCTTTGGTGGTGGCTTCGGCCGCGGCGGCTTTGGTGGCCGTGGTGGATTCGGCGCTAGAGGCGGATTCGGCTACGGTGGCCGCGGCGGCTACGGTGCGGGTGCTGGTGCTGGCTTTGGTGCTGGCATGGGTGGCGCTCCTGGCTTCGAGCCTGCTGCTCCTGGTCTACCTGCTGGACCTCCTAATCCCTTTACCGACTACGCCACTTCCGGCGGCGAACGCAGCAACGTCATCTACGTCCGCAACGTGAGTTTCGGCACCTCCTTTTCTTGTACCACCAGTTCTAACATCCTTCAGTTGCCCTGGTCTACGAGCAATGAAGATCTCGTCGAGCTCTTCACCACCATTGGCAAGGTCGAGCGCGCCGAGATCCAGTACGAGCCCAACGGTCGTTCCCGTGGCACCGGTGTTGTCGAGTTTGATACTGCCGAGAACGCCGAGACTGCCATCTGTGAGTCTCCTGCTCTTTGATATGCATCGGTCATCCCAGAGCTAACACGCGCAACAGCCAAGTTCACTGGCTACCAGTACGGCGGTCGCCCTCTCGGACTCTCTTTCGTCAAGTACACCAACCTCGCAGGACCTGCAGACGCCATGGAGACGGAGGTAACCGGTGGCCTCACTCAGGACCAGATCATGTGAGCGGTTCCGGCTTGCACTATCGCTCAGGGTTGCATCCAGTTTCTTTGCGGGCGTGCATCTAGCCAGCATGGTCTGCCAAATCATAGGACTTTTTCAATTACGGGTTAAGGAGGGGCTTCGGACGGCTCAGCCACGGAAATCGAGAGGCAGCACACCCATCTGCTTGGTGCGGGTTTACAAAAAGTTTCATGTAGTATCACACAGACTGCGGACTCGTCTCCTTTCAGGGATTAATTAAAAATGGCGTTTCTCTCGATTCTTTCCATCTGATATGCTTGCTGCTCGGTCTTTTGTCTAGTCTTGCTCTGTGCGTGGTGCCGTTTTCTAAAGGAAAAAAAGGAAAGCCCGTTGACACATCAAGGCTTCCTCATCAACTGCATCACCCATTCATACACTGCCCATTGAACGGCGTTGACAATGAAAGCGCGCACGCTGCAGATGCCGAACCCTCTAAAAAATACGGGAAGCCCTTCAGTCCGGTACGCATGCTTTGCAATCCCCCACGCTCCCATTCTTCTCGTCTCTGCACGGCGACCCGTTGCTTCTTCCAACAAGGCTGCTCGCTCACCTCTTGGTGACGATGACGGGCTGATGGCGGACCATTGCTGCGTCTGGACGCGGGTTTTTATAACATCTAGGAAAAGGATGTGTGAGAAGAAGAAAAGCAGTGGAAGTGTTTTCATGGACTTACCTAAGGGGAAAATGGACGCCCAGGTCACGATGCCGGCGAGGCCGCCGCAGAGGAGAACTTTGAGGGCGGCTTGGCGCTGGGTGTCCTCTGGGGTGGTGATGAGGCGTTTGCCGAGCTCGTAGGACCAGAAGCTGCGGATCGTATGTAAGTTTTCTTTTTTCCTTCTCTGTCTCTATCTCTCTCTTTCGGGAAAGGGGAGGATTGAAAGAACGCACTAAAAAGCGTAACCAACGGCATCCCTCACACCCGTCACCACGCCGCCGTGATAAAACCCCTTGACGCCCTCGGCCCTCCACGTCTCGCGCGCGACGCTCCACGAGCTGACGGTGCCGCCGCCGCGCAGCGAGTCGTAGACCTGCGCGCGGCACTTGACCAGCTCCGTGGGCGCGGACACGACAAAGGTGGCGAAGCCGCCGGCGGCGCCGGCGCAGAAGACGCGGGCCAGGCTGGCGGGGTGGGCGTAGTCGCGCTCGCCGAGCAGGTTGAGCGAGCGGTTGTAGCTCACGAAGAGGATGGCGTTGAGGGCGCCGTAGCCGAGGATGGGGGCGGTGGCGCCTGTGCTGGGGGAAAAGCGGGAGGGGAGGTTGCGTTAGTTTGGTTTCTTCTCTTTTTGTTTCTTTTCTCTTGGTTCACATGGTTTTGGTTTTTTTTTTTTTTCCTTTTCATTGATTGGATGGATGGCGGGCCGGTGTGGTTGCGCGTGCTCCCAGTGCGGCGAGAGGCATCAAAAGGCACATGGGGATGAGGTGCCTGGGCTTGGGCTGTGCTCGACCTGTGTGTAACCTGGTGAATACCCCCGAGCTGCATCAGGTTACACGCGCAGTGGTGACTCATTGGGTGCTGTTGTGTATGGGATTGGGGGAAATGTATGTACCTCGGACTAGATTTCCAGCCTTGCGCCAATTGATGTGGGTTGCAGAGGTTGCACTGGAGCTACTAGCTGCATTTTGAGGGCCGGCTTGCAGTCGAGTTTTGATTAGGTCGAGTGGATTGCCGATGATGATGCCAACAGCACCGCTCAGGTAGCCGGCCCAGAAGTCAGCGGACATGGCGGTTCGATATGGTGGTGATGCGGGTAATATAGAGGAATGTCGAAGAGTTGTGGTGGTAAGTAGTGGGGCCCCGGGAAAGGAAACGATCACGTGTCTGGTCCTTCCTTTACCCCGGATACGTCACGTGCTTGGGCCTTTTTGGCTCAGTGAAAACAACGACGTCTCACGTCCTCATTTTCCCCTTCTTTCATACGCCATGAAAGGCGACTATTCAAGTGTGATTCATCAGCCTCCAGGGTGGCTGCCCGTGTGTTCCGGCATCAGCATCAACCGGTAGCTACTGCCATTAGGCAGGCTCGCATTTTCTCTTGCCGAAGCATCAGCAATATAATTTTCTGATTTTGACTACCCCTCTACAGTTGCCCGGTATTCTTCAAGGAGTCAGAAACAACAGAGCCTGATTGACACGGAGCCATCTCCATCACTCCATCCCTGACGGCCTCTCATTGGCCCGCACCTATTCTCCGTCAGCCCATGCCCGCTACCGCATTATCTCGATCTACCAATCGTTTACTTTCGTCACAGCCTAAAGGGCTCTGCAGTTATGAGCACTACCATGTATCTCCGTCCGCGGTGAAGTGCGTGCTGCATAATGGCCTGTCTCCCCGGGCAGCCAAGTCAAGGACCAGCAGCGGATATGGCTCCGCCCGGAAGCAAATGGATACAACAACCGAACACCATCGATGCAAACATGGTCTCACGATGGGGTTTCTTTTAGTGGGCCATGGACACTCAGACTTGCTCCTCCATGCGCCACTTTTCTCAATTTCGTCCCTTCGGCTCCCTTAATCGTATAAAAGAGGAGAATGCCCAGCTGCGACACTGATACCAGCACAAACCTGCCACCGTCAAAGGATTCCACAAGAAAGCAATACGACTTGACTCCACAACTCAGAACTCGAAAGGAGCAGCACTACAAATACGTTTCCATCTGGCTCGGCTCAGCACGAGTCTTTGAACAGTGCTCTCTCCTCTCTCCAAGACCTCGCAAGAGCTGTTTCCCTTCTTCTGTCTCGACCATAGGCAAAGTGGGTAGAAACTCGAATCGACGCCTCCACAACCACGACTGTCACTGTCCCTAGTGAATTATCGAGAGCATCATGTGTTGGCTCACACATTACGTCTACGAATGTTGTCAAAAGGCGCATCCCAACGGCTACGTGTCGACGTCCTGTCATACTACCAACGGATCCACGACAGATGCACGCAACTGCACCAACCGCAAGGATCACATCAGCCGGGTTTCTGGAAGCAAATGTCGCGCGTGTGAAACTTTCTCCGCGCTCCAGCTGATGGAGCAAGATGCTGATCGCCGAGCACGCCGGTAACATCTTGCTTTCCCCTTCTGCCGCACCAGGTTGGTTGCCGTGGACATGCACGCATTTGGTCCCTTCAGGAGATGCCTCCGCAGGTGGCGGGACAAAGGCTGAGCGAAACATACGCTGGCCATGATGGGTGTTTCTTGAACTCCAGTTCTTTCCGAATTTTTGGTGGCATTGGCGCGTTGTCTCCAAACTCTATATCCCCATCACGCTCTCAGTTTTTTTTTTTTTTTTTTTTTTTTTTTTTTTTTTTTTTTTGGTTTCCTTGCTATGTTTATATCCAGCTTCAACAACACTTAATACCTCTGTGTCTTCAAAATACAACGGCGCGATATCGATATCTTTGGAGCAACATAGCAGCGTAAGACAGAAGAGAAGATCGAGTCAGTTGGTCTCCTGCATCTATCCAACCGGGAGCTGATCATAAGGGGTGCGTCTCCGAGCTACATAGCCGATCGTCTCATTTTCTTTTTCTTGCCATTTTGCACACTTCAAATGCGCACCTGGGTCTGCCCTACGAATCAAATACTTAGTCACACCCTTTTTCGTTCTTTGAAACTGCCTTCGCGGACAAGATGCTGCACTTTTTGTGCTTGGTGCCCCTTCCCTCCGCTCGTTCTATCTTTAGTTGTCGCTGGTCCATCTGTCTCCCAAGGCCAACTAGGTCATGCAGCAGAAGTAAGCAAAAGTGACCGAAGCCCAACTCCTGGTAGGGCTGAAAGGACGCCGCCCTACCAAGTTATTTCAGGAAGAATGAAGTCTCTTGTTGTCCATCAGTAAACCATGGACATGCCATAGCAGCCCCGTTTTCTGATGGCTGAACACCCCACCGCTCCTGTGCGGACCAAGCGCATGGTCACCGGTCAGTATACCACACCGTTGGGACATCTTGTTCTAGTACTTCGCTCACCTTTTTCATTCCCATAAGAGAGGGGCCTCACTAAATTAAGAGATGTCCAATTTACCTCCCCTGGTCCCACAGTCGCAGGATTCAAGCTAGTAAGAGTGGAAGGAAGAAAAAGAGGAAAGAATCAACCCAACGCACGAGGCAGCTCGAAAGTTCAGAAGAGTGGATGCCTGTAATTCAGAACAGAGACCATAGATGATCAAAGTAGGACGCAAATTCAGCAAGGTTTGCTCGCCTCACACATTTCCCACCTTTTCCCTTCCGCGTGCGTCGTGGCACTCAGAGAAGGAAAAATAGTCAACTACATGCACTAACATACATCTGGATCTTCCTCCAGTAGCCTTTTCCACCACCGATGATACCACTCTCTCCCTCACTTTTTCAACAAGCTGCGAGAAAAGGTATGGGCGAGAATGGTATATATGAACCCCGCCGCCCTCTTTCAAGCGTGAAAAAGGGTAGACGAGAGTTCATATCAAGAGAAACGCAATTGGCGGGTTTAACCGGAAAGCTGTTCTCCCGAAACTTTCGTTTGACAAAGACTTTGCAAAATAAAAATAAAAAAAGAGCATTGGTTCCGATCTCGGTAGTTGCGTGGATTTCTTGAGGTTGGACTTATTTCGATAAAAGCTCACACAGAGATCTGTAGAATAGAAAAAAGGAGAGTATCAAAAACCGATTGGTTTGAAAGTTAAATCCCTCCGAGCGCGTTCGTATGTTCGACCAAAAAACACATCTATACACATTATACACTTTGTTGAACGTTTGTTTTGTGTTTTCTCCCATGGGAAAGATGGATGAAGAGGCACCGGGTGGGGATTGGGGTAGCTTTGTTCGTTCGTCGGCGGGGTATTGACACGAAAAGAAGAGATAAAAGTAAAAAAGGCCTGAATATCGACGACGATGATACGGACGGATTGAAGTCGTTGAGGCGCGCAATAGATTGAGACGAGTCGGTGATTCGTTCATTTCACAGACCCTGTTGAGAGGTATGTAAAAAGAGCTATTGGCGCCGAGGAATTCAAACGTCTTCAGTGTCGTGTCGGCGTCGTCATCAGACCGAGAATTGAAGGCTAGAGCGCAGAGCATAAAGAAAAATAAAGAGTGGCCAACTGTGGGTAAGGGGCCGAAGTGCGCGACGCTGTACAAGCAGCAACATGCGAGGAAGCATAGCTGACCGCAGTCCAACAGTGCGTGCGAGCATAAAAGCATTAAAGAAAGGCAGAAAACTAACTCAGACTCCGTGTCCATCACTTATCGTTAAGAAAAACGTGCAATCCAAACCACCCATCTATTTGTGTAGCACCTTCGGGGCTAAATCAACTATGGTTCCGGACGCTCTCTCCGCCCACTTAGGACGCTTGTCCAACGATGGGCTTGCGCGGAGGCATAGCTGAGTTGGCAAGAGGAGCGGGGGCCGGGGCGGGGTTCATCGGGCTCGGACCAGAAGGAGAGTTACGGCCGGCCACTTGGCCGGTCGAGCTGGAGCGAGGACGCGGGCCTTCCTGGGCGAACTGGGGACGAGGGACATTGAAAGAAGCGTTGCTGTGAGACCTTTGGCGAGCGCCTGCCGGGTTCATGGGCGACATGGCACGGGGGCCGGGCGAGTTGCGACCTCCAGCAGGCGACATGGGACGAGGCTGCCCAGCAAATGAGGCATTGCTTTGAGCACGGCTACGTGCCTGGGGCGGGCCCTGAGCAGGCGACATAGGACGAGGCTGCCCAGCGAACGAGGCATTGCTTTGAGCGCGGTTGCGACCTTGGGGAGGACCTTGAGGTGACATGGAGCGGGGACCAGGAGAGTTGCGACCAGTAGCGGGAGCCAGGGGGCCGGGCTGGCCAAGAACGGGGACGCTGTTGGTGCTGGCGTTAGACGGGCGACGAGCACCAGGAGGGCCCATAGGAGAGCCCATAGGAGAGCCCTGGTGGGGACCCATTGGAGGACGAGCGCCAGCGGGAGGAGGTCCGGGACGAGCCTTGAGCGGTTGCTTGGACAGGCAGGAGCGCGGAACGACACCTTGCTGGGAACCGTCCATCTTTTGGCAGAGAGTCTGAGAAAAGAATGTCAGTAAATGTAGCACCTCGCACCGCAGAGAGAAGACTCACCCATCCGTCATCGTACTCGTGCATGAGCCTCACGAGCTGGCCGCTCTTAACGCCGAGTTCATCAGACATAGACGGCATGAAGTCCATGTGGCATCGGTGGACAGGCTTGTCATTGGCACCAGGGGCACCGGGGGCACCAGGGAGTGCGCCGGTAGGAGCAGGGCCAGGCGAAGGAGGAACGTTCTGGTCAGCGAACGGGTTGGGGCTCTGAAGAGCAGGACCAGGGACATTGGTAGCCAGTTTCAAAGCCTTGGGGTTACCGGGGGTGAAAGCACCAGAGCCAAGGACCTCTGGAGCAGCAGGGGCAGACGTCGGGGCCGAAGTAGGTGCGGAAGTGGGCGCAATCTTGACCGGAAGCGGGAACTCGATAGCCGGGGTCATAGGAGTGGTCGGAGTGCCAAGCTCAAGAGCGTCGCCAAGTTCAACGGCGTCGCGACCGGTTGCCATGTCGACCGTCTCAGCGTGGTTACCGAAGGGGTTGGTAGGGTCGTTGGCAGCGTTGGCGGCACCACGCCTCTCCCAAGGACTTGGGCCGGGGGTATCCAGAATGTCGCCATCGGGGCCCTTCTGCTGCGTAAGCGGGTTGAATTGGGTCATCGGGCGAAGGCTGAGACGAGGTGCGTTGCCTGCGGTCTTGACGGTCCTGACGCTAGGCGAACGGGACGCTGAGGACATGCGCTTCTCGTTGGCCGGGCTGTTTTTCATAGCGGCCACAGCCGAAATAGGAGTCACCTGGTTCATGCCCGTCATACCGTTCGCACTGTTGTTGAAGTTGCTTTGGGCCATCGGAGGAGCAGCACGCTTCTCGTCATACTTCTCATCGTCGATAGGCACTTGCTTCTTCTCTTGCTGCTTCTTCTTGTAGAAGAAGGCCAGGAAACCGATAAGAGCAATGAAGCAGATGACAGCGAAAGCCATACCGGCCTTGGCGCCTCCAGACAAGCCACTGTCGGACGAACCTCCAGCAGCAGCAGCAGTGCTCGAAGCACTGGCAATGGCAGCCGCGGACGTGGCTTGCGAGAGCTTCAGCGAAGCGGTGCTGGACAAGTCGGCGGCGGATGTGATCCTCGAGCTGGAGGCATCGTCGGAAGACTTGGCCGAAGCTGTTTTGGAGGGATTGATGGTCTGAGTGGCAAGCGTGGTCCCCGTGCTTTTGGCGGTAGCCTTGGTGGCACTCTTCTCATCATCATCGTTGTCATTGCTGCTACTCTTGGTGGCCTGGGCAGTGTTCTCGGCAGCCTTGACAGAGTCGGCCGAAGACGCGGTCGAGACGGTGAGAGGGTCGGTCACGTAGACGGCCGGACCATCGAAGGTCTTGGGGGCCGTGTAGTAAACAACGGAGATGACCGTCTTGACATCAGGGTTGGCCTCAGGGTCGGCGAAAGCGGCGCGGGCGTCCAATTCAGCGAAAGGGTGATCGTCGTGCATATGCGCGTGGCGCGCATGCAGCTGGTGAGCGGGCATCCTTGTGGTGGTTTGCGGGTGAGATCTTGGATCTGTAGCGAAGGAACGGTTTGTTTTCGTGAGTCGGAAAAACGACAGGGATAGTGGTGTGTTTCTGCTGGAGCAGCAAAGAGTGGCTGGGTCGGAATGAAGGGGCAAGTCGTCCAGAGGGGATTTGCGGGTGGAATGCTGGATGCGACAAGGGAATGTGAGGCCTGCCGACGATAAAAGAAGGACGTCGACTACCGGGTCGCGGGCGAGGGCGATGGAGTGAGCGGAAACACCGAAAGGTCGCGAGCCTTGGCGACGGTGGTGAAGAGGAAAAGAAAGAAAAAGTGAAGGACGGGAGCCGGGAGTCGGGACCTTAGGTGGTGATGGGGCACGGGCGGAGGAGCAGACCTAGGAGATGAGCTCGCCAGGCACAACCCCACTGATTGGATGAAGGTCGCTCTGGCTCCGTGACATCCCTGTCTAGGTGTATATCGCTCCACACTGCCACCAAGGCCCTGCGGTGCCATGAGGTCGCTTTTTCTATAAATTACCGGGAGCAGACGCCTCCCGAGTGATGCAGCGCCCTCCAATTGGCCTCGCTCCTCTCGACCAGGCTGGAAACGCGATAGCAGCGCAACCGCAGCGCGACAGGCCGCGGCCGATGCGCCCCAATACCCACGACGCAATCAAAAGAATGATCGGCGCGGGCTTGGACTCAGGGGAGCTGTGTTCGCCCACGGGATCGCGCTCGCCCACCTCCAACATTTGCTCAGCCTTGCCCGCGCTCCCTCGTCTACACGAAACAACCTTCTTCTATAGCTGCCAGCTCTAAGCTCACCTGCATTGCCATCTCAACTCCCATGCCGCGACCCTCTGCCATGGTGAGCAAGCACGTGAGCCCATAGCAGCCTGCCTCTACACCAGCGTGCGCCGGTCATGCGCCGCGCCTCGACCAGCTCATAAAACTTCGAAACACCCCCGGACATCACTTTTACGCGTTGCCAGTTGACAGACTCAGTCATTGTTTCCGCCGATATTCATTGCTCATAACCTTTTCCAGGTAGTAATACACGCGCCCACAAAGCTCCCTCTGTGTCTCTCAGCAGCCGCTATTACCGCTTCCAGTCCTGCTCCGTCCGGCCAGCGACCATGCCCGAATCACGCCACACTCACTGAGGGCTCGCGCGCCCTGATATCGCAAAAGTCAGCCACCGACGCTCCCTCATTACAGCAACTTTTAATCTGGGGACGCCACTTACACTGCTCGATCTCCGCCTCCGACAGCTTCCGAAGCTTGTTCACCGAAGGCGCATCGCCCGTCGCGACGCCCTTTGCAAACTCGACAAACTGGCCCACCTGCGTCTTGCTCGAGATGGCGTACGTCGCCGTCACCGCCTTGACGCGGATGACGCCGATGCGCGGGTCCTCCGGGCCGCCGTCGTGGGTGCCGTCGCCCAGGTCGCCGATCCACGCCTTGAGCCCGACCGAGTAGAACTTCCTGACCACGGCGCGGTCCGTCTCGATGGTTGCGCGCCCGCTGATCGAGGCCCACTCGCCCGCCGACGACAGGAATGACAGGTTGATGTCGTGGTCGTTGTGAAGGTCGTCCGTCTTGCCCGACTCAGTGTTGGTGTGGAACAGAAGGTCTAGGCCGTTGCCTTCCTGTGCGTGCCGGGGACGGACCAGTTAGGGATCAATTCAAAGTAAGGGGTGGGGCCTGGGGTGGGTGCACGAACCTTGCCGGCGAGAGCCATGCATCTGCTGGCCAGCAGATGGTTCGGCGTGACGGTCGTCATCATGCAGAACTTTTGCTTGTCGGCGAAGTTGAGCAGGTCCGTCACCTTGGTCTTGAGATCGGGGTCCTGTTCGTTCTTGGCCGTGTAAGGGTCGGCGGGCTTGCTGCCCGTGTCGGTGTTGCTGAAGCCGGAAGACATTTTCGAAGAGTGTCTGGTGTGAAGTCGTGGTACAAAGGGAGAATTTGTTGATGTGTGGCTGTGATGTGATGTGAGCGTGGCTGCTATACAATTTACCGATTTCGGAAAGAGCTGTGTATGGGTCCGGCGCGCGACAAGCCTCGAGAAAGTCATTGTTGATGCTGTGAGGATTGAAGGTGAGAGGCACTTACAGAGAGAAGGGTGGAGGAATTCAATGGCGGGAGGAGAGTTCAGACAGCTGCGACGCCAGCAGCCTTTGAATAGTCGTGTTGTAATGTCTTGACGTCATGTGTATGTCCAGCGGGTGCCCACATAGCGCGGCTCCTCCTTCCGCCTTTAGTCAACTGCAGCGATGCGAGCCCCTCACTTGCGACTTCCGGACAAGATGATTGCGGCACTTGCGTAAATCAGCCAGGGTCCTTGTTATTTCTTCGATCCCCCGCCCAACATGGCATGTGATTATTGCGGGGCCAGAGCCGTCCCGATCGTGTTTGCTATGTGCTTGCCGAACCAACCAAGCCTTTCAAGAGATCAAGGTGCTCATCAATGTTCTGTCATGGCGTGACCTTGCTAAGCGGCAATTTTAGTGGCCTTCTTCTGCTTAGTTCGCCTGCTCGATGACAACATAGAATGCGCGGGGCAACGTCCTCTTCTCTCATAATGCTACGTAGGGTATCGTTCACAGTTCTTGCTTCATCTCTTCCCGATTGGCTTTTACCTAACACTCATGCCCCTGCGACACCGACAGGTCTCGCGCCGCTCAAATTGATAACCCTACCCGGTCCAAATGCTCCACCAGCCCGTGCTGCTGCGGGTGCTTCCACCTTCCACCCCGGTACTTCGTCGCTGAACTTCGCCTTGATGACGGGCCATGGCCTGGGAAACCCTGCAGCCAACGCCCCCTTCCGCTTCGCACCTTGGATGGCGAAGCGCAGTTGTCTGTGCGATATGAATCCTCCCAGAAACCCTTGATCAATCAAAGACGCCACGATGGCCTCTATCTCATCCATGTCCGGCGCCACGAATTCAGGCTCAACCTCTTCCGCGCCTTCAAAATCGGGGTCAACGTACAGCTGATTCTTTGATGGCTCCATGGTGAAGAATGCCCAGTTAGGGTGTCTTTGTGCTGGACCCCGGTACGTCGCTGACTCTGGAGACAACACCTTCTTCTCCAGGAACTGTGCCAACACCACCAGATCCTGAAGCCCCAAAGTGGGTGCTTTTCTTGATGTCGGATCTCCCTGATCGCCGTTTATGAGGAACGTCCTACGCACCAAAGAACGCCAGACCAAGACTTCGCAGCGATTGCGCAGCTGGAAAAGGATGCGGTGGAAAAGGAACCATTCAGCATGACTGCTCTTTTCGACGTCTAGGAGCAATCGGAATTTGCAGAGGTCTCCTTTTGCAATGGCTCGACAGACTGGGCCAAATCTTTCCCGAAGGCCCCTGGCTTCTGGCTGTTGGTATAGATGCTGAGAGGGGAAGCGTCCTAGGATGATGTTGGATGCGACAAGGTAGATGAGGATCAGGCGCCGCTGACTGAGACGCTCCGCGTTGCATTGGTCGTACGCTCCTTGTAGGGTTAACTGGGCGCGGTAGAAGTGATTGTTGGAAAAGTGGAAACGGCCGAGGTAATAAAGGTAGGTGACGCGCTCCGGCCAGGGGAAGACAGCCAAGGGAGGAGAGGCGTTGTCAATGTTGTTGAAGATGGTGTCGGCGCTGCGAGATTTGTGGCCCTGTGTTATGTTGGTTAATTTTACGAACAGCATAAGAGGCGAGTTTGGAGCGAACCTGGAAGAGGATCTTGAGGCACAGATTTGCAAGCTTGTAGATGCCCACTCTCTTGCCATCCGGCCTGCCGTCGCGAACTCCATTCATATTGCCCGTCCGATCATTCAGACACGTAACGAATGCATTTCGTATGATTTCCACAGCCTTCTCGCCCAATGTCTGATTTTCGCCTCCATCATCTCCTCCTTGCGGTTGGACGTCGACTATGAGGTCTGGTCGCTTGTCAAGAATGATGGCGAGCGCAGCGAGCATTCGGGAACAAGCAATGACGGTGGGCAGGATGACAATGCCCATGGATGCGTGGGCCAGAGCACTGTTACATTTTCTGGGGCGGTTTTCGTTAGCCGTGGGCTATGGCGTTCCGGGGGATGCTTTAAGCTTACGAGGCGAGTTCGGCCAGCAGGTGGTAGGCCTCCAATTGCTTTGTGGACAGATTTGCAACGTCGATATCCCTTAAGAAAGTGAAGTATTGTGCGATGAAACGGACGAATGCGGACCAGGAAGAGCCGTCCTCGAGCTCCTGCAGGCCGAGCAAGGCCTGGTTGCATTTGTCCTCAAGCGCGTCCTCGGTGCCTTTCGGAAAGGCTGTCCTGATCTCATTGATCATGCTTGTGTATATAGGCGGGTACGCGCCACCGGTGGGCTCAAAGACCAGGTAGTCTTGCAGCCGGGCGCCATTCTTGCGCTGGAGAATGTTGGCGACTTCGGCGAGAAACTGGTCGACTGTAGGGGTGACGGCCATGCTATTAGTGGCAAGTTCGAGGCCTGTGCCGCCTTGTAGGTATATAATGCGCTCGAAGAAGGTATCGCGCAGCCGAGCTGGCAAGGTCCAGTCGTACGGGTGGTCAGGCGCAGTCTCCTGCCAGACGGCGTGGAAGAGGTCGCGGAGCTGGTGGCGGTCGAGGTGAACGCGGGGATTCTGGGCGAAGAGAGCAAGGAAGCCTTCGACGGGATCGCCGTTGCTGTCGCGCAGAAAGGCGGCGTAGGAGGCGTGATTGAGGGGTGGGTGCGAGGCGTTCGAAGCTCCACAGTGATGTGAGGCTCTGAAGCGCTTCGACGGAGCTTCGACCACCACCGACGGACCGGCCAATGGCGCGCTTGCACCACCGCGGCGTTTCGCCATGTCGATATCTGCGCTGAATTGAATGCATCTTTGTAGGCCCGGCAGGCAAGCGGTACTGAAGAAGGGCGGCTTTGTTGCTCAATAGCACAATTTGCTATTGTTTGCTCTTTCAATGCTTCACAGTGAAACGTGCGTAGGTCCGTTTTCACATGCAAACTCGAAGACGCGCTCGGGCGCATGAACACAACGTCATAACGACGAAGCTGCCCTGCCAGGCTCACGCGTCAGGGCAATCTCCAACTGCTCATAAGCCTCCGCATCCTCCGCAAAGCTTGTCCTGCACGCTAGGAATCCATCCATTTCTGCCCACCGCAATCATGGATCTCCAAAGCTTCCTTCAGCACCTCATACAGAACCCCATCCTCTTCCTCTACCAGCTTATGCAATGGGTCCTGACCAAGGTCCTTTCTCCCACTCCCCCGCCCCCCAATGCCAATCTTAGCAGGCCCAAGATTGCAATCATCGGTGCGGGTCTTACCGGAGTTTCTGCCGCCTCCCACTGCGTCGGTCATGGCTTCGACTGCACCATTTTCGAAGCCGGAGATCGCAAGAATCTAGGCGGCATCTGGAGTGTATGCTTCCTTCTCCTGACCCAAAAGGAACACATCCGCTGACTCTTGACCAGAAAGTGAACAACACCTCCGGCCTGCAGATCCACAGTCTCATGTACCGCTTCCACCCCTCAGTCCAGTGGTCCGGTGGTTATCCCGACCGCCAGCAAATCGTCAGCCAAATTACAGACCTCTGGGAACGCTATGGCCTTGACAAGCACACCAAGTTTAACACACGCGTCGAAAAGGTCTACAAGGATGCCAATGGTCGCTGGGTTATCAATGACACGTCTAATGGCCGCTTCGATGGCGTTGTTGCTGCCATTGGCACTTGCGGAGACCCCAAAGTCCCCCATATCCCCGGCCAGGAGAAATTCAAGGGAGAAATCTATCACTCGTCCGAGCTCGACGGAAAGAACGCCAAGGACAAGAAGGTTCTTGTCATCGGCGGCGGAGCAAGTGCCGTCGAGGCCTTGGAGTTCGTCGCCAACGAAAAGGCCGAGCATACATACGTGCTTTCCAGGTCCGAGAAGTGGATTATCCCCCGGAATCCCATAGTAGACATGCTCCTGGCGTTCAACATCTTCGGCCAAGAAACCATCTTCTCCTGGATCCCTGAAGGCCTTCTCCGCCTCTTCTTCTACCGCGACCTCAAGGACCTGTCGCCGCCGCACGGCAGCAAAGGCATCTTCGAAGAAACCCCCATGGTCAACAACGACGTGCTCGAGCTCATCCGCGATAACAAAGCGGAGTGGTACCGCGGCGACATCGTCGGCTTCGAAGAGAACGGCATCCGCTTCAACCACCGCTCGCAGGGCACCCCCAAGGGCGGGCCGGGCCGCGAGAACGTCGTCGAAGGCGACATCTGCATCCTGGCGACGGGCTTCCAGCGGCCGAGCCTGTCATTCCTGCCGGACGACTGCTTCGAGGAGCCCTACGAGCCGCCGAACTGGTACCTGCAGGTCTTCCCGCCGGGCCACATGGACATCTGCGCCAACAACTGTACCTACGTCAACGCCATCGGCACCGTCGGCAACTACCACATCGGCATCTACACGCGCTTCCTGCTCATGTACCTCGTCGACCCCCTGACCCGCCCCCAGGAGCAGTGGATGAAGCGCTGGATCGACATGACGCGCTGGATCAAGTCGAGGGCCCCCACCGGCGCCTTTGACTTCTTCACATACAGCGAGCTGCTGTACTGGTTCGTCTTCACCATCGTCATCAACCCCTTCCGCTGGAAGTGGGCCTTTTTTGTGCTCTTTGGTATCGGAAAGGCTTTGCCGTTGAGCATCGTCCAGAAGGAGGACAAGGTCAGGAATGGGCTTGGGATGAAGACGAGGTAGAGAGTCGTGTGAGGGATGAATCTGAACAGTTTTCAAAGGTATGTCTAGCTGAGTACGTAGATATAGAGCACTTGTGTAAAGGAAAATAGCTTACATTTCAAAGAGTATACCCGCTCTAGTAGCGAAAGGATCTTTGTGTATACACGTGAACGAGGTGGAATACCAGCTGTAGAAGTTGAACAAATGCGAGAATAGCTGCTCAACATTATAATATCACCATTGTGATTCAGCACAAAGTATCATTTGCGAAGAGACATGGTTTAAGATTTCGAAGCATCCTGCTGAAGCTTTTCCGCCTGAATAATCAATCGAAGACGCTTTTCCCACAAAAGTAAAAGACATCTTCCTAAAGAACTTGTTTCGATTGGAAATCCATGGAAAAGCCAGATGAGAAAGAAAACAACGGTTCAAGCGCAGAAGCGCAGAGGTCCCAAAATCCATATCCAAGAAAGCTCCCCCAAACCAAAAATAATTCTCAACGCTGAGAAATACAACATTATACAATGCAAACCCAAACATGTCTCTCAAAAGAACCCACCCGCTCCCATGTTATGTAAAACCCCGATTTACACCTTCCCCTCCTCAGCCAGAGCTGTACCCACCCACCCACCGAATCCGACCTGAAAAAGAATAAACACCTTAGATTCTCCACATCCACAACATTTCCATAGAATTCCGTCCGCCACACCCCCAGCACTCGAAAACAAGGAGGGAGGGGTGGGGTGTGGACTGTCGACTTCAACGCGCCCAAAGCGCGCGGTGCTCCAATCATCCCAATCATCATCACCAACACCGATGGCTCCTTTCCTCCATCCCATTTGCAAAAAAAGCCCCAAAACCATTATAAATGTCCAATCTCTTTACCCATTCACATACAACCCAATTTACATTCCCGTCCAGCATTTCCACAATTTCCCATATCCTTTCATCCTTCAAAAATCATATACACAAGAATACATGTATGATAAGAGCGAAAAGTAGGATAAAGTGTCTGAAAAAGGAAGAAAGATGAGAAAAGTGACGATGATGGAAACAAGGGAAAGCGAACAGACAGAGGAGAGAGACAGCTGTAAGCGCGTTGTACCAATCTATCGGACATAAGATGCTTGTCGAAGTGGCTGACAAAGAGGAACAATTTGGATATGCCTTGATGATGCTGCAGACAGACATAGAAACGAGCGAGACCAAAGGCACAAAATCCAATTGGTTCAGCGAGGATCTTGAAGAAGTAGAGAATATTGCGCAAAATGCTTTCTCCGGTTGGTTAAATGCCGCCAAAACAAAGACCCAGGAGGTATATGGTCATCAAATCGTCAATAAAAAAAATGTGAGAGCTGCCGGCCCTTGGAGTGACGGTCATCGTCTTCTCCGCAGACACAAGTGCGTAGATGTTTAGGTAGACAGTTTAAGAAATATGTCTCGACGCTTCGGAGAAAGCGTGTGTGGTAGTTGGGATCAAGGAAATAGAGACTCTTGATCAACTTGTGAGATGGAAGGGAAAGGAAAGGAAAGAGACTACTCTTCCAGTCGAAAGCGCAACTGGCTCACTATTCCAACATCCTACTCCTCGCGGAGATCTCGTCGTCACTCAACGCAGCCATCCAGACGCACTTGCTGATGATGTCTGCCTTAGGTCTGATGTTGTAGTGCGTGCTTGCCTCAAGCAGTCTAAGCAGGTTCTTGACAATTGTGGCCGACGTCTGGTGGCGCTCGAAGTTGATGAGCGGCTCACCGCCGATGTTCTCTCCGTTGGACACAGTCGCTGGTTTCTGCGCGTTGTAGATCAGATCGCGTGTGTAGACTCCAATGAACGGGATGCAGCCATCGTCGAGGTTGACTGTCTCCATCTCGAGTCGCAGGCTGTGGAAGTTCTTCACCGGTTGGACCAGGTTTTCCAGTTCGTCCAAAGTGCGGCGATCCGCGGCTGGGACAAGCTCCCAGGTCTTGGTCAGGCGTGCGCAGTCGGCCGAGAGAAGAGCGACGGTGATTTGATACATCGTGGCATAGTTGCGCAAGCGACGAGCGTGCTCGGCGATGTGGATGTACTTGACTATGCAACGAACACGTTCTTCCAGGTCGTCGGTAAGCACGCATTCGGAGACGGCCCATTTGACCATGATGTTGAAGCGAGCAATGACAACGTCAACACCTCGCGGTTCTTGCGTGCGCAAGTACTCGACCCAATCGCGAATCTGAGGCGAAGATTGTTTCCAGCGAAGCTCAATGAGTTCCTTCCAATCAATCTCGTCGAGGGCATCCTTTTCGACAACCGTGAGTTGCTCCGCCAAGGTCTCCGAATCATAGGCTAAGATGAAGGGGATGTGGCGTGCCAGCTCAGCATTTGACGCGTTCTTTGACCTCAGAGCAGTACTTATATTGTTGAGCTCAATGGTTTTTGGTTCGATATTCGATTGGAAAGTTTTGGCATCTCCGAAGCCTGGCTCGGGAACTGTCCGGAGACCACGAAGCGGAGGCGTGAAACCAGGTGTCGGAAGGCCTCTGTTGAAGACGGTGGAATCCATATTGTTTGGTATTGTCTTGTCGGCCGCGTAGTCGCTCGTGGGTGGCGTAGGTGGGCGACGTAAAGGATGCGGGACCAAGTCGTCGCCAGACTCCAGATCGGCAGGCTGATCATCAAAGAAGCTCCGAACCCCATGGCTCTCACGTCTGGAATCATTCGGAACACTAGCTGTAAGATCCGACGAGATGTCATCAAATTCTTCCTCGGGATCAAGGAGGAACGATTGATGAGTCTTGACTGAGTTTGGAGACTTTGGTGACACGGGTGATCTTGGAACCGTTCCGCCACGGGGGATCCTGCGCATGCTATCCGTTTCCTCGACGTGCTCCATGGAAGAGCCAGCCGAAGGATTTTGTTGATCCATTTGAGCCACACGCCATGTATCCGGAGAAAGCGGAGCCGGGCGAGCAGAATCCACAGACTGCTCAGTGATCCTTCTGCGTGTTACTGCGACTATGTCGCTATTGCCACGCTCGAGAAGAGGAACGCTGGAGTAAGAATACTCCGACTGAGGCACCGAGCTATCCGGCTGGTAGGTAGGAGATGTGTGCTGCTCTGAAGAGTGAGACACAACGTACGCGCCGGAACCTTGAGGTTGGGGCCTGGTAGAACTCTCGTCTGCAGTGGGAGCGTGATCATCTGTCTCTAGCCCTCCGTGGGAATCCTCACGTCTCATGGATTGAGTTGGGGCTCCCTTGGGGATATAGAACTCGGCGACCTGGGGCGAGGGAACAGGACTCTTCTTCTCGTACTTCCCCTCTAGTTTCAATAAAGCCGCCTCAATGCCTCCGTCGTCATCTTCATCATCAGGCAACGCAGCCAGTCGTGCAACTTCCATCTCGAAGGATGGCCTCAAGGCCGGCTGTGAGGAGTGCGTATGGACCAGGGAGACCGATCTTCTTCTGGCAGGAGGCTGTCCAGCATGGTCCGCAGACTCAGTGCTATCTGGTGTGTGGTTCCACGCATCGTTCCAGGCCGTGGTAAGTGGCGGGAAAGCCATCGAGTTCGTCACTGAGTGGGTGAAATTCGACACAGAACCAGTTGATCTCGGACGCTCAATGGGCTCCAAATCGTGCATGTTTGCGGCTCCACGAAGGTCACCACCAGGACGCCTACGTAACATGCGCGCTGCGGCTGCGGCTGGAGCTGGTGAACGTTCTAAATGGAAAGGATCGTTGTCCGAGGACCTCGTCATCGCATCCGAATCAATGCTGTAGCCAGGCCTGTGCCTGGTCATTCCACTGTGGTACGACGCATATCTTCGCAATGAAAAAGAGCTCGAACCACCGCGGCTTGGAACCATTGACCTCGAGTGTCTCAGTATCGACCGGCGGGTTGATGGGAGGCTAGGTAGCGGCGCCGTGTCCAATGGGTCTAGAGCATCATTCGAACATAGCGCAGTGTCCGAGCGCACGGTTATCGGTGGCAGAGAAACATCGGGGTGGATCGTGACTGGCGGAAGAGAAACGGGCTCATCAGGCCGAGAACGCGTATCTGAAGCAACTTTGCACAGCTCATTATCGCTTCGCCTGAGAGCATCATCGAAGTGAGTAGTATCCGGAGCGGCAGACGCAGATGGCGCGGATGCTATGCTTCCGGCCTGGAGGGCGCCAGACATGACTGGTGGCAGAGGGGGAGCTCCAGTATCGTCGAAGATGAGGATTGAACCACTGCCCATGGTGACTCGGCTCAGGCCTCGTTCGACTCCCGGACGAGCCTCCCGCGTGCCATCGCTGACAGGATGGGTGTCGGCCCTGGATGGGTTGCTTGCAGGGCGTTCGGGGCTCTGGTTGTAAGGAGAGATACCACTTCCTCGAGCCTGCCTTTCCCGTTCAAGCTCTCCCTCAAGGGCACGACTAAAGCTCTCAGCAACACGCTGGGCAAGAATGTCGATACGGGGCTGCGTCCGGGTACGGGTGGGTCTCCTCTTTTGTATGCCTGGCTGAGCCGCACGTGCGTACACTGGTGTACCCACAGAGTCTCTCAGTGTGGTTTGATTCGACCCCTCGCTGGATTGTTGGCCATGGGCTGTTGTGGGACCGCCTTGTCTGCTGCTCAGCGCCCGTCGTACGCTGCCTAGTATCTTTTTCATTCCAGGGTTCGCCATGTTGGACTTGGCAGTAGTAGGAGGTGTGCCAGGAACATTCAGACTCAGCTCGAGATGCGATTTCATTGATCGCAGCTCGCCAGTGGGTCGCAAATTGATGTAGGGCGAGTCTGGCTGAAACAATGCACCCCGAACTATGCTTCCCGGAAATTGCTGAAGAGTAAGCATGTGGTCCAAGTCTTGTGATTGTGAGCGCCCTTTCGACATGGATGACTGTGCGCGGTGATCTCTCAGAGCGTCGGAGAAACTACCGCTCCGCTTGTGACCATGGACTGCAGGTCGCCTATGCTGCGACGAGGCGGGGTTTGAGCCAACGGGCGTTGAGCCTGCAGGTACAGGATGAGGGTAGAGAGGCGTCTCGGTTCCATGGTCATTACGATATAGAGCCTTCAATGGGATCGAACATGACATGACATGCATGCTGAGTTCGCTCGCAGGAGACAGCGGGATAGTACTGTTGTCGTAGATCTCTCCAGCTGATGCCGTCATCGACGTCTGTGGTGCATGGCGTGAGTGCTTCATCCAATCAGGAGATTTGTCGATCGGAGATCCAGAGTGCATGTTGAGGGGCTGTACCTGGGTCTTCGTCCTTCTCGGTGGAGTCTTTGGTTCTGGAGAAGGAGACTCGTGGGCCGCCGGGGCCACGGGTGCACCTTCAATGTGCCCAGAAAATTGGATAGGCGGTTCCAGTTCAGCCTGGCCCCCCGGGAGAATATCCTCGTCTGGTACATCTCTGCCAATGGCCTCCAAGTTATCCCAGAAGAGCGCACAAGTTCTCCGCCAGCATTTCTTCAGTTCCCCAATGATTTTCAAGTCCCCGCCTCCACCATCAGCACGTTTCTGAAGATCCTTGTACAGTGCATTGACCAGCTTGCAGAAGTGTTCTCGGAGCTGCAATGACGGCAGAAAATCCTCGGTGAAATAGTTCAAGATCCAGTGGCGGAGAGCTACAAATGTCCGTACTCGCACAATGCGGCCAAAATCGTCCGAACGCTCCACTGCCCATCGCAGACGAGCTATCATGTAGGCTATTACATCGCCAATGGTCAGGTAGGACCGAAACGTCAAAAAGAAATCCGAGAGAAGTTCGTAGTCCAGGAAACTGGGCGACGTAATGTGGGCAATCAGGCGGGCTGGTGTTGCTGCGACTATTTCGCCGCCTGATGCGTACCGAACAACGGCAGGATCATCGGGGTTAGTCGTGAAGGAGTCGTAGATTCGCGGGCTGATTGGAGTGGTGGGAATGAGAGGAGTCAGCGGAGAGGAGGAACCCTCGGTCGAGGGCTCGATGTAAGTGATTGGACGGTCGTAGAGGCGTGTCCTCGACGAGATGTCGGAGTAGCGCTGCGAGTTGCGGTTCAGCATCGGGCCGGGGGCAGGAAAGAGAGTGCCAAAGGTCGGCGTGAGCTTGTTGGAGAACAGCGAAGAGCGGAAGTCGTCAGTGGCCGAGGTGCGCGTGTAGGCGGAACTGCGCAGAAGGGCGGTGCCGTGGGTGCTGAATCGGGGATTGCCCAGGCGATAGTGGGGAATGGGCACGTCCAGTTGGGGGAATGACAGCGTGTCTGCGGTGCGCGGTCGCGAGGCCTTGGGGCGGTCAATGATGACTTTGAACGTGTTCGAGTCGATGCTCTGGGAGCGAGTGTGGTCGTTAATGGTGGAGAACGAGTGGGAGCGGGCTTGGTGCGAGGGGCGGCGGGATTTCGACGTGGACTTGGTGACGCCCTGAGGCTTCACCGCCGGGGCCGGAGTGCGGACGGGCGTGCGTGCTGGAGTCGGAGTGTGCGATCCAGAGGGAGCGCTGCCATGCCATGCATTGCTGGGCCGTCGCGGAATGCGGCCATCGGGAGCGAGACTGTCGGGAGGTGTTATGGGAGGGAAGACGAAGGGTGCAGGCGGTGGGCGTGTCCGCGGCGTGCCTGTGCGGGCAACGGGCCTGCAGCGGTGACGTTAGTTAGCTGCGTGTCGTTGCGCGGCGCCAGGGCTCGCGTGATTGTGAGAAATTTCGAGGAGGCTTGGGGCGTCCGGGATGGTGGGTGTTGTTACCGTAGGTAGATGATGCCGTTGCTGCCAACGTTGCCAACAGCGAAGCGGCCTCCTCCAGACCGACTCTGAGCGCCGTCGTCAAGGCGGACGGTGCTGGTGCTGCCTCCGGGGGTGCGCGCGCGTAGCTGCTCGGTGCTGTTCTTTGCGCGGCGCAGCGAGTTCTGCCTGTTCCTTCGGAAGTCGTTCGCCGCCTTCTGTTTCGCGCTATGAGGCCTCTGCGCTGCTGGGATATGGGCTGCTGCTGCTGCTGCTGGGTGCCCCAGCCACCGAGGGCCGCCGTCCTGGGCTTGCGCAAACGTGGCCATCGTCGTGCATGCTGGAGCGCTGCGAGTTCAGCTGTCGGCGAGAGAGGACATGGTGGGTGTCAAGAGAGGAGAGGCAGAGAATAGACGACGTCAAGGAAGTCTGGACCAGGTTGAGCGTGGCTCGGTGGCTTGTCCAGCGCGAGATGAGATATACGGACCGTGCCCTGGCCCAGTCGGTAATTGAGCAATTACTCTGCGCGACAGACTCATGCGCGACCGTTGGCAGTCTTCTGGCACCTGGTCCAGCTGCATCTGCCTGACAAGCCAGAAGAGGCACCCCCCGGTCTACAGTCCGCCAGCCCCCGTCACCAGCCGCAGAAGCAGCCCAGCCCGACTACCAAACGCCATCCGCCGCCTGTTGCTCCTATTGGCACAGCGCCTGCGTTTGCACCTCACGCTCACGCCCACTGCGTCTGCGTCTGCGTCTGTGCGACGCTTGTCGCTCGGTCCTGCCCATCACACCAGCTCGCCCTTACAATAATCCAGGCTGCCAGGCACAGGCTGCTCGCCTTCAGAAGCTGGACGCCGACACCACGACCCGCCTCCAGCGTTCACGGTTGCCCGAACCGGCCGTTAGACACATCGCACGTGGCCCAGTGCGCCGGAGCGGCCGAGTTGCTGCTTCTGGGATCTGGGACCGAGTGTGGAGGTGCTGCCGCCTTTTCTCCTCTCTTCGCTCCCGCATGCTCTCGCCCTCGCCGCTGGTTTCGCGTTTTTTGACGCCACCATGATCGCCCCTAGCGCGAACCGCTGTGTTGCTCTGCCGAGTCCAAGTCTCCTGGGATCGCCGCACTGCTGCCCGGGATCCGCTTTATCTTCCCCTTTCCTTGCAGCCCGTGATACCTCGTCGACTCTGCGGGGAACCGTTGAACAGGTGTTCGGGCATTGACACAGATCATCAGGAGCGTCACTTGCCCTATCCGGTCTTTCTTGGGCACACATACTGGCCATGGCCCTGCCTATCGACTGGCTCTACCTGAACCCCTCAGCTCGCCAATGGACGTCATCCGTCGCAGGCAACCCCGTTGCTGTTGAAGCGTTCCATCGCCGTCTGCCCGAGTTCGATGAAACGCCGCTTGTGTCTCTGCCTGCTGTCGCTGCCGAGCTCGGGCTTGCTAGCGTGCTAGTCAAGGACGAATCGCGCCGTTTCGGTTTGCCCGCCTTCAAAATCCTGGGTGCTGCGTGGGCTGTCTATCGGGCCGTCGCGGCCAGGGTAAAACTGCCGCCTACCGTACCACTCGATGAGCTTGGAGCTGCAGCCAGAGCCGAGCGTATCCGGCTAGTCACCTGTACAGATGGCAACTGGGGCCGAGCTGTTGCCCGCATGGCCAAATACCTGGACATACCAGCCCGTATCTTTGTACCCTTGAACATGGATCAGCCTACCCGCAACAACATCAACAGCGAGGGCGCCGAGGTGTGTGTGGTGCAAGGTGATTATAACGCGTCGATCAAGGCTGCGACAGAAGAAGCAGAGAAGAGCAACCATCTATTGGTTATGGACACCTCATGGCCCGGCTATGAAGAGATTCCAACCTGGGTTGTCGAGGGTTATTACACAATGCTCCGAGAGACGGACCGCCAAGTCGTCGAGCTCACAGATCGGCCTGCCACGTGTGCAATAGCTTCAGTTGGGGTAGGTTCCTGGGCTCAAGCTGTGACTGAGCATTACAAAAGCAAGAACCCTTCGGCCACCGTCGTTACGGCCGAGCCGGAAACAGCCGCCTGTTTGCAAACCAGCCTCAGAGCTGGTGAGATCGTGCCCATACAGACGGGAGACACGATCATGTGCGGCATGAATTGCGGAACAGTCTCCTCGTTGGCTTGGCGAGTACTCCGCAACGGCGTCGATGCGAGTGTGACCATCACGGACTCAGAATCCCATAAGGCTGTTCAAGCCTTGCACGCGGGTGGAGTAGTGGGTGGACCTTGCGGCGCCGCTCCCTTGGCAGCCTTGCGTAAGCTCAGCCATGACTCCACCCTCATGAGCGCACTGGGCCTGGGCTCAGAGTCTGTGCTTGTGCTGTTTTGCACTGAGGGAGCAAGACCCTATAACGTCCCAAAGGAATAGATCAGTGCTCAAGTCCAGGGTCCAACGGGTGCGTCAGATAGATTACCTGGCGCCATCCCTCTTGTGAACCCAACTCGGCCACCTTTCCGTTGCTCTCTCTTGACATCATGACTCTATGTATTCTCTTCATTCTCATATAAGCATTCGACCTCAGTCTGCTGTAGACAAGCTCGCCTCCATTATGCTTAGCTGGTCTTCGGGAGTTCGGCAACTCATACAACGAGCTGATACGTCTCAGACTTCGCTGTTCAAATCTCTGCAGCCCCCTTTGTTCCATTTCATATTCATATCTCTTCTTGGCTTGAAACGTTCATTTAATCACGCGTAGAAAGGGGCAGAGTTACAGCAAGTGCTGACAAGGGCCTTGCATGGGCATCGACTTACAAAGTACCCATGGCGCGTGGTGGGAATACGTGGCCATGTTGCTTTGTGCGGCATTGTCTGAGGCCGGTGACATCGACTCCCGACACCTAACAGGAAGTCAATTCATTTGTTCCCATCAAGGTTCCAAAATCAATCAGTGATAACGGAACAAAAGAGCTGATCATATCTCACTGCGGGGAATGGTCCCACCGTTAGCAAGTATGGAAGTAGCGAACGAGGACCTTCCTTCCGTGATTTTCTCTTCGAATGACAGGGAACAGCAGCCTTCAACTCAAGGCTGTCTTGCTTGTCGATACTCTTCATCTCTGGGCATGTGCCAATACGCGAGCCTGGCAGCAGCTCCAGAACAAACAGTGAAAGAAACTTCCGAAGCAAATCATCAGGTGCTCTCACATTACACAGCCGCCACGCCGACTTGCGTTGTTTGCACGCACAAGCTTCCACGGGTTTGACTTCGCACCAAGCACATACTTCGCCGGTTCTCTGCTCTGTACAGTTCAAGTCCCTTCCTTAATCTCTTCACTTGCCACGACCCGTCACCACCGTCTATCGGGAAACAACACCTTCACCTACAACCTCCCGCAGGCCAAAACCAAAACACGCATACAACAGACCTCCACTTCGCAGCCACAATGTGCCGCACAACTCTCACAGTCGTCCACCACGCCTGCGTCCCCAGCCACCTCACCCGCAACACGCGCACCGAGCAGTGCCACGCCGCCTACCGCATCGGTGCCCGCATCTGCGCTCCAGGTCCACCCGCTCACCGCACCTTCGAGTACCACTTCCCCGGCGGCGCCTGCCAGTCATGCTGCGAAAACGCCGATGCCGAAACCTTCAATAGCCAGAACAACTCCATGGCCGCCGCCCCTGCCATTGGCTCCAGAGGAGTCGAATCACCGCCTCACCCCCATCCCACTTTCCCATACCACCAGCCAAAACTCTGGAACCCAGACGCGTTCCCCCAACAATTCGTAGCCCCCGCCGCCGTCCCACCGCCGCCGCCATTCGCGCAGCAAGCGCGCAGTCACCACCACAGAGGCATGCCCGGCATCGACGAGGACGACGACGACAGCGCAAACAACCGCAGTGCACCCGCGGACACGTCGCCGCACAGGCGCCGCAGAGCAGCACCACCACCCCAGCCGCCGCTGCAACCCACGCTCCGCGGCGGCATGTCGTCGCCGCCACCACCGTGGCACACCGGCTCCGACGCCTCCTCAACCGGCGCCACCGCCGACAACGACGAGGACGGTGGTCTCCGAAAGGCATTGCAGCGCAGCGAGCGCGAATTCGCCGCGCGCGAGGCAGACGAGGCAAGGCGGGCGGCGGCGCAGAGTCTGCGGGAGTACGGGGACGCGGAGAAGGCGGCGTTGGAGTGGGCGATGCGGGAGTCGGCGATGGAGGGGGGAGAGGCGCGAAGGAGTCGGCAAGGGGATGAGGAGAGGGAGATGACGCTGTTGTTGGAGCGGTCGGCGGAGGAGGCGCGGCGGGGTCAGGAGGCGGATGTGGAGAGGGAGGTGGCGCGGCTGATGAAGGAGTCGGCGGAGGAGTATTGGTGGGGAGCAGCAAGGCTGCAGGGGACGAGGGAGCTTGGGGAGGATGAGGAGAGGGAGGTGCTGAGGAGGAGCGTGCAGACGTGGCGGGAGGACGTGGGGAGGGAGAGGGAGACGGTTTATACGATGAGGTGTAGGTTTGCTTGCGGGCATGAGGTTAAGACTGGTGCGGTGAGGGTGAGGGAGGGAGAGGAGGTGCCGGAGGTGCGTTTTGAGGATGTGCCTGGCAGATGTGCGGATTGCGAGAGGGCCGGGGCGTACTCGGGGCGCGGGGCTGTTGCTTTCGGTGGTGCTGGAGACAGCATTTTGGAAACTGCCTCCTATAGTGCTGGCATCCAGACGCCGACTAGCACTGGCGGTTCTTTCTAGGAGCAGCCATATCAGGGCAAGGGCAAGCAGAGAGCAGACCCTGGCTTCAGTCTCCCTCCTACGCCATGGACTCCAATCCGGGCACTTCGGACACGACCCTCAGAACCGCCAGTTCAACCGCGTTCATACCCGCCACAACCAACAGTTGGCAACTACTCAGAGACTGCACCTTCACAGCCTTCGGAGACATGGCCATCCGAGAGAATCGACCACCCGCGCGAGCAAGACGACGTCAGTACCATTATGGATCCAGCGGCTGAAGTGGCCCGAGCTATGGATGCGGTCCAGGTGTCTCTCAAGTCAACGGAGGACATCAGGAAGGCGAGGTTGGCCAGATTCGGTGCGCAGAATGTGCGTAAGACGGAAAACGAGGTATGAAGATATGGTGCTCGCTCTACATTACGTGGGTCCCTGGGTCTTTTCGTGTAGATTCTTGGAGTTTGCAAATTGCTGGTGTGCCTAATGGAGGGGCGTTCGGGGGATGATGCTAACAGGCTTCCTCTGCATTACATTACTTACCTACACTTGCTATGAGAGATTATTCTTTAGAAGCTCAGTAATTTTAGTTGGTACGACGAGCTCATCGGGCTAGACCATCTATTCTGGACCTTCACTTGGTCCATTTGCGGACAGTTCAGAATGACCCATAAATCCCAATGCCATCGGCTATCCACTTGCAGTACACACGATCGGGTGGGGTTGCTTACGACGTGCAGGATCGAATGGGTGGAGGGAGTCAAGATGTAAATCCCGATCGTTTTGGCGTACCCGTTGTGCCCGGAAGGGCATATCCACACGCTCATCATCGATGCGTGCTGCGAAAGCTGACGCAAGAACCCTTTGTGAAGATGGGTGGTGAAGAGTGATGGGATGAGGTTACAACGCGGGAACACCCGTTCAGCCGGTGGGTCCTGGCGCCCAGACACCCTTTAGGTAGTACCTGGAGTCATCAACGGGCCTAGAAGTTTTACTTGCTTGGACAGCCAGGGCCACCATTGTATCTGTTCAAGACAAGAAGACGCGTCCCTGGCCCCATGCTGGCAGAGGCTGTGGAGCCGCAGGATCTGAGAATTGGCCCCCACTGCCTATTACTTGCTGGCGAAAATTGAGGTAGGCATACCATTGGACCAGGACCAGGACGGGCTGCGGCGCATTCCCTATATTTGGGAAGTCTTTGCGATGACGGACTTATCGATCATCTCATGGCCAGAAGATACCGGCCCCAGCACCAACTCCTTTCTCCAGTAAAGTAGGCGGTGGGAATGAGCCGTCACAATAGATATGCGCGTCCTCTTCCCGTGTCTATGTAGATCTTACTGTTGCTTTGCATTTCCCTCGCCTCCCTTTTCCTTTTTCTTCTTCCTACAGGCGCTCAGAAAGCACACGCGTCAATTTTTCTCCTCCCAAAAACCCCAATATTCAAACATACAGACCCTCTTCTCGCCTTACGGGTCCACTGAACTGCACATTGCCCCTGCGAAATCACGAAAAGCCAAAATGACCCAGTGCTACTACCCTGACGGAACCGAAGCCCCGGACACGCCCTGCAACAGCACGGCCGAGCAGTCCGCCTGCTGCGGCTCCTCCGCCTACTACCTCGCCAACGGCCTCTGCCTCGGCGACGGCGGCACATCCCGCGGCTCATGCACAGACGAGAGCTGGGAGGACGACTCATGTCCGCAATACTGCAGAGACAGTACGGAAACCGCTCCACACATTCTACTCCTCCTCTCCCTCAACAAAGGGTAGAGAGAGAGAGAAAGAAGAAGAAAGATAAGAAGGGAGCAGAAAAAGCTGACCGTAACCTACAGCCAACACTGGCGCCGGCGCGGCCCTCCGCCTCTGCGCCTTCAACGGCAACGCCGCCAACAGCTTCGCCTGCGGCGTCGACCTCACCAACTGCGTCTCGGGCATCAACACCTTCACCGTCACCAGCAACGTCATCGTCCCGCGCGCCACCCAGCTCGCCGCCTTCGCTTCCTCCGCCGGCAGCAGCCTCGTCGCCCGCGAGGCCTCGGCCACGGCCACCACTAGCACCAGCAGCAGCGCATCAGCGACATCAGCAGCAGCCAACGGTTCGCCCGGCACCGACGGCCTCGGCACCGACGGCTATACGGGCGCGGAAATGGCCGGCCTGGGCGTCGGCGTCGGCGTGCCGTTCGCGCTGGCCTTCTTCGCCGCGCTGTGGCTGCTGATGCGCGAGAAGAAGCGCTCCAAGGCGTTGCTGGTGGCCGGCGGGGCGCTCCAGCAACCGTACGCGCCATTGGATGTGCGGTATCAGCTGCCGGTGCCGCAGTCGGAGTTGGAGGGCGGGGATTGTGCGAAGTATGAGATGCCGGCGGGGGCGCAGAGGTAGTGGTTGGATCTTTTAGTAGGAAGGGTTCCTGGACTTTTTTCTTTTTGATACCCTGTTAGTGGAATACATGATGGATGTTGGGATATGAACCGGAACAGATGACGTGATGTTTAGTTGACTACCAAGGTCGCTTTCGGTGGCCTGGTGAGAAATGTAGCTGGAAAGTTGGAGAAGGACATGACGATTTCGAAGGCAAGTCTTGAGTGCGGCCAATGGGATGAAAGATGACTCGCTGTTCGCATGAGGGTCGGCGGGTGCGGTACTAGAGAGAAATACTAGGAATAACATAAGAGCTTAATAGATGCAAACAACGTATTTTCGTGTCTGTAAGGCCGTGAGAGAGTGACATACACATTGCCGGAGTGAAGATATGCACGCCCAATAACGTAAACAAACACTAAAGTGAAAAAGGAACGGCTTCCCCTAAGCGGCCGGTTAATGACCTATTGGAGAAAAGCTGAATATGTACAGCCAAGGAATTCCCTGCCAACGCCGCGCCGGGATGTATTGAAGCGACTGCCTATCTAACCTGGCCACTTCATCGTAGCGCTTCTATGCTCTATGAGCCGTTCTTGACCCACGGAAGGCTGAAAGTTCCAACCCAGTCCTCCACTTCCTTCCGGAGCTGAATGATATCAGTAACGTTCTCACCCTCGCCGACGAACTCCCTAAACGCATTCACGCTGCCAGGGTTCTTCCTGCCCTTGGATTCGGCGGCTTCCTTCGCCGTCTTGTCCAGTTTCTGGGTAATGGACACCGCACGGTGCACAATGTCGGCAACCCGCACAAAGTCATCCGGCGAGAAACCACGGGTAGTCATAGCCGGCGTGCCCATGCGAAGACCACCAGGCTTCAGGGCCGACTTGTCACCGGGAACAGTGTTCTTGTTGCTGGCGACACCCACCAGTTCGAGGACACGCTCAACACGAGCGCCGTCAACGCCACGGTCCTTCAGGTCAATCAAGACAAGGTGGTTGTCAGTACCTCCGGAAACGATGTTGTAGCCAAGGCCACCCTTGTCCTTGGAGTTTCCTAGCCTGTCAGCCAGAGCCTTGGCATTGGTGAGGACAGTCCGCTGGTATTCCTTAAACTCCGACGACTGTGCCTGTTGCAGGGCCACAGCAAGCGCAGTAATGGTGTGGTTGTGGGGACCGCCCTGGTGGCCAGGGAAAACCGAAGCGTTGATGCGGTCCTCCAGATCCCACTTCTCCTCATTGCCCTTCTTATCCACGCGGCGGGTGCCCTTGCGGTAGAAGATCATGGCGCCACGCGGTCCACGAAGAGATTTGTGCGTGGTGGTGGTCACAACATCGGATTGAGCAAAGGGGGTGGGAATGACGCCAGCGGCGACCAGACCAGAAACATGAGCCATATCGGAGAGTAGGTACGCGCCGACCTTGTCAGCAATTGCCCTAAAACGCTCGTAATCAAGCAGCCTGCTGTATGCCGATGTGCCAGCAACAATGATCTTGGGACGGTAGAGGAGCGCGTTCTCTTCCAGCTTATCGTAGTCGATCAGGCCGGTGTTCTCGTCCAGCCTGTAGGGGAACGTCTCGAAGTATTTCGACACGGCGGAGATCTTTTTGGTCGGAGTCTGGTAACCGTGGGAAAGATGGCCACCGTGAGGAAGGTCGAGGCCCATGATGCGATCATGAGTATTCAGCAGGGCCGAATATGCGTACATGTTCGCGGGCGATCCGGAGAGAGCTGTGGATAATGAGTCAGTTGTCTCATAGATACAACAGGCGCCAGTAACATACGCTGGACATTCACGCCCCATTCGCTCTCCTTCAAGCCGAATGCCTGCAGAGCTCGCTGCTGGCATAACCTCTCAGCCTCGTCGATGAACTCGTTTCCTCCGTAGTAACGGGCGCCCGGGTAGCCTTCCGAATACTTGTCTGCACCTCGGCTCAGTATGGATTCTGCCGAGAGGGGTGGACGAGCATACTCTGCATAACACTTCCCAGCGCATCGAGAACGGCCTGGGAGGTAAAGTTCTCAGAAGGAATGAGGTTGATGAAGTGCTTCTGCCGCCTTTTCTCCTACGGGTTCCAGAGCCGCGTTAGCATTGCACCGAAGAGCGGAAGCCGCGGCGGGGAAATACCTTCTCTATAATATCGTACACAATAGGATCAGCTTCAGAGAGGTCCGAGGAGAGAAGCTTGAAGTATGTTAGCCCAAGTAACGCAGTCGGGAGTGTTGCCGGCGCACCTTGTGTTGGCTATCCAGAGACACGGCATAGCCACGCGCCACTTGAGGTTGAGGTCGCAGGCATCTGTGGGCGATTGGGCGACGAGCAGCGTTCGCCAGAAGAGCGCGCGAGGCTCTACAGGTGTAGCGGAAAGACGACATGATCGCCGACTTGGAGTGTGCGGGCAATGGGCGTGGAGACGGCCTGGATGGTCTCGGCGCGGTGGTGAGGTGATGGAGATGCGCCGGAGCTATGAGACGCAGCGACTAGGCCTGAACAGGAAATTCACGCGAGGCAGCATTTTTCTCGCGTTTCCGCCGCGTTTTCTGTCCTTTTCCCCTCATCACACAACTAAATCCAAGATGATGAGTCGGCCTTCACGGCAACGCATCCTCACCTGTCGCGCGCAAGCTCGGCAGCGTGGGTGCTGTTGACATGTTCCGGGCCCACCTCACCACCTTAGAGGAACAATTTGAAACTTTCTGATTGGACTCGGTTGCGTGATGCGTTGCACTTCGACGACGTCGGCATCGCCCTTCATCTGGGATCAATAGCCATCATCGGGCTGGCAGATGGACGAGCAATCTCGGGACGCACACGATGGGTTGCGGGTGGTGAGGCTAGCTCGGCGGCTTTCAGCCAATCGAGCTGGCAGTCTCGCCGCTCTCCAGAGTGTCGCCAAGTGTACAATAGCAGTAGCTACGTATCCAGCCTCAAGTTCTCAGCATCTTCTTCGCATCGCGCCGTGAGGCACCTCGACTGATCCGCTCGGGTTTAGTTATCAGCGGTAGTTCAACACCAGCAAAAGACACGTCAACACGTACTAGACGGGTAGCCCTTCACGCACGCCCATGGTTATAATAACACAACATCGCGCTGTGCTTAGTGAAGATGCCCGCGTCAGTGTAGGTTGGGTGAGGCTCCGGGCCTTCCTCTTACTCCAAGGTCGGCAGCTGCCTAGGTAGGCTGGGTGGGCTGCGCCTTCCTCAGCCTGGTCCTTCACGAGCGAAGCGAAGACCCTGGCGCGTCGCTGGTTCATGACCACAGTCGCCAGCTTCAACTTCATTCCCCACTACACCCCAAGGCGAGTGTGCCGTGTGAGTGCACACGCCTCCTCTGCTCCCGACGCCCAACCCTCCACACCTCGTCCTCTCCGCACGCGTCCGCCGATCCTGCAAGATGGCACGCAAGTCACAACCTAAGTCCAAAGCCTCGAAGCCGTCACACAGCCGCAAGAAAAGCCCCGAGCTTGGCGATGGCGATCTTACGACCCGGTACAACTCCCGCACCGGTCGACCCATCCGGGACAGTGCCGGCCGGAAGTCACTGGACCCGTCCTATCTCGACACCATTGACGTCATTGACGACGACGACCTGCAAGCCGAGTCAGCCTCTGAGGAGGAGGATCACCCGAAGAAGAAGAAGAAGCCAAAAAGGAAGCGTACCCCATCACCGCCGCTCCCTGACGTTGATCCTCTGCCACTATTCCCGGATGATGTCCCCTCACGTGAGCCCACTCCGCCGATGGACGACGAGGACAACCAATCCATCAACTTGACGTTCCACGTTCCTAGAGGTTTCACGGGACCTTTCGTAGTGAAGCTGGATCGGGCTTTGCTCTCTGGCGAACAGTCCCGCAAACGCCAACGCCTTGCTAGCGTTGACACAGACGCTTCAGCCTCTAGCGTGGAAAGCAATATCAATGTTGCACCCCGCAACAGATCTCTCTTCCAAGGAGGAAAACCCAAGTCCAGCACACGTTCGGTCCCCGTGAAGAAGACGTTCGTCAAGCTCCCTCCCGAGATTCGCAATCAAATCTACCGGCTCGTGTTTGTCACCAAGGAAAACATCGACTTTGGACGCCCGGTGAACTTCAGCCGCTCCGCTGCTCTCTTGAGAACCTGTAGGCAGGTCTACTACGAGGGTCGCAGCATCCTGTACAGTGAGAACAAGTTCGCCTTCTCACGTAATGCTCGTTCGCGCGCACCCTACTGGACTTCCCAGGAGAAAGAGATTGGCTACCAAGACATGCGAGTTTTCCTCTCCTCGATCGGTCCTAAGAATATCTCTGTGAGTCTCTTTGCTATGTGAACTGCTTGCGGTTGTCTCTAAATGGATTCAAGCTGCTCAGAAAGATCTCGATCTTGTTCACCGATGCCGCTCCATCCAGCACTCCATACTTGAGCCATGGTAAGATGAAAATTCGTTCGACAACATGCCAAAAGTTAACACGAATAACCTGGATAGATGACCGCCGCTTCGTTCGAGACGAGCACGTCATCCACTGCCTTCGTCAGATCTCTCGCCATGGAAATATCAAGGAGATCGAAGTCAATTTCTACGGACGGAAATGCCTCGTTCGCCATGACTACCGCTTCCTTGACGCATTGAGAGAAATCAAGGCCGACAAAGTCTTGCTGGAGAACAGTGAGCGTGCTTGGTACTCTTCAAAGGTCGACTTTGTCGTGAAGATGTCGCTCATGGACACGATGGTACGTCCGCGTAAGCTTTACGAGCATGAGCACGACCTGAGCGAATGACTATATGGGAAGCAACAAGCGTCATCATACTCGACATCTTCATCCTTGTCCTCTGACGATGATCATTCAACTGACTGGGACGCTTTTGAAGCTGTTGCTATCCATTCCATGGAATCATTTGAGCAGATGTGGGATTAGACCAGCTTCCATGGCCCTTCCTCCTGTCCCGGGACAGCTCAATGTGACAAAGGGGTTTCCTTCACTGGAGACCAGCACTTCTTTCATCAACATGCTTTTAATTTCCTTCCCTAAACATTCGAAGACTAGATCACACAGGGCCTTCTTTCCTTTTGCGTTCAGAGCATGGCAAGGTTTACATGGCAACAAAAATGGAGTTGCTAGTCATCTCTCTCCACATTGTTCATTGAAGGAGTGGCTAGGGTAGCGAGGCACATTATCCACGCATTCTCTTGTACTTGTGTTCCATTTCAAGATCGCTTTGGTTGATTGCTGCATGCTTCGGTTGCAAAAACTTAATCACAGCACTATTATCCGGTGGTACATACAACCACCAAAGCAAATACGGGTCAGGGTTTCTCTACACGATTAGAATGACTAAATAGCTCAACAATAGACTCAGATCTGAGGAAGCCGTCATGATTCCCTGAATTTGGACGTCCATCACCTCTGAGCGTTTTTACCTATGCCGAAGAACCACATGTCCTACCTTCTTGCATCAGACCCAAAACCAGTCGCTGCACCACCTGCTATGCCACGAATGCTTTATTCTTTTGCATACGCTCATGCCCGTGCCTCGCCATTCGGTACTCCGCCAGAGGCTCTGCGTCATCTCAGTTGAAACACCATTATACACACGGCTCAACTATATGTAGATACTCTCGCTCAGCCCTGTCGGCACCTTGTAACAGAATGACATCAGCCTTCCCTTCTCCACGAACCGCATCCGTCACTATCACCGACGTTCCCGTGGCACTGAAACGTGCACACCTACCTTGCGATTCCATGCGTCCGTGAGCAACGCTCATGCCTTCGTACTTGGCATATGCACTGCTGCCTCACTAACTACTTATGCCACCACTCTCATATCCTTATCTCACGATCGATCTAAGAAAAATGAAATTAATCAACGAGCACTGGTCAAACCCCCCTGCCCCCCAAGACCTCGTCATTCGACGACGCGCGCGCATCGTCGTCATTGACGTCCGTGTGGTCCCTCCGAATAAGAAAAAAAAGGGTCACTAGTTATTACCACCGCCGCCGTACGGAAGGCCCGGCTGGGTGTTTTTTTTTTGTTGTTCTGGGTTGAGGTCCATGCACCATCATCGGGACGGCGATAAGCCTCAGGGTCAGAGCGGCCACGTGGTGGTTGGCAGGCATGTAAATCGAAATCTTAAAATCGGGTCATGGGATCTTTGGTTTCTTTCCCTCTCGCATTTTGCTCGGGCCAGTATAATATATGGCCCGTGGGTGGTGTTAACCCGGTTTGGGGAATGATTTCAAGTGCGATGGTCCGTGAACCGGGTTGATGGTGTTGGGGACGGTGTGATTGTGCGGGTGGGTGTTTATCGGAATGATCGACGGTATGGGTGGGGTTGGCTGGTCAATTTTTGCTTCATTCTTGCTTTGGCTTCCAGCTGAATGCACACAGCTTGCTGTTGCTGGGTTCGGCGTCATTGTAGCTGAGTGGCAGAATTCGGCCCTTGGTCGGCGACCTGGAGATCAGTACGGATGGGGGAACTTGCTTACGTGCTGCTGTTGGTTATCGCGAAAACCTTTGCTGGTGTTGGAGGCGTTGACTGGTCGTTGGTGATGATGATGATGGGCGGGAGCAGCCGTCACGTCTTTGAGCAGCACGCGCGCGCGTGCTTGTCTGGTCATAGCTCTCGGCCATGCCGGCCTCGTGTCACAGTGTTGTTTCGTTGCAAAGAAGTGGAGGCAGCAGTGGGGCGGTGGATAAGACCCTGCAGATGTTCTTGAAGAGATTCTGGGGATTGGAGCAAAAGTTGGAAGATGCGAGACAAGGATGACGGAGAGAAAGTGACGAGGTGGAGCTCTAGTCCAGCAATCGGATTCGTTCCTCGATGGTGGGGACAAGTGGCCGAGCGTACTGTGCGCGGACCGGTGATGGTTTCAAAAGACGGTGTGGAGAACCGTTTATTTGAGCATGGTTGGGTGCGTTGCCGCCGTCTGGTAGTAGTTTTCTGTTGCCCCAAGGTCGCAATTCGGGTCAATTCTATGTAGCCTCATTATGTGCCCTCTGTACTGGATATCATAGCTTTTACCTTAAAACAATGTAAGACAGACATAATTTCAATGAACCAATGGCACCCGCGAAGCACCGGCGTCGTTCTCATTCTCATAGGCCCTTCCTCTTTTTGAACTCTGCGATCCACTCTTGCGCCCTAGCTTTGGGCACGACGTTCACCTTTACCAGTCCGTCCACTATCTCGACCGTGCCACCAGCCAACAGCTTGCCTAGCGGAACTTTCTTGCCAGCCTTGATCAGGCCACCAGCAGCTGTCTCAAGGTAGCACTCAGTGCCCGCTTGCGTGTACTCGCCAGCCCCATCCCAGGGTACAGGCAGGATATACTCGAGGTGCTGGCCCAAGCTGTCCGTCTCGGCGCACGCCTGGATGAAGTCACTTTGCGCTTCCAGTGGATAGAGTAGGATGAGCGGAAATGAAAGGACGGAGGAGGGGTCCAGTGGCTCTTCCAATCCAACCCTCGCGTCTCCCGTGTCTGGGTCTGCACCGGTGTCCCGCGTCCTAATATTGCGCGCTCTAAGCGCTAATTTCAGCGCATTCGCTTCGTTCCGCTTCTTCGTCTCCCGCTCGACACGCTTACGTTCGGTCTCCTCGAGATGCTTCTTACGCGTTGAAATTTTAGCGGTGAGCGTCTTGAGAGCCGCATTGTTGGCGTCGATTGCTAGACCACGCGCACACGTATCCTCGGCTTCGGTGATCTTGTCAAGTGCAAGGCAAGCACTCGCGCTACGGAACCAGGCCTTAACATTCGAAGGGTTAACGAGCAGCGTGGCCTTGCAGTCCTGGATGCAAGAGCGGTAGTTTTCTGTTTGTTTGAAGACACAGTTAGCCTATGATCACCCACAACGACCAGACGAACGGTAAATCCGAAGCAACCGATGCGTGGGTCCACAGGTCTGCTGCAAAGCGCTTCTACCTGGGCGAATGCCACACTTCCGCATCGACTCATGAGGCGTTCGTATTCACCCGGGCCACGAAAGAGGTTTAACCTACTCATTTCCAAATTACACAGCGCCCTGTTCACCAGAGAGGCCTCCTCAATCTGCTTCTCCTTCCGCGCCTCTTCCTCCGGGTCCAGCTCCTGGTCTTCGGCGAGGTCCATGTCCGGGTCTTCGTCCCCCTCGTTATGTTGCGGCCTCGCCGGCCCCCGTAGTACTGTGATGCCCTTGGTGTAGAACTCGCGAGCGTCGAGCCACTGCTTCGCGCGTGCACACTCATTTCCTTGTTCGCGGAAGTTGCCCGCCACTTCAGCCTTGGTGCCCTCGTATGCCAGCGCCTTCAGGCCCTCGAGAGCTGCATTCTCGCCGCCCTGCCCGTCCGTCTCATCCAGTGACGTCATGAACAGTGGCGTGCGGTTCAGCTCGGCGAGTAGTTGGTCAGCCGTCTTGGATGCGGTTTCGGTCATGGCGGGCGGCTTGGGGGCCGATGGCTTCCCGTCGGAAGGCACTTCCGCCGTGGAGGTGCCGTTGCTTTGGGCAGCATTGTTGATCAGGGACTCGAGTGAGGGAATGCCAGTCGGGCCTGGACCATTGGGGAGGTTGGACGGCGGTGGTGATGTGTTGGTGGCGCCTGCATTTAGGTTGAGGGACTCATCAAAGTCGTCGGGGAGCTCTTCGATCTTGCCCATGGTGGCTTGAGCGTGAAAGTCGTGTCGAGGCGTCGCGAGAGAGATTACGGGTCGGTATTACTGTGCAGCAGAAATCTGGTGGACAAAATTTCGATTATCGATAAGATTTGCGGCCTCAGGCAGCAATGACATCGCCGCTGGCGCCATCCTTCGGGAGCTCCCAGCCATGGGACTGTGCAACCACGGCAAAGATCGGCTCTCGTGGTTTTAACTTTTAGTCCCCTCCCAGAGGCTTTGTTGATGCCTAACGCCTCCGCGCTGTGACTCCTGTTATCACCACGGCGCCTAGATAACAAACAGTGATGCGGCATACACCCGGCATGACGTACCATTTCGCGTAGCTTGATGAGAGGCCTTCGATTCAGAGCCTCTTATGTGATTATATTATCGGCACCGCATATGGAGTCTCGCTAGTTCCTGTCGATCGCGATAGCATAGATCTCTAAGTCACGCTTTGCGAGACGACATCTATGTTTTCCTGATGCCAAATTATATCTGGGACTCGGCTCCGGATCCACGATGGCGGGAGATCATTCTTGTGCAGCCAAGGGTGACACGTCTCATGCTGATACGACGCAATCTCGTTGTCAGCCTCATCTTTGGATTGCGGAGGATGGAGTGGCGGAGCATTGTTGCTGACGGATTCATCAACGGTGACAGCGGGCGTGGCGGCGACGCTATGCACGTCGGATCTGCAGGTTGGCGCGCAATCTGCTGAGAATACGGAGTCGCTACTGGAAGCGAGCAGAGTTCCTGGCGGGCATAACAAGAGCGATTGGCTGCCTGCGGGGAGTAGCGGGCTGCGTCAGCCATTGCAGGGCATCCGGGTCAATTTACTGATAGTAGAGTGACGGGAGGCTGTGATGTGACGGCAACGGCGAGACGTGCAGCCTGCTCTTGCTCGCCCGACGGCTCGAGCTTTTTTTCGACCCTGCGGTTGCGTGCTGCCTGTGCCTGTGCCTGTGCTGCCGCCGTCCGCTGCAGGTGCCCGCGAGCCAATCCAGCCTAACTTGCCGTCTCCGTGCAGGGCAAGGCGATCGCCGCTACGGATTACGTCCGAGGCCCTGCAGGTGTGGCTCTCTCTCTCTCGGCCACCGGTGGGGGGCTGAGCATAGCGCCGCATGCTGCCCACGGCTCTCCGAAGACGTTGACGACTCGCGCCGCGATGCACGCCACAACACCAGAGCACAAGGAAGCGCGTTTGTCACTAGGGTCCGCACGCCTCTAGCTGCGGCGGCCAGCACCCGCGCCAGCACCCGTGTGACCCGCACCAGCACCCGCACCCGCGCTGGGACGGCGCCCGATAGGCCGTTGGCCGTTCAGCTGCCCGTGGGGCAAGCCTGATCACCGTACTCTTTGATGTGGTGCAGCAGCGGCGGGAGCGGATGGTCTTAGCCTCCCCCTGAGCACCCACTCTGCGGTGGAAATCTTCACCAATGCGCTGGGCCGCGGGGCCGCACTGCGCACTCTGCACTCCAACCCTCTGCCGCAATTTCGACTCGGCGACTCCTCCCATTCGCGCGCCGCACGGCCTCCGATTCACGCTGCATCTCCCCTGCCACGCCGCCGCCCGCCCAGGGACCCCCCTCCACCCCAATAAACCGCCATGGATCAGCACTTCATGCCTGTCATGTCCCTCGTGCGCCTTCGGACCTCTTCACGGCACTCCCGGACCTCTTGACCTCTCCCAAAAGCATCGTGTCTTCTCGCCGCGCATCTCATTGCCGTCCCTTTCCGTCCAATCTTCAATGCGCTACTCGTCTTAGCTTCCACTCCCATCCCAATCTCGTCGTCACATTCAGCTTGCCTAGCAGCATTTACGACTACCTACGTGTACGCTTTGTCCCACCAATCCTGCGCCACTTATGCATCCGTACAACCATTCCTATGCTATAGTCTCACACCACTGACAGTTTCCGGTGTAGCACGGCATTGACTTCGTCCTCTTGACTCTCCATTCTTTGCTGTTCTGGCACCCTCAGGAGCTTCAGCCAACAACGCCAACGAACCTCTCAACTTCCGGCAACTTCCGGCAACTTCCGGCTCACCCTGCCCGTCGTTCTTGTAGATATAAGCTTAACCAAAGTATGTGATTACGCGTCAATGCTTGATAGCAAGGCCATTCCCTGCGGTATAGCAACGACCACGCTAACCTTCCGCCCAGCCATGTTTCAGACTTGCTAAGAGCCTTGGGAAGCCACATTTTACCTGTGTGGTCAGTGGCCAGGATTCGATAGTATTAACACCTCTGCTACCATGGCGACCGAGTACTTTTCCGACCAGGAGTCCTCAACGGCAGCAACTTCACTGCCAACGCCTATTAGGCCTCATTTCATGACTCCGCAGCCAACACCCACTGAGAGTCATTTCACGTCTCCACAGCCAACGCCTACCGAGTCTCTTTTCATGACTCCTCAGCCTTCGACGTCAAGACGCACGTCTCGGTATGGAACTCCATCATCGTTCGGCGAAGCGTCACCGGCTCCACGGTCAGATTGCACCTCAGATGACGCCGCCAATGACGACAAGATATCACCGATGGATCCGCGCCGCTTTACGCCAACCTTGCAGGCTAATCTCGTCGCCGAGATTCTGAACCTACGGCGAGAGATAGACTCAAACCAGCACGTCATTGACGATCTGGAATCCACTCTGCACTCGACCAAGGACGAAAACGAGCTTCTGAACGTAAAGCTGTCCAACAGCTTGAAGGAGAGCCGGTCAGCAAAGCGCCAAATACAGCAGCTGGAGATGGGCACGCTCTCCGCCCTTGAGGAATTGGCCCAGGAGCGTGACCAAGTCAAGGCCGACAATGAACAGCTGAAGAACAGGCTCGAAGTGACACAGAAGAAAGCGAGGAGCGAGGTCGACGTCTCGGACCGCACACAAGACCTTTGGCAAAAGGACAAGGAGACGTGGGATAACGACAAAAGAACTCTGGAACGCCGACTTCACGTAACTGAGACGCGATTGAGGGTTGTCCTTGATGAACTTGCAGCGCAGCAAGCAAGGGCCGATGCTCAGGCTGATGAGCAAGTTGCTGGCAACAAAGACGGCGTGAATGATAATGAGAGTGATACAGCCAGCATTCGTTCTTCTCCGAAAAAGGCTCGGCACAAGCGCAACCAGAGCAGTGGCAGTGTACGCAGCTTTGGGCCTCGCGGCTATCGAGCATCGATCCTCACCATTGGCTCGGAAGCACAAGCAAAGCTTTCCCACGATTTGAGTCTTGCCGATGAACTTTCCTTCGACGAGGAAGACGAGGATTTGGAAGACTTGGAGCTCGACTCGGACGACTATACCGAGCACGAGAATCGTGCACGGAGGTTAATGGAATCCAGAGCATCTTCTGTCCCCGACGAGAAGGCTAGGAGGATGCTCGGCATTATGATGGATAGGGACAGGACGACGCCAACACCAAGCGAGCCCGATAGAGACACATCCTACTCCCTGGACAACAGTACATTGCACGATTTCAGCCTCGATGCACTTCACGAACCCAAGCGCCAAGAGTCATTCGACACGATTGTTCAACCAAAGGCAGAGCAAGACTTTGGGCCAACGACAAAGCGCGTCGAGTACGTCGATACGGGCGTTCAGCCATCTCCTCCTCCGTCCCCCATAGTTACCGCACAGCAAATCACAGCCGCGAGGACTAGTGGTCATATAATGGCTGCCATGGATGTGGAAGCAAACCAGAGAAGAAAGCGCGTTTCAGCGCCTCTTCCCGATATCCAGAGAGAAAAGGAGTTGGCGTTTTTGCAACGGAAGTCAGCTTCCATGGTCTCGACATCGTGTCAGACCCTGGACCATCCATTGAGCCACCCAGAGGCGACAGTCGTAGATCTTCAGCAGCCGTCCGACGAATCTCCGGCTTCGATTCAACAGTCACAGGCGACTGAAGCTCGGGTAGATTCCCAACCAGAACCACTGCCCGAAATCAGAGTTGAGGCTCCGCAGTCGCCGCCTCAGACACCAGCCCCTGTATCAATTGGCATTCCCCAGATTGCCATTCATCCTCCCGGGTCCACGCCTCCGTCCCCGAAGCATGCTGTACTCCCTCCAAATACCAAAAGCGCTGCTTCCCAGACTAGCTCTGACTTGGTTGGCAACATGCGCGACACTTCAATGCAGACGGACCCTATTAGGATCGACCAACGGATTGCCAAGCTACCACCACACCTTCTTCCTTCAGCCATTTCCTCGAAGCCAGGCACGCCAACAGATGAGGAGAAGAAGGCGCAGCCCGTGCTGGCTAAGCCGTTCGAGGAGAGGGGGAGATCTCCCTTGCTTCCCTCCACGCAGGAGGTACTCAAATCAATGCGACCTACATCCATCCAGGCCACTCAAGACAGGTATCCTGGCAATAACGATGACGGTCCACTCACACAGGAGGCAACTGACGGCATAAGGCGGCCATTCAGGTCAAGCAGCTTGTTCGCCGGCTTTGAGGGGTCGAGTTCCGATGAGGATGCCATAGCCGATGAGGAGGGATCGAGCGATGATGAGAATTACAAGAAGCGTGCAGTGGTCGTCAAGGCAGCCAAATACGGTCGCCTTTTCGGGAAGCCCCCGACGCCGGTGCCAGAGGAGAAGGAGCCAAACTCGAAGCGATCATCCTACGAAAACCGCTATTCTGGTGAAAAGAAAGGCTCTTCCGAAAAACGAAGCTCGTACGAACGCCCAGCAAAGGTGGAGAAACCCGCCAGGGCTGTGTCGCTGCGCAAGCAGCCAAGCGTTCGTCGCTCTGCCCTGGTGCAGAGCGGCATTACTGCCCACGACCGACAACCTCCTAGTCCAGCTCTTGCGGAAGCGAGCTCCAGCAAGACGTTTGATAAAGCCAAGCCTCCTCCGTTCCCGGTTCCCACCAGGTCGAGCTCCAGGATTGTGCCGTTTACCAAGAGCGAGGGTTCGCAGAGTCCGACTGCACGCGCCGGCAATATGTTCGCGGGCCGTCGCGCGCGTCAGCAGCAGCACGCCAGACACGATAGCCTGCGCAAGGTCCGCTCCGCAGCTGTCATGCGCCGTGAGTCTCGCCCACGGAGCAAGTCCCCGCCTTTACCGCAGTCGGCCATGACCTCCCCAGAAGATACACAGGACGTGCCGCCACTGCCTCGCGATCGCATTACCTCTCCCCGCCAGGCGTACGCTTCGCGTCACCACGGCCGCCAGCCGTCGGCCAGCACAGCAGTCAGTACGGCTATGACGACCAGTAACCAGTCAGCTACCTCGGTTCAATCCGTCAGTGTCGTAGATGCCATCGCAGCCACCATGGTTGGCGAGTGGCTCTGGAAATATGTTCGCGGTCGCAGGTCATTCGGCGTGGCTGACGCCGTGACACCCGAGTTCGGAAGGGATGATGGAACTGGCGGAAGTACCGTAAGGCACAAGCGATGGGTCTGGATTTCGCCCTACGAGCGTTCTATCATGTGGAGCAGCAAGCAGCCTACCTCTGGGACTGCGCTGCTCGGCAAAACAGGTCGCAAGTGTAAGTGATTTCTTGCCGTGCACAAGTTTCTTTTGCTGACTTTTTATAGTGCAAGTACAATCCGTACTCGACGTCAAGGATGAAACTCCTGCACCCAGAGGCGTTGGCGCTCAGCCCGTCTTCAACCGCTCCATTCTCATATTGACCCCTGCCCGCGCCTTGAAGTTCACCGCGACTTCGGCTGACCGCCACTATCTGTGGCTTACAGCCCTCTCATTCCTCGCCCATTCATCGCAAGCCGTCCCCGATCTGAACGATCTCCCAACTGCGCCTTCGGGAGAATCTGAACGTACAAGGCGGCCCACTGCTTCGCTAGGACGCCGTCCCATCAACAATTCGGTTCGCATCGCGAAACAACACCAGATTGGCACCAAAAGCCTTGCCAGCCGTGCAGAACCGATATACGAAGGTCAGGCTTCTCAATCGCCTGTATCCGAAGCTGCAAGCCCTCCAGTCATCCCTCGCTTTCACGGGGCTTCTCAATCACCTGTATCCGAAGCCGCAAGCCCTCCGGCCATCCCTCGCTTTCACGGGCGCAAGAGAAGTCTTACATCTCCGAGACAAGGCGCCTTCCCGCTCCCTATTCCCAGCAACCCATTCACTCGTAGTGTGTCGCACAATCACGCCGTGCATTCTAGCTCAGCTGTACCGCCGCCGATCCCCACCGCACACTTCTCGTCGGCAGCCTCGAGCATTGGCATGTCCGAAGTCTGCTCGCCAGCGAGCGCCAACTTCCCCCCGTCAGTGCCGAGCAGTATCTACAACCCCAGCCGACGCACGTCTGAAGCCAGCAGCAGCGCGGCCACCGCGCCGGGTACGCGTCGTGAGTACTTGGACGCGGCGGTCGGTACGGTGCGCATGGAGGCATTCGTTGAGCCGCGCCTGAGCCAGGACAGTCGCTTTCCAGGTGGCGGATTCCCGGGCTTGGCGCCGAGCTTCAAGGAGAAATCCGCAGCGCGACAGTACCGCAAGAATAGCCAGTGGAGCGTGAAAAGCGGGACGACGGTTTCCGAGGGGGGCAGCAGGGCACCGAGTCAAGCGAGTGGCAAGTACCTGGGCGAACAGGGTAGCGACATGTTCAGGGGCTTTTAGTAAGCGAAATGGGCATACGGAAGATGAACAGAAAGAGATGGTTGATTGTTGTCTTGGATTTTTTTTTGATTGCACGGATTTCGCCATGGAAATTGGCGGATAATACAACGACGACCGCGGATCGAACGGCTTCATCCGACACCACGGCATACCACGCTCCTTCACGGTATACGCGACTCCTATATTTCTTTGTTGCATCATACAGTACCCCATGCTTTGACATGGCGCTCGGTACCTGACGCCCACTCCTGTCTCTCCTGTTTCGCCACCCCGCCAGCGTTTTCGCCAGAGTTGACCTCTGGAATGAAGGATTCATGGGCACGACATGGGCCCACACGGTCTCAAAGGTTTCCTAGAGTTTCAGTGTACTACCACGCGTGGCAGTTTCCGTTGCTCTTTCTGCGCTCAAAGTCTTACTAAAATGCGGCTATGGCATGTTTGATGCTACGCGCCTTCTTCGCCAAGCTTCGTCTGATCGTTTGGCCAATATTTGTACTATTGCGCGTTTTGTTACTTCTTTTGTTGGTCTCTTTTCTCTTGGTTAATCTGCGCCTCGAATATCTTTGTTCTCGTCACTCGCGGCACAATGCTCGCCAGTTGTATACCCTTCTTGTAACATTTGTTTATACCCAGAGCTATATATCAGGCCTACAATGTCTTTTGTATATTCTCAACCTTTTTTCCCCTTCTTATCTATCGCTAATTTAAGGGAAGAGGTTCTGTATCGGTCAAAAAATGGCTCAGCGACTTGGTTTCTCTTGGATTATGGAAGATTTCGGCTTGTTTTCAGTTGGGATAGGAGTATGTACGCCGGATTTTTGAGGCGAGATGAGGACGGGAAGGGCATGGAAGGAAGACAAGGAGATTTTATGGAAAAAGTGGAAGTGGAAATGGATGTCACGATGTGATAATATGATTGGCGTAGTTTTGTCGTTTCCCGGTCAGCTCTGGCGGTCGATAGTGGCCTAGCAGCTACTCTTAATGGAACCTGTTGCTGTTATACTCGTTGCCTTTCCGTTACCACTCAATCCTGGTCTAAGTCCTCTTGTGTTGGTGCTCATGGACACTCCACTTCGCTCGTGCAGACCCGTTCATCCAGAGCAAAGGGGGAACTGCCGCTCAAGCGATGCACGTCCTTGGCCGCCTCGCGCGCATGGATGGTGGTAGGAGCAGGATCGGGGAGGTGATTTCTGGCAGGCAATCAATCCGCTACCGTCCGCCCTGGTTCTCTCCGCCCCACGATCATGAGTACTCTCCTATTTTTATTCATTAGGCATCCGCACCGTGCGCGGGGTATCTTGCGAGGTTAAAATAGGAGATATTAATAGCCTCGCAAACAGCTGGTCCAAGTATGATTACTAGTGATCAAGGTGCGAACGGAGGCCCCGCTGGCCATGGGAGGGGTCAGTCAATTGTCTTTTCGCGCGCCAGTACCCCTGGCGCCGGTAGCACTTGTTCGTGATAATGCTATGCATTGCTCGGTCATTTGCAACAGCTGTTCATGCCATCCTTTTTCTTTTTGTGTCGGCAGTTCGGCTTAGCATCTCTGTTGTCCTTGCTTCGTATCTGCACCTCTCGCTCGTGCCGTTTAAGGGAGCACACTCACACTAAATGCATGTATATTGCTGTTTCGAAAATTTCAACGATTTTGGTGCCTGGACAACCCGCTTTCTTCCCCTTCCAGTGCTCGTAATGAACAGACAGAGAGGGCAGTTTTTGTTGGCATTGTCGGCGGAGGTCTAGCTTTCCATTGGCATGTTAGAGGCGTGTTTATATTTGAATCTTTAAGATTTCTCATGCGGCAAGTTTACTGAGGTAGATCCGATTATAACGGTCTTTTAGCTCCCCTACTCGGATCTGTAAAGAGCATTGGTTACAGAAATGGCATGTATTCTTGAGTCTTTCACCTCCTGCATTAAATGCTCGTGGATATGGGTGTGATGTTACAGTATGCATAAGGCGCCAAGCCTTCAGGGTTCGATGAAACGAATAAGTATGTCGACGGCCGGAGCTGATAGGAACCGGTCATAGCCTAGTTGACTGGGTAGTCACTAATAGTCGACTACCTAACCGGTGCTGGTCCCCCAGCCGATTGCTGATTAGCAACCAATAGTATAAAGACACGCACTTGCAATTAAACTGTCACATACGACCACAGCTGGTATAATACAACGGATCCCGTCCGCTCTCCGATATTTAAGCTGCCATGCGGCCGATTAGTACTCAAGTGGGTGACCATTGGGGAATCCCGGCTGTTGTATGTTTTTATTTTGTCTTTTTGTGTGGGGGCATTGGTAACCGAGCGGAATCTTACCGAATCGGGTTGGAACACCTTGTTCATCGTCTAACGACGCTCGCTCTGTGTTTTATCTCATCTATTTTGCATTGCTTACGAAGCCTAGGTTTTGCATTTTACAAATAGTATAATTTTACGCGAGCTTTAAGTAGTCCAGGGTGGCCTCAGTCGGTCGTAGATGAAATAAACAGCATAAGATATACTCTGGCGGACGAGATGCTTATAGTAAGCAAGCAACCTACACGGGATTCAAAGCATGTTATTTATTTGCAAATGTGCTTTTGTATGTATTGGTGTCTGCCTTGTTCTACAGACTCACCCATTCTGAAGCCGTACGGGATTTCCCGCGTCGAATGTGCCTATTTCATCGCATTAACCAAAGTATTTGCTGAAGCTGCTGTTGCCGCTGAAGCCAGACTTGTGGTTCAACAGACACGCATGCCAGGCTTATCAAGATCAGGACACTTGGGGTGCTCATCCACTGTGAACATCTCATACACATCCCTGCAGGCTCAAATCCAAAAGCCTGCTTCAATGTCACCGCGTAGAGGCTACGCGTTTGCCGAGTAGAATACCGACATGTTTCGATGGCTTCGGTAGCGATGCTGCACTCAAAACTCAAAAACGAGATAGAGCTTGCAGGCCCACATGGACAGCCGTGGGAAAGTCTCCCGATATATTGTTGACCTTCGGGACGGAAGTGTAGGCTTGGTCGTTCGATGGTAGATAACCGCACCTGCCTGAGCGTTTGCCAGCTATGTCCCCATTCCAAGGAACGCACCATTTTCCCATTCGGAAAACCCTGGTGTTTTCTCAGTCGTCCGATCAAGGAATTGTTTAAAGATAGAAGCCGTGGCCCCAAGATTGGCTTTTGATGTGACAATGACCCGATTTGCGTGCAAAGCTTATCGTGGCAGCAGCGGGGAAATCAAGCAACTTTCAGTGAACGCCGTCGTAGAAGACATGGCGCGCATCGACTCGCGTGACCATGCGTCTTTTGCCACCCTTGGTTTCGAAAAGATCGTGGTTGAGGACATCGGCCTGGTACTCGGGTTGTTCGTCCTCGCCGTAGCTTGCCACTGGGTGCAATGCCGAACTTGTCCTTTTCGAAGGCGTCCTAGAGTGCTGAGAACGTATGAAAATACTGTTCCTGTTGGACAAGAGAAAAAGGCCGTGGAATCATCAACTCTGAATGGCTTTTCGACTCTACCACCGGTTGAGGACGTGCTGCAAACACCTCCATCATCCGATCTGCTCCTTCTGCCTCCTCCTCCTACTCTTCACTCAGCTCGTCCCGATCCGCACACAACCCTTCCTCATTTTTCTCGCAGACTCCCTGCTGATGACACGGGAACGGGGACTTTAAAGTCACGACTCGGCAACCATGAGAACCAATCAGCCACAACATGCCAACGGCATCCGAAAGGCATACTCCATCCACGTTGGCGGTGAACGGGCGCCATTCTGTGCGCTGGCATTCGATGGGGTACAGCGGCGGCGTCAATCGACTACTGGCCTCTGCTCTCGCCGGAGGGATATGTGCGGAATTTCGTGGATGCCCCTGTCGCATCGACTGAGCGCGTACACACCTAGACGCAGGTGGAACGTGATGAAGCAGGAAAGTGCCGCGGTGTCGACGGGTGGGGCGTTGGTCCTTGGTCCGGGGAAATGAGGGGAGGCCGTTTGACGTTCCAGAAGCGGGAAAAGGGGGAAGAACGTGGAAAATTCTAGAACAACGCAGTACGCGTTGCTGCGCACTACAAATTTCCTTTTTCGGCCGTCGTTGTTTGCGATCCTTGTAATTTATCTCCAGATTGTTCGAAAGGGGGACGATTCTAGATCGTTCGGCGGGGCGGCGATCAATCAATGTCGAAACGGCGCGATGAGATCAGATCGCGCGGCGGAGGGGCGGAGTGGGAGAGCCGCTCGAAGGCATACGGGTCGTTCATTGCTTGCGGTGCCTTCTTCCGGCCCATGTGGCTCAGCAGCTGCGGCTTCAATCCGTGCCCGAAGTTGCTCATGCACGCGATGGAGGAGATCAGTGTGCCGACAATAAGGGTTAGCGCGATCAAGGCGAAGAAAAGTATCTCATCTCTCATGATGGAGTGGGCGCGCCAGCCTTTGCCACACAGAGCGACTATTATGCAGACCAGGTAGACGACGGTTCCGAGGTAGACGATCTGCGAACCGCGTTAGCTTTTTCTTCTTCTTTGCTTAGTGCTGAAACATACGATGGTAACTACCATGCCAACCCGATTCTCGACCCTGGTGAAATAGGCGGACAGTGAAACCTGGATCAAGGCAAGAGGGATGATGGCCAAGGTGATTGCAAATTCGGGCTGTCGGTAATGCACAGCGATGAAGTCGTAGATGATGACGAAGGAGACGAGGAAGTAGAATGCCAGCTTCATCATGACGAGCAAGATCTGCCACAAGTCAGCATACGCCCAAGGGTGAGCACTCAGGTTGAAGCTACCTCGTAATGGAGATAACGGCCTCGGAGTTTGCGGTCAGCGCTGATGTTCTTGTACAGTGCCCAAGCAAACTCTCTGTGCAGCCTGTATGCCAAGGCGCACAGGGCTAAGCTGCAGGCCCCGAAGATGGCGATGAAGGCTATCAAGGCGGGCTGGATCTGGGCCCAGACGTCGATGTCGGCCTTGACGAACGAGGTGCCCTTTGTGTCATGGTTTTCAGGGAGCTCGGCGATGACATTCTTGACCTGGTGGTACAGCAGGATGGACGAAATAAAGAAGCAGATGTTGCAGACGGCCTGGGCGAACAGCTGGATGTTGTTTTTGATGCGGAGCGAGTCCCAGGACAGGGCGAATTGGTAGACCACGCCCAGGACAAAGATTGCAAAGGTGACGGGGATGATGTACGAATGGGGAACCTGGAAGACGTTTGGATTCACCCAGCGCAGGTAGCGGTCAAGGACGAAGCTGTTGAGGTGATTAGAGGAGTCAATTGGAGAGCATTGGGAACCCATGACTGACAGCTGAAGGGCGGTGTTCGCAACTGCCTGTACCGCCGTGGTGCCCAAGAAGGCCCACTCCAGTGTTGATTTGGCAGGAGTGTTGCGCATCATGATGTGTCAGTCAGCAGTGCCGCGGTTGGCAGTAGATAGATATATTTATACGACCTGTTCGCTTAACTAGCGCGATCCTCCTGAGAACGTCGCCCGCCATGCCCAGAGAAAATTCGGTAACGCCGACGTTCAAGCCAGAGGACAGTCCATGCTGCTTACGGCCATTGGCCCAGGTTGCACGTTGTTTAAAGTCGACCGGTACTGCCAAGGGAGTAGCCAATAAGCAGTAGGAACCCCGAACACAGCCCGGCGTGCGGATTACTACCTGTCCTCTTTCAGAGCGCTCACGCCAAAAAGGTCAAACAGAATGCCGAAATACCGGCACAGAGGACCGGCGATCCCTTAACCATTTTCTAATTTGGGCCTCTGCCGTTGCTATTCTTGTCCGGAAACGTAGACGCAGCTATAAGCATGCTGGCTGACGACGCTCTGTAACAGCTAGATCATTGACTCCTATACGTGTTATGACCGCCACGTCACTTACCACCCGTCACCAATCACATAAAGACCATTGGTTATCCTTCACTACTCTGAAAACCCTTGATGCCAACACACGACAAAACACCTCCCGCCTGTTTAGTGAGTTAATTTTAATCTGCAGAAATCTATGGATGCAACGGACCATGTTTCACTTTTGTTGTCTGCACCTCGTTGCCCAGGACCGCCTTCAGATGCCGATAATCCTTCTCAAGCAAGAGGCTGCCCGACTTCCTGAATGCCACTTTAGCCATCCCAAACGAGCTTTTGATCCTGTTTACAAACGCCGATACCCGAATTCAGATAACCCTGTCCCAGACCAGTCCCGCCACCATGTCTCACTTCATAAGCCATGCACACCCCGAGCACCGTGCTCATCTCCTTTACCAGGTGGTCTGGACCTTGGGGTACTCGTCCTTGCTGAGCTTCAAGTCATCAAAGACTGTGTCATCTCCATGGAGATGCTGGACCCGCAGCTCGTCCTCATGCTCCAGCTTCTCGAGCTCTGCCTCGGGCGCCTCCTTGCCCTCTTTCTTGTCTTTGGACTTCTGCTCGAGCGCACGTCCAAGATTGTCGTCGGCGCCTTCTCCGATCAGCAGGACCTGGATATTGTCGTACTCCAGGTAGTTTGGCTTCACGGGAGCCCAAGCGAGGCCACGGAACTCATCAAGGATCCTACGGCTTTGGTCAGTAACAACGCACATGGAACACAAAGGATACCAACGTACTCTTTGGGCAGCTCAGGACCCTCTGGAAGCCGAGCGTTGGCCGGGCCCTTCCTCTCGGGGTTTTTGGCACTCATCACGAAGCTGCCTTTCTCACGGAGACCGATTTCCTGCTGAACCTCGCCAGGCTCCGACGGGATGGTAAGGAAGAAGGTGAGGTGGGAGCTGCCGCCAGCTTCGGTGATGGCATAAACGCCTTCGCCAACCGGGATTGCAGGTGACTGGACACGGGTCCCGGACGTCTTCGTCTCATACTCGGAACCTGCAAAGAACGTTTCCTTGAGGTTCTGCATGGTGGTCTTGCCCTTTTCGACAAAGGCCATGAATCTGTCACTGTGGCTCTTGGGGAAGACCTTCTTGGGAAGAGCAAACAGCCTGTTGTTGCCGGTATCTTCGATTGCTCCATCTCCGAGTTTGGCACCCGTGGGAAGAGGACGCAGTACGAAGTAGGTGCGCTGCAGGTCTTCGGCGCCCTCAGGGTCTTCGATGCCCACACGGCTGCGGGTGAAGAAGTAGATGATGCCCTTCTCAAGGACGTTGGTCGGCGACTTCTTCTCGCGCTGGGAGGATTCATGCACGGCTCCGTCTAAGGAAATGTCAGACTGAGGCTCACTCAGCATAGATGTAGCGAAAACTTACTGCCACCAGGCTCCTCGACTTCAGCACTATCCATGTTCTCCTCATCCTTCGTGGCCTGCTCCTGCTCGGCACCGCCTTCTGAAGCCTGTTGGTTGTTCTGAGGCGCCTCCTCTCCCTTGCTCTCGGCCTTCTTTTCCTCTCCTTCGACCGCCTTGGCAGCCTCGACCATGTCGGAATCGCTTGGCGCTTGATCGCCGCCAATCGACTCCTCGAGAGTCTTCTGCTTCTTTTCGGGCTCAGCGTTCTTGCTGCGGCCCTTCTTGGGTGAGGTGGTGTCGGCCTTGCGCTTGGTGCCCTTGGGTGACGTTTGCTCCTGCGACTGTGCCGGGTCGTTGTCGCCTTGGCTGGCGAAGCGGGCCGACTGCCTTGTGCTAGAAACCATGGTGACTAGCTCGTAGTATGTGATGAAGAAGTGAGGTGCTTTGGGTTTGTTGAGCTCGATTGCTTCTCGAGTTCAATTGCTGACGACGATCTTAAGCTTTCCGAAGCTGTACTCCGATGTTTAAGTAAAGCCAATGTTGGTTGGGAGTGATGACAAGCTGCATTGGCGGAAGAGGTGAGGTTGAAGAGGTTAAAAGAGGAGCTGTACGCGACCATTTTAGCTCCAGCGCCCTTGCCCTGACGTCATCCAATCGCAACGCGTTAACCCGCGCGTCACGCCCGTGTCCTGCCATCATACATTGCATGCGTGCAAATCCCTTCACAATAAAAGTAGGGAATGACTAACAGGGAACCAATCCTGAAGGGCTACACACCGTGCTAGGCCTTGACCGAAATCCGTTCGTCACATGCTTCCGGAATACTCTATCAAAATGGAAAATCTTACTCCGAGTACCTACTATGTTTATCAATTCCAGACAGAGGAAAATGTACGCAACTGCCGTGACATATCAATGCTCTCTCTATGGATCTTGTCTACTGCACTCTCGTCTTATCCAGACTGACCTGCAGCCGTCAATTCAACACCAACATCGTCGTCGACGCTGATTGCATCCTCTTCTCGTACCCAAATCATCAAGCTGACTGTCTCACTCCTTACGACGTCGTCCGTAGCATTTCCAGCCACGACTCATCAGAGCACAGCAAAGCCATTCATAAAGTCCTCGATGCCGTTGCCCACGCCCTCCGGACTCGGCTTCTTCGCGCAGACCGCAGGCTCGTACCCAAGCCCCCGCAGATAGTCCCGCGTGGTGGGGCCAATGGCTGCAATCCAAGTCTTGCAGCCGCAGCCCTCCTGCAACGTCTTCCCTTCCACACCGTCCGCTAGGCCCAAGCATTCCAGCATGGCCCTCCCGCCCGTCGGCGAGAAGACCACAACCCACTGCTGCGCGACGCCCGCCTCCGCGTGCCTCGCAACAACGGCCGCAAAGTCCTCGCGGAATGAGCCCATCTCGCCCGTCTCGTAGACGACCACCTCGTCGACGGCCGTGCGGCGCTCGGCCGGCAACGCCGGCGATTGCAGCGTCTTGGGTATGATGTCGCGGCGCTGCTCGCCGACGAGGAACAGGATGGGCAGCTTGTTGCTCGTAGGTGTTGCGGAGCTGCTGCTACTCTTCCCAGCAGCGGGGAGGACGAGGTTATTGTAGTGTTCGAGGATGAAGCCGGCCAGGACCTCGCCTGTGCCGCTCTCCTCGCCCAGGATCGGGCATTGGAGGTTGATGGCGCGCAGGCCGCGGGCGGTGGCAGGTCCGACGACGTAGAAGGGCAACGTGGGCGGGAGGAGAGCGTCGATATCGTGTTCCTTGCGCCGCAGGTCCTGGACGACGCTGGTAAAGGCCTCGACGGCGCGCTGTGACGTGAAGATCACAGCACCGTACTTGGCGCGGTTGGCATGCCCGCTGAAGCCGCCCTGCGCAATGTTGACGTGCAATTGCTTGAGCGAAGCGTCGCGGAAGCGGTGTTCCAGCACGGGCACGAAGACCGGATCGTACCGGCCGTCGCCGGCGGCTCTCAAGAATTCCTCATAGCCGTCTGCGGGCGTTGACTTTGTCTTGAGGAGCAGGACGGGGATTTTGTTGTTGTCGGCGGCCGAGGGCGCAGCAGCAGCAGCACCGGTTGAGGAAGCGCTCATGGTGAAGAAGCAAAAACGAGGCAAGGAGGAGGCATAACTCGAAGCAGCGATCGGGAACAGAACCCCGCGATCTGAGGGAGTACACAAACAGCTCTCTGTTGAGCTCGGCAGGGCCCGGCGAGTGTGTGAGAAGTGGACCAGGGCTCCCCGGTCCGCCCACGCCCGCGAAGCACGGACAGGGCCGCCTCTCTGGAACCATACGGACTTTTCTTACAAATCTATTATTTTCCCCTGCGATGCCTCTGACATTCACCGAATACCCCATCCTCGCCCGATTCTTGTGCGCTGTAGGGACGACCACAGGCATGCCAGCACAACCCCTCGACGCCTCCCGCTCCGCCGCTCAAGGCTCCAACAACGACGACGACAATGACGCAACTACTCAGGCCCACGTCGACGCACCCAAGAAGTTGCCAAAAGGCGTAGTGCTCGGCCCAGACGGCAAGCCGTAAGCAAAGAAACCCCCAAGAGCGTGCGCGCACGCGCAACTCGTCTCGTCTGCGTTGCGACTAAAAACTTCCCAAAAAAAGTAAAAACTAACCATGGCCGTGTCCACAACAGTTGCCGCACCTGCACATCCGTATCCTCCTGGTTCGCCATGACCAAGGGCCAAACCAACAACACCAAGACCGTAGAACCCACGTCCTCCAGCTCTCCCGCTGCCGCTGCCACCACCACAACCACCTCCCTCTCGCAGCAACAACAACAACAGCCCCCGGCCAACTGCCCCCCCGACATCGAAGCCCTCGGCCGCTCCTCCTGGACCCTCCTCCACTCCATCACCGGCGCCTACCCGACCCAACCCTCCCCGCAGCTCCAAGCCGACACGTCGCGCTTCGTCCATACCTTTGCCAAGCTATACCCGTGCTGGACGTGCGCCGACGACTTCCAGCGCTGGCTGGCCGAGGACGGCAACGCGCCGCGCGTGAGCTCGCGCGCCGAGTTCGGCCGGTGGATGTGCGAGGCCCACAACGCCGTGAATGACAAGCTGGGAAAGAGGGCGTTTGACTGCGACCGATGGGAGGAGCGGTGGCGGACCGGGTGGAGGGATGGGAGCTGCGATCCGTGAGGAATACGCCTCTTTTGCTTCCAGGTGGCCTTTTTGTTTTTTTTAAGGCTCGGCTTGGGATTCTCTCCTCTCTTATGAGCTTATTTCTTTCTGCTCGTGCAACTGGGTGCATAAGGATGGCGTTTGGTGGTCACGGAAGGCGAGGGTTAAAGAACTAGACGTAAGATGGCTCTGTAGAGAACCTACATCTCAATGTATCATAGCAACAATATAACGAACTGTAACATATGAATCGGCCTTCTTTATGTTCATATCAGACATAAGATTCACGTTCTCGATAGAGGATGTAGACAAACAGTCTATCCAAGTTTCATTCGACAATTGGCGCAGATAGATCCCTATCTTCTGAGACAATGCTTTGCGAGCACTCGCTGACAATGATGTGAGATCGGAGAAGGAATCTTGAAAGCAATAACTCCACCACAAGAAAGACATCCGTGTCTCTTACTTGCGATGGAGAAGGAAAGAGTTGAGGAACCCGTTGCCCATGCCTTGCGCAACAGACCCAGTGCACCGTGATCGTGAAGAGTTCAAAATCCATTCAATTCGCCTATGCATGGCCATTCTCGTGTACGTAAGGTTGTGAAAGTTTCGGCATTGAATACCGATCAATTACCGCATAATCTCCTGGTAGATGAGCACTATCAAAACCGTCAGCTTTCATGCGTTCCTGATCAGATTTAGACATGACTTACTCTTCAGCTGCTCCTTGGTCAGGTTGTCCTTGTTCTTGTCAAAGTCGAAGAATTCCTCGGGAATCGGGTCTGCCGTAGGCTCGTCATCAGGGTCGTGGTAGGGCTCAAGGTACGGGTGTTTCAGGGCCTCTTCGACGGTGATACGCTTGACAGGGTTGAAAGCCAGCAGGCGCTCGAGAAGGTCGAGGGCCAGGTCCGAGCTCTTCGGGAACATGGCCTTCCAGGGAATCTTCTTCTTGAAGGGCAAGGAGCGGATGTATTCGCGAGCGCGGCGCGACTTGATGCCATAGTAGTCTTCCATCGTGGGCGTGCCCAGCACGTCAAGGATAAGGGTGAGCTGGTGGTGGTAGTCCTTGCCAGGGAATAGAGGCTTTCCGCTCAACATCTCAGCCAAAATACAGCCAACACTCCAGATATCAATCGCCTTGGTGTACTCCTTGAACGTAAGCATGATCTCCGGCGCACGGTACCAACGAGTCGCCACATATTCCGTCATGAAACCAGAGTTATCCTCGGTCGAGGCGGCAGAGCGGGCAAGACCAAAGTCGCAGACCTTCAGGTCGCAGTTTGCGTTGAGCAGCAGGTTAGAGGGCTTGAGATCGCGGTGGAGAACGTTTGCGGAGTGCATGGCCTTCAGGGCACGCAGGGTCTGGTAAATGAAGTACTGGCAGTGGTCGTCGGACAGTTCTTGGGTTCTGATGACGCGGTGCATGTCGGTCTCCATGAGTTCCTGCACATGCTGTCAGTATGACGACCGAAACTGGTGTGAATGCCCAGCAAAACGCACCTGGATGAGGTAAACCTCGGTGAATGTCTCGTAATTCCTTGGCTTCTGGATGTCGAGGATGGAGATGATGTTCTCGTGGTTGAAATACCGCAGCAGCTTCATTTCACGAAGCGTGCGCAGACAGAACATGGAGTGATCAAAGGGAGTGATCTTCTTGATGGCGACCTTCTGGCCGGAGGGCTTGTGCAGCGCGGAGCTGTGGGATGCGTTAGAGGCATCAGGGACGGCTTGCTGGTCTCGACTTACCAGACGACTCCGTAGGCTCCCTCACCAACTACATCTTGGATGTCGTACTGTTCCGAGACGTTGAAGGATATCTTCCTGGAGCTGCCCGCGGGCTGTGCGCGCGACATGGTGGCGGATGGGGGATTAAGTCTATTCGGATGCTGCGAGGTGGGGCGGGTTAGCCCTGGATGGCTTGGAGTGCGGATGAAAGCAGAGATGGACGGGAGGAACAAGAAGCGCCGCCTTGGCCCTTTTGAAAAGCTTGGAGATTGGGGTGGGTCCGAGCGACCAGAGCCATTGTCTCTATTGTGTTCACTCGACAGGCTAAAGTGAAGACAATGAAAGGCAGACAGGCCGCCCACCCACACAGCCCTGACCGACGGACGCGCCGCTCCGCAGAGAGCTCAGTGCTTGCGCAAATCGCAGGCGCATAATGGGAAAAATCAAGGCGGACGGCCCATCCAGTGAGCAGCGTCACCGCAACATACCTAAGATATCGTGTGTGACGCCTTTGTCCGTGGGTGACACAAGCCGCAAGAGACACCCGTCCAACTGATCCAGACCGGGCCAAGTTCCACGACCAGCTGTGAGAGAGAGTGTGCAGCGGCGGCTCCTTGCAGGGCCCACGATGAGGGCGTGAAGAATCGGAGGGGCGGGGATGCAGGCAGCCGCAGCGGGCGAGGGGCGAGTGTTGCGGCGGAAATGAGGTGAGGGAGGTAGACGGCGGGGTAGACGCGCGGTGGCTCAATCAGTCTGTCTGGCGGGCGGTCAGCGCTGTCTCGCGCGCTGGAACATCAAGCAACAGGAGCTTCAGCAAAACTCACGGTGGGGCGGGCTGCAGGGGCGGGCTCTGCGGGGTCCAGGAGGCGGGAAGAGTCGCGAGAACTTGAAGGATGAGCGGAGAGACGAGGGTGTGCCAGCTGGAGTCAAGCTTGGATGCGGGCAGCAGCACCGCTAGATAAAGGCAAAGAAAGCAAAGCGGCCACGAAGGGAGAGCAACCCTATTGTTAGCATTGCAGTGGGGTTTGTCAGGCCAATCCCAAGGCATGGGTCCGGGTAGCCGCCGGGATGTTGCCTGAACCATTGGCTCAGCGGTTTGAACAACAACATGAAGCACCCGCATCCGCCGGTCCTCGAATGGGCCAAAACGCCCTCTGCCCTCTGCCAGCGCCGTCGCACTGGACTGCGGCCACAAGCAAACAGCCGTGTGTGCGCTGCTGCTGCTCTGGCGGCCAAGCGATATAGGGCCGCACCTGAAACCGCCCATCTTCAGGCACGTCCGCAATCATCGTGCCCGCGTTTGACATCTGTCACAGCACGACGCACGCGGCTAGGCCCCGCATTCTGAAGCGCGCCGGTCCTCCAGGACGCTGCCATGCAGCGGGTCGGGAAGCATAAACCTTACTTTCCAGAAACCTCAAATGACGCCATTGACTGCCGTCTTAAAAAAGCCTTCCCGACACCGCAAGATTGCTGGAAGAAGATCTTAGCGATCTCTGCTCTGGTAGCTTTGCCTCCTCTCCCAAGTTCTCCCTCGACCTTCGCGACCTTCGTATCCACCGTGCCGCAGAACATGTCCACGCGAGCATACAGAAACACACGACACTCGCCTGTGTCATCTATCCTGGAGCCTTCCCCATCGTATGATCATCCCGATGGGGACTGCGTGGCGGCTTTTGCGCGTCTCTCACGGCCTTTTCTGGGGGTGGAGGCTGTATCAGCCGGAACCTGCTTTGCGCCTCCGATGATGATGCTCAGGGAGGAGAACCCATCGCATTGCTACTCTCTCCACCTAATGCTCCAATCCCCCTTCGCAAAGCTCGACTCCACCACCTTGCCCAGCATCACCGCCTCACACTTCCTCCTCGCCTCGGTCTGATCGTCGTCCACATGTTCGACTGCGAAACCAAACGCCACTCCTCTCCTAGCCGCACATCTAACCATCTCCTTCTCCTGCGCTCGCCTCTGTCCCTCCTTCCTCTTCTCCAGCATCTCTTCCGTCTCCTCTATACGCTCCGCCCTACCTTTCTCGCCTCCAACGCTACCATTGACCTCAGATATCTCCTGCGCAGGTCGGATACGCGTGCCGCTCCTCACAGCCATCCGCGCCAGGAGGTCTCCGTCCGTAGTGTCGACGACCTTCACGTTCTTGACATCATGAGGCACGCTGCCTTCCTCCACAGTGCTAGCATCGCTAACAGTGATTTCCTCATCCGACATCATATCCACGCTCTTCCATTCCTCCTCATCCGGCGCCCCGCGCCGTGCTCTGTTCCTCCTCCTCCCAAACGCCTTGTTCGGGTCCGAGTGGTCTCCGAAGACGTGCTTCTCAACCTCATCGCACGAGACTAGGATGCGTGAATCACCCTTTTTCTTCTTGTGCCCTTTCTCCTTGCCCCCGCCGCTGCCAGCATTGTTCGATGAAGGTAGGTCCCCTTCCCCGGCCAAGAGCTTGACGAAAGCATCCTCGATCTGCCGGTCGACCTTGCCGGGTTTGCGGCTGCGGCAGCGACTTGAACAGTACTTGGGCGGGCTATTTGCTGTGTTTGCAGCGTGGGACTTGCGGGTGCCTGGTAAGGACAATGTCAACGACTCAAATATAGCTATGAGTAGGATGCTGTGGCTGTTGGTTAAGGCTCACTGATGACTCTTCCACATGACTTGCAATACGGCGTTGCTTCGCCGCCAGCGAGGAGGTAGAGCGGTGGTGGAGTGGCTTGGGACTTGGACGGTCGGGACCAGGAATCCATCCAACTCATCTTGGCGAAGGTCCGGCGCTGGCAGCGGGTGTTGATGCGGGTACTGGCGGGGAATCGGAATAATAGCAGGGTTCTGACCGTATAGCGCTCAGACAACATGCAATTGAAACTGTGTTCTGCTAAGATTGATGAATCCCAGGGCGATGGTTTGGGGTGAGGCGCGCGAGGTTCGCCCTCCACACGTCTCATCTACGTCATCGGCGCATAGCGCCTGCGGGCGACAGGAACAACAACAACAACACCACACGGCAATTCCGAAGCCTTCCCAAAGAAGAAATCCCATGCTCACTGCTTTAAACCACCCGCGCATCCCAAAATAGTGATCGACCGGCAAAAATGATGCAACCCGACAACATCTGCTCCACCATCGTCACCCACGCGCCCTGCAGGCTGTTTCTCATCACACTCCTTCTGCTCACGCCACCAAAGCCCAAGACCAAGAAAAAAAATAGAAACGTTCCCCACAGCGTCATGCCGCCTACGCCGCCGTATCCCAACGGCTTCCGCTACCCGAACCATTGCCAAAACTTGAGCGGCGACAGTCAATCGACCTGTCCCATCGGCGGGTATTCCTTCCCTTCCTTGGTGACCTTCGGGTCGCAGGTGCACCACTCGTTTTTGGGGATGCTGTCGAGCACGGCGGGCACGTGGTTGCCACCTAAAAGAAAAATGTAACATCGCAATCAGTTTCCACACGCCCACAACGTCGGGTTCGGCCAGGGGAGGGAAATGATTAAGACAGGGTTGCCAGCTTAATTCATCTGGGGCGTGGGGAATTTTTGTTTTTATTTTCCGTGTGCTTGTTGCATGACCAGCCCGTTCGGGTGGATTGATGTCCGGCAGCTTAAAGGCGGAGACGAAAGGGTCACACGTACAGCCCCACCAAGTGGTTTTCTCTGCAGTGTGCGCTCGCGCGCAACCACGTTAGCAAGAGTTAACGCCGGAGCTTTTGACGGATATGGTGAAGTGGGAGCCCGAGGAACGGGGAGACAGGGAGAGGAGAGGGCAGCATATGGGTAGTTAGTCTGTCTTGGTGGGCGTCTTACGACAAGTCTCGCAGTGGGCCTTCTTGCACATTATTGCTAGTGTCGTTGGAAAGTGCCCTGTTGTGGAGTTTGGTTCGCTGCTGGCGCTTGGAGTCGCTTTTCTTGGTGGAAGACTGAATGGGAGCGCTGTTGGTGGTGATGACAACTGAGGTGAAGCGATAGATATGTGATTGGACAATTCGGCGAAACTCTGTCAGATCCCCGAGGTCGCCGTTCTGGCCATGAGCTAGATCACATTTTGCAACTTTGAATGATACACCAAATCCGTGGGTTTCCGTATTCGTGTTGACAAAACGAGAAAGACTGAAAGTAGCGTCTATCTATTCGGTATCCACCCTATAATCTCAACCACTTTTGTCCTATAACGCCGTTTGTTTTATTACAGGGACTGTTTGGCCCCCATGATCAATCTCGGGTACCGGAATCCTTAGTCGTCAAAGGTGATTTTGGTAGCGGCCTTCATGTCACCCGTATCCTTGAAGAAAGCGCCGTAAGCCTCGTGACCCTTCTTCTTCACAGTAGTGCCGAACTTCATAAGGTCTTCCGGCACCGGCTGGTTGGCACCCTTCAGGACGTTGACGAGCCTAGATCCGTTAGCTTTCCACCCGCTAGAACAATGCGTAATGTAACTTACGCTCCAGCCAAAGCCTTGTCATGTTCAGTGAAAAGCGTAATAGCCTTTCCATCCTGTCCGGCGCGGCCCGTTCTGTGTAACATTGTTAGTCACCTGCTATTGACCCAGCAACTGGATGCCATGACTTACCTTCCAATGCGGTGAACGTAGTCCTCAGCAGTCAACGGGAAAGTCACGTTGATGACCAGCTTGACAGCGGGGATGTCCAGTCCTCTTGCCGCAACATCCGTAGCAACAAGCAGGGGAATCTCGCCCTGCTTGAACTTCTCCAAGCTAGCTGTACGCTGCACTTGGCTGAGATCGCCGTGGATTCCGCCAACCCTGAAGCCCTTTCGGCGGAGGGTTTCTTCAACACGAGTGGCCTCCTTCTTGTACAAGCAAAAGATCAAAATGCGGTCGTCCTTCTTGCTGCCTGCCGTGTGTTCCCTCAGGATTTGGGCAAGCCTGAAGTCCTTGTCCCGCGGCTCAACGACTTCGACGGTCTGAGTGATGCGGATGTTGGCGCGCAACTCTCCAGTCGGGTTGTCTCCGATGGTGATCTTGACCGGCGACTTCATGAATGTCGAGGCGAGCTCCTGCACCGACTTGGGCCAAGTTGCCGTAAACATGAGCGTCTGGCGTTCGCTGATGGGGCGAGTGCTGCTGATAATCTTGCGGATGGCATCTTCGAAACCCTTGTCGAGCATGCGGTCGGCCTCGTCCAGAACGACGTAGTCGGCCTGGCTAATGTCCGCAGCACCTTCATCGATCAGATCGTTCAAGCGGCCTGGGGTGGCAACAACAATGCTTGCTTTCTTCAATCCAATCTTCTGCTCATCCTTGGGAACACCGCCGTAAATGCATACGGACTTCAAGCCAGCCGGCTCCGCGATCTTCACGAGCTGGTCGTGGATTTGGGAGGCGAGCTCACGAGTCGGAGACACAATCACGGCCTTGACACCCTTGCCTTTCGGCAAAGACTTGATGTGGTGAACGCAAGGAACACCAAAGCCGAGGGTCTTTCCAGAACCCGTCTCGGCTACACCAATGACATCCCTACCAGCGAACAGAGACGGCCATGCCGCAGCTTGGATGGGCGTAGGCGCAGAGAAGCTGGCAAATGGCGCGCGGAGAGCTTCGTCAGTGACTGGAAGGTGGGAGAATGAGACGATCGGGCGTAGCTTTGTCGCGCTCCCGAGGGTGTCTGTCACAGAGATGAAGTGCTTCGACAAGAAAGCGTCGATCTCGGACTGGGGAAGGTTCGCGAGGGCCGGGTCCTGGACATAGCCTGAGGCAGTGGCCTCCGCAGCTGAAGGGAGAGTACCATTGGACACCGGAGCTGGAGTGGTCTCCTCACCGTCCTGCTGCTTCTTCTCCTTCTTCTCCTTCTTTTCTTTCTTCTCTTTTTTCTCCTTCTTCTCCTTCTTCTCCTTCTTGGCTTCCTTAGGCGCCTTCTCTTCCGTGGTATCCTCTGAGGAAACGGGAGCCTCTTCCACGGGAGGAGGGACATCCTCCGGAGAAGCAGGGGCATCCGGCATATCGGTATCCTCAACGCTCACGCCGTTCGTCTCTGCAACCTCGCCATCCTGCTCCGCCGCCTTCTTCGCGGCCTTCTTGGCCTTCTTTTCGGCCTTCTTAGCCTCCATCTCGGCCTTTCGCTCAGCCTTGCGGATTGCCTTTTTGGAAAGCTCCTGGGGCGCCTTGGTCTCGGCGCTCGAATCTGCGCTCTCGTCATCTTCCTCCGCAGCCTCGGGGTTCTTGGTGGCGTCTTTGGCGACGGCTTTGGCCTCCCGCTTCTTGCGTTTCTTCTCGGCCTTCAGCTTCTCATGCATCGCCTTCTTCTCTTCCTTCAATCTCGCCTTCTCGGACTTGGATTGCGCCTTATCCTGGGCCTTGACCTTGGTGACGGAGAGGGGAGCGTCGTCGTTCGCGGTGGGGACATCGTCAGTCCTCAGTTTCTTGGGAGTGGTAGAGGCGGTGGTGTTCGCGCCTGTAACGGGGGCGCCGCTTTCGTTAGCACTGGCATTGAGTCCCATGCGCTTCTGCTCCCTCAGAGCCTTCTGCTTGGCGTATTTGTCCTGCTTGTTGGCCTTCGGCCTCGCTGGGGCGCCCTCTCCATGGCCTGCGCTGACTGGCTTCTTCTTCTTACCGCGGGTTTCGCTACTGTGGGCGATGCCAGCTTCGGTGGCCGTGCGCTTGCTCATGTTGGCGAAAAGCAGCGGTCGATATGACAGGTTGTGCGTGGTGAGAGGCGCGGCAAAGTTTCTCAGAAAAAAAGTTGCAAGGCCCGGGCCTGGGTTACGCGGCGCGTGGATTCGCCGACGCGGGAGCGCCAAGAGTTGAAGGATCTGACTGCGGCCTATGATGTCCGCAGTCTCCCCCAAGTCGTCGCCCGGAAGAACCACTTTTCGAATACAGATGTTCAAATTTGTTACGTACTTATCTAACCGTCACTTGAAACCGACATGAGGACCTAACGGAATGTCTCGGGGTCAAAAGACTGGACCAATCCCTTTTCCCCCACAAAAATGGGACCGGAGATATAGCGTATAAACTCCATTGCTATACGGAGTAGTGTATCCAGCTATTAGTGAATAGGTACCTTCCTACTTGCAGGTGGGGCCTTGTTGAGCAGCGAGCAAAGCTAGTGCAGCGACAGGGGGAGAGACGGGTAAGAAATGCATTACCTACTGTTTCGTACGAGCGACGTAGGCGTGCGTTAATAATGTCAGCACCGCCTCAGGCACCTTCTACCGTGCCAGTGCCCACTTCCCGACTCCACTCTCACATCACAACAAATCACCACAATTCTAGCCACCAGTCACGCTAGGTCACCTGCACATTGTCCTTCAGCATTCACTTCTCGGATTCTGGGCTCACCGTCGTACTCGCCTCAGCAGGTCTTCTCCTCATGTGTGGCCTAAATTTTGCCGGGCTAGTTCATTTGCCTTTCTCATCCGCTATGCTTTCTTTTGATAAACGCCCTAGTATCCGTTCCTCTAGCAATCGTCGATGGGCAGCAGGGGTCGTCATCACCACCGGGCCTCTGTGTCGCCCTCCATAACCGCCACGTCGCAGAGGAGGGTCTCACTTCCTCTTTTTTTCTTCTTGCCAACTCTCCCGGTCTTTTCCGCCATCCTCGTTGTCCTTGGGCTGGAGGTCCAAGTCTAGCCCCGAATGCACCGCCTCGGCTAGCGGGTCCAGGTCGCTGGGAACGCAGGTACCTGGACTGCCGTACGGCCCAAGGGAAGATTCGGCTTTGCCGTCGAGCTCCTTGCCCGCCTTGACTACCGATTCCGAGATTGCGCTCTTCACCTCCCCAGCAGCCTTCACGACGATCTCTGCCGCCTCACTTGTAGTCTCAGCCACCTGGGCGCTCGCTGCTTTTGCCATGCGGCTCGACGTTTGTGTCGCTTCCTAGACCCACCAGATCAGAAATATCCAGCCTGCTTTCGGATGTGTATCCCGGTTACCAGCGGTTCCGCATCGCGATTCGTAGCTGGACTCAGCCCACTCGCTACCAGGACGGAGCGAAGGACGTTCTCAGCTGTAGGCATGATGGCGTCCTGGAACATTTAGCGCTCCTGCCCGTGTTGCGGTCCACCAGTGTTGCCAACAACTCACCTCGTGGTTGATCATGGTCGGCTCGGTTGCGCGAGGAGGAGCATTTCTCTGGCCCACCGCGGAGATATCGCCTTCCAGGTGCTGATCTGCCGCGGACAACTTCCAGATTCTGTCGCTCATGCTGGGATGACGCTGGTGGATTGTCTGGATACGAAGATCGTCTTGGGCTGCACTCCTTCTCGCCAAAGGATTGGGCGACTGTAGTAGAATCCGCAGTAAACGTTCGAGGATGTTGCAGCGAAGTACCACCGAGCTCTTCCTGATGGCGAGAGAGGGAGGAGGTTGCCAGCTGATCCCATCGGCTACCTGCTTGATCAGGCGAGTGTAAGTCGTTTGCAAAGTGAAACAGGCAACTTCGACCGTCGTTTGCTTTGCCACCAGCAACGCCGCGTCGTCACTCAGTGATCTGGCCTAAGGACATGGTCAAGACTCCTGAAGCTTCCTCTGACCGTGGCGCTGGGATGCTCTGGAATGCTGGGATCGACAACACAGGCATGGGGGGTGCTTTGTGATGATGGACTATCATTCCAGGCTGACGGAGAGCCTCAGCTGCCACTCTCGCTCGGTTTCGCTTAGCCACTCTGGCGGATCTCACGTCAACGACTTCTGCTATAAACCCCACATCGTTAACTGACGAACAGAGGCAACAAGAGAAGCAGCGGGCATCTTGTCGGCGCAGCAAGCAGTGGCCAGTGCCAACCTACATTTTCCATCCTTGCACGGGGAGGCGCTGATAACGCCGCCGCTCTCTAGTGTTCCAGAAGGGTTGAGGCGAAGCGCGTTGCCTATCCGGTTCCGCGACACTATAATTGGATACCTGAAGGATCGTTCCGTTGCGCAGGGAACAGGAGGCCTCGAGCTAAATGCATGATCAATCTGCAAAATTTGATAAGCACGAGATTATTTTGGGTGAAGGGTCCAGTCCAGACCGGAGGATGAGGCGCATCACTGACCTGGTTTTCAGGGTGCGGCTGCAAGACGGCGAGTCAACCGCCCCCTTGATGAGTGGCAGCCCGGGGCTGAGAGAGCCACGTTCGCTCCATGCTGCACAGTTTGGGCATGCTCGAGGCTCGAGCAGACTGGGGTTGGGCGCGATTCGCATTCAAGATGCTTCTGAATTAGTCTGGCCAAGGCTAAGCGAGATACTCCAAAGAGGTGGAGAGGATGTTGAAAGAAGCGGTAAGGAGGACCCGCTCTCCCCTTGCCATGACTTTGAATCAGCCATCTACGTCTTTTCACCGGTGGGTTTCTCTCGAAGCTATGAGCAGGAGGGAGCTAGTGCTGCTATGTGGAGGCCAACGGCCTATCAGTGGCTGCCGTAACCGAGCGTGGTTCTGGACGCAAGCTCTGCATGTACGTTGTGTGTCAAAAGTGCTTATTCTGCACGTCAGTGGGTCGCATGATCTCCACAAGACAGGCAAGACGGTGGGACAAACAGACCATCTACAGCGGCAGAAGGGTTTTCACCTGGCATTTACAGGGCGAAGTAGTACAACCGGGCACGAATCGGCGCAGATTGCTGCGCATTCGAGGGCGGATGCAGGCTCGTACCTGGCTAAGGCCCTCGACACTCGTCATCCATATGCATACGACCCCTTCAGAATGTGTCCCGCTCTTCCCGCGGCCATCACCCGCAGCGGATACAGCCGGCTGAGCAGCCAGTCAGATCTCCCGTTGCCAGTACTTCTGCCGATCGGTTCAGGGCGCATCCCGTGGACCCCGGGGCGGGCCACGCTCGTTGCAACACCTCTGGCGCGCGTGGCAGACAGTCCGCATCGGCCCCGGCGGTTGGACGGCGGCAAGCCACCTGTGCGTCAATTTCGAGCTCGCTAGAATGCAGAAGTGTCCAAGCTCTGCGCAGCTGACGACTCGAGAGCTGGTCGGGCAGCAGAGTCAACTCGCAAAGCGCGCCATCAGTCGAGATCGGGCCCCCCTCGACGCACGAGAGAGCAGCAGCATCTCCCGGCAGGATCTCTGCAACGGACGTACCACGTGTGGCTGCTGTGCGGAGGCGGGAGGCCGAGACGGAGCTGGCTAGCGATGACTTGCTACCTACGTATGTGTACGGGAGCCGGCAGACACATGGGCTGGGGGACTGAGTCAAAAATACCTGGGATTGCAAGCGTCATCGGAGATGATGGTTTCAGAGGGTGCGTCGATGGTTCTACAGCAGCAGCGGCAGTGGATATGCAATGTGGGTCGGGGCAGTGGAAATGGCAGAGTGAGGGAGATGGAGAGAGAGAGAGCTCGGGCGATCTGCAAGGCGAGTGCCGGATTGGAGTCATGTCCGGGGCCGGGATGGGGCGGGCGGGCATGGAGCACAGCAACCTTGAATTGCGGAGGGCACTGGTGTTGGTCGAGTGATACAGTGGATGTCTTGGCTTTAATTTATTTGGTGGTGAATGTAGAGAGCCACCGACCATGCTGTAGGAACATGACGCTGAATTATTAGCCGGACACGCGCTCTCATGCGGGCTCGTCGGCACAGTCTCCTACTTTTATCCACATGCATGGCCACCACCCCGGCGTCCATCCCCACAACTCACTTTCGCGTGGCTGCCACCGCCACGAGCGACGTGCGATTCCTTTTTGCTTTTGTGCCCACTCCGCTGCCCGCCCTCGCCAGGGGGCCTGCCCCAACTAAGGCCTCAGCAACTCTGCTTCCCTGCCCTGCCGGGTCCCGGCGGCAAAACCCATACACAGTACGGTATACTCTGGTCATATAATAAATAGTCGATGCAACCAATGCATTTTCCGTCTATACCAACCTACGCTCTCTCTTGCAACTCCAATTCCTCGCCCAGCTGCACCTTCTTTTTAATTTCCTCGTCGTGGGTCAGGCCTCCTCGCCCGGATGATGTGCCAGCTCGCCGCCTACCCACCAATCATGACGCCGGTCACGCCGTCCTCAGATGTTAGCCCGTTGTCAGCAGAACCAACAACATCCTCTGCTGCACACCACTCGCTCTATCCGCGCGCCGGCGATGCTTTCGCCCTCAACCTCGGCACCTTGCCCGACGCCAGCAACTTCCTGCTGAAGACGACTCTCAGGTCACCGCACCTGCCTCTCGACTCGCCTGGATGCTTTTCCTTCTCGCCCTCGACCAACACCTTCCTCAACGGCTCAGGCAACTACAAGAAGCGCTCCCGGAACATGTCGGCCTCGAGCGTCGAGCGTGACCTGCAATCCAACTCGGACGCCCACCAGCAGTCCACCGGAGAGAATGCGAAGAAGAGGCCCAGTGACGGCACCATCGACTATCCCCGCAGGCGTGCCACCATCGCGGTAATACTGCCCACCACCACATGACCGAGAGAAACTAACGCGTCCAGTGCGAAATCTGCCGTTCAAGAAAGTCTCGCTGTGACGGCAACCGCCCAAAATGTAGACTGTGCACTGAGCTCAACGCCGAGTGTGTGTACCGCGAGCCGGGAATCAAGCTCGACGCCGGTGACAAGCTGATCCTCGAGCACCTGGACCGCATCGAGGGCCTGCTACGCACAAACCTCACGGCGCAGCAGGCCAGCAGCATTTTCGGCGGTCTGGGTGGCACAGGCTCCCCCGCTGCCAGCAACAGCACCAACGACGAGGTGCTGATGCGCGGCGGCTCCGGCGCTGCCATGGCGGGAATGCTCCCTCTCAACGGACTCGGCACATGGTCGACGGCTTCATCCAACATCTCGACCATGCCCAAGATGCACACCACTCCAGCCCTGCACTTGCTGCAGTGGCCAATGATCCGTGACCTGGTGTCGCGGCCATACGATCCGCAAGTCCTCCTGCAGCTGGAGATGTCTCGCGAGCCGCTTCATCTGAACTCCTCACAATGCCTCGACCTGTCCAACACCAACATCTACGTGCACGCCTTCTTCGACCGCGTCAACGTGTGGTACGCCTGTGTCAACCCGTACAACTGGCACTCATACTACCAGATTGCTCTCTCCAACGGCTTCCGCGAAGGCCCCGAGAGCTGCATTGTTCTCCTCGTCCTTGCACTTGGCGCTGCCAGCAATGCGGGCAGCATATCGCAGCAACCAAGGGACAAGGACCCACCGGGCATATCTTACTTTGCCGCCGCTTGGGCGCTTCTGCCCAGCCTGATGACCAGAAACACCACGCTTGCTGCCCAATGCCACATTCTGGCTTCTGCATACCTCTTCTACATTGTTCGACCTCTTGAGGCCTGGAACCTTCTGACCAACACAAGCATGAAGCTTCAGCTGCTGCTTAGTGCACCAGGCAGAATACCACCACACACCAAAGAGCTGAGCGAAAGAGTGTACTGGAACACTTTGCTCTTTGAGAGGTAAGAGCGCCCTGACAGCATTCAACCAGCAAGCAGAGACTAACGCGTCGTTGACAGTGACTTGCTCGCGGAACTCGACCTGCCCCACTCTGGCATTGTGCAGTTTGAGGAGACAGTGGGCCTACCCGGAGGCTTCGAGGATGAAGGCGAAGAGCCTGCAGCCGGCCGCGACGAGTTGTGGTATTTCCTGGCGGAGATCGCGCTACGGCGACTGCTTAACCGCGTGAGCCATCTGATCTACACCAAGACGTCGGCCAACTCATCCATCGCATCACTGGAGCCACTGGTGGCGGAGCTAGACTTCCAGCTCACACAGTGGTATGAGGGCCTGCCCCTTCCGGTGCAGTTCCCGCACAGCAGAGTGCCGCTGTCAAATCCCGTGCAGACAGTGCTGCGGCTGCGCTACTTCGCCTGCAGAACCATTATTTTCCGGCCGTACATCCTGGCCGTGTTGAACGACGAATCGGCCGCTATGGATCTGGTGGTACAAGAAAACTGTCGGCGGTGCCTGGAGGCGTGCATCCGCCAATTGGAGCATATCTCAGCGCAGTAAGTAACCCATGATCGCTGCCCTACAGAGTAATCCGTCATTTCTAACCGTTGCAATCAGCCACGCTGGCCACCTTCCGTATCTGTGGCAAGGCGCGCTTTCGTAAGTGATCCGAGCGGTCCAATGGAGAGAGCGAACCTGAGTCTAACAGCTTCCTGCAGTATCGTTTCACAAACCTTGCTCGTCATGGGAGCGACGATGTCCCCGTCGCTCTCGGCACTACTGCCGAACCCCGGAACGATGGATGCCATCATCAACGACGTGGTCGTTGAGATTGAGCGTTACGCCCACCTGGCGCCCAGTCTTCGCCTCTCGGCCGAAATCATTCGCGAGGCCGAGGAACGGCGGCAGATGTTTCTACGATCTGCAGGCCTCAGGGTCTAACGATGATGGATGTCAGGAATGCATCACATCAATAAAATGTACTTTCGACTCGAACGCGGAACATGATCTCCTGTCCCCAAACATCCAAACCAAAACACACCACCCACCTCACGATACTGCAACGTAAGCTAGCATTGTTGCGCCACCTCCGCATTCTGCTCTCAACCCTCTCGTCGAGTGACACCTCAAAACAATAAACTCGCCTGTCCAATGGGAAGACGGTCTAGCAAGGCCATTTACCCGTATGACGCGATGCCCGCGGCCCGCTGATTGGACTCGTCCGCCGCCACTTTCATAAGTCTCTTTTTTACTTTCAGACAGAGCCCTGACGACCCGCGCCAAAAACGATCAATACATCCTGACTAGGGAAGAAGGGGCGAGGCAAAAAGAGGAGGAGAATTGGGGGGCGGACTTGGGGTGGCGGGTGGATGTGTGGGCCAGCTGACACCTCGATATGGTGCCTGCAGTGGAGTCCATATGCAGGTGCTTGTGAAGATCTGGTTCTTCAGGGCCCTTGCATGCAAGCGGGTAGTCTGGATTCCATTTCGGCCTTGTGGATGGGGGGGATTGGTGGAGGGGAGGAGAGGTGCGCCACGCCGGCTATTTCCACTGCACCCCTGGTTCCTGGCAAACCGGAAAAGGGAAAGGGGGATTGCGGGGTACAGGCGCGCTCAGCGCGTGCACACCACCCACACCAATAGTACATCCTTACCCTTCCTCAGCTCCTCCTTCTCCACCTTCGTCAAGGTCGATGCGGCAGTGGCGTTCCCGGCAACTACGTAATCTCACGCCGAGATTCATTCTTGATTGCCCTACGTACATACGCGACAGGGCGATGGGATCGAGGGTCTTCTCATCTCTAACTCACTTTCCTTGCATAGCTTCTCTCGGCTTCTTTCATCCGGTCATTCTCTTCTACCACATTTTTTCTCCTATCTCTTTTTAATAGCATAACGCAACTTTGCGATGCTACGACAAACAAAAGGCCACGAATGTAAAAAGGGAAACCACCACTTCAACAACCCTATGATTTGTACATACATACATAAACTGCAACCATTCACGAACTCACACCCACACACACCCCCGTTGAAATGAAAAGTGGGAAGAAGAACAAAGGAAACCTGTATTATCTTTTCACTCACGCTATGTACCACTATAACGACGACAATAACGAAAGAAATGAGATGCTATATTCCACACTTCATTATAGCTTTTAACTGTTCTCAATCCTTACATATGTCCGTTCGTGATATTGTATTGACTGCGGTGGCAAAATCTCTGAACCCGCTTTATTCCTGCTGTTCCTTTCCTTCTTGGAGAGGGCTCATTTGCTTGTCTGCTTGCTTCTGTTGTTTCGCTCCGCTATCTTCATCTCCGAAAGTCATTTTGTGTGTATACATACCTGGTTCGTGCTCCAATTTTCTTTCTTGTCTTGCTTTTGGGGGTCCTTTCATCTCCGAGAGAGAGGGGGAGAGAGACACACACTTTGTATGATGAAACCCACATACAAGGGGGAAAAACAATGAAGGGTTGATGAATAAGAACGATGAGTGGAAATGACAGTGAATGAGTCGTGCGTTCAAGACGTCATCATCACTCTTCGCCGCAAACGGTAACAAAAGTGGAAGAATCCACGAGGATAACAGTGCCTCCTTGTCCTATATGATGATAAGCGTTGCATACGACAAGGTTACGATTCATGAAAAGCCAGTAGATATCCGAAGAATGGAAAGACGGGAAACGAAAGCTTGTTTTTTTCCCTTCTTCTTCCATGCGAACCGGCGGAAACAGGGATATCGAGACTTGCTGTGCCTCTCTCCCGTTCCCGTAAGGGTCTGACATGGGGGCGGTATATGTGCCGATGTGTTATGGGCGATCATGTGTTGCTTGCGGGTGTGGGTAGGTGCCATGTGAGGGAAAGCGGCAGGGGCAAAAAAGATGGTTGTTCACATTTACCGGTCGCAGGTGGGTGGGTGGATGATCTTGCTTTCGGGGCTGCGGAGAGGCCGAAGAGTGTGTGTTGCTAGGTATTGGGTTAATGTTGAAGCTGGGCCAAGACGCAAGCTGCAATTGTGATTTTTTCATGGCTTTCTGAATGGCTCTGCGGTAAAAGTAGAGAGGAAGCAAGCGGCGGATTGAGGCGGCTAGCAGAAAAGCCAAACGGCTTTGCATTGGGTGTAAGGAGAGTAATCTTGCGTTGTGCCGAACAGCAGAAGGCTGGGCTAGGCTCTGTGGCGGGCTGGTCAATTTTCTGGGGAAATAAGGGAGCGGCAAGGGTTGATCGCTATCGGGCCAGGGCGGCATGCCCACTGTCTTTGGCTTAGGTGCTTCACAGGTGGACTGCCTAATCCTGGGGGAGATTGATGTAGACTTTACCCGTGGAAGGTTTCTAGAAGCCATTGGCTAGGGCGGTGATTGGAGGTAGGCCAACCCTGACTATGGTTGTGATGCACTAGAGCGGAAGAAGTGGCTCCGAGGATGAAAGGTGAGAACAAGATGGAGCTCGGCGCGCGCGAAAGAATCAGGTGAAAGGGGTGGGGAAGGGACGCGGCGATAGCTTGGCAAGGGTTGTGGTTGTGATAGTCATACATAGACTGCTTCAGTGGGGCCTGTGCTGTGCCTGCACCCCATGATGCCTTTTGTGCATGCATGTTTGGTGGCGGCGACGCATGCACGAGTCGATATTGCGCATTTGGTTTCGAAAAGGCCGCACCCGGTTTTGCTTTCAGCGTGGGAAGTGCCGGTGGTGGCAGAAAGGCTCGGAGGATAAAGTAGCGAGCTGAGGCGAAATGGTGTGACGTTCTTTTCGGGATCCGGGGTGCATGAACTATTTGCTTGTGTAGTTTCCTGCAATGCACGGTTAACGTTGTTTTTCTCTGTACGAGCCCTTCCCTGGATTCTGAGACCGTTTCCGCGTCAATGCGTAAGGCCTCAACGGTACTCGCAATCCCCCGGCGTTGCTGCTCTCTCACAATACATGGCCGAGACCCCGCCTTGTCGGCTGGCGGTGATAGGTGCATTTCTTTTGCGCGTCTGCCGAATTCGTTGGACAATAATACGGCCCGGAGTGGCCTCATTGCGAGCGAGGCTGACAGCAGCAGGGAGGCACGCAGGACACTCGTCCATCCAGTGCTGCTGCAGTGCCGTGGTGGGGTGGGGCCCGTGTGGTGGCCACATGTTCTGCCAGGGTGCGATCAGGATGCGGTTTTCGGTGCCCGTCCCACGAAATCATTGCCCAACCACCACCCAAATGACTTGCGCAGTGGATGTACGCTCGAAACGAGCTATGATCTTTGCCTGTCCCTTCTGTTTCTGACCGTGATAGTCGATCTTGTTGCTCCAACGAGTGAGACAGGACCGCGCGCCAAGCGCCAGGGACATGATATCTCAGGTGATGGAAAATCTTGCATGTCGCAAAGACCCAAGGCCTAGTCCCTACGATTCGTACTACTCCAGCGCTTTCTTGGGCACTACTACGTACGCGAGACATGAGGGTCCTCCTCACGCAGACCCCATTCGGTGCTCCACACCTCAAATGGGTCAGAGTCAGGAGGAGCCGAGTACAGAGTAGGGACTTTGGCTTTTGCAGGAATTCGTAGCGCTGAGGTGGTATCCTCTCGGCTGCAAGGCCTGCCTCTGCTTGCCGCCCTTCGCGCTGTGCATACTTCAACCCTCGAGGCGCTGCCTGGTCAGTGACATACTGTTGTAGTGTGTCCAAGCTCTTGGCCACCTCTTTGGACTGTGATTGAGAAGAAGAATCCGCGGGGCAAGGAACCACTTGGGGAGGCGGTCGATAAATTCCGACAACGTCGGACGAACGGATCGGCCGAGCACTGGGGGGATAGCCGAAGGGAACTTGGCTGAGAAAAGAGCCAGCACGACATCTTTCCTTCTCGCCCTGGACATGGACGGAACAGCGCGTATTGGATGCAGCCATCTTCATCTTGTCTTTTTCTTGGATGCGAAGCCCTAAGCAGTTAGGCGCGACGGAGCAGGCTATCAGCCTAATGATATTTGGAAGTGTTTTGCCATTGACAAATTCGCCAGCAAGACCTGGAGTTACGGTTTGGTCCGTCCGCGGTGGAAGGAAGGTCACCATAGGGGAGACGTTATAGGCGCGCAGTGTGGATTCTCCTGCGAAATGCTGGCCGTTGACGAACGCTTTCCAAAGCTCACACACCGGAGGCCTGGGAGAGCCAGGAGAAGAGCAGAGAGGTCGAGAAGATGAGGAACAGAAGAGCTTGGAGTTGTTTTTGAGTTACGCCGCGCGGCCCCTTCCTTCAGCTTTCCCGATTGGTTGCCCTGGTGATGTCATTGCCACGTGCCTGCGCGTCGCCGTGTTGCGCCCGCGAGCGCCATCCATTGCTTGCTCATCCTCTCAGCGCCTTTTCGACGACTCCAACTCATCCAAAACCCAAAATGCCACCCGGACCGCCGCCACGGCCTCCAGTTTCCCTCACCAACTCCTACACGCCGAAGCAGCATCTGAAACGGCATCCGTCCAACTCTCCACCCCCGTCGGCACAACCCTTGCCGTCAGATTCTTCAGAAGTACCGAAGTGTCAGGACCAGGGTCTCCCACATCCCGGCAAACCTGCAGAGCCTACGCGTCAGCACTTCGACCCCTGGAACTCCTCGTCCACCGGCCACCAGCGCGCCGAAAATCGTCTCGGAGGGAGCACGTCGTGGCGCGAGTCTCGCAATGCTAAACTCATGGCACAGTTTGGAGGTGGAGCCGGAGGTGGCGTGAGACTCTCTGATATCGTGGGGGCCGGGAGTGAGGACTTTGGCAAGGATGGAAGGAAGGCGAACGGTGGCTGGGAGAGCGGCGCGCCAGGTCTGAGGGGCAAAGGGCAGCTGGCGATTTGGGAGTCCATTGGACGGACGACGAAGAGGAGAAAGGTGGAGGATACTGATCGCCGCCCCCACGGCCAAGTGATGCGCTGCAAGGAGGTCAGCCCGGAACGACTCACAAGTGACGTGCAGGCGGGAGCGGACGTGTGCCCGACCAAGGACGATCGTACAGGGAAGCGCCACGGTGATGCCCAGGGAAGTTCCGCTGATGTGGAGATCGCTGACGAGGCTCTTTCAACGTCGGAAAAGCAACTCTTCCGCGGCCTCTGTTTCTATATCAATGGCTCGACGGCGCCTACCATCTCGGACCACAAGCTCAAGCGCTTACTCGCCTCTCACGGCGCTAGCACGTCTTTCATGCTGGGCCGCCGGAGCGTGACACACGTGATACTTGGCCGAAGTGGTGAGGGGGGAGCGGGAGGTGGGCTTGCCGGTGGGAAGCTCCAGAGGGAGATAGCGCGCGTGGGCGGTAAGGGTATCAAATACGTAGGCGTGGAGTGGGTAGTCGAGAGCGTCAGGGCAGGCAAGCGCTTGCTGGAAGCTGGGTTTTCGAACTTGCACGTCGCTCCCGCCGGCCAGAGGAGCGTCTATGGTATGTTCAAGAACGGAGGGGCTTCGAGTTCGAACCGTGCCGGGGGAGGCGTGGCAGAGTGATTTACATTTGGGCTGGCGTTCGGTTGACAGTGAGGTTTGGAAGCATACTACGGACTAGGGATACCCCAGCATAAAACGGATACAAGGCATAAAAAGTACTAAGCAGCTGCAGTCACTCTTTCCGCGCCTCTCGCAAGTGAAGATAGGGTGCGGTGGTGGGGAGGAGGGCGGGAGGCCACGCTGAGCTTATAAGCCAAAGTCCCAGTGACCTCCACATCAAACGACGGTGGGTTGGCGCAACGGTATGCCCTGCGTGCTTCCAACCGTCCCGTTCTGGCTGTGACCTCACCTACGCGAGCGCACACAGGACCTCCCCGCCACCTCGAAAGAACCGATTCAATTCTCCGGTTTGATCTCCTCGCCCCCGGGCAGGTGAAGTAACCAGCTATAATTGCTATACGGGATACAAGGTCGGCTAGAGCAAAATGGAGGCGTCACAGAGCTGGGTGCTTGAGAAGTGGCATCCCCGGTTTAAACGACCTTGAACATAGTTTTCTTTTTCTCTCTTTTTCCCCCCCTTCCGCTCGCTGAGAGCTTCAGTCATAGCCTCTACGAGGTTCTGAAGCGCTACCGCGTTCTCTCTTTACCCTGCCCGGTCTCTTCACCCAATCCACGTCGACACTCTTTTGGACACTGCGAAGGACGTGTCAATCTCTTCTGCGTACTCTGACTTAGCTGTACCTCCAAACTCATTGATGCCCCCACAGCAGCACATCGCCCTTTAGGACAGACAGTTCGGGATGCTGGACACATGTTGATGGTTATATCTATGAATGGGCGGCCGGCGGTGAGAATGAGGCCTTCTCCACACCCACGAAGAGGAGGGTGAATGAAGAGGCTTATGCTTGTCTTTTCGAGACAAGGTGAGGCGCGAGGTGAGCCAGGTGTGCATCTCACCTTCAATCATCTCGCTCAATCCCGTGCCACCCCCAACGCCCGTCGTCCTTAAATATCTGGCCATCCTCCCTCCACCTTTCAACTTCTTCAACCGCATCCACCCGACTTTCGCACCACGACACCCGCAGCCTGCAAGGTCAAAACACCATGGCGTCGTCGCACTTGTCTCACGGAAGACCACCCGCTCAGTGTTTGGATGACGTTCCTGGATAGTAAGTCTCACTGCTTCGACTTTCACACTGTCTTGAAGGAAGTGCCTGACATCGCTGATAGCCTCTGGAACACAAAAGATTGGTTTGACATGGTCATAATCTGCCAGTCCACCGAGATCCGCGCTCACCGCGCTGTGTGAGTCACCCCAATTCCTCAATCCTAGATCCTATACAGCAATCGAACTAAATGGCTGACTATCCGCTGTGCGTGTAGAGTGTGCAGCCGTTCTCGCTTCTTCGACAGTTGCTGTCGTCTTGGCTTTGTCGTAAGTAAGCCGCCGCATACTTAAGACGATATACTGATTACCCGTGAAGGAGACCGCTACCGGTCGTATTCACCTAACCGAGGACGCTGAGGTCATCGAGGGTCTCCTCCAATCCTTGTACGGCGTCAACATCTCGCTCTTCCAGCTTGGTGAGGAGTTGCAGCTTGGTGACGACATCATGAAGAACATCGACAAGTTGATCCAGCTGTATGCAGCGGGAGAGAAAGTTCGCGTTCATACTATCCTCACATCCTTTCCGACGCTGACTTAGTCTAGTACACGATTCCCGAGCTCCAGGAACAGGTGGTGGATGTCTTCGCGTCCCGTCTCCAGGCGGTCACGGATCCTGACGCGGTTCTTGAGATCGCTGCCGGTGTCTACGAGAAGACGCCATACTTCGACGTCAACCTTCGGGCCGCAATGCTCAACCACGTGCAGGCTCACATGGACACGATCTTGGCGGCCGAGGAGACTTCGAAGGCCCTGCTGGAGAACACGGAGATGAACCTTGACATCCTCAAGCGCGTGGCTCCAGTCTTGCGTGAGCAGGCTAATGCTCTCTCTGGCGGCTCCAATGGCGGCGACTCTCCCAAAACTCCTAAGAAGCGCAAGTCTCCTCGCCTTCCCCCGCACTCGCCTGGCACATACGCTCTCCGAATTCGTATGAACTAAGCCTTTTCTTCTCCTTCGGCCTGCCGTAGCGGTAAAGATGGAGTTGGAGGTCTTGGTTGCTTGTGCTTCGTTGGAGAAAAAGGTCACTTTGATGGCAGAAAAGGAATCAAAAGTTTGGATGGAGTCTATCGGTGAGCTTTCTTAACAAGTGACGGCGTGCACGATTGGGCTGGAGTTTTGGCTGTGGGTTTCTGGTTTTGGTGGTCATTTTGCCAGGATTACGTAGAGTAACAGCTCCACAGTGCGAGTCTAGGCAATCCATAATCGATCGCTGAATCGATGATTGCAAGAGGTCTTCGAGTTGACGAGGTTGATGAAGTGAGGTCTACCAGGGACATCCCCGCCCGGGCCGCAGCCAGGGCACGCGTTCGCCGAGGCGCGACACCTCACAGCAAAGAAACGCCCGCGCAAACCACACGAACCATCATGTAAATACAAATCCACCACTGCCTCACATGGGCCCCGAAACCCCTTCGCATCCCGGCGCGAGCCCCAATGGCGCTCCTCCCGCCGCCCCGGCCACCTTCGCAGCTTCCGCTGTCGCTGAACCCCCCGCTGCCATGACCACGACCATGACGGTGCCCATGGCGACGGCCGCGCCGTCTGCACCGCTCCAACCACAGCAGTCCCAGCTGCAGCCGCAGCCGCAGCCGCAGCCGCAGCACCAGCAGCGGCCCGGCCCCATGGAGCCCAACGTCCTAAACGTCGTGCTGGGCGATTTGCTTGTCAAGCCCTGGTATCCATCGTTCTACCCGGAGGAGTTGGTCGGCCGTCGCGTCGAGCGGCTGTACGTGTGCCAGTGGTGCTTCAAGTACTCCAAGGAGCTGATTCCCTTCCTCGGTCACACGGTGAGCTATACTGAGCATGGGTTCCTAGCTGGGGACTGACTGGTGCGCCAGAAAGTATGCAACCTCAAAGATGCAGCGCCACCGGGCACAAAAATCTACGCCAAGGACAGCTACTCGATCCACGAGGTCGACGGCGAGGAGCACAAGGTCAGTTTGTCCTCCTTTCCAACCCTGACCACCTTGGGTGAAATATGCATCATGGGCTAATATCTATTGCAGCTTTATTCACAAAATCTTTCCCTCTTCGGCAAGCTGTTCCTCGACACTAAGTCCGTCTTCTACGATGTCACGACCTTCTTGTACTACCTGCTCATAAGCACCAACCCGACCACTGGTACCCGCCAAGTCATTGGCTTCTTCAGCAAAGAGAAAATGAGCTGGGACAATAACAACCTCGCCTGCATTCTGGTCTTCCCGCCGTGGCAAAGGCAAGGTTTGGGCCAGATGCTGATGGGTGTGAGCTATGAACTGAGTAGGAGAGAGGGTCGCTTAGGTGGACCAGAAAAGCGTAAGTTTATCCATCACATCTCTCATTCCCTGATTCAATCTTCCGCCACCTTGAAAATACGTCGTGTGAGTCCTAACCTCGTTGACAGCTCTTTCGGAGCTCGGTCGCCGTGGATACACAGCTTACTGGTCCGCCACGATTGCACGATATGTACTGTCTGTCCCGATGAAGCGCACTGCCACGTTGCGTGACGTCAGCGATGCAACATACATCCTGCTCGAGGACATTGTTGCTACGCTCAAGGAGATGAAGGTCCTCGAGCATCGACCCAACATCAACAAGAAGTCCAACTCGGCTCCTGATGAAGTGCCCGTGCTTAACAAGGCAAAGGTGCGGAGATGGGCCCTTGAAAACGGAGTCGGCCTGATGCCTCCCGTAGATGCAACGGCTTTCACGGTGGAGTGGACGGTGAGGGAGGGGAGACCAGACGAAGGTATTGGAGAATAAAGGGGCCGCAGGTTCGCGAGAATGTTTCTTTTCATTGTTATTAAAAAAGATCACGGGCACGGAGTCGGTTCTGGTTGGTATACCCCGGGCATAGAAGGTTCATGGAGCGCTACATGCGAGGCTGAAGAGAGTCTCGTGCACTGGTCTGTAGAGTAGCTTCCAAAAGTTTTCATTCAACCTATGTCGCCGAGACACGGTAGCAGTGATGATGTGGAGCCACATAACCGCAAGACCTCTTTCATTGATATTGCCCTGGTTATCGAAGGGCAACCAACAGACAATATCTCATAGCTCCTCATATCCTCCTCCCACTTCCCCCCTTAAAATCACTCACCACTTTCAACATCTCAAAACACTCGACCTCCACCTTTTCACAACCACAAAGGCAGCCTCCCCAAACACAAACCCCCACACTCTACCAAGCACACACCCCAGACCTGCCATGGACAACCTCACCACCGCCCTCGCGGCCCTCACCACCCTCCCCCGCTCCATCTCCGACCAAGCCACCAAAATGTTCGTCAAGCGCCTCCTCAAGCGCCTCTTCGACGGCGCCGAGGACGCCGTCGTCAAGCTCTCCTGGCTCGCCCTCACCAGCCTGTTCCAGGCCCTCTGGCTGCTCGTCTTCCAGCTCCTGGCCAAGCGCGCCGCCACGCCCGCGCCTTCGAGGACCGCGTCGACCACCGCCGACGCCGACGACGATGACGACGACGACGCCAACACCTCTACCGAAGCGCTGGTGGGGGGGGGGGGAGCATGCCGTCGACCGGAGTGACCGCGCCTTGCACCTTTGACGGCGAGAGTTTGGTGCCTCCTCCTCTTCCTCCTCCTCGTCGCAGTCTACCAGAGGTTGCTGTTGCCACAAGTCCCGCGGGAGATGGCAGCAGGGACTCGTCGCCAGACAGCGCCACTGGCATGCGGAACAACGCAGTGGCTTACGTCGAGCGGCTTCGGCGTGGGGCTGACGGCGGAGTACGGGAGAACGGGGAGACCAAGCCTCTCTTTGCCGATCTGCGCGCTTGGGCGGAGAAGAGGCAGAGGGCGCGGGCGAGAGAGGAGGGGAAGGGGGTTGCAGGAGGGGCGGCGGGATCTGGCGATGGTGGTGGTGGTGGTGGTGGGCAAGGTGGGGATGTCTGTGAAAGTTAGGGCTTTTGCAGACGTGGTTGAGGCGAGTGGGTAGAGGGAGTCACGGGATGGGTGGCTTGTTGCTTGTGATGCTGTTGAGGTTTAGTAGAAGCGGTTGAGTGTGGAGACAGTTTGATAGAAGTCTTGGACTTTTTGTATTTCATTGTAGCATCATCTTTGCTTGCCCTTCCGATGCCTTATGGTGTCTGCTTCTTCGCCAGCTACCCCGGTCTTTTGTATAGCGGTACTGTTCTTCTCCTTCTTCTCGCCGCCGCCCTCAGTCGTCCACGTCTCAGCAATCTGCTTAACTTCTGGCTTCTTCTTCTCCTCCACCTTCGCCTCCTTGATCCGCCGCAGGTATCCCAGGTAGATGGCCACCTCGGCAACAGCCACCACCCCGCTCCCGGTCATGCTCAACGCCAAGCGTGCCGGCGTGCTCCAGTACCTCGCGGCCATCCAGATGGCGATGCTGCACGCGATGATGGTGACAAGCACGTTGATGATGAGGGCGAGCTGCCGGTTGATGTCGGCGTACGTGACCTCGTCGTCCTCGTCCTTGCCGGTGAAGTGATCGGCGCCGATGGGGGGAGGGATGGCGAACAGATTGGCGTTTGAGAAGCGTTGGCCGAACGTGTCGGTGGGCGGGGGCGGGTTGAGCATGCGCTCGTAGGCGCGGGCTTCTTCTTCGCGGCGGAGGCGGGCCATCAGTTCTTTGTACTCGTTGCTCTGCGGGGAGAAATCGTTAGTTGCCGGAAGTACGTGGCGGCCTGCGAGGCGGGGAGTGCTCACGGGCTCGGGCTTGGGCTTGGGCGGAGGTGTGTATATGCTGGAGCCACGGAGGAGGTCGTTGAGGGCGGCTGCTGTTTCGTCACTGCTGTCGCTGAGCTTGAGGAAGTCGGAGATGTCGATTAGTTGGGCGTGCGAGACGGGTTTGCCGGGCGCTGGGTCGCTCAGATGTGGCTCTCCGTCGGGCTGCAGCTTGCGCATCTGTTCCGGGTCGGCGAGGGTTTCGCAGCGCCGGACGGCGGCCACGATGGCGGGGGTCATGGTCAAAAGGACCATTGCGGCGGTGTTGTGGAGCAGTGATGTGCTGTGATTCTGGAGCTCAGAGCTCATCCATGATCGGGCTGGGGGGCGCGGCTTGGCGCAAGATCCCTGTTCGATTTTCCCGACTCGCGCCGTTAGAGTGCAACGCTTTTGCTTCTTGCCCGCAACACTTACTGCACTGCACGTCTGCGACCGCGGCCCTCTGCTCCCGGTCCAGCACACCCTCTCAATTCGCCTCGCCCACCCATTGCCAGAAGTCTCAATGGCTCTCCGCGCATCACGGGCTCCGGCCTTGGCCCAGAGCTCCTTCGCCGCTCATCGCCCGCGGATAGCTCTCTGCTCGAGATGCTTACGTTCGCCCTCGGCCATTGCCTCCACCCCCGCCGTGTCTCTCTACTACAACCCCTCGCGCCGGCGAGAGGGCTCCAGCTGGGCTGCCGCTGCCGTCGCTGCTCAGCAGATTTTCAAGAACTCTGCGCCCGACCCATCAGCGCCCATCTCCGTCGACCCATTGCGCAGCGTTGCGAAAGAGATGAAGTTTCTCACCAAGAATATACGTCAATTGCTTGGCTCGGGACATCCCACGCTTGATACCGTTGCCAAATACTACACCCAGTCCGAGGGCAAATATGTCCGGCCCATGCTTGTGCTGCTCATGTCGCGCGCCACCGCATTAATTCCCAACACTGTCCGCCCTTCAACCCAGGACGTGGACAGCTCCATTTCGCCCTCGAACATCCTCGTCGACGAAAACCCTTCCGCCCCCGAGAACACGCCCATCACCTCCTCCACCAAATCGGTAGACAACACATATCGCCCCGACGACTCCGACATCCTCCCCACGCAGCGCCGATTAGCAGAGATCACCGAGCTCATCCACACAGCCTCGCTGCTCCACGACGACGTCATCGACCACTCCGAGGCCCGCCGCGGCGCCGCCTCGGCCAACATCGAGTTCGGCAACAAGATGACGGTGCTGGCGGGCGACTTCCTGCTGGGGCGGGCGTCGGTGGCCCTGGCGCGCCTGCGCGACCCGGAGGTGACGGAGCTGCTGGCGACGGTCATCGCCAACCTGATCGAAGGCGAGTTCATGCAGCTGAAGAACACGGCGCGCGACGAGGCGCGCCCGGCCTTCACCGACGACACGGTGACGTACTACCTGCAGAAGACGTACCTCAAGTCGGCCAGCTTGATCAGCAAGTCGTGCCGCGCCGCCGCGATCCTGGGCGGCAGCGCGCCCGAAGTAGTAGAGGCGGCGTACCAGTACGGCAAGAATTTGGGCATGGCGTTCCAGCTGGTGGATGATATGCTGGACTACACGGTCAGCGCGGACGAGCTGGGCAAGCCGGCGGGTGCGGATTTGGAGCTGGGGCTGGCGACGGCGCCGTTGCTGTTTGCGTGGAAGGATAATGCGGAGCTGGGGGCGTTGGTTGGCAGGAAGTTCTCCAAGTCGGGAGATGTGCAGAAGGTGAGTGAAAAGCATTGCCCCCTTTTTTTTCACATTCCCAGGTGATAAGACTGACTCGGATCTGATTTTGTTCTTCAAAGGCACGAGAGCTTGTTGCGCACAGCAGTGGACTCGAGCAGACCCGCGCGTTGGCCCAGCAATACATCGACAATGCCATTCAAGCCATCAGCACCTTCCCCGCTAGCGAAGCTAAGGACGGCCTCACCGAGATGTGCACCAAGGTCATGAAGCGGAGGAATTAGATTATCCTCTCTCTCTCTGTGTGTCACGGAATCAACCAAAATCTTGCTCCGTTCCGCATGTTGTTGTTGTCTTTCTGTACAATATCATCCATCGTAGAGCGAGGCTTGCATGCGTGGCTGATTTGCCATCTTTATTCGATTCGAACCGTTTTACGCGCCGCTTTGACTACTGCCAATGGCAATGCGAATTTCCCCTCACACTTCTCCGTTGTATGCTAGCTTGAGCTTGGAACAAAAAGAGAGAATGGAGCGGGACTGGTGGCGCTATGCTACCTCCGTTCTTGATATCGTCCCTTGCGCCTCGTGTTTTGCCTCTGCCGTCGGTGACTGTGTGTATGAATGCTCTCTTCCCGAGCACTGCTGTCTGCACAACGAAAAGCTTTCCTTTCTGGCATACTGCAAAGAGTATATTTGTTTTTTGGACCACTCTTGTGGTGTTTTTTCTTTTTTTGGCTTACTTCCAGAGGGATTGATGCCCAATATGTGGGAACTAACAACTATTTCCCTTGCGATGCCATTACTTCCTGCTATATGCGTTAGGGTGTCGTATCCCCGCCCGCTCACCGCCAGGGGATCAAAAGACAAAGGGTGTTAATGAGAGGGAAGGATTTCTTTTTGTCGGTTGGGTAAGTTGTTGGTCGTGGAGTAAACTCTCCTCCAAGCCTCAGTGGTATGGCGTCGGAGGAGTAGACAGTTGGTATGGGTAAGGCGTTCGTGGGAAGTGACGCTCTTGGTACGAATGATAGTTATAGTTTATCACCTTTGAAGCAGACGTCGTCCAGTCTCGTTCTATCTCGTACATTCTATGGCAATAGTGCGAAGTATCGAGATACAGGACATCCCATTCCTGCTCAAAATTGCAAAGAATTATGTCCCAGAAGACGCAGATCCAGTCCCAGTATCCGTCATCAGTAACTTCTACACGCACCTTTCGACGAATTGGCTATACACAGCCACAATTCAGTTGACGCTCAATGGGCCCGTAAACAGACTTCACTGGCTACGTCTGAGATTAGAAATCCATATGACCAAACTTCATTTAACAATTAGAAATGTGCTTGGTCCATACTGTCGACCAAGCCATACATAGCCTTGCGATCACGGACTGAAGAATACGAGAAGGTAGGGAGCAGCTCAGGTTGAGTCTTCCACAGTACGGTACTTCAGAGCCGCAATGCCTCAAAGCGACCATACTCTTTTGGGAAAGCCATCCGACCTCCTCTTTGCTTTGTCCCTCTACCGACACCGTGTATGTAAGCTGGACTACAAAACGAACGTAAAAATTTCCCTTGAGCCAGCACGCAGCTCCCAAAAGCCACAGCCGCGGGAATAAATGCGCAGTGAAACTCCCCGACGCTGCACTCTCCGGTGGATCAATGCTGAACAATTTTGTCTCACCACCCCAGCGCTTCTCGCGAATCCGAGCGGCGCAAAGCAAACCAAGCAAAAGAAAAAGGTAAAGTGGCGCAGGTACCGTACCGTTCACGGCGTGCATGAACCCAGAGGCTTTCCAACGTGCATTTTCTCGCTCCGCACTTTTGTCCTGCAGCCAGCCGCGGGAAAACCGGAATGCGTTGCTGGGTAACTGCATGTTGTAACCTGTCGCCCCGCAGAGTATGCTAAGCAGTGTAAGGTTGAACAGCCATTCGTGCGACGTTCGGGATGTTTTTGAGTTGAAGAGAGGAAAGGTGAGATGGTACGGTACCTACTTATGCAACTCGAGCAGCTGTCGTGTAGCGTGCAGCGAAAATAGGAACAACAATAACAACAACAAAAGCTCGAGGGAATCCCAGCTACAGACCGGTGTTATTGGTGTCACAAGGGCCTGGCCGTATTGCTCAAAAAGAAAGCAAGTACAGATATAATCCAGCTCAATGGACAGACACTGGACCAATCATCTTGAGTACGACTGACCGGTCTGGCTGGCATATCCATTCTAGACTCATGACGTGCTAATAAGGATGTGACGATGCTCGTCTCGACCTTCCCACGTTCCTTCGAGTGGACAGCATCATCTTCAGCTGTCGGGCAGCACTACCTCGGCCTATGCCAGCCTAGGGGACACTTGTGTCTCACCATTGCGCTGGCTAGCGCGTAGCTATGCAATGGCTTCAGCTGCTAAGGGGTGCCCCGAATGTTTGTTTGTTTGTGACGTAAAAATGTCAACAGAATAAACAGGAGACGCGTGGCAGCTGAAAGACAGCAAACACGAACCGTGGCTGAAAGAAGCATTAGCGGCCAGTTGCGACAGCACTGATGTCCAATCAGTGTGAACTGAGTCCCGACAGTTGGTGTAAAGTTGTCCAATGGCGTTGGAAACTGCGACTGACATTCAGAACGGGTAGAAGTAGTGCGCTTGTTTCGCATCATTGCGCCTACTCAAGGGCCGCTTACCGCCCCGAAACCAGATGCGGCGGGCGGGAAGCGGGAAGTCGTAAGGTTAAGGAAAGTTGGAAGTTCGATCCTCTGCAGGGCGGCTAGAGTAGTGCGAACCGCCGGATGGCCATTGGAATGGTAGGTACGTCCGTAGCACCCGCGTCTCACGTGCCCTTTTGGACGACAGGAAGGTGTGGCTTTGCCTCTGGAACGTAAAATAAAAATAAAAAATCTCGGCGTCATCGAGATGCTGCAGCCTTCCCGTCCGCTCTCCCGCGCCGCCTTGCCCGTGTCCCGACGAAGGAGGCGTCTTGAGATGTATGGTGCGGATCGAGCCTTCGTGCAGAAACATGCGGCTGGCTGGCAGGGCTGCAGGGCCCAACGAGTTCCTGCGTTGAGAGCCAGGCTGTTCCATGATGAGAGGTGGTTCCTGCGGACAGACCACCGTGTTTCGGTGTTTTAAGCGGCATCAACTGAGAAGAAGACAGCAATCGTACCATGCGTAGCATGAATTGTAAGACACAAGACGGTAGACGAAAACGAAAGATGGTCAGGACAAATAGACCATTGACTGCTGTTTCATGAGCAAGAAGAAAGCCAAGGAAACTTACGAGGATGGGGGATCCTGGCGCCAGCTTGTTTATTTTTATCGACCACCCCAACGTCCATCGAAAATGATCGCGTCGATTGAGAGATCTCGATGCAGACAGCTGGAAGGGGAGCATAACAGCAGCAGAGAGGAGGCACGGCAGCTCCGCAGCTTCTCATATGTCAACTTACAAGAGCCCCGACAATGTGGACATCCACGTCAGGCCCTGCAGTGCGCCATTGATAGGTGTGATCTGGTGCATTGTGCTGCAGACAAGTGGAGAGGACATACAACCGAAACGGTGCCATGCAAGCAACAACGGCGTGGAGGAACGTGAGTGGCAGCTGGAGCGACCCAAGCTTTCGTGCAGGCGATGCTGCGGTGGTGAAGGTGATGGAGGCTGGGCCGTGCTGATGGAGGGTCCACCCACTGCACGCACGCGAGAGAAAGAGGGCACGGCTCTGTTCTGTCCAGCCCCCGAGCGGTCTGCAGATCCCGGCACCTGCAGACTCGGCGGGAAGTTGAACGTCGCGTCTGACGCGCGAGGCTGCGAACATGGTCGGCACAACACGACGCCTCCCCGGCAAGGGACAGCGCACAACACCCCCATGGTGATGGGCCTTGGTCGGTGAAGGAGCCCCTCGTCTCAGAATATCGCCGTCGCAGCGCCGCCCGAGGTTTTATTTGCCCAGGGACAGAGCGTTGAGATGGCCGGCGCGACTTTGACGCGTGTATAACGCGGCCTGACGCGTTCTGGGGTCGGGTCGGCCCAACAACCACCGCCACCTGCTTTGCATCCGCAGCTGCTGCACACTGCACAGTCGCTCCTGCAAGGTGCCCGCAGTGATTGGCCGCCTCCGCGTCGTACAGAACGACCCTGGTGGCAGCTGACTGCTCAACAAGGCCCTGTTCGAGTCCTGCGTGGGAGGTCGATAATTCGGCCGCCCGTAAACAGCCCCCCGGCCGCTCCTGCAGCTAGTGCCCGCCATGGCGTGGCATCATGCCCACAGCTCGCAGCTTCAGCACGGGTAGCGATAAAGCTGTCGAATCGCAGATAGGCGGTGGGCCAGGTCTTTGTCGTCGGCGTCGCATCCTGTTAGGCGTCTCAAGTGCCGCGCAGACCGCTGGTTTCGGTTCCTGCTTCTGCGCTGCTGCTGCCACGCCGTTGCTGGCAGAGAATACAGCCTCGGCGGCGGGGGCCCGGATTCGGACCAGGCGTTGCAGATGCGACGGGAGATGCCAGGACCCTGATGGCGACAGCTTGCAGTCTCTGATCGCCTTTGCCGTCCCGTGCGTTGTTGGAGGGAGCGTGTAGCGTGCCAGAAAGCGCTAGCCCGCAAAGCGAAAGAACGCTAAATTGGCAGGCGTTGGTCAGGGCGCCCGACGCGGACAGCGGTAGCCGCCCGCCAGCCCTCTCCGCCCATCTTGCTTCGCGACAAGTCACTCCGCCCGCCTGCTTTCGCCGCTTCACCTCGACATCCACCTCGCTGTCCACCTCCCCCCACCCGCCGCGCAACACCCTCCCCCGGCCATGCGCATAGCGACATAACCAGCGCCTACTAAGCGACCCTCGCCTGTAGCTCTACTCAGCCTGCTCATCGCTGCGCCCCGGCCGCCAACCCGTTCGCGACTCTCACGACCACGTCCCTTTGTCCTCCTACCGCCCTTTCGCTCGATTTCCTTCTATTGCACGCGCCCGGCCACGATCTTCCATCCCGTACCTCCGGTTCTCTCCCGCTAGAATTAACCGGTTCTCAATAGAGACACTGCGCGCACTGCCGTCGCATCCACACTCTTTACAACAACACTCGCTCCATCGCCTTTCCTGTTGATCCTTCCCCTCCGGCGCGAACTGGGTCGATATTACTGGTCGAGACACGCGCGCGCCACAGATCCGCGACACCCGGGGAAGACGTTGTTGTCAAAACACCAAATCAAGTCATTGCGCTTTCCATACGGCACCGCGCTTCAAAATCCGCGCGATCGCAAAGGGGACCAACCTTGGTCGCAAACAATAAGAGACCCCAAGCTTTCTGGGCGTGGATCGACTGCGTGCCGACGGAACGTTGATTGGAATCCAGCCTGCAAGGAGATTGAGAACAGAATTTGGGGCCGCGTACCACACGTGGACCTTTGTATTGTTGGAGACAATCAAGGGATAAACACACAATCTCCGAGACTCGATTCCTCACCTGGCATCTTGTATATCACCGCTCACCATGCCTCCCGTACGGCCTCATTTGTCGGTCACGCTACCGAAGAACTTCACCTTCCACTACACTGACGGCGAACATCCAAGGACGCCGGAGCCGGAGTGCGCAGAGGAGCCGACCGAGCCACCTCAAATCCCCCGTCAGACGTACCGCGTCAGACGTCGCAGGCGTGCCTTGCCGACGTACGCTCCCACCAACTTTTCCAACGCGTCGCAAGACTTGCCTATTCCCACGATTGAGACGCCGGATCCTGGCTTCGATGAGCCTTACGCACCCTTCTCAGACACTCCTACTGAGTTTGATGAAGGCTACCTTGCCCCCACTCCCACAGCATTCCGACTCTTCTCCCCTCCGAAGACACCAGTCGCCCAAATTGGTATGGAGCGGAGCGGCACTGGATTCCTCTGCAGAGATACGGACGTTGAAAGCCAGGCCGACAGCATCAGCCGACCATCATCGTCTTGCTCTGGCATTTCAGATTCTTCTGTCTCCTCCCGTGGCAGCATGGATTCGTATGGCGGTAGCTGCACAAGCCCCGAGAGTGACGACTCAGACCCATTCGTCTTTCCGGACCCTAAGTCTAGACAATTCCCCCCTTCATCGCCCCTGCAGGCGTACAACACCGAGCGGCCTGCAAAGCGCATAAGGACTCGCAAGGACACTGTTTGGACCAAAGCAATGGATGACCATCTTTGGCTGACGTACATGATGTGTCTACAAGACCCTACTGTTACGCCCTTCAAGATGCTGCCCGGAACCGTTCCTCCTTTGGGTATTTGCACTCGCGTCGCACGGCAAGCCAAGAAGACGTGGAAGGGCGCCGCGGCCTCGAAGGGTCTGGGTGCCCTAGACCCGTTCCGAGGAGGCCGCAGCGGCAGCAACACGCCAACTTCGCATGATGTTCCAAAGCCGGGATCCAAGTGGCCTCGATCTGAAGCAACTGCAAGAGGACGGCTCCGGAAACTTTGCAAGCGCCAGCCCATGCTTGCAGCTCACTACCAGCGCCTTCTCAAGATCAGGACGCCATCTCCATTCCCATCATCCTCCCCTCGTTCAAGCTCAAGTGCTGGAACTATTCCATTGACCTCGCCTTTCCAACCTGCCCAGCCCGCAGAGCGCAAGGACTCGTCTCTATCTTTCTCCACTCGCGATATGAATGTTTCCCTGACCGCGAGTACCTCTTCGATGATGCAAATGGGGAACCCTCTCCATGCTCTGGCAGCTGACCAATTCCCCGATGCCCGCAGCGAGGAATGGATCGGCCACCAGAATGCTCGTTCCAATGCTCACCAGAAGAGCCAATCTCTTCAGTTCGGTCTCGGACTTGGAAGCCCCGTCTCTTGTGAATCGTCGAGTTCGTCGCTGGCTTCTCCCTTCGCAGCGATGCCTCAGAAGCCCCAGCAGGATACTCAAGCTACAAGACCCGTGTCACAGCCTCAACCAACGCTCGACTCACCCGTCGAGCTGCATGCACCGATCCCCATCACTCGATCCTTCAAGCGCAGGGCCCAACAGTACTTGGAGGACCTGCAAAACGCTGAAAACTTACACACAGGACAAAACATACTGCAGGAACTGTTCGGCGCTCCAGCTGAAATCAGCCATCGCCGCGTCCGCAGTCGCGGATTCAGCCTGGGCGACATGGGTAGTAGCGCCAGAAACCTGTCGTCGCTATTCACGCCCCCCTCGTCGTTCGATCAGTCGAGAGGATCACCGATGGCGGTTGAGCAAATGGATCAGTCGACGTTGGACCCGCCACCTTCAGCTGATCCGGCCAGGCGGCTAGGCTCTCCGTTCGGGGGAGGATCTTCTAATAACAACTTCAGCAACACATTCCCCCGGATGTTATCACCACGCATGTTTGAGTCGTCTGCAAGTTTTGAGGAGCGTATTGGTAGCTTGGGCAGCTAGCCTAACCACTTTGCATGACTGGCGTTAGACTGCATAACAGAGCATTGACTTTGCATAGCGATTGCGGCATACGACTCCCGGCGTAAGGCGACTACTACTGGCGGCTAGCGGCTGATTCATTTCGTAGAGGCGCGATCTTGTGGATGCTCACTTACCTGCCCTCTAATGTTCTCCTGAGTGTAGCCTGGCGATCTGAATTTCCTTTGATTTCTCACGATGACGAAAGCGATGACTATTTTTTCTTCTCATTCCTTTTAATTTCTTAGCTATTCTTGCGTCTGGAGGGGCAGTTTTGCGTTCTCGAAACCAGCAGCATGGGTTGTTTCACGCATCACAGGGACCGCATTTCCCCGGCGCATTTCACTTAAGCCTTGTCTCTACTCGACAAACCGTTACTTTCCCTCTTCTCTCCACTATTTTCTGGCTCGGTCTTCACATACGCTCTCTTAAGTTTCCTTGTATGTGATTGCTCGATGATGTCATGTTTTTACGACCAACGAAGGTGGGCCACACCGATGCGTAACATGCGTTTCTAATCGTCCATACGAACGCGTGATGAGTCTGTTGTAGTTAAAATTTAGGCGGTAGTCGAATGCTCGTCTATCCATAAATCAATCCTGGGTTCTGAATGACGTCGACCAATGCTGTGACCGTGCGAGGTTGGAAGGCGCGAGCGCCGGCGGGTGGCACGTGTTGCTGTTGGCCGACCCGCCGCTAGCGTTGTTTACCAAAACAACGGTCGCTTCTCTTCCCACCTGCCTGCAAAAGAACATCTGCACACCCGACAAACAATCCCTACTAACCGCCAGGTCGTCACGCCACAACTACCAGCTGGTACTAATCGCACGTCGCCGGCACCTTCGATCGAGTCTTCCCTTTTTTCTTTACTTCTACCGTGATACCCCACCGTCACCATGGCGGCCGACGACCTTATCAACTTCGACGACATCGAGCCTCACAAGGAAAATATCCAGCGCGTTCAGGGCGGCCGGTCCGCAAGAGCACTCGCAGCCGTTCTCTCACCCAAGAACGCCGACAACGCACTGAAGCCTGTGCCGTCAGACCAGGAAAGAATCAACAATGTCAAGCGGCAAGAGTTTGAGAAGGAGCTCGAAGTCATTGACGAGTCTGATGACCCGCTCGATATCTACGACCGCTACGTCAAATGGACCTTCGACACATACCCCAACCCGGCCTCGCAACAGTCACAACTGCTACCACTGCTAGAGAAGGCGACCAAGGCCTTCGTCAAGGCACCACACTACAAGAACGACCCGCGCTACCTCAAGCTGTGGCTGCATTACGTCAAACTCTTCTCCGACGAGCCCCGGCAGACCTTCGCTCTGCTCGCGCGCCACAGCATCGGCGATGGCCTCGCACTCTACTACGAAGAGTTTGCAGCATACCTGGAGACGCAGGGCCGGTGGAACCAGGCGGAGGAGGTATATGCGATGGGCGTCGACAAGGAGGCGCGGCCAGCCGAGCGCCTGCTGCGCAAATACGGCGAATTCCAGCAGCGCCTGGAGGCCCGCGAGCAGGAGACCAACGGCCCGTCAAGCCCCGCTCTTCCGGTCGTTAGAGCGGCTCTCGCGGACAAGGTCGATGGCGCTGCTGCTAGCTCGCCTAGCGCGCAACCCGGCGGCTCTTCCGGTGCCTCTACCACGAAGAAGAAGGCGAAGATGGCTATCTTCACTGACGCCGAGGAGCCCAAGCAGTCCGTCCTGGGCGGAAGTGCGCGCGAGGGTGAGAACATCCAGACGATGGCGGAGCGCAGGAAGGAAAACAAGCAGGAGGCACAGGCATGGGCGGGCCAAAAGCTGAATGGCGGCAAGCGGAATGTCGGCGTGGAGAAGCTGATGATTTTCAAGGACCAGGTGAGTTGCGCAAATGCGATACTTTCTCTTCCCCTCTCCACCCCTAATTTCTTCTCCAAAATATTTACGAAGACCAGGACTAATTATCTGGGCGGCGCGTTTCTGCGCTTTTTGTGTGTACATTCAGTCCGTATCAGAATCTCTATCTGCCGAAAATAGCTCTATGCGTGAAGCGCAGCAGACGGTCAACCCCCGGACGGGGAAAATCGAGCGCGTCTTTGTGAACCTGGAGGCCGTTTATCCGAACGCAGAGGACCCGTTGGCTGCGGAGTTCTGCTTCGAGGAGCTGAGAGCTGCGCACAGGGGTTGGATGAAATACGATTGGGCTGCTATCAACCGTCAGGAGGCGGAGAGCCAGAAGCAAGAGCGGGCCAAGAAAGAGAACCAAGAGAGAATGGCGCTGAAGCCAAAGGAAAATACGCAATCACCGGTGAAGGGCCCGGCTGCTACGCTTGCTAAAGGTTTGAAGCAGAGCCTTGTGCTCAATGATGTTAATGACGAAAACGCACCGCCATCGCAGGAGGAGATCCAAAGAGCCAAGATGCTGAAAAAGCAGCGCAAGGAAGAACGCGCCAACCGGACGAGGAAGATCAAGGTCGTAGAGGAGGTTCAGAACGAAACCCAGACAAGTAAGTCAAACCCTGGTATGTTGTTTCCCACGTATGCTTATATTCGTAGTCCGAGCAAATCTTGGTTCGCCCACGGGACGCAAGATCAAACGCAGGAAGAATGCCGAACCGACCATGACCATCAACACTAAGGAGGCTATGGAAGAGATATATGGCATCTTCAACCAGCCTTTGAAGGCGACTAAGGAAGAAGAAGAGGAGGAAGAAGACAGCGAGGAAGAGAGCGACGACGATGACACCTACACCAGTGGAGGGGAGAGCACATGCACGGGTAGGATGTCTGGGACCACGAGCGAATATGGAGACGAAACAACCCAGGGCGATTTCACAGTCAAGAGTGTGTTGGGAGACGATGACACAGCTGCCAGTGGTGCGAGCGAATGGTCGGAGTTCACTGAAAGTAAACACATCCCTAAAGACGACGACGACGAGTCTCAAGCCAGCGATTCAGAGGAAGACGAGGGAGAAGATGAGGCGACGACACGTTCGGGGGTAAGCATGCCTGAGGATGAGGGATATGGCGGCTCGCAGGACCCAGAGGATCTCCACACGCCGACTTCGCCCGAGTACAAGCACAGTGCTTTGCCAACCCGTTATGTCCCTGTACCCCCTGAGGATGTGGACGTTCCGAGGCGGACATATCGTGAGCAAGCCCAAATGGCAAACAATCGCTTGCCGTTCATGACGCCTATCGCGGAGAAGACCGAGTCATCCATTGGCGTCGCAACAATTTTGGCTGAGCAGAAGGACTTTTTCAACGCGAAAACGCCCAGCCGTCACTCGGGAGGCAAGACGCCCGTCATACTGGAAGATCAGACTGAAGACCTGAGCGGCTCGTTCAACGACATCCTGGAGGAAGCGCTCAAGGAGAATGGCGGCAGGATGGCTCAGCCTGCTCTTTCGCAGCCCAAACCAAAGCTTGCTCCTCTGGGCGTTTCCGAGACCATTGCACCTCAGGAGGCCAAGGATACTCTGCCAAAGGGGCCCATCATCCAAGATAAGCAGTGCAACCCCGTTGACGAGCATATTCGTCAGACAATATTGGAGAACATCCACCCGCCTCTTGCGGGCTACGAGGGGTACCACGCTGAGCTGGACCATTCATACGGACGCCATGGCGAAATCAAGAAGTTCACGAAGGCCATTGCCAAGGCCAAGAGCGGAGGTGACAAGACCGGAAGCAATTTCATTCCGCCGGCCCTGAGTTTCGATAACGGAGACAGGGAATACGTGATCAAGCGCCAGCTCGGAGAGGGTGCCTTCGCTCCCGTCTATCTTGCCGAGAGCAAACCGACCAACTCCGGAGCCGATGATGAGGAAGGACCTGCACAAATGGGCAAGGGTGCTTTCGGTGCCGTTACGCGCAAACCGCTCGAGGCCGTCAAGATGGAGGACCCGCCGTCCGCGTGGGAATTCTACATCCTGCGACAAGCCCACCGCCGCCTTGGCGTCTCCCGCGCTGCCGAATCCATCATCCACGCCTACGAGATGCGCATGTTCCGCGATGAGTGCTACCTTATCCTCGAGTACCGCGACCAGGGCACGCTCCTCGATCTTGTCAACGTCGCCCGCGCCGAACTCACTCCGACCGGCGGCCCCGGCGTCATGGACGAGCAGCTCGCCATGTTCTTCACCGTCGAGCTGCTCCGCACCGTTGAGGCCTTGCACGCCAAAGGCCTCATCCACGGCGACCTCAAGGCCGACAACGTGCTCGCACGCCTCGAGACGAGCGTCCCGGATAGCCAGTGGACGTCGCAGTACCGCGCGGATGGCGCTGGCGGCTGGTCTGCCAAGGGCATCGCCCTGATCGATCTGGGCCGCGGCATCGACCTACGCGCGTTTCGTCCGGACGTGCAGTTCGTAGCGGACTGGAAGACCACGGAGGCGGATTGCGCAGAGATGCGCGAGATGCGCCCCTGGACGTTCCAGGTGGATTATCATGGCCTGGCGGCGACGGTGCACTCGCTGCTGTTTGGCAAGTACATCGAGACAGTAGCAGAACGCGGGGCAGTGTTGGGAGCGGGCGCGACGAAGACGTACAAGGTGCGGGAGCCGTTGAAGAGGTACTGGCAGACGGAGCTGTGGGGCGCGTGCTTTGATGTGCTGCTGAATCCGCTAAAGCATCTGGAGGGGGAGGAGGGGCAGAGGCTCCCGGTGCTGCGGGGGATGAAGAGGGTGCGGGAGGGGATGGAGGGGTGGTTGGAGGCGAATAGTGAGAGGGGGGTGGGACTGAAGGCGATGGTGAGGAGGATGGAGGAGAGGATGGGTGGTGGTAGGAAGGGGAGGATGAGTGGGTGATTTCTTACTTCTGCTTGTTTTGAGAATGACCGGGGTTTGGGGGCATGGTATTGTTTGGTTTTTTGGGAGGACGAATGACGGGATATACCATTTTGCGTGGCGGATACTATAGGAGTGGATTGGCGTTGATTGAATTGAAGCTTTTACATGTTCAAGACTGCCGCTATGCTGTATAAAGAGAAGAAGGATGGTGGCCAAGCACATGCCACGGGAGAATGCCGGGATGCCATCCGCAGCCGCGGGACGGAGAGACGCAAGGATTGTGGAGAGCTCGGAGCTAGTGCATGACGACAGGAATTCGGGGATGAAGAAATTCAATGGATGAGACTTGCGGAGCTCTAATGTGTGTACAGACGGCCCGCTCTTCGCAACTCTGCTCTCTCCACGAAGCTGGCTGCCCGCCTTCGCATACGTAGTAGCACACAGCAAGCACCAAGCAGTACTTCTAGCGGCGCACGGTCCGAGCTACGTATCGATACGCTGGAGCAAGCCTTCCGTTCAAACAGCTGGCGCCACAGGAGAACGGCAATCATCCATGGGCGACTTCACTTCAGACATCGCAGTCAAGCATGCTTTTCCTGGCGAATTCATCATAAGACACACTCTGGACGTCTCCCCTTCCGTTGCCGCAATCGCCAAGGACATTCGCAACGTGGTCATTTCAGCCGTGGTCGCGTGGAGCATTGTCAGCGTCGTCTCCACCATCACAGCCCGTCGCAATCCGTCATCCTAGCACCAGTACGTCTATCCGAGCTCTGACGCCTGTGCCGAAAGCTAATGTCACCAAGGTTTCATCCGAAGCGCAGCGCCGTAGCCTCCGTCGCTACCAGCCGGAGTAGCTAGCCTACCTATCTTAACCTTTTCCCTCAACCTCTGTACATAGCGCCGCGCGCACACAGCAATGCACATATCACGAACCTTCGAGTCGCTGGTGTGGGCGGCTTTGGCCGTCTCTCCAGCCCACGCAAGCTACCTCGTCCCCAGCCTCAGCTTTGGCCACGGCGGCGTCATTTCGCAGGACCGCAGCACCATTCCTGGCTGGACCGTGTCGGGCGAAGGCCACGAACCGCAGCTACTCTCCGACCGCGTCATCCTCACGCCGCCCTACCCAGGCAACAAGCGCGGCCAGCTGTGGGCGCAAAACCCCGTCGACAACAACCACTTCATAGCGGACTTGGAGTTCCGGGCATCGGGGCAGGACCGCAGTAATGGCAACCTGCAGGTCTGGCTCACGAGCGGCGGGCCGCAGGCCGGCGGCATCAGCAGCATCTACACGGTGGGGCCGTTTGACGGCCTGGTGCTGAGCATCGACCAGTACGGCGGGCAGGGCGGCAAGATTCGCGGTTTCCTGAACGACGGCACCATCGCCTATCAGAATCACCACAGCGTCGATTCGCTGGCCTTTGGCCAGTGCGACTACCCCTACCGCAACCGCGGTGTCCCCTCGCACCTGCAGATCACGCAGACGGGGCAGATTTTCGCGGTCGAGGTGGACGGGAAAAGGTGCTTCGCCACCAACAAGGCAAGTGTTTGACAAGCAATTCCTTTGGGCTGGTTTCTGACGGATATTTTCAGGTCAATATACCCGCGGGTTACAAGTTTGGCGTCTCGGCGTCTTCGGCGGAGAACCCGGACTCGTTTGAAATCTTCAAGTTTACTGTCTCGACGACTGATGCAGTGGATGAACACCATCCGCCGCCGGCTCAGCAGCAACAGCAGCAACAGCAGCAGCAGGAGCAGCAACAGCAACAGCAACAGCAACAGCAGCAGCAGCAGAACCAGCAGCCCGTCCAACCGCAGGGTGGTCAACAGCAAAACCAGCAGCCGCCGGCCGGCTCGCAGCCATCCGTGTCACAAGACCAATTCAATGCCCTGAGCGGCCGCGTTGACAACATCAACAAGCGAGTCGATGGTATTTATCAGTTGCTCCAGGACATCAAGACGAGGAACGAGCAGACACACAACGAACTGCTCACGCTCAACAAGAACGGGCCGATCCACGAGCACGTGGGCTCGGTCGAGGCCAAGGTGGGCAAGATTGAGGGCATGGTCATGGCGATCCAGAAGGACTTGGAGGGCAAGGATTACGGGGACCACCTCACAAAGCTACAGAGCGCGCTGAGAGATACGCACTCGGGCTTGCAGGATTCCCTGTCTGATGGTGAGTATTCCCTTTTCAGCTGGAAAGAGTCTTTTCTAATGCTGGTACGCAGTTGTGACAAGACATGCGCCGAAGATGTGGACGTTTGTGTTCCTGTTGGTCATTGTGCAGGTTCTGCTGTTTGGCGGCTACTTGGTGTACAAACGGCGCAGGGACAGTGCGCCCAAGAAGTACTTGTGAGGCGTGGGCGTGGTGGCTTAAGGGGAAAGCGACGGCTATCTCACGTGTATGTGAATGCGGCGCAGCGGCAGTGTCCGTGGAGATATAGATGGCAGTGGAGCAGATGGGAACCAGAAGGAGGGAGCAAGACTCTGGAGTTTGGGAGAAAAGTGGATAGGTAGAGGTATCTGTATCAGTAGGATTAGGTAGGCGGAATGCTAGAGAGGGTCTGGCGATATGTTGGTGGTTGGGATCTGCGGGCAGTGACGCCAGCGCAAGAGAACTGCCTGACTCGAGCCGCTTACTTAAGCAAGGAACTGCGCAGACTGACGCTCTCCATCCGCATAGCTCTGCCTCCGACACCACTAACATCACCTGCTGCGAGCGCAATTCGCCATGCCCTTCCCGTAGTCCACCAGGACGTCCTGCGCCCCGCTTCCACCTCCAAGCACCCCACCGACGCGTCTCTTCGCGAAAAACGCCCCGTCCTGTGCCCGCAGCTTGTCTGCTAAATTTCTGAAGTCGGTGCCCCCACAGCACACGACATCACCGCTCTGAGCAATTGTACAAGCTGTCTACCCTCGAGCGAGGCCTTTTTCGGCCCTGCTGCCTCAATTAATCCTTGCTCGAAGCGCTGTGCGCTGCCTGGCCCACCGCCCAAGCTCACCCGATCCATCCGCAGAGCGCATCAACATCACTACCGTCCACCCTCTTTCTCGTCCCAGCCTCCTCGCCGCCATGTCCCAATACCCGCCGCCGCCGACCGCCGACCAGCAGCACTACGCGCCAATCTACCCCGCCGCCGCCAGCGCACAGCTGATCGAGGCCGCTCAAGGACAGGCCCAGCAGACTGAGGCATTCAACTTCAGCCCACCCACGAGCCAGTCGTTGTACGCGAAGATCGAGCCGAGCTTCACCGACCCCAACCAGAACCAGGCGGGTGCTCATGATGGCGCGTACCCGGGGAACGGCGTGCATGTCGATCAGCAGCAACATCATCCCATGTCCATGCCGCCGCCTCCCCCGCCACAGGGCGTAGCGAGCGTGGGTCCGGACGGCCAGCCGCAGAAGGCAAATCGGTTACGGAAGGCCTGCGATTCGTGCAGCATACGGAAGGTCAAGTGCGATGAGTCTGGGCCGCCGTGCCGTGCTTGCGCCGCGCTCGACATTCCCTGCACCTTCGACCGCCCGAGCCGCCGGAGAGGCCCCCCGAACCGCCATGCGGAGGCCATCAAGAAGCGCCGTCTCGAGGGCTCGCCGAACAACATGTCCCCCAGCTCGCCGTCGTCCCCGACGAACGCGGCGCACGCTTTGGCTGCGCTTTCGTCGCACCCGCCGCTGTCCGCAGAGTCTATCGCGCCCATTGACACCATTGATCACTTCATCAACGACTACTTCACCTACATCCACCCGCTGTGCCCGTTCCCCCATGAGCCCAGCTTCCGCGAGTCCTTCAGGAGACGGGAGGACTACAACAACCGCCCGTTCCTGGCACTGCTGGCGGCAATGATTTCAGCGCTTGTGTCATCCTTTCCACGGAAGCCTCGTTTGGTGCTCAAGGCACAGGGCCGGCAAGGCCTCTTCCCGAACCACATGAGCCTCATCCACCGGTGTCAGCAAGTATGCGCCGCGGCGAGAGGACCTGCTCTGCTAGAGCGGGACGACTTGACAGTGTACGATGCGGCGACTAGCTATCTTCTTGGTCTGTCCCACGCTTATACGTTTCGCTGGCGGCCAGCCCGTCTGTACTTTGCCGAGGCTTTGGCTATCATAAGAGCGCTGGGCCTGCACGATGCGAAGTCCGAGTTTTACAGGCCGCAAGGCAATGCCAACGGAGAGGCATCACGCGATGGTATGCAGCAGATGGGGCCGGACTACATAACAATGGAGATGGGGAGAAGAATCTTCTGGACGACGTTCGTAAGCTGGCGGTAAGTGCTCACTCCAGTGCGTTAACAAGAAGATATTTTGATTGACCTAGCTCAAGTTCGATGGCGCAATCGGGCTCCATCCATGATGAACTTGTTATCCTACCCGAGACTCCGGGAAAGCCGTATCCCCCGCTGCCTATGGAGGTGGATGATCTTTACATCTATCCCACCCACATCGAGGCTCAGCCTGCCGGCTTGGTCCCCGAACTGGTTGGCTTCAATGCCAACGTGAAGGTCTACCAATCGTACACGACCCTCGCAACAACCGAGCTCACTTATGGTATCAACGAAGTGTTTGACTGGGAGAGGCAGACCAAGGTTCTTGATCAGGGTTTGAGGAGCTGCAAGCGCGTACTCGATGAGCTTCCATCGGAGCTATCCGTTTGGCTGGAAGGATCGCAGGAGAACCAGCCGCTGAACATGTTTGCGCCAGGCCAAGAATTGCAGGGCAGGGATCCGCTCATGCTCCTTACGCTGAATGGGGCGGAGCAGAACCCGGACGAGAAGCGCAAGACGCAGTACGAGATCCAGAAGGCGAACATCTACCTCAGCCAGCTGGCCACGCGGTCGTACATCACGGAGCGGTACTTCAACATGCGCGACATCAACAACAACATGAAGGCGCAGAACCAGGAGCAGAGCTCGCCGGCTGTTGGAGCGGCGGGTCTTGACTCGATGCTACAGCAGGAGCCGAGTCCGAACTACGACGCGCTGGACCAGGAGATGACGGCGGAGAAGGACAGGATCGTCAAGGACCTGCTGCGGGTGCTGCAGAGCATTAGCCAGGTGCACATGGAGCCGAATGCGGACAGTTTTGTAAGTGCAAGTGCTGCAGCTCCAGCAGCGGGCCTTGGATGTGCGATTGACACTGAGACTTGGTTCCTGTTTCTCCCACAGACACACAAGGTCCGGCAGATCGTGTCGACGCTGCTCAACGCGCCGCAGGACCGCAAGACGTCGGTGGCGCTGCAGGCGGAGCAGTACCTGCACCACTTCCTCGAGATCCTGGTCCGGCTGGACCGCGTGAGGCCGACGAACAACGCGCAGAACCCCGACGTGCCTGAGGATGAGGATGCGGAGCTGAAACATTGGGCGGATCTGCGCGAGTATCAGCTCAAGGTGGCGCAGGCGGGTGGGGTGTTGTCGCTGCAGGGGTGAGGGGTTGCGCGTTATTTGTTTGCGAATCACAACCAACCACCGGGAGGCTCTTTGTTTTTCTTCCTTCCTTCCTAAGCTCATTTTCAAGTTTCATCGGCGCGGGAACCGGCTTTCTTCTGTCTCATACACTTCCTTTTTTGATCTTTTGATGTTTTCGGGGGCAGGGGGTTTTACTTCATTTTTCGCTTCACCACCGGGCAGAAATCTTGTCGGGTGGGTACATTCGGTGCAAAAGGGTCTGCTAGTGGCTTCTTTATTTTGTTCTTGGTTTTATTTCTACGAGGAAGGGGAAAGGAAGGGCCAGTGGGGAGGGGGAATGATTAGCGATTTGGCTTCAAAATGTTTGCTATTCGCGATCAAAAGAAAAGAATTTCGCCTTGCAGCAACGACGAGATTGCATGGGCAGCAGGAGGGGAAGTCAGGGGGGTTGGCTTTGTGAAAAGGGAATCGGACCTGTGCGGGAAGTAGGTGATGGGTTGGTGGAAAGATGTAAAAGGAGAGTAAGAAAGGGGAGAGATAGTGGAAAAAGGGCGGTTTGGCCTCCACCTCCTGTGGTTTTTTTTGTAGGATAGAGATTGCTCATGAAGTCGCTTTTCAGGCTGAACCTCTCTCAAGGCTAGGCGGTTCAGATGTGGAGAGTTGGGAAGTGGCTTCTTGCATCTGTGTCGCTGCGGAATAAGGTGGTTTGCTGAATGGGGCAGAGGATCTAGGAGCTGAGAGGTTGAAACAAGGAAATGTAATCATGGAGGACTAGAACGAGGTATTTTTTACTCATTTAAGTCGACAGTTGCATCGTCGTCGTTGCTGCTCTAGGGTAGACGGTAACGACCAAAGGTGCAGCTTTTTTGTCTTTAGCGCGGCAATGCACACCACCGAGCCAGAAGATCGCCGCAAGCAAGCTCTCTCTCTCTCTCTTCCGAACAACAACGTCGTCGAACCGCTCCCCTTCGACGCAACCACTCTCAACTCCAACGCCGAAGGCCTCAATTGCCCTCGCCCAACCCGCTTGCATCTCTTAACACAGCAACCTCCATCACGCCCAGCTGGTAGCTCTCAAAGGCGACCGTGAACCTGCACGCCTCCATAGGCCTCATTTTCTACACCAAGACCGAAAAGAGAAAGCGGAATTCCATACACGGGCAGAACAGTCACTTCACGCAACCAATTGCGGCCAAGAAAGAGAACACGCGCCTAAGAAGGGAGACCACGCGACAAAAAAAACCACCCACAATGGCAAAGAAAGCGATACAACGCGACCAAATCGTCAAGCTCATCGTGGGCGCCGGCCAAGCCAGCCCCTCTCCACCCGTCGGTCCCGCGCTGGGTAGCAAAGGTGTGAAGAGCATGGACTTTTGCAAGGTAAACCCATCTCCCATCCATCCCACCCACCCACAGTTCCACTCACTCTTCAAACCGCAGGAATTCAACGCCCGCACCGCCCACTTCACCCCCGGCACCCCCACCCCCGCCCGCGTCACCGTCCGCCCCGACCGCTCCTTCACCTTTGAGATCCGCACCCCGCCCACGGCCACGCTGCTGCTCGCCGCGGCCGGCGCCAAGCCCGGCAAGGCCGGCAAGCTCCGCGGCGCGGGCAACACGGCCGGCCCGCGCAACAACGTCGAGGGCGCGTCGGGGAAGAGCGGGTCGGGTAAGAGCGTTGAGGTGAGGGGGAACAGCGCGACGGGGACGGTGGGGACGGTGAGTTTGAAGCATGTGTATGAGATTGCGCGCATTAAGCAGGGGGAGGGGAGGTTGGGGGGCGTGGGGTTGGAGGGGTTGTGTAAGACTGTGGTGGCGCAGGCGGGGAGTATTGGGGTGGTGGTTGTGCCGTAGAGGGGTGGAGGGGAGAAAGGGTCAAGAAGATGGTTGGGTTGCTTGGGGAGAAGGGCTAATTTTCATTTCGGATGAGAGAAGGTTGTGAGAGAGCAGAGGCCGACCTGTTCTTTTCTCTACTCTGGCCTTCTTTTACGGTTCTCAAAACGTGGATCGCAGACGTGGAAGAGCGCTTCATCCGTTCTCCTCAACACCGATGTTTGTGGCAAGAGCAGATAATCAGTCCAGCGGTTGTGCAAAAGAAGAGCATTGAAAGGACGCAACAGTCCATTTCCGAACCAAAGTAGAAGAGAGCCCGCTGACGAGGCAGAAGAAACCATCACGTCTCCCATGTACGGCCTGTAAACCAGTAGTGTAAATTCACCAATTTTCGAGTTAAGAATCTCGACTCCACATTCACGCCCCGTAAACATTGTCTCCTCGGCACGCTGGCAAGACTGTGCTCGGTAACGTCTCCAGGAGACATGGATTTCTCTCTATTTTGCCCTCGGCAATAAATTCGAGGAAACAACGCCCAGGTCTATAATATGGGTTCCCCACACCGTTGAAGATACACAGCTGCGCCGTTCCATCATGATGTGAACAATTAAGAAGTTTGTTATGACCCGAATGGTCTGCCTCATCCCCTAAATCTTCCTCTCGCGTTCATGCTACAAGTGGCTGGATTCTCATCTTTCCCATATGCCATCGCAGTTTTATCATTTCGTATCGATGATCCAAAGCATAATTAATGAATGCACCTCGTTTTTTGCAAGCAACTCAGACAATCGTCTCCAACTCGCGGGCGTAGCCGAGCGTGTTCTGGATGACCTGGCCGCTCAGCTGCATCACGTCCTTCTCCTGGCTGAGCATCTCCTGCTCCTGCTGGGGGAAGTAGATGCGGCCGTCCTTGCCAACCCAGCCGCGGCTCTTGGCGAATTCGATGACGGCGCCCTCGCTGTCGAGGAAGAGCAGCGACTTGGCGTCGGTGATGGGAATGGACGGGTAGGCCTTTTCGCTGCACGAGGCGATTTCGTTGCGGATGGTGGCGACGAGGACCTTTACGATTGTTAGCTGAATTGCCAGGAGTAGTTGGAAGGGGTGGGAGATGGTCGTACGTTGGAGAAGACGCTGTACTCCTCGCTGGGCACGCGCTCGCTCTTGGTCTCGCCCCAGACGCGATCGTAGCTGCCCTCCATGAGGGCCTGCTCGAGGCGCACGGGGTACTGGATGAACTGGTCGTCCTCGAGGCCCGAGGCGCCGGTGCTGGTGCTCTGGGCGAGGACCTCGAGGCTCTCGAGCAGGGTATGGAAGCCGGCGTAGTCGCCCTGGCTCAGCAGCAGCAGCAGGTACAGGCCGGTGATCTTGCTGGCGTTGGAGCCGCGGCGGGGCAGCTGGGCGTCGGACAGGGCGTAGAAGGACTGCAGCGAGTGGAAGTAGCGGGTGAAGCCGTCCGGGTCCTGCTGCTTGATGCTGATGAGGGCGCCCAGCTCGAGGATCTCGCGGGCGGCCAGCAGGTGTTGTTGCGGCGTCGTGGGCGAGGGGATCAGGGCGTTGAGCTTGAGGAGCGAGAGTTTGGCGCGCGAGAGGAGCGGGGATGCGGATGACGGGTTGCTGCGGAGGGCCGTCTGCAGTTGTTGGGTAATGGTGGAGAGCTCCTTGTCTGCCATGGCTGCGGCGAGCGGTGGTTCGGCGGAGGATGGGGAATTTGGCTGCGGCGGTGCAGCGGCGGGTCGGTCGGAGGGGCGGACGGAGGTAGATTCGGTGGGAGGATTGATGGGGTGAGGTGGAGATGAGGCTGAACAGGCAGCTGGCAGGTTGGGTGGTTGTTGTTTGGGTGGTGGATGGAGATGTTGCTGTTGCTGCTGCTGCTGGTGAGCTCCGTCGGGTGCTGTTTGGCCGGTGTTTCGCCGGGCGTGGATTACGTCAGGCAGCGGGAGACGGAGATGACGGACAAAGGTGCGCTCCCACGACTGCGGCTGCTCAAACGTGCGCGGGAAGTTGAAGAAGGCGCGATTCATCTTGATATTCGATGCGGTTTTGGAGAGCTCTGTTTGCAGTGCCCGGCTCCTAATAAACCCAAGGCAGCAGCAAACACGTTCATATGACCACCCGCGGCCGCCCTGCTATTCGTTGTAGCACGCGCTCTTCTGTGGCTGCTTTCTTTCCTTCCCCTGGCTTAGCAGTTACACAACCTAATCCTTGAACGTGTATGGATCAACAACCCGCTCTTGCTGCGGGTCCCGTCAACAGTCTGTCACCACGGCGCCTGCAGCGCTTGACATATCGGGCTGCCCAGTCAATCTAATCCATGCACTGAACCAACACGCCTGATGTCAACACTACCGGCCATGCCACTTAAAGCCTTGTCCCGTGTCTACTGTAACAGTTACTCAATAGTTACTTTCACAAGCCATTCTGTTCATTTCTTCACAGGCTTACCGATCACCGTGCTCATATGCTGTGGAAGACCATTATCAATGGTAATCCGTTACAGCTTGTGATCGGTTGTCCAGCTCCCAATCGGATGGCAGACGATTAGGCCACCATGGTTCGATTCGACACTGTGGATCTACAATTTCCAAACCCCGCATCAGCTTCACATGTGATTCGAATTGACCTTGTTCGTCTTCCACATCTACAATGTAGACTCCTTCTCTAAACACCTTGAAGACGTCCGGTATGTCATTGATTCATCCAGGGTCTTCTTCTCTAGACATGGCGTCTCATCTAAGCCCCAGCAATCTATAGCCTCAGAATCACCGCCGGCCCCTGCTCCTGCGCCTTCTCCGCTCCGCCAATCCTATACGCCGCCTTCAGCGCCGTCGACGCGTCCCTAGCCTGCGCCTCACTCTGAGCATGCACGACACCGACCGGCGTCTCGGCATCCACCTTGTCCCCCAGGAACGCCAGCTTCGTGAATCCCACAGCCGGATCGACACTGTCCTGAGGCCTGCGCCGGCCACCACCCAACGCCACAACCGCCAGGCCCACAGAGCGCGTATCCACCTCTTCAACCACGCCCGCCTTATCCGCAAAGACAGGCACCACAACCGGCGCCTTGGGCAGGTACGCGTCGGCCTTCTCCATGAAGTCCTTGGGGCCGCCCAAGGCCTCGACCATCCTCCCAAACCTCTTTGCCGCCTCGCCGCTCTTCCACGCCTCAAGCAGCCTCTCGCGCGCCACCTCCCTTGTCTCCGCAATCTTGGCCTCCACCAGCGTCTCCTCGGCCAACGCCAGCGTAATCTCCCACAGCCGCGCACTGCGCACCTCACCCCTCAGCAACGCCACCGCCTCCTCCACCTCAACCGCATTCCCCGCACTCCTCGCCAACGGCGCCCCCATGTCCGTCACCAGCGCCCTCGTCCTCACCCCCGCCCCATTGGCCACGGCAACAATACTGCCCGCCAACTCCTCGGCCCGCTCCTGCGTCGCCATGAACGCCCCACTCCCCGTCTTCACATCCATAATCAACACATCCAACCCCGCCGCCAACTTCTTGCCCAGAATACTCGCCGTGATCAAATCCACCGACTCCACCGTCGCCGTCACGTCCCGAATCGCATACAGCGTCTTGTCCGCCGGCGCCAAATCCGCCGTCTGCCCAATAATCGCACACCCCACCTCGGCCGTGACGCGCCGAAACGTGTCCGGATCGGGCGTGGCGACGTAGCCCGGGATGCTCTCGAGCTTGTCGAGGGTGCCGCCCGTGTGGCCCAAGCCGCGCCCCGAGATCATGGGCACGAAGCAGCCCGTGGCGGCGAGCAGGGGCGCGAGCGGCAGCGAGATGTAGTCGCCGACGCCGCCGGTCGAGTGCTTGTCGACGACGGGACCGGGCAGCGACCAGGAGAGCACGACGCCCGAGTCGCGCACGGCCGACGTGAAGGCGATGCGCTCGGGCAGCGTCATGCCGCGCATGTAGACGGCCATGGCGAAGGCGGCGATTTGGCCTTCGGAGAGGGTTTTGGCGGTGATGCCGGCGACGAAGCGGTGGATGTCGGAGGGGCTGAGGGTGAGGCCGTCGCGCTTGCGGCGGATGACTTCTTGGGGGAGCCAGGCGTCCATGATGGTTGTGGGGTGGATGAGGTGGTGGGGGAGGGGATGTGGAAGAGTGTAGAGGTAGGTAAAAGTGGTGGGGTTAAGCCGTGGTGATTGTGGAGTTTGCGGGGGTGGGAAGGGGAGAGGGGAGCTTTATACGGGCGGGTAGGCGGATGTATCTCCTATTAATAATGGTTACGAGGGAGGCTGGCACTGGTGCTTGGTCTCTGCGGGCCTGACGTGGAACGTAGGGTTTGGGGGAAAGGTGGTCTGAGGTGTGGTTGTCAGCTTGCTTGCTTGCTTGCTTGTTTGCATGTTCCCCCGTCGTCTCCTCGCTGATGAAACAAGTGCTTGCTGCTGTGCCTGCAGCCGCGTCCCGTGCTGCAGGATGCGTCCGTCACTGACCATTGAAACCTGGGCGAGCTGCATTGCTCGGTTTAATGTAGAAGGGCAGAGCGTATCGTATCGTATCGTATCGTATCGCATCGGAGGCGGCCGGGAGCTTGTGCTTGTGCCCCGCGGCGGGGGGATCTTGGGGCGCGTCCGGTCTCTCTTCGGGTGCCTACGGCTGCTCTGCCCAAAGGGGAAGTACTGTGCAACGTCAGGACAGCGGCTTCTGCTTCAAACTCCCTATCAACGAAACCATTATGCCATTTAATTTGCGATACACTGTCACCCTTGAGCGTTTAATCTTATTTCTTCAATTGTGCTTCAAATACACGCGCGGACCGACGTCGAGTAATAGCTCGCTACAACACCGCTTCGATCCCTCGACAATGACTATCACTCACCCCATTCGCCCGCAATCCTCAAGTATATACATTGCCAGACTCGGCCCACATGACGCCCGAGCCCAAAAGAAAACTCCAGCTCGACAAGAAACAAAAAGCCACCAACAAGAAAAGCAGACAAAAGAGATCTCATCAATTTGGCCCAAGTAAAAAACGACAGCAAGGAACGAATGGTAAACAGAGACGAAAAAAAAGAAGAAGAGGTCAGGCTCAGCAATGTTTTGAATTTCCAGTCTTCAGACGGGGGTATTAGTTATCACACAACCCTCGCTACTACCACCACCACCACCATTCCTCTCGGTGTGTTTTTCTTGCTTTGCAACAAAAAAAAAAGTGACGAAAATTCAATGCGTTCTGTCCCACTCGGACGCCCACCTCCATACCCGTCTGTACACACGCACGATGACGAGCAGAGTTTAATCAAGAAACAAGAAGGGAAAAAAAGCAGGAAAACGCAAGAGAGAAACACCTCACTAGTTGAGTGGGAAAAAAACAAGGAGAACGCATAAAATCAAAAGCACCACCCGGTAATGACCGCAACACCACCGTTCCTGGAAAACTCCAAAAGAGAGAGAGAGAGAGAGAGAGAAACGCCCGAAAGAAAAAGTATTTCGCTTCAACCACCTTAACTTTCCATTGTTCGCCGCCGTGTTGCTTTGAACTGACGAAAACAAGGAGAAAAAAAGTAGAAAAAACTTCAAAACAACAGCAAAGGGAAAACCGCTGGTATACCTCCTTCTAGCCTGGGGAGAGGGCACGCCCTCATCATACCCAAATAATTTTCTGCTTCCTCTGCTCCTTCTTCTCCCCCACCACACACACACAAACACACAGCCCCGGAAAATAGCTCTTTTAAACACTCCTTCCCCTAAACTGCCAAATACCCCCAATATTCCCCAAGTGTTACCTCACCATTTCCCCCATGATGTTCATCCACGTATTACCTACTCCCCCTCCTCCTCAACCCCCTCTCCTCCCCCATAATCTCCCTAATCAGCCGCATACTCGCCTCATCCTCTTCCTCCGACAGCGCCTGGCTCGCACTCAACGCCCGCGGCTGCAGCGCCGGGCCGCTCTCGCTCTTGACGCTGCCCCTGTGACTCCCACCCGTCGCCGTCACGTCGCCGTCAGCCGACGATTGGCGCGGCGGCGGCGGGGTCGCGAGGTTGCTGTGCTGTTTGCTCGCCGCGCGTGCTGGGGCCGGGGTGCGGCTCTTGGTGCGGCTTTTGTGGGCGGAAGAAGGGGGAGGGGGGTGTGATTGCCGGCCGGTGGTGCTGATGGTCGAGTAGCGCTCGACGGGCCGCGAAGGACGGGAAGAGTGGCGGCGGGAGGATGGAGAGTCGGGCACGTCGCGGAAGTCGTGGTTCAGGCGAGTCTGCTCGGGAGAGGTGGAGTTGGCGAGGTCGGTGAGAGGGGAGGAGGGAGCGACGCCGTTTGCTGCGTCGGCTGTGGATCCTGATTGGGGCGCCTGGGTCGGAGAGTCTTGGGGTTCGTCGAGGAAGGCTTCCTCGGGCACTTTCTCTGTGGTTGGAAGTGCAATGTCGCTTTCGTGGGTGGAGCCGTTCTCCATTGGCTCTGCTGGAGACTCGACGTGGTCGGCGCCGTTTACCACGATGTTGTCATCTGTGTCCTCGGCTGCTTCAACGGACGCTGTGTAGCTCTCCAGTCCGGGATCGATCACGCCATTGATTGGTTGCACCGGAGGAGCATCGGTCATGTGAACATCAGGAGTTGTACCCATGGGCGCTTGCGGTTGGGGTTCTTGTTCTTGCTGGGGCGCTTCATCCCGTATAACATCATGCTCAAACAGAGACACTCGAGTGGGCAGGCTGAAGCTGTGTCGAGGATCCTTCTTAAACTTCTTGAATGCATCGGCATCCTCATCGGCGCCACTGACGCGTCGCTTCTTAGAGCTCAGGGTTCCTCGAGGAATGGGTGGCTCCTGCGCCTTGACCGGGTCGATGTTACCATGTTCGTCGTGGATGCAGCGGCGCTGGTCTTGTATTAGCTTCACGGAAACAATACATGGCGTCTCACCCACTGACCTTGCTTTTGCGACAGTCCAAGCACGCTTTGCTTCGTCCGCGTTTGCCATCCGGGGTTTCGAACTGCGACGGTCCATCCACGCCGGTTGCAAGGACTGTCGTAAGCTGAGGGCCTAACTTCGGTATGCCATTGACCGGGCCACCGTTACTTGAGCTTGGTATGACGACGGCAACCATCTGAGCGCTTGGGCGCCTCTCTTCCATCTTACTGGGCGTAGCAAGGTTCGGCGAAGAGACCTCGTCCTTGTGCTTACACCTGATCCTGCGTTTTCGACACGCATCGCATGCGATACGCTTCGGGCCAAGCACCGAAGTTTTTGGGGTACTGGTATGCTTGACCGTATGATCAGGCGTGTCAGGTTCCATCGACGGCATACCGTCAGTCTCTGCCTCCTGCGCTCTCTTTTGTTGCCGTGCAGACACGCGCTCCGGGGCAAGCCGGTAAGCATCAATGAAGGCCTTGCGCTCCAACCTCTTCAGCGCAGCATTACTGAGCTTCTTCTCCCCGCCAGATTCGCCGACCTCGGGAAGAATGGCATCAGGATGTGCCCATTGGGGGATGTCTTCGTTGCCACGCTTCCAAGCCACCCACATAGCGAAGGTCTTGACAATCTCGAGTGGGTCGCCGAATCCCTTGGGGATGGATTTCGTGACTGCATTCCGTACCTCGAGAGTGATGCTTTCCACGCGGCCTTGAGCGATCATGACCGTGCGGAAGATGTAGCTCACGATATCCGGCAAGCCGTCGAGTTCGCTACGTGAATAGTACCGAGCATTGTAGTTCTCCGGACCCAAATCCGAGTTGTGTCCAAACTTGTTGGGTTCCAAGTAGACTGGCTTTTCGCGGTGGAATTGCTTGCCTTCGTAGAACAGTTGCATGACGGACGGCGGAAGCGGATCAAGCTGCAGGTATTGAAGAATCGTGTACCAGTGCACCTTCTGGAAATGAGGGTAGCGGAACTTCCTGGCCACCTTTGTGTTCTTCTCTATCTCGGCGACACGTAGTTGCATGCCGTAGTTGAGTCTCGTGAGGAAATTGCCGCCAATCACCAGGCTGTTTTCCGGTGTCCACACGGCGTGGATCCAGCCAGACGGGATGAGCATGGTGTCGCCTTCTGACAGGTCAACCCGATAACATTCCTTCGTCTCATCTGCGAGGAAGGTCCAATTCTGTGCCTGAGACAAACACCAGTCTTCGTACTTTTTCAAATGCTGCTTCTTGGGCGGGATAAAAAAGAACGTCTTCTTGCCCTTGATGATGTGGTAGTACACGGAGGATCCTCCAAAATCGATGTGGAAGTCCGTGTAGCAATCTGCCACGGACATGAGGCAGTAGAATTGCACTTTGGGGAAAATTCCCTTTGCTGTCTCCTCTTCTGGCCAGACGGCGTCTTGGAGGTCAAGCTCACGAACGACCTTTGGCCGTCGGATTAGGCGGCCAAGCGGGCTGTGCGAAACTTCGAGACTTATGACGTTGCGCACAGGCTTGTCGCCTTCTTCCTCATAGTAGTCCGCCCATTTGTTCATATTCCATCTTTTATCTTCGCCTTCTTGTGACTTGACATCGATGACTTCAACCTTCTCTTCAGGACCATAGAGCTCTGAAACCCTGCGAACGGTCAGACCCTGGGGAATGACCATGTCGAGAGAGTCCTGGCCATCGTCAGGGACTGTCTCATACTCCACGTCTTCGTAGAACTCGTCGGCTTGCTCGTCCTGCCCGGAACTTGAGGCGTCGGTCGTTTTTGTCTGGAAGCATGGGAGATTCGGTCGCGGATTCCAATTTGCAGGAATGACAATGGGCTCCTTGAAACCGCCACTCTTCTCTAGGTTCTCCGCTGTGACAAGCTCGGGCCGCATACGCGGAAATGTTTCCGGTTGAAAGGGGAAGGCCCCGTCCTTGATCAGCTGGATGTAGTGGTGCTCGTGCTCGTCCTCGGTGGTGCGGAAGACTCCTTCGTTTAGACCAGCATAGTCCATCCTAACTCCAGCGTGGGCGCGTTTCGACTTTCGCACAACTAGGACAGTCAGTACAGCAGGCGAATAAGAGAGCAACGGTACTCACATGTAGTAGAACCAAACTTTGGCCTGCATGCGCGACAGAAGTACTTATCCACGCTGCTCACTTCCTTGGCATTCTTGAAGCCTGCGCAAGCGAAGTGATACCAGTTCTGGCAACCATTGCAACCGATCCACTGATCCTTCTGGCCTGTCGAAGGCCCTCGAGAGAAACTGCACCCAGCACAGATTGTGGCTTCTTCCTCGCCTACCCCTGGCGGATTCTGAGGGCGCTGGGCAGAGTCCATGGTTTTCAGCGGTCTGATTGCCATCACAGTCTCAGCCGGAACAGAAGATGCTCTCCCAGAATCCGGTCTGCTCTCGATAGACTCGTCCGTTCCTGGTTGATTGTAAGCTCCGAAAGAGCTGCGGCGTTTGAGTTTCGTTGCGTTTGCCCGTGCTTGAGTCATACTATATGCAGGAACCCGAGTCTCGCGTACGATGTTTGGTTGTCCTTGTTCCGAAACAGATGGTTCTGCAGGTTCACCGGGAAGACTCTGAGGGGATTGCAATTGATCTGAGCCATCATCCTTGGAAGGCGCCAACATGCCATCGTGGACGCTGGCCGTAGGTTTGCTCGTCTTCTTGCTAGAGGCCTTACTTCGAGGGCCCCGGGGCTTTCCCTTTGGCCATCCCTGATGACCCTTGCCTTTCCTATGTTCGACGTGTGCTGGATCGTCGCGAGTAGCGTGAGCGTTTGAAGGATCGTATGTTTCGTCAGGCGGTGTGTGAGTCTGCGTCGCGGAGAGGCTCGGGTAGCCGAACTTAGCCTCATTGACCTCGGAGCCGTTTAGGAGTGGTTCGGGTTGGGGGGCAGAGAACGAGCTGGCATGAGCGCGCTGCCGATAGTGACCGTCGGCCATGCCAGGGTCTCGGTTTTGAGCTTCTGCCGGCTGATGGGTTTGCGTGGTAGGAACCTCATACCATGAAGGGAAACCAGTCTGGTTGTAGTGAGCTTGCGGGGCTGCAATGGACCTTCGTGCGCCGCGAGAGCTATCTATGCTGCCGTTTCTCAGCCCCAAAAGGACCTGGGCGATGTCCATTTCATCGTTGTTTGTCGAGGCCGCGGTATGCGAGACCTGCTCATGATACGCCGACTGTCCATTCTGCATGGCTGGCTCAAAATTATAGGCCCGCTCAAGAGCGGGGATGTGACTCGTTGCTGGCCTGGCGGCACCTTGGCCGTACTGCTCCGATGGGGCAACTTCTGAGCGCGCTCGTTTCGACGGTCTCTCATCGCATCCGTAGCCATGGTTGTATCCGTAGTTGTGACCCTGGCCGTAGCGGTAGTTCTGGCCATCCGAGGCAGCGTGAGAATGCCGTGAGCCAGTAGCGACCGGGCGCATCGAGGACTGCGGGGAGGCGTGAGAATGGACAGAGAATGCGGCATGCGGCGCAAACACTGGACTCGGGGCCATGGATGAGGCGATATCGGCCAGCGCGTCTATGGGAGAGCCGTGAGAGGCTGAACGGTTGCCGTTGCGGTTGGCCTGGCGCGACGATGCAACCGCCCTTTCAGCTTTTGCACTCTGGACCTTCTCCGAAGTGGTGTGGGTATGATTGCGGCCATTGCTGCGCGACAAGACATAGTTCTGCAGGGAATCGGCAATGCCGCTCGCAGAGTTGTTTGGGGACAATGGGCCATCTTTGTATGCGGTGGGGTAGGGCGGCGGCGTGAGCGGCTCGACGAAACGGAGGATCGGAGAGGGCGTGCGCGGCGGGAGCGGGACATCGAAGGCGGACTGCTTGAAGCTGGAGAGCTTCATTGTGGCGGGGAGGGCAGCGCGGAGGAGGAGGCGAGGGCGAGCGGGTGCGAAGGGACCTCGGAGGTCCGCACAGAGAGAGGACCGCCAGCTAGGGCGCGCCGAGGGCAGCAGTCGAGCGGTCGAAGTGCTGAGCGGGCATTCCCGAATCGACGAGGAAAGCGTGGCGCCCGGCTCACAGCGACGTGTGGTCGTTGGCGTAGGTGGGAAGAGCGCTGTACGAGGGGAGGTCGGCGGAGGTGGTGGTGTAAGAGGCAGCGCGGCTTGGTAGGATTGAAGGCACCGTACCGCAGACCAGCAAAGGCGCATCAACACACTCGCCGCGCAGCACCCAGCCCGCTGCGCCCGCCCGCATCTGCTGTCCGCGGTGCCGCCAGCAATTTACAAAAGCTCGCATCAAGTCACACGCTCCACAGTAGCCATGGTTCCCGTGTGCTGCCTCTGCTGGCGCCGCTGCTTGGTCGCAGTCCGCATAGCAGCGCCGCGGGCACTTATCGCACACGCCTCGGGCATTCGCGACATCGCTTTTGCCAGTAAAATAGAATCTATCTAAAAGTCTACCTTCATGCGCTTTCCAGTCTCGCGTCTTGCCCGCCGCAGCATTGTCCCACGCCTGCCAGCCCGAATTGACGCGGCCACTCGGCCATTGTTGCATCTCCCCGTCCCTGGGCCGTGAGGGTTGCAGTCTAGGAGCGCAGCGCGGGGCGCGGCTGATGGCGAGGGTGGTCGTCGTCCTGGAACCTTGCTTGATGCTCTGGGGACGCCGTAATGGACGCGCGCAGTGGGTCGGAGGAGAGTGACTTGAGCGACTGGAGCATTCGCGCATGCCGCAAGAGTGAGGCGGACTGGGTATAAATGTAAAGTTGGCCAAGGCGGTCTCCAACCCCGTATTTGCGTATTCAAGAGATGAACCCCTCACGCAGTAGAGCACTCGAGTCACAGCAAGGCGGGGTCGTTCGGCAGTAATGAAGCCAGCAAGTTCGTGGTTTAGAAAAAGATAGAAGACTGGATATAGCTGAGCCAGCGAGTGAAATGTTCGGTCAGCATGGTGCATGTCGCCATCGCGGATGGGGGAGTGGTGATGGTCGCACTTACCATGTTTGCCCCCTGGTAATGCTGGCGGCCCCCTGTTTCAAAAGCGTCACGTGGCAGCGCAGTCTTGGCGCCCGACGCAGCATCGACATGCGCCAACGCCTCCCCGCCAGAGCCTCCTCCATCCACCACTTTGCTCTTCGGAGTCCCACTGTCTTCCACACACATCTCGCACGCTCATCCACACCTGCTAGCCAAGCTATGAGTCGCGGCGGAAAGCTTGCCCCAGAAGTCAACCGGTAAGCCGCCTCGATGCACGCCGTGACGCTTTCGGCGCGCCACGAAGCTCCACCTACCACGCCCGCTAACTCGCTATCTAAACAGAGCTCTCTTCGTAAAGAACCTGAGGTACGATCCGCATTGTTGCCATGCCTGGCTGACGCGACCTCCGTGCTGACCGCCCCCCAGCTACAACGTCTCCCCAGAAGAGCTCTTCGACCTGTTCGGCAAGTTCGGGCCTGTTCGGTATGTCTTGCCTCACCCCCGGACCACGGCACCTCCGTCGTCGCATTTCCTACGGCTTTTCCCCGTACTGATCTTTGAATGTAGCCAAATCCGACAGGGTATCGCGAACAACACCAAGGGCACTGCATTCGTTGTCTATGAAGACGTAATGGACGCCAAGCAAGCCTGCGACAAGCTCAACGGCTTCAACTTCCAGAACAGGTACCTCGTCGGTATGTTTTCGGCCGCCCTCGAGAGCTCCGCGGCGGCCTAGTCTAACAGTCGCGTGACAGTACTATACCACCAGCCCGAGAAGATGTCCAGGTCGAAAGAGGACAACAGCCACCGTGCATCCGACCTAGAACCGGGCAAGACCCGCAACGGGGTCGAATAGCATGAGGCGAGATCCGCGGAACAACACTCCAATGGGAGCCAGACACACCAAGCACTGGCTGCTGCGGAGTCCGTGGGTCTCACGTTGACTACGAAGAAAACCAGATCGGTAACCGTACGCTTCAGCATGGACACCACCAAGCCGACGGCGACGCTTGCCAGCAGCATATCTTCTTCTTCATCTCCTTCTTCCCGTTCGACTACGACCAACAAGCGGAAGTCTGGGGATTCAACTTCGGGCGGCAGCAATCTTCAGCGGCCCAAACTTTCCAAGCGGGGTTCAGGCTGGGACTCTGCGCATAAGCTTATTACACGATTCACCTGGTCGGCGTTGCGGGGTTCTCAGGCCCAGGCGGTTCGCGCATGATTTTTCCGAGCATTCCGTCCTGTGGCTTTTGATTTCGGGCATTTTCTCCCCGGAATTGGGCTTATTTGGGTATTCCCCAGGTCTCTTGCAGATTAAAGAGTGCTGCTTATGGTATGCAGCTTTACTATCTCCTTTTATTCCAGATTGAGTAGGGCAGACAAATCAACATTTGCCCAACAGCGGCGTTTGCAAAGTTACAAGTTTCAGATATGGCGGTGTGGGTTCGCAGAAGTGTCCGTGGACAATGACAGTCGGGTCCACTAGGACTAGTTCGAGGGCATTCAAGGAGATAGGTGAGTTTGATCTCAGCTAGCCACAGATGCGAAGACCCAGCGATGCTACCACCACTTATGTTTTCTGCCTTGGTCCCATGAAGGCGTTCATACCTTTTTCCTTTAAACCGAGTATTCCACGATGGGATCGACGGATGGAAGCGCTTCTCAACGCTTCGTCACAGAAGCTATAAATTGCACATGATCAACAGAGCCCACCCCTCCCCAGCTTTGTTAATCACATGGACCACCACCACCACACCCAGACCAAGAAGTTCAACAGCACCCACCCCTTCCCCTCATTCGAACCGCGCAAAACCCACCAATAAGCGACGACAACGGACCACCCTGTCTTCTGAGACACGTTTGGCGCTGGAATGGAGGCAGTGACGCGTCTTTTTGGAGGATCTGCACCAGGGGGGGTGGTCGGGGGACGTGTTTGGTTCTTAACCCCACCCTGGAATACTTGAGGTTAAATTGACGACGGTTTTTTGGCGGAGGGAGGGAAGAGGGAAAAAGTGTTTGTTTGGCTGGGAGAGGTGTCGTTGATGGGGGAGGTGTTGCGGGGGAGGGGGAGTGGACGTGCTTGGGGGAGGGGAGGTGTGGACGTTGGGTTGAGGAGGCGAAAGGAATTGGGTGGCTTGGGGTTTTTTTTTTTTTTATTCTTGCTGTTTGGATGGGGAGGCAATGCTCGCGGTTGGGGGGAAGGGAGAAGGGACTGGGTTTGGGAGGGATGGTGGTGTGGGAGAGAGAGGTCGAAGTGTCGTTTGTCGGCCTGTGTGGCTTGCGAGGGACAGAGAGACGACGAAGAGAAAGAAAATTGACCGCCCTCAATGGGCATAGCTGGTAATTGTCGACATGACCGGGTATCAAATGCCTTTGGATATTGCTGCAGTAGAAAGAAGCTGTTGGTCCAGGTACGTTCCCTCTCTTTCGGCGTCCCTTCCCTCAATCCGACCGTTCCTGAGCCTAGCTGCAGAAAACGACTCCATCGCTAATCGTTTTGAAAGCTTTCCCCATCACTGAGGCCCCCGTCCACGCCTGGCCTTATCGTACTACAACCGCGAGGACTAGCTGGATGATGACACACCCTCAGCGAAAGCCCATCCCGTCGCTAAGGTGCTCACTGCAGCGCGGATTGGCGGCCTCGCAGGACCCAATCGGCCCAGAACACCACTACCCGAGCTAGATGAACACCTTCCGTCGAGGATGCTCCAGATCCCGTGGAAGGAAATAGGGCGCTTCTGGACGTGAAGTGAAGTGAAAAGAGCCTGGGGGTTGGGGCATCTCGGGGAAGAAAGAGCTGGGACTGCGTGCGACCGACCAGGAGGCTCGACGGCCTACCCTCCACCCGGCGGACAAGTGTTTCCAAGACGGACGTCGCAGTAACAACAAACATCCCCCCGTCGCAACACCAAATATCAAGAACCAAGGCGGGGGCCAAAGACAGGTAAGTCAGTTGAGTTTTTGCATGATTGTCTATTAACTTGTGAATCCGCGTTTTCCTACAAAAGCGTGATCAACCCCCAATCCCCCCTTTCCATAAAAGTATATCCGTTGGTATCAAGCGTGTGCTAACGTCGTATCAAAGAGCGTGACGAAAAATGGCGTATTAAAAAGAAAAGCCCCTCCCCTTCACTTCCCAGAGCTTCGTGTAATCCTCCCTCTCATCATCGCAGTTCGCTGCGGTTCCTCCCTTTTTCATAAGCGTAGTCCCCCCCCCTTTTTGACGGTTTCAAAAGAAATAAAAAGGAAACAGGAAAAAAAAATCAATCATCGAGCGTGAGGGAGGTAAGGATGTGGGCGGGTGGGATGGTGGAAGGGGTTTTTCTTTTCATCAGTGACCGAACCCGAGCAGCAAGGCCTCGATGCACCGATCCCACACGTCCATGCCGCCTCCCCCGGCTCCGCACGCTGCATCGCCGCCACCGCGGCCCTTTGCCCCCCTTTCCGGCGTCGGTGTTGTTGATGAGATCGGAGTAGGCGTGGCCGGAGGTGCGGTAGTAGCCGAAGCCGTCAGGAACGTTGAAAGGCCCATCGCCGCATCATGGACGACGGGGGCTTCGCCTGTTCGGAAAAGACGGGAAATCAACTAAACCTTCCTCGAAGAAAAAGTCGAATGGATTGGCCAAATCTTTCCCCCCCGAAAAGGTTGTTGCGGGTTTGTTTGTTTAGGCCTGGAAGGGCGTACCGGTGCCGAAAGACCGCTTGACGTAGCCGGTCGGGCTAGCAGCGTCGCGCTTGAAGACGCCAGTGGGAGCGGCCACGCCGTCGACGACGTCGTCGACGTCGCGCTTGTCGAAGATGCCCTCAGTGGTGTTCTTGTCCAGGGCCAGGCGGGGGAAGACGGCCTTGTCGCTGGCGGCGCTGGTGAAGTTCAGGCTGCGCGCCAGGATGGGCTTGCCGGTGAGGTTGAGGCTGCGGGGAGCGAAGGCGGGCTCGGACAGGTTGAGGCTGCGGGGGACAAAGGCGGCGGGCTCGGTGAGGTTGAGGCTGCGAGGGACAAAGGCGGCGGGCTCGGTCAGGTTGAGCGCGCTGCGGCTGTACAGCTCGGTGCTGTTGGTGTTGGTCACGCCGATGCGCTGCGGGGGGAGAGCCGCGGCCGTGGAGGCCAGGAGGAAGCTGGTGATGGCGGTGGTGAAGTGCATGTTGATGGTTTGGTGTAGTGACCGCGGGGAGGAGCACGAAGATTTTTTTCTTTTTTTTTAATGCCCTTTGGGTTTCCGGGAAGATTTGACTGTCACAGGCGATGAAAGGCAGGTGAACTATCCCGTTTGCCCTTGGAGACAATAAAGCAACAAAAAGATTGACTGTTACGTTTACACAAGAGAGAGAGGGCAGCCTCGAAGGTTCCCCGTCTCCTTTATATCAGATGGCAAGCAGCCTCCGCGCCCGGAGGGCCGCCGTGGCGGGCTGGGGCTGGGCCACCCACCATCGCGTCGCTCCACGAGCTAGGAGGCATTCGTTCCCTGCACGGTGCCTGGCCATGCATGTGCTTGGGGGTGGGGTGGGCATGGCCTGGCGCAGGGTGCATGGAACATGACAGCAGGCGGCGCCAATGACAACATATTGGTGCGATAGGCACCAAAGCGGGCCCTTGGGATATGCGGTATGGGCGTGGTGGTGGGCGGGCCGCCTGAGAAAAGGAAGATCACCGATAGCTGGCGAGCAAAGAATTCGCTCATAGGGTGGGTTCTGAGGACTGTGCGGGTGGAGGACGCCAAAATCGTGTGCTTTGATAGCCGTCTCCCCCCTTTGGGATGGGTCTCTGTTGTCTATCTCTTTCACCCTCTCCCAGGTTGTTGCAGGAGAGACCAGCATCTGATAGGCCCTGTCGACCTGCCTGCCTTTTCTCTTGCTCTGGTTGGTTGGGAGGCCAGCCACAGGCAATAAAGCAAGCAATAAGGCCGGCCGAAGACATCAGATGGTGGGAATCCCTGAGCGGGCGTGTGGGTGTTCGGATAAGCTTATTGGCCTGTCTCGGGGCAACCGCTGTTCTCGGAAGTGGAAAGAAAAACTCAGAGCCCACTCGGTTCGCTGGCGTCAGTTGGCAGGGGCCTGAAATCGGCCTGATGCCTTGGAGATAACTGGGCCTGTTGGGGAAATTCATGGCGGTGATCGGACCCGGGTGGGTGCTGAATGCTTGTTCAGAGTCCTTCTTCCGGCTCCCTGGCCCCGTTCAGCTAGAGCCTCTCCAACGGTGAGGCGCCGCTCTCGCACGGCGCTCTAGCTCCGGGCCTTTTTGCCAGACGGGAGTTGTTCTGTCAATCTCGTGGCGGCCGGACGGGGCGACGGATCGTGGTGCAAATGAGGAGCAGCAAGTGCTCATGGCCGGATACGGAGCGATGCCGCTCTCTTCTCCCTTGGACATGCACCCAAGGCCAAGGACAGCGTGCAAAGCCTGTCATCAGCCCCACCCGACGCAGGTACCAGCTGTGGCTTGCCGCCTTTTTCCACGCTTGTCCCAACGACACCTGTGATAGGAAGAGCGCAGCCCTGTGCGCATCAGGAAACGAAAGAGTCGGTGATGGGCTTGAGTCAACACGCCATCGTCGACGTGCTCCGTGCTCCGGACTGCTGCAGCCTTATCATGGCCACCACTTTTTCTCCACCAACCCGACGTGTCGTTTGCTTTCAGCCATTGACTTCATCCGAATCCCTGGACTTGTGCTGCTGCAAGCATTTGCTTTTTGATCCTGCCGCAGCGGCGCGAGTCGCGACAAAGGAACCCAGCCCACCACAACCTTATTGCAACCTGTGCCCACGCCGCTCATTGGGCTGAATGCTTCGGACCGGCTAACTTGGCAGCTAGCCCCTGGGCGGCTCGCTAGTAGCATGAGAGGATCGTCGACGCCTGCCCGGATGGCTGCCGCCCTCGTCGTGCTCTCTGATGAGAATCACGACCACACGCTTCCAAATCACAAAATACTTCCGACACCCCATTTCTCCGTTGTTTCCACTAACGCGGGGAGATCAGCTCGTACAAGATAATAGCATGTTGCAAGCCCGGCGCCTGCGGCGATCTGCGCTCAAAAATTCCCGGGATGCTCGGATGGGCGTGAGAGAGAGAGAAGACAGTGGATGCGATTGCAAGAACCATGCGTCATGCAGTGGAGTCCACCCATGTGCTACGCCGTGCGGGCGGTTGGTGGGAGAAAAAAAGGCGATTGGGCGCCCGCATGGTTCTCAGCTCGCCGCCCACATATTGCGAAAATCTCCTATCCGTTCGGGCAGGCCGCGATGATTGGAGAAAGGTGCAGCGGGAAAATAAAAACAAAAACAAGGGCTGGTGTTGATCGGCAGGCCCCAGACATGGAATAATGCGAGCCACCATCAATCCGTTCCTGAGACCGGCTGTTCCACAACCGACGAGCATCAATCCAGCCAATGCCATGTCTTGCTCTCCCGCCATCCTCGCTGGCGAATCGCATGGATGCAAGCCGTCACACATGCCGCGCATGAAAGACTGATAGGCCTGGCCGCTTCTGACCCAGCCTTCCGACGGGCCAGCACTGAGGAGCTTCCGTTGTGGGAAGTCATCGCGGATAAAGAGCCTGGTGCAACCCTCTTGATAAAGTCGAAACCGCCCCGGCCCTTTCTCTCTGCGGCGACCTGTTGACTCCCGTCTGAACCCTGGACATGGAAAGTAATAGGTGGTGGTTGTTTTCGGTGCACCGCTCCGGAATCGCCGACGGGGCCTGGCGAAGCGCTGCAGTCCTCAAGGTGCAGATTGACAAACGCCAAGGTTAACAGGTAGGTGTATGAATCTGTTCCGTCTCAGAAGGCGACACCTTTGCAAAAAGAATTCGGAAACAGCCGGTCGGAACAAGGCCCGCCTTTACTTGCTACTGTTCGCCTTGATGGCGTTCTGAATGGAGAAACTCCGAATTTGACATGTTTTAGGAAAGTGGGTGTTCATGACGGCATCAGGCTCGCTGCCATTGTTTCTTGGTCTGGGCCAGCCAGCTGCTCTCGGGGTTCAGGGCTGTTTCCGCCGACAGCCACCTAGGATGAAGTGGGATGTCCAGGCATTTCAAGAGAGTGAGGGTGCTCAGTCAAACGTATTGGACGCCTTGCTAGTTGGTCATGTTAGTTGCAGAGTGAATCATGCCATCGACAGCAAAGATGTCATCAGTCGGAGGTTTCCTCATGGCCATCGCGTGAGCACGCAATTCCAGCAAGTCAGCGAGGTTGGCCGATTAGAAAGGACTCCGTGGAGAGCTGTGTGAACCGTGTCCTTAAGAGGTACCAGCGCGCCTTCAGCGAATCGAACCAAGCCATTCGGCAAACGTTTCGCTATCCTGTGTAGTGAGCAGAGCATTAAGGGGAATCGATTATGGTTCGGTCCAAGCGTCGAGGCCTGAGGGTAGGTTGCGCACGCGCTGTGGAGGTGGGAGGTGAGGTGGGGTATGACGAAGACAGGAGGCGGGAGTGGTTCGCGTCAGGGTCAGGTCAGGGCGACGCGTGTGCATCGCGAAATCGCGAAAATCACGAGACGACCGAAAACGGCAGGAGTACTTCAACACAATATTTACAAAAGCAGAGCCTGTTACAGCGAGAGCATTGAACCCTTTTTTGTGTCACTTGAGATTCAGAGGGACGGCTTGCGAGGCAATTGGTATTCTCCCTTCTTGCTAAGAACACAGTATTTACGCTGTCATTTCATTCGTTGCTCCATCTCTTCTCCAATGAACCATTCTTCCGCCATGCCACCTTAGTTCCCGCTCTTCCTCGCAGCCTCCTTGTCAGCCGTGATCTTCTTCACCGACGGCCTGTCCAACAAGCTCTGGTTCCACTTGGTAAACGTCGGGAACTCCTTGGAGACGTCCCACTCGGGGATCAGGAAGGCCAAGGCCTGGTGCCAGGGGACAAAGGCCAGGTCGGCGTACGAGACCTTGTCGCCAACCAGGTACGGCTTGCCCGTCTTCTGGAGGTGGCGGTCGATGACGCCGACGACGCGCTTGATCTCGTTGGCGTAGCGGTCGATGGCCGACGTGAGGCCCTTCTCCGGGTGGAAGAACGAGAACCAGGCCTTCTGGCCGTAGTACGGGCCTTGGCCCGACATCTGGAAGTGCAGCCACGAGCGCTCCAGGTACTTTTCGGGGCCGCTGTCCGAGTGCAGCGAGCTGGACTTGTCGTACGTGTCGATCAGGTACTCGATGATGGCGCCGGACTGGGTTGCAGGGTTAGTTTTGAGGGGTGTGAGGGTGGAAGGGAATGAAGTCGCACCTCAAAGACGTTGATGCCGGTGTTGGGATCTTCAATGGCAGGAACACGGCCGTTGGGGTTGAGGGACTCGTAGGGCTCCTGCTTCATCTCCGGGAACTCGAGGAACTTGGTCTCGTAGGGGATCTTGAGCTCCTCGAGAATGATGGCAACCTTCCACGGGTTGGGGCCCGTGGCGTGCGAGTAGAGGACGATGGGCTTGACGGAAGACATATCGATTGTTGTGGGCTTCTGAAGGCTGAATGGTTTTCTGGAGCTGTATGGTTTGGGTCGAGGAGGTGAGGTGGACTGAAGACTGGAATTGATTGTTTTTGGCTTTTGGCTAAGGGATCAAGGCTCTTTATACATCAATCGACGATGTTGTTAAGTTTGTTAAATGTCAGGGCGGAAAGACCAATCAGCGCCACACGATCGCACCTAGAGCTCGGGTACGACATGTTCCGATTGCTTTCCTTGGTTTCTCCTGTCAGCTAGAGTAGAAGGTCAAGTGTGATGGGCACCATTTGTCAGCTGGAACCCAATTAGTTACTTAGTGCTGCGGCTGACATCCTTCTCGGCCTCCGGTTAAAGCGAGCATTATGATTCTTTGGGTGGTGTAGCAACAAAGTGTGGGGTTGATGTGGAATGTAAGCATCGAGTTTGTCAGCATACGAATGGCAGAGCCGCCTCGGGAACGTGGCTGCCGAAGGTTGGTAGCTGCACGGCACAGGAGCTTTGAAGCGTCGGGGAGTCGGGCGACACGGATCCGGACCGAAACTTGTCGTTCAGGAGAGAAAGAAGGTGGCCTAAAAGAAGAGATCGACGCCCCGCCTGTTCCGCCCCGCCCACGGATGCTCTCGCTCACGTTGACCACCACCAAGCTCTCAAAGGAAGTGCAACCGCGGTCACATTGTCGACTTTGAAACCTGCTGCGCTGGTCTTCGTCTGCGGCACGCCGCTTTTGGTAGAAGGCTGCGTCCCCGGCATACGCGTCGCGCCCCGCCCATCATGATTTTTTTTCAGGCGTACCCTCAGGGGCCGCGAGTTGCAGAAGAATTAACTGTCCATACAACAAAACTACAACGCTGCTCCCCTGCTGCTGCCATGCTGTTCTGCTCGCCATGGCCTCTTTAATTGCTAGACGTAAGACGCTGCTCGTCTTCGCCGCTTTCGCTTTCCTTCTCTTCTGCTTCCACGGCCCTTCGTCGTCTAATTACCGCCTGCCCTACCCCAACTCCGTCAGGAACGGAATCGACTGGCAAAATGTCCTCCATCACTACCCCGTGCAGTCCATGGCATCACTGCCCACTTACGCAACTAAACTGCCGGCCATTCAGCACGACTTCCCCCCGGAGGATCCCGAAGCTCGTGAAGTCCGCCTCCAACGTCAGGCCGAGGTGAAGGAGAACTTTCTTCATGCCTGGAATGGATATAAGAAGCACGCCTGGCTGCATGACGAGCTTTCCCCTCTGACTGGCTACGCGCCCGACCCGTTTGGAGGATGGGCCGCAACCCTTGTAGATTCGCTCGATACCCTGTGGATCATGAATCTCACCGACGAGTTTGACTACGCCGTCCGCGCCATCAATAAGATTGACTTTAGCTCCTGTTCCCTAGAGGAAATCAACGTCTTTGAGACGACCATTCGCTATCTTGGCGGCTTCCTTGCCGCCTACGACCTGACCGATGGTCAGTATCCTACGCTTCTTGCAAAGGCCACCGAAATGGGGCACATGCTATACAAGGCTTTCGACACGCCAAACCGCATGCCAATTACCAGGTGGAACTTCAAGTCTGCCGCCGAAGGAATTCCGCAGGAGGCCGACGAGACTGTTCTCGTTGCTGAGATTGGTTCCTTGACCCTGGAATTCACCCGCCTTTCCCAACTCACAGGCGACAACCGGTGGTTCGATGCCGTCCAGCGCATTACCGACGTATTCGAATCGCAGCAGAGAACCACCATGCTTCCTGGAATGTGGCCCACCATCTTCAATGCCAAGGCGATGAGTTTCAGCACCGCAACCACCTTCACCATTGGCGGCATGGTCGACTCCCTCTACGAGTACCTCCCAAAGCAACACATGCTCCTCGGCGGCACCACCCGCCAATACCGCAAGCTCTACCAAACCGCCGCCGCCGCCATAAAGCGCAACATGCTCTTCCGCCCCATGGTCCCCGGCAACAAAGAAATCCTCATGGTCGGCGACGTCTCAACCGACGGCCTCCAACCCCCGCAAACCGTCTACCTCGAGCCCAAAGTCCAGCACCTCACCTGCTTCGCCGGCGGCATGTTCGCCCTCGCCGGCGCCCTCTTCTCCTCGGCCTCGGACCTCGAAACCGGCCGCCGCCTCACCGAAGGCTGCCTGTGGGCCTACGAAGCCAGCCCGCACGGCATCATGCCCGAGATCCTGTACACGCAGCCCTGCCCGGACGACGCCGTCGCGTGCGAGTGGCAGGAGGACCGGTGGTTCGAGGCCGTGGCCATGGCCTACGGCGGGCCCGACGCCTCCATCGACGCCGAGCACATCATCCAGCAGACCAACCTGCGCAAGGGCGTCGCCCGCGTCGCCGACCCCCGCTACCTGCTCCGCCCCGAGGCCATCGAGTCGGTGTTTGTGCTCTACCGCATCTCGGGCCAGCCCCACCTGCCTGACCGCGCGTACCGCATGTTCGAGCACGTTGTGCGCGCGACGCGCACGCCGCTTGCGCACGCGGCGTTGGCGGATGTGAGCGTGGAGCCGGAGATGCTGCCGCAGCAGCAGATGGATCGCATGGAGTCGTTTTGGCTGGCGGAGACGCTCAAGTACTTTTATCTGGTCTTTTCGGAGCCGGGCGTCGTGAGCTTGGATGAGTGGGTGTTTAATACGGAGGCGCATCCGTTCAGGAGGCCGGGCGCTGGCGCCACGGGTGTGAGTGGTGGGGGTGTGAGGGCGGGGCAGAAAGTGTGGTGAGGAAGGAGAGGGGGGTGGTGAGGGTGTTTTTTAGGTTCTGATGGTGGTATGGGCTTTTGTTTTTCCTGCGGATTGCGTGGTTTTGCTGCGGGTTGGCAAAAAGGAGCGTTGGGGGTTCGGCTGCTTATGGAGCTTGGGTGGGTGAGTACGTCTTCCGTGCTGCCTGGTTTTTGTATATTTTCCGAAGGGATCCCAGCATTTCGGGCTCGTAAATAATATCCTTCAAGAAAGCTCTGGTGGTGGTCCTTGGGACAATCAACATAAGGTTCTCATCAACATCTTCGTGTTCTAAGATTGGCAACTAGACTGAAGGATCCCGTATACAAGCGGCATCAACTTTGGCTGTCTTACAGTGTTCTGATGCGTTGAAGCTTCCCTCTCTACGGCCGAGAGTGACTGCCGATAACGAAGTACTGGTGAAAGATCGGGGGAGAAAAAGGGCGCTAAAGGAGGCAAAGATTTCTTGGAGTAAAGCATAGTCTGTCAACCCCTATGTGTTAATTCCCTGGCCGTCGGCCACTATGGAGCGCGTCTCTTGAAGTGTTTTTAGGGGAAGAATTGCGATTGCGGTCCCTTGGGATCTCATTAGTAGCCACCCCATCAGCTTACATGACTTGCTGTTGTCCTGAAGGCAGCTGATCGGCCTCGATGGGAACCTGATTTGTCAAGTTGAATGGCTGCCCTCCGTCCTGGCCGATGGCCAATCTCACCGGCATTCACGATGATCTTTCCAGTATTGCTCGCATGGGGAAAACAGCTCTGCAAAATGAATAGCCATCCACTGTATGTTCGAGAATATTTCGGTTAATCTGGTGGTTGGGCGTAGGAGAACAAGCATTTGACAATTGACGCATCCGGGCCATAGCTCCTCTCTAGGACTGACATCGACATGTCCACCAGTAATGTGCCAAAATGGGATGGAAAACGGACATGCAGTAGTCTTTCACTTTTTCTGTGCAAGCACCATCGTCAGCCCAAGCTATGGTCAAGAACTGTAAACTACTGGTCAACAAGAACACTGAATCCAGATTTGGTGGTCATGCCAAAATCATAATATTATCATCCTCGACAAGGCATTGCGTTACTGAGAACGCCTGTCTATATTATGATACACCATCCCTCTCCGACGCAAAAGCCCGGACGCCCTCTTGAGTTCCCGTGAAGATCCACCATCCACCGTCTTTTTCTTTTCCCTTTTACTCCAACAGCGAAGCTTGATTGGTGTAGAGTACGTCAACGACATTGTGCAGCTTCTCAATGGTCTGCAGGGCAGCGTCGTAGGACTGGTCGCGCTCGGTCTCCTCGAAGACGATGAGGCAGCCGGCGCCTTGGTCGAGCACACCAATGATGACCTTGTCGAGGATCATCTGGCTGAGCTTGCGCTCGACCTGCGGGGTGTCGAGGCCGACGAGCTTGGCGATGTGCGAGATCTCGACGCGGCTGTAGGGCTCGATGACCTTGATGAGGTTCTGCTCGAGCATGGCATCGTACAGGCGGCGCAGGTGGGAAGCGATGAAGCGGTCGGAACCAAGCTCATAGCGGTAGTCGGACAGGGAGCGCTCGTACTCCTCGAGACTGCGGTTCGCGTGTGCGCGCGCCACGGCCTTCATGGCGTCCAGGTTCTTGCCAGCGTACTTGAGGGCGTGCTTCGACGTCATGATGTTGTTGACGTCGTCGGCCTGGTTCAACATGATCTTGCACAGCAGCATGTATTGTAACGCAGAAGTGGCCTTCTGCTCGTCATCCTGCGAATGGTAGCCCTCCATGGCCTCGATGAAGTAGGAGAATGCCGTGTTGAAGTCCTTATCCTCAGCATGCAGCATACCGCTCTGCATGTCCAGACCGGCTTGTAGCAGCGGAGGCGTGTAAACGGATGCGGCGGAGGTACGAGCAGAGGTCAGGGCAGCGCGGCCCTTGGGAACGTTGCCCAGGGCATGGTAGACACGCGACTCGAGCAGCTGCACCTCGACCAACACCAGCTTGTCGTCCAGGCGCTTCAGCTCCTTGAGCAGGCTGTTGATAAGGGTAAGGGCGTCGTAGTAGGACTGCTTCTGCATGTAGAGCGAGACGAGACGCGTCTCAAGGTTCTGACGGAGGAAGCCTCGCCGCTCCGAGACGGCCCACTCTATGCACGACTTGGTAACGGTGATCTGCGTCTCGAGGGTGTTGGGGATGGCGGAGAAGAAGTCAAGAAGCTGCCGCACTGCAATGCCAGAGTTTCAGTATCCTGCGCAATGATACTAGGCAAAGGCCAGGGTCATACCGAGCTTCGCCGTCTTTGCCCTCGCAAACGATGACAGCACTGATCTTGTCTGACGGATGAGCTCTGCCAGCTCGTTCGTCTTCTTGTGGTCGCGGTATAGCTCGCCCAGCGACACGAGGGCGCTCTCAAAGTTCTTGATGGAAGCATCGTTGGAGCCTGGATCCTTGGACAGCACGTCGCGGAATGTCTCCTCTGCCTTCGCGGGCTCGGTCTTGGCCAGCTTCTGGGCTTCTGCTATGCGCTGCGCGTCTTCGGGGGCGGCGGGGGCCATGGTGAGCGAGGGTAGCGGCAGTTAAGGAAGAGATGCAGCGGTCGAGGGCGGGGCGGAGAGGGGGCGGATTGCGGATGGAAGTTGTGGTGTTGAGCAGCAGCGCGGGCTGGAGCTGTGATGTCGGAGCTGGCCTGCTCGCCGCGCGCTATCACCCATGCGGCCTAGGCTATTATCATTCTCTCCAAAAGTTCTTGACGCCGCGGCGAACGCTTGCTCCTCCGCCATAAGACAAAATGGTACGCTGCTCCCGCTTTCTTCCCACTAATTGCGCTCCATGCTGACACGACGCGCAGAAAGTCAAAGCTCTCTCCCGCTCTGCGAGCGACTATCAGGCCCCGGGCACCAATGTTGCCCGCACGCCGAGGAACCTCGACCCGGCCCTGCATCCTTTCGAACGTGCCCGCGAGTACACGCGCGCCCTCAATGCCACCAAGATGGAGCGCATGTTCGCTCAGCCCTTCATCGACCAGCTAGGCAAGGGCCACATCGACGGTGTCTACTCCATCGCCAAGGACCCGGGGTCTCTCGAGAATTTTGCCAGCGGCAGCGGTGACGGAGTTGTGAAGGTGTGGGATTTAACAAGCAGAGAGGAGATATGGCAAGCGTCAGCGCACGACAATCTTGTGCGCGGTCTTACGTGGTCGCGGGACCGCAAGATCATATCCTGTGGCACAGACAAGACTGTCAAGATGTACGACCCGTATCAGACTACCAGCGGCAGCGCTCCCGTAGCAACATGGCTTGGCCAGGGTGCCTTCACGAGCATCACCCACCACCGCTCTAACCCCGCCGTTGCCGTCTCTTCGTCGAGCCAGATTTCAATCTACGACACCACGCGCCCCGCCTCGAACCCTTCTCAGACGCTTGCCTGGCCGACGGCTATCGACACAATCAACGCTGTCTCGTTCAATCAGACCGAGACCTCCATCCTTGCGTCCGCCGCCTCAGACCGCAGCCTCGTCATGTATGACCTGCGCACCTCGTCGCCGTTGCATAAGGTCGTCCTCACGCTGGCCGGCAATTCCATCGCCTGGAACCCGATGGAGGCCTTCAACTTTGCTTGCGGCAGCGAAGACCACAACATCTACATCTTCGACATGCGCAACATGAAGCGCTCGCTCAACGTCCTCAAGGACCACGTCGCCGCCGTCATGGACGTCGACTGGTCGCCCACGGGCGAGGAGCTCGTCTCCGCCTCGTACGACCGCAGCGTCCGTCTCTGGAACCGCAACCAGGGGCACTCGCGCGATATCTACCACACCAAGCGCATGCAGCGCGTCTTCGCGTGCGCCTGGTCGCCCGACAACAACTACGTGCTGTCGGGCTCCGACGACGGCAACGTGCGCCTGTGGCGCGCCCAGGCGTCGGCGCGCCAGGGCGTCAAGTCGGCGCGCGAGCGCCAGAAGCTCGAGTACGACGAGGCGCTCAAGTCGCGCTTCAAGCACATGCCCGAGATCAAGCGCATTGCCCGTCACCGCCACGTGCCCAGGACAGTCAAGAAGGCAGGCCAGATCAAGGCCGAGGAGATCAAGTCGATCAAGAGGAAGGACGAGAACGAGCGGAGGCATACGCGCAAGGGAGAGGTACGGAGGAGGAGCGAGAGGGAGAAGATGGTCATGGCGACGGAGGAGTAAGGTTCAGGGGTCAATGGCACGAACTCTCGGCGAAAGACAAAAAGAAGGCGTTAGGTCGGGTAGTTCAGCTTTTCTACGCTGCATCTCTTTGCTTTTCACTGCACAGCGCTGGCGTTTGTTGGTATGGTTGATTTCAATAACGGGAAAATTTGGAAGTTTAAGTGGGTTCAACAACAACACCGCGCCCGCCAGCACCCGGCATCAGCGGGATGCGACAAAACTACCCCGACACCTTGGCAGGGGGTTTGCCTTCGAGCTGTGTCCTTGCTTTAAAATATATTTACCTTACCACCACTTTTATTGATAGGGAGTTGAAGCACCCATCCGGATACATAGGTATATATTAGCCATCCGGATGGCTACTTCAACTCCCTACGTAAGTAGTTGGCTTATTATATTAGAAGCCATCCGGATGGCTATTTCAACTCCCTATGTAAGCAGCTTGTTAGAGTTCATACAGAAAGGCGTGGGGGGGGGGGAGGTCGCCATCCCGGCAATTTCCTCGGTGTAGTTTTGTCGCACCCCATCAGCGCACGTCACTTCAAAACACACATGATACCCTCAACTCATCAACGTCTCCTCAGTCTTCTTTGTTGTCACCTCCGCCCTTACTGCGACCGCGCCTGAAGATGATGGACCTGTGGAGCAGGGGCGAAAGAACCTTTTGACCAAGATCAACCTGAAGACACGCCCGACGACTTCAAGCTAATGTGGAAACGAAGCCATGGCAATCGTTTCTCTGAGTTCTCAAGGCCTGCAATATGGTCCATGGTGCTTTCTGTCGGAGTGAGAGCCACCAGTGGAAAAGGCAGGAAGGAGCCGCCGACCACCTTCCCGCCGACCACCTTCCAAATGTCGAACCCGCTTCAGCAGTCCTTCGCCCCCCCTACCTTCTGAGTGCTTCTTCTTCCTCTCAACAGCCCCGCTCCAGCACTTTGTCACCCTCTCGGCCTTCTGCGTCCCTCACACCATGGCAGCAAACCGCCACTGCAGAGTGAGTTTAGGAGGATTCTTCACCGTCAGTTCCGTATGTGCTAATTGTCTCGGGCTGCCAGGCGTGCTCAGGCTTCTTACACCCTACCTGATTCAGACTGCATGCAGGAAGACGAGGCTCCCACCCTACAGCCATCCATATTCGCCAAGGCCAGTACTCAGAGCCAGACCAGTACCCAGAGCCAGACCAGCACTCAGAGCAAGACCAGCGAGGCGTCGGAGCCCGAAGCAATCAACAGTATCGAGTCTGAGGACTGCCCTTCAGAGGATGTGTCATTCTCCGGCACGAGCACCGAAGACAATGAACTCTCTGCCCTTTTGCAGGAAGCGTCAGGACTCTCGAAGCCACAAGTATACGAGGCCATCGAGAAGAAGTTACAGGCCTGGGTAAGTCATCCTAAAGCTCCATTTGGCCTCGCATTCACTTTAATGCTCATTATGAATACAAGGGATTGACAACCGCGACTGGACCCAGCCAACAGCACTGGAGTTGTGGCTGAGAGACAAGCCGAGAAAAGGAATTGCCTACATCGAGGATCTCAAAAGGATGGCTGGACCCGGAGACCTGCACGAATTCGAGGCAAATCTCCCACCACCCCACATCACACGTTTCTATTGGTCTATGAAGCAGCTCCAGAGAGCACGAGGAAAGTCGGTGATCTGCATCATGGGATTCTGCCCCCAGTACCTTGTTGACTTCGGCGCCAACATGGGTGCCGTTCAACCCGAAGACTCGAAAACCCTGACAGACCCCATGATTTCCTGGATCGTCAGGAACTTGGATTGCGAGGCGTTATGTTGGGACATGAGACCCGACTGCAAGAAGAAGTACGTGGTGTGCAAGGAGACAACGTACAGAGGTTGTGCACCTAGGGATATTCTCGAGACCGAGGCTGAGCAGTTGTTCCACTTGAACGATCTCCTCCACCTTATTATCACCAGCATGTTCCCAGTCAAGTCTGGGCACGATTACCTTCTCGAAGCTGGCGAACGACTTCGTGTCGTATATTGACTGTCTTCATCTTCGTATGCCTTTGCATATTTCCAGGATCAGGAACGAACCGATAGTGTCAAGCCGAAAGGATTACGGAAGGGCGGCATCCGCTCGCAGCCGAGCAAAGAACAAGGAGCGGGCCGCTCAAGACCCAGAATATGCAGAGTCTCTCAAGCTGCGCAAGAAGCGGTACAATCAGAACGAAAAGGACAAGCTGAAGGCCCGAACGGACAGACCCGAGCTGAAGAAGAAGGCACCGCAGCGCGTGAAGTGCAGTCCTCTGCGGATTGGCACACTTCTCAATTACAGCGTGCTAAGAAGGCTCGGATACTCGTACTGCAGTCCGTAGCAAGACAAGTGACAATTAAAACTATATGCGTGTCCGTATGGCTTCTTCAACTCCCCATGTAAAATGTGATCCGCCGCTGTAACTTTTACATCCTATACCTACCAATAGCGCATCTCGTCCGGACCGTTTCTTCAGCTCCCCATGCCATGCTACAATTTGCCGTGTATTCGGGTCCGTATAACTTCTCCAACTCCTTCAGTCAACATGCCGAGTGACGATCCAACCAATCAGATAGATGAACATCGATACAACCCGGTCATCGTAGCGCCCGCCTAAGGCAGCGAGCATATAAGTCGACGTCGCGGACCACAAATACGAGGCGGCCGAAACAGTATGAACCTGCGGGTGTCTCTACGAAACCGCCTGATCGACTACGTGGATCCAGAAGACGGCCGACACCGGCTGCGCATTTCCCAATCCGTAAACATCAAAGTTTCCGAACTCACACCTGATAAACAACACCACGGGGGCTTTTGGTGTTCATACAACTGGGTACGTCCTGTCATCTTTGTACGTAAAGTAACCACATAGGGAGTTGAAGCATTCGTCCGGATGTAGAAGTAGGTTTATATATGTAGAAGCCATACGGATGGCTACTTCAACTCCCCACCACCCCAATTGTGTTCCTTCGCCGAATCCCAAAAAACAAACAGCTCCCCACCGTGAGAAACCATCAGGACGGCTACTTTAACTCCCCATGTAAGCAACTTGTTAAATTATATGCTCATTCCACCTATCATGACGGATACTTGATCGGTCTCAGTGAAAGAGGCCGACAGCTTCCGGCGTTCGTCCAAGTTCAAGTTGGCGTGGAAAGCACACGCTTCGACGGCAGCAAGCTGCAAATACTTTTCGAGGAGTAGTGGCTGGGTGGGCAAGGTGCACCATACTACCACTTTCTCTTGATCCTTCACCACCATGTCTGCAATCAGCTGCGACAATACTCGTAACTTCGGTGTGCCGTTGCAGAATTCCCGGGGGATGCTTTCCTTGTCTTCTGGCGCGGGAAGCGTGATGCGTCGAGAAGCATCGACAGTCTTCTTCTGAAGCTGACCGCCCACCGTATTTTTGAGAATGTCGTATGCCGTTCCGCTTGCCTTCCTGAATTCTTTGAGTTTCTTGACGCGGTAGTTTAAGAGATACTCAAAGTTCAGCCACGTGCCACAGAGCATCAGTCGTCGATACTGGTTTGCGTCGAAAATTACCTTGTCGCCCTTCTTTTGGTGGAGCTTCCCAAGAGCTTCGTTGAGGATCCGTCCATACTCCACCCTTTCGTGCTCCATGTACGCACACTCAATGTTGGTCTTTTGGACCATTGGCAGATTTCGGTTGATGGGGATATTGTCGATCTTCGAGTTGTACGTACGTCTGAGGACACAAGACTTGAGGAGCAAGCGTGCTCTTTGACCACGTTCATGACCGGTGTCATGGAGTTTCGCAATGTGTTCTGTAAAGTACTCCGATGTCCGTCGAAGTACCTTGACGGGATAGTTGTCGTTGAAGTTCCATGGGTCGAAATGGGACAAGTATGCCTTCTTGTCAAACTCTTGGTAGTCCTCGTCTGCTACCGTGTCTGGGTCTCGCTTGGGCACAAGATTGAATGCTCCAAGGCTCTGTAAAGACTCTTCGGACCAGAGATCATCTCTCGGCTGGATCATGCCCATGATTCCGGCGAAATCCTTGACGCCATCGATCAGTGGAGTCGCTGTCACCACGATGCGGTACTTCGCCCGAAGCCACCGTATGGCCTGCCAAGTATAGGTGTCGGCGTTTCGGATCTCATGACCTTCGTCCAGCACCACGCGCTCAAAACAACCTCTCAGTCCTCACTCCCAGACCGGGTCAGGATCCTGCGGCATCGGGTTAAAAATGTTCTTCTCAACGTATGCCCGGGCAGCGGACTTGGTCGCGAAGGTGTCGTCACTCAGGAGTCCATTAATCAAGTGGTTCTTGTAAGTTGTCGGTCCGTGACGCGACAAAAAGGTCTTGTAGCTGGTAAGGACGACGACCTTTGAGTTTTGCTCGGAACCATCGAAGATCTTGTTGCCTTTCTGAAGAATACCCGAGATCTTTTGGACACCAGACGTTTTGTCAATTTTCAATCTGCCGCCGTAGTAGATGCGGATGGAAAAGTGCTCTGAAATCTTTCCAATCTCGTCGGCCCACTGTCCGATCAAGTTGGCGGGAACGACGATTAGGGTTGGCTTCGCCTTCTCGACGCGGACACCGGCCTCGAGCTGCTGGCGGCGCTCGTTCTGGCGCTGTAAAGAGTTGGCGGTTAGTATTGTGTCTTATTACCGTAGGTGGGGAAAACTTACGAATTGTAGCAGGCCGGTGATTTCCCATGTCTTTTCAAGCCCAACAACACCTGCCAAGACGACACCATTGTCGGGGCCATCTTTGAAGTCGACAAGTGCTTTGATACCTCCAGGTTGCCATTGCTCTAGGGTCACACTCGGGCGCATGCCGGGAAAGCGCGGCTTGTCGGCGTTGAGGATTCCAAGCGAAGTGCAGGCTGCTCTCTGTTCTTGACGCTCATAGTCGAGGTTTCCGAGAAGTGTTTCCCGTTCTCGGTGCGCTTCAATCTCCTCTTGCGTGATCTCGTGTAGCTTTAGAGCGGATGAGTCGTCCTCTTGATCCGACTCTTCGCCGTCCGGACTCGTACTAAAATGATGAAGCCACTAGAAAAGCTTAACATTAGTTGCGAAAGCTCAAAGGAACATGAACTCCAGACTAACTTGCAGAGCCAACTGCTCCGAATCGATCTTCTCAATAGACACAGTGCGCCCAGTGATACGAGCTGTAGCCTCAGTGCCGACTCTTGAGACATTCCTTAGTCGCGCCCACTTCCAAAACCGGTCGACCTCATTGCTCTCGTTGGATGAAATCTCGTTGAGCATTCGATCGTACGATTTGGTTGTGGCCGTGGTCTGATTGTTCAAGTCTCCCCCAACTTCGCCTCCAACCAGTGGGTTCGGCTATGGTAGTGCGACGGCGACGGTTGGCGAGAGCGACTTTGCAGTAGCGAATGGCTGACGCGCGGTGAGAGCTTCTATCTTTGTGCCGAAGATGTTGAACTGAGACCTAAACCTGGTGTTAGCTCTGGTGGGCGTACAACGGTGGACGAAGCGCAAGGATAGCTTCGATAGACTGCGCTTTGGAAGAGAGGAGTCCAGAAGGCGGACTCGGGTTGCGAAACTCACCTTGTGTCGAGGAAGATCTGGAGGCCAAACTTCGACGCGTCGCTCGACCGAAGTCGCGAAGAGTGTGCGGTCGGCGATGTAAGTCAGCTTCGCAGAGGAAGTGAGGCGTTGTTCAATCCTCTCTAAACCTGGTTGGCTTCAACCTGTTGATTGGTGTCAAAGGTTGACCGGAGAAGGGGAAGCTTTGAAGTGTGTTGTGGGTTGGGGGGTTTGCGGACTTGGGAAAGGTCGGAAAGAGAGTAATAGTTTTAGGGTGCAGCTTGTGGCCGCGTGGCCGCGGTCACGTGTTTTGGGCACAACGAATATGCCTTTCACTTGACTGCCGCCGCAGAAGACAGACTGTTTCGACGCTGAGAGAAACAGTCTTGGAGACACCTACGAGAGCCCCAAAGACCCAGACTACTCTATAGACACGGCATAAAGCGGATCAGGAGCCCGCTAGAGACACCCGTAGCTTACTTCCTATAGGGAGTTGAAGCAGTCATCGGGATGGCTTCTACATATAACGGATTCGGCAAGCTGTTATCCCTATGATTAAACAGGCAGTGGGAGACTAGAATGGCCCTGCATAAATATGGGGAATCTGTTTTCCTGTTTGATTGTTTGTCTGTTTCCTGTTTTTAGCTCACACAGCTGTTGCGTGGGCTTTGATACATGGCCACGCGGTCGGAAAGATAAATGGTATAGTATACATATATATATATGTCTCTGTATCGGGACGGTTGCTTCAACTCCCCACCAAAGATATACTTTAGCTGCTGGCAAAATTCAAATAGTCCGTAGGGAGTTGAAGTTTCTGTCCGGATACACTAATATATCTGTATCAACAAAAGCCATCCCGATGGTTACTTCAACTCCCGATCGACTGCGGCTTTCCGGATATATATATAGCTGTATATAGAAGCCATCCGGACGACTACTTCAACTCCCTACACGCCCGGCTTGTCAAATCGACTTGGAAAAAGTATGGTAATTGGCTTAGGTGCGTCACTTATTTCCCCGACCGCGTGCTGGGTGCCGCGTCACGCGTGCGAGAGACAATGAATCGTGGAAGCAGAAGATGATGATCTAGCTAGGCCGCCTGGCGGCCATATCTACTGCCTCGCCTATGGTGTGGAGGGCTCCTGCCGAAAGGAAAGAGGAAGGAACCTGACACTGGGGGAACCCGTTTCTACCTATATGGTACTAGCGCCGCTCGCTTAGCTTTGGCATTGCTTTATGTCCGCGCCCGCCGCCCTCCACACCCTCTTCTTCTTCGTATGCTAAGCGCTGCCTGTTGAATTACTTACTCACCGTACAAACCCTACTCGCGACACAGTCAATAGCCACCATGGCTGAAGGTATGTGCACCTCACATTAAGCTCACCATCTCGACCACGCGCTGACTTCCAGGAACTTCGACAGGAGGAAATGTCTCACCTTCTGGCGAGCCTCTCTCGATGGAGGACACTGACCTAGCCGACGATCCTCGCGTTACCGGTCTTGAACCCTCGACCACCTCGCTATCAAAGCGGGATTGGCTAGATGCTCTGACTGGTGAGCCTGTTAACCCAGAGACCAAGCTGGTACGGTTGCATCTACCAAAGAGTCGCAGCTTGGAGTGGAGCGCGGTCCGCAATGCCCACCGCCACAACTGCCAGCTCATTATGGAATCCGACGACGGCACGGAGATCTACCTGCCAAAGCTGTCAGATGGTGCTCTGAGGGACGACCGCTCCGTCAACGTTTCGATCGCCTTCGGCGCCATGGACGTTGCGCCAACCATCGAGTTGAAAGTCATTGTTTACCGCTCTCACCGCAACCTTGGCACGACCGTCATCCACAGCGGTCGCGTTCGCTTCGCGTTTGGACGCCTTATCCGACCCAAGACGGACAGTGCAGAGAGCGTTGGTGAGCCATTCGACACAGTGAGAGGCATCTCCTATTTCTCCGTTGACAAGAAGCGCTATGACGATGCTCTCCTCATCTCCTTCGAGCACGGTCATGGGTTAATGAACGAGATGACTCCTTCAGCAGACGTGGCTGCGCAGCTGGTTGAGAAGGAACTGGACATCCTGCAGCGATTGAGGAATTTGGCTCGGCCTTCACAGAGGTCGACTCTGAAGCTTCGGGTCCTTCTAAAAGATGGAGAGAAACGCATAAAAGCTGCCGGAGGATCGTTCGACTTCATTGATTTCCTAGAGGGAGTAAACTCCCTCCCATCCATCGGCTTGCCGCCGTACGCCACATACCTTCACCGCCATGGCTTCGTTCATGCAACGGCGAATGCTATGCTGCCTTTGAGCCTTCGTTTGGAGGGCGGATCCCCGCATATGCCTGTGAAGGTGTATGCGGCGCTTCTGGATCCAATTGAAGTTGAGGTCCAGATGGCATTTGACGCGGACAAGTAAGCTCGACTCTTCCCCAAACTATTGCTTGATATACGACACTGACATGGGCTACAGCGAGTGGACCGAGCAGTTAACACTGCTGAAGCAGTTACAAGACGACAAGCATTGGGTTTGTTTCGCTCGGTTTGGCAAGAATGTCGTCGCGCTCCTCAGAATCAGAAACCGCCAGAAGCTCTTCGACTCCAAGTACCTCTTGGAAGCGGGTACCGAGCTCACGCTTCAATGGTCTTCCCCGCATCACTTCAAGGACAAGTCGGCTTTGTTCTTCGTCATGGATGACGTCCTGGCGTTCCCCGAGACTGATCTCGTACTTCTTGCGAAGAACAAGACCGTCGGGTACTTTGGCCCCGACGCAGCATTTCCGCACCAAGTCGCCGATCGAAGGTTCTTCAGGACACAACTGGAAGTCTTCATCAATGATGTCACCTACCGCCGTCGCATTGACGCTGCCAACCTCGTCTGGGATGCCCGCTCTGGCCGTCAAGACCTCTGGCCACTTCTCCTCAACAATGCGCCGGAAGAGCTCCCGGTAACCAGCCCGTTTGACCTTGCTGGTATCGACACGAAAGTCGTGGATCGGGTCCTTGCAGCCGCTGTCAAACATGGCATGCAGCCGCTGAACTCAAAGCAGGCCCAGGCAGTTCGTGGCATGCGTAGCTTGGTAGGCGGCATCCAGGTTGTTCAGGCACCAGCCGGCATGGGCAAGACCACCACGGAGTGTATCATGGCACACGTCTATCACCAGCTTGACATATGCAACGTTTTGGCAGCTCCAACGAACGCAGCCGTCGATGTTATGTGTCAGGAGTACCGGAAGCTATTTCCGAACAGCCAGCAACCTGTGAGAATCCTCGCATCTGACCGCGACCGCGAGGATGAGGTTCTCGGACGCTCTTCGAAACGCCATGATGAGGAGTCCGGCACCACCGTTGAGGGAATCGTTATGATGGAGTTTCTGTCGGATCTCAAGGAGTCCCATGGCAACAAGGGCATTCTGGGTAACGATCTCCTCAGCCGAACCCTGCAAGTGGCCCGCACAGGTGAATTTGAGGTTTGGCGCACCTATACGAACGGCTTCGACGAACATACACAGACACCCATCCCAGAGGGCGAGCAGATCAACATGTGCGCCGCTCTGAAAGAGTTCTTCACGAAGTCTACAGACCCAAAGGAGGTACCATTCGATGAATGGGAGGACGACGACAAGAGACACTACCGGCAAGCTCTTCAGTTCGTGAAGGAGGAGGTGCTATTCCGTGCTCCACTGATTGCTTGCACGACCTCATCGTGCGCGCAGAAGCTAGTTCGGAGGTGTGCAGGACACAACTTCAAGGGTCTCGCCGTCACTATTGACGAGGCCTCGAGGGACCGTGAACTTGACACGTACATCCCTCTGGTCACATTCGAGAAGAGGCCAGTTGCCGTACATCTCTTCGGCGACATCAACCAAGGACTCCCTGTGCACATGTCCAGCACTTATAAGGGATACAACGAATTCTCGGAGCGGGGCCGCATGCCCCTGATGAACCGTCTTATCCAGCAGGGCTTCCCCTTCATCACTCTGAAGCGACAGTACAGGATGCACAATACCTTATTCAAATACCCGAATGAGAGATACTACGACTCCGCTCTGATCACGGATTCGAGCGCCAACAGACCTTTGGCGGACAACCTCGCTGCCGCACTCAAGGAAATTCTCGACCTGAAAGAGAAAATACAACATGACCACTTGCGTCTCCAGTACGTCGAGATCTAAAATTCAAAGGTCTGCTTTTCGGCCACTTCTCATTCCCGCGCCAACCTTGAGCATCTAGAGTGGGTCGTTGAGGCCGTCTCGAAGCTTCAGCAGGTCTTTGGCAACCGGACCAGCAAGGAGGTCATGGTTGTTACGCCATACCGCAGACAGGCGCAAGAATACCGCAATGCTCTTCGCGAGCGTTACCGTATAAGGGTATCTGGAAACTCTTCAAAGCCTGTGGATTACTCTGAGCTTGCAGACGTCCGCACAGTTGACAGCACGCAAGGCGCTGAAGCCACGGTGGTCATACTGGATCTCGTCAACACTGAAGCAGACAGGAGGGGAGACATAGGCCACATGGTCGATGAGCGCAGGGCTTGTGTTGCCTTCACAAGGGCTAAGCAGGTGCTGTGGATTATCGGCGGAGCCTTCAGTGGTGCGGCGGGAGAGCTCAGGACTCGCGAAGAGGCCAAGAAAGCCAACCCAATGAAGCCGAACGTGCGCACGCGTTTGTGCTCCGTTCTCGAGTACAAGCGTGTTTTGATGCAGGCATCTAAGTACCACAAGGTACAGGTAGGTTCACAAACCATTGACCACCCGCTGAAGTTTCGGATTGCTAAAAGCAAGTCTAGAAGTTCACCATCAAGCGCCCCATCCCCAGGGACCTCGATCCCCAGTACTCGCATGCGCCCATTGACGAGGAAAGCGGCACCGTCCTCCCGCTGAAGGCCTGCGACATCTGCAAGAAGGACGTTGCGAATTCCGAACACTTCGTCTGTTTCGAGTGTCAAGGCAATGGTGAAGACGGCTACATCGTCTGCGCAGATTGCAAGGACGGTGGTGCGGCCTGCCTTGTAGATACTCACTTCATTCAGCGCATCAGTAAGACCGGTGCCGATCAGGACGGTGAGAAGGAAGTTGGCGGTGGCTGGGGTGGTGGTGGTGGAGACAACGCGGACGGAAAGGAGGCTGGCGGTGGCTGGGGTGATGGAGGCAACGCTGGAGAGGGCTCCAGTGCCTGGGGCGCTACTGCTGGTGGTGCAGAGAACGCTTAGTAGATCCGACGGGCTGAAGTGAGGCATGGTATCGGGGTTACAGGACTTCTTCATAGATATGGTACACAGAGTCGGGCGTCTAGCCCGCGCAGTACATGAAACTGCGTGGCATCGGACGCCTACATGTTACGTGCAGCACTGAATAACAAGACTTCCATGGGGGAAAAAGTTCAAGTGAGCAATGCCGTTGTGGATATCAATGTCTGGGGGAACTTATGAATCGAGGGACATTCTGCGGCTCCTCTACAGGTCTCTGGGTACGTTGGATTTGCGCTCCAGGTTTTCGTTCAAGTAAGCTACGGGTATCGCTAGCGGGCTCGGATTTGTCGGCCCATCTTCATCGAGCAGCAAGGCTTGTGACACGTTCGCTGACTATCATACGCACGAGGGAATCATGTATCGGCGTGTTCGCTTTCTCAGCCTATGGCCGGGCCGCCACATGTATCAGGCCGCTGGCTTCAATCATAACCCTTGAATCCGGAAGTGCAATCACGACCATCAGACATTGCGCGAGGCCTTCGTCATGTGACCTCAAGAAGAGTGAACTTCGTCAAGACACGCTACGTCGCACTCACTTCGTTATTATCACTGTATCATAATAGGGAGTTGAAGCATCTATCCGGATATATTTGCATGAAGACACATATGTAGAACCCCCAATGACTATTTCAACCGCCCATCAACGAGACTTGAGTGAAGTCAGAGTCATGCCGTTTCTTTTGCACCTATTCCAAATGACCAGAAATACACCTAAACATGCTCCGCGACAGTGGAAGAAGGCCGCAAGCCGGTTGCTATTTTCTGCCGCGCTGTTCGAATAAATCGAGTACTCGCACCGATTATCAGGACCTTATTCACTTTCTCATTTGCATCAGTGTGAATTCGATGATTGACGAGGGGCAGATAGCGATAGGCCTGATGACGAAGCTCTGTGGGAAGGCCGAGGAGGCCCATAGTAGCAGTGTGGGTGTGAATCGTGCCAAGCAGTTGGTGGAGATTGTTTGCTGAATGTCTCGCAGAGAAGTCTCGGTCGGAGGTGGATCAAAGAGTGTGGCCTAGCAAGCTTAACAATTCGGCCAGCGTTGTTGTCTCTTCCGGCCAGGAGTGGTGACCTGTTGGAGCAGACGACCTGGAAGAGGCCGAGGTAGGTGATTTGGAGGAAGCTGAAGTGGACCTGGTCGGCTTGGATGATGCTGATGAGGGTGCCGGTTATGTTGAGGCCGTCGGCGAGGAGGAAGAAGGCGATGAGGTAGGTGAAGGTTTGGAGGAGGTGGCGGATTCCGCAGACGGCGAAGACGGCTTGCTTCTAGCCGATGGTGGCGTAGGAGGAGCCGCAGGGGATTTAGGACCATGGCGCGGCTGCTGGAAGATGAACCACCAGATCCCCAGGACGACCTAGTAGGTGTTGGTCAGGAAGAGAACCCAGTTGTTGGCGTAGTCGTGGCCTTGCAAGGGGAAAAGGACGCTGAGGTTGATTGCCAGAGTGAGGAGCAACGACGGCGGTGACATGCTCTGGCAATGAATGCGGGCAAGACAGAAAGCCGACGACTGTGGTGGTTCTTTCCAACTGGCCTGGGACCTCGCGCGCGGTCGCTGGGCCTCTGCCATTTGCAAGAAACCAGGGCTGAACGTTCACAGCAGCTGAACTCCATCGGCAGGTATTGGCCTGCTCATGTTCTTTTTTTGTCACCATTGTAGCCTTGCGATGCTAGATCTTCCATCTTTGCAGCATCCAAGTGGACGTAGGGTGATCGGCCATGATCACGATGCCATTTGGCAGCCTCCCGTGGCCTCTCCCAGGACAAAAACCAGTCGTGCTCGAACTTGTCACTGAAGGCGTTGGTCGCATTGAAGGATAGGAGAAGTCGTTTCCATGTCTCTTCGTAGTGACGGCAAAACCTATCTCCCAGATCCCAAGGTCCTCATCTGTGAATGTTCGCAGTGACAGTATTCTCGTGAAACCGGCGGGGACCAGATATTCAGGGTGAGGGTGTGGGTTCGGCTCATTTTCTTAAGCTTGATGACTTTTGGAAGCGGTGGCTCAGATCTTCATGGCGTCAGAGTGAGGGTGTGGAGTCAGCTGTTTCCATTGAGTTTGATGAGTGATGAGCGAAGACGACGAGTGAGCCAGCTGCCTTCCTTAAGCTTGATGACCTTGTGTGGAAGCGGTAGAAGCAGATCTCGAGTGTGAAGGTGTAGATTCAGTCGTTTTCCTCGAGTTCAATGAGTGGAGATGATGAGCGACCATATTTCCAGAGCGAGGGTGTAGATTCTGCTGTTTTTCTTAAGCTTGACGACCTTTGGAAGCGGCGGGGCCAGATCTCCAGAGCGAGGGTGTGGATCCAGCCGTTTTCCTTGAGCTTGACGAGTGAGGCTTTGGACTCGCGGAATCTGGAGTCGAACATCCGGTCGAAGAATGATATTGCGATATTGTTGTCTTATTTAGCTCTCAACAATACCTCGAAGACGGTTGACTTGGTCCAGTTACGTTTCTCTGTTCCCTGCATCTACGATAAGCGGCGAATCCCTTGCGAGGTCCAGTTTCATGCAGACTTACCCAGTACTGAAGCATCATGATGATAGCCTGCAACACCTCACTCTTCGTGAGACTTGAATATGCTTTGGAGTGAGAAGCTGGATTGGTTGCTGTCTTCCGTGATGATGCTGGGGACGAAAGAATTTCCTTGATCGCTGGTATTTCCGTCAGATCGGCTGTCGAAGTTACTGTCGTCCTTGCTACTGCTGCATCATTTAGGCCTGAATCTTCGCTGGCTTGATTCCTAGTGCTAGCAATGCGCTGATCTGCGATGGTGGAGCGTTGGAAACCCTGGCGATCTGATACGGTTAGCATAGATAACAGTGACATTGAAGAATCATTCTATACTTACATTTATGGGGTGTTTTGCAGACATGGTACCTCTGTGGAAAGGATTCAGAAGGTCGAGAGAGAAAAGAAGCATCCAGAAAGCTGAGAGGATGAGGAATCGCTGAAGCAAGACTGTTGAGAGGGTCCAGAGGCACTCAGAAGTCCAAGAGGTGAGGGATCACTGAATCAGGATTGTTGAGAAGACCAAGAAGCACTCAGAAGGCTGAGAGGGTGAAGGATCGCTGAGTCGGCACTGCTGAAAGGATTGAGAAGCACTCGAGAGGCTGAGAGTGTGAGAAATCGCTCGAGCGGGATCGCTGACTCTCACTTGAACAGAAAGCACCATTGACATCTCGCAGTCCTTGAGAATTCAAGATATTGAGTGCCTCGGCTTCGTTCCCAGGAGTACCACATCTTTAACGGTGGTGACGGCAGACGGGACTCGCACGTCGGGAGCAGGTGGTACGCCATGATGGGGTGATGTAGAGGAAGTTCAGCATCAGAAAACAGGGTTAAAGCTGAAGGAAAAGCAAATCTTGAACAGGAGATAGTTGAGGTTGGTAAAGGATTTATTCCGCCCCTAGGCGCTCCACGGGTCCGTCCTCTTCAGGCGCGGTCGCAGGTAATTTTGCCTCGAACACAATACACTCGAGCTGTGCCTTTGCCTTGCGGCGGAGCGGAGGGTAATACTTACCTTTTCGGAAGAGACAGGGTAGTGGTAATCATGAATATGACGGAGGATGCAATGATGAGTTCAAGACATCGTATTATGAAGTGAGATGCGCTGCGGAGCACTGACGGGCGCGGTGATTTTGGTAATTGGGGTGAAGAGGAATAGCGATTGAACGCGCAGAGATTGGCGCGCCATGAGCTGCGGGAAGGGCTCCCGCCGGTGGTTGGCTAGGCGAGGGTAGCTGATTAGGGCGCCGAAGCAACGAGTTGGAGTGGAGTTGATCGGGGTGGGTGGAGGCGGGCCAGCGGGAGTACCTGTAACTAGGCCAGGCAAGCTAAGCTGAATGAAGAAACCCAAGCGATTCTCCGGCTGAAAACGGTTAAGCTTAGCCGCCTCCCGTCCACCTAGGCAATGCCCGCCGCCGGTATCAACGTCCGCCTCTAACATTTTCTTGCCGCAATCAATCCCAGGCCAAGTCATCATGATTGTCGTCTCATCATCACTATTGTCATCGTCAAGTTTGCATTTTCGCCGCCATCCCGACAAATACATACCGTTTCCATCTCTCATCGTTAAGTCCCTACGAATTCTCTAGGTGTTGACACAAATTTGTAAGAATTAAAGTATTCATCCGACCATCTATAGTATATCGGTCAATGTTCTCCCCCGTCCATGTGAATGCGTGAAAATTTCTTTGAAGAACAGAGTCGTCAACTATTTTAAGCCTCCTCATCCTCTTTCCATTCGCCATAACGTTCAGTGAGTCCATTCATATATATTCTACTACTTTACCCACGTTCCAGCATTGATGATGGACCACACAGGGCGCGTCTACTCACCAGTCATTCTGTAAGACCCATACCTCGGAGGATCTTTCATTGCCTAGCCATCCGCCCACCGCCCGCCGCCACATGCCCTTTCCGTGGCGTGGTGGCGCGCAGCCTCGTATTGGCCGACGAAAGTACGAAGCACAGTCCCACAAAACCCACACCGAGTACGAAAAACGCCCGTATCGCCCTTCCTGAAGGAATCTCCGCGCCCCTTCCTCCCGCTGTTGCCCCGCAGATCTTGCTTGCTGATCCGGGGTAATAAGACGGAGCGATAAGGGAAGGGGAAGAAGACATCGGATACGGCCGCTCGCCTATGGGCGGAGCTCCACAGTACCTTATTACGAGGTCACTCCATCCAAGAGCGGTGCTGGGTTTGGAAACCTACGTCAGACACGCCAATCCGATGCGCTGTAGATTATTAAGATCAAGGCGTAATCAGCCGCCTAAAGTCAGGGGAGTTTTGTGCAAAAAAGGGAAATGGGTGCGCACTAAACAATGGACGTGCCCAGAAGACTATGCATCCAAGGGCCAAGAGGCAACAAGCCTTACGTGCACGAGTAGTACAAAACGTTTCCTGCTCTCCACCCGTCGTCCCTGACATTCTGGAACGAGTACTAGTAACGGTGGGGGTTAATACGACTCCCTTCGTACTCCGTACGATCACCCACCAAAGAGCACGGACATCCGCGAGAGACAAGCCAGAACCGGCACATAATCCTGAAAATCATTCGTCCAGTCCGGGGGGAACCCCCGTTGCCCGATAACGCCCCGTGTGCCCTTCGGATTCTCCCGGTGCCTCTGCCCTGTGCTGTTCTAGTTGTAGATCGAAATTGCGTCAGTTGAAACATCCTGAAATCAAAAAATAAAATATCCTGGACCCATTGCCAGGAGGGTGGAGGGGCAACAAAATGCTTATCTGGCCTTACCACCCAACCGGTAAATCGAAGCCACGGGAAATTGGAGTGATGGGTGACAGGAAGCGGTCCCAAGGCCGGCTGTCGGGTGTTTCATTTCAGTGAAGTGTGACATCATACTGGGCTGGCCGCGCTTCATGTATGGTGGTTCAAACACAAACTTTAAGAACATGGGTAGGCTTACTAGCAGCGTGAAGCAATTCATCCGGACCGAATTAAAACCTCGTCCTCTAAGAGACGTTCGCATTCGGATAGTAGCTTCATCTCCGTACCGGATTTGTACGCATGTGCCGTAAGGGCACTCATGCATGCGTCGGCCGTTTCGTGGCCGTGGACCACGTAGCGGCGAAAGATGGGGATGGATCCGGAACACAACCGTTGCAAGGCCAAAATGTAACGTTACGAACGCTCCTTTGCTATCTCCGTCTCCGCGGGGTTTAGACGCTTGATGGTTGAACAGTGATGTTTTTGGAGTGTTCTCAGCGAAGACTTGACGTCTTGACTAACAAACTTAACAGTTCTCCATATAAGCAGCGTCACAAGCAGAATCGAAAATTGGATGTCTAACGCGTAGATTTCTTCCAGCGTCTACAGAGCTCTCTGTTGGTGTGCTATGGTATCATCTACCCTGCCTCCCCCATCGCCCACGAAATGTATCTTTTTTTCGAAGTTAAAAAAATTCTAATGCAGCATGCGCATGCAAAAAGGGAGGAAACTGGTGCACACCGCAATAAAGCATCCCAAATGCATCACAAACCCGAAGACCTTCTAATCATTTGCTGAATGCCCACCCAAGTCCAAACGTTTCTTAACCCACGTCCAGTATTCGCCATCAATCGTGTTCAATCCCATCTATCATACCTTTCCGCAAGCGCCTTATCTTCTAACCTAGGGGTATCAGACTTAGCGGCCGCCGTTCATCGTCTTCCAGTACTGGGGGCCAGCCTCGAGACGCCTCTCGGTGTTCTGGCGGCCGTTGACGAAATCGGGGTAGTTGAGCGTAAGCTCGACGGCGCCATTAACAATGTTGTCGACGGCCTCAACGCCCAGCATGAAAGAATGATCTTGGTTCCCGACTTCATACTTCCAGCTGCCGAAGCGACCACGGGACCAGATGTCCTGGGCCTGGAGTCTGGGCAGGATCTGCTTCAGAGCACCATCACGCTCGAGGCTGGGAGTGGGGTAGCCGTGGTCGAACTTGCGGTGGTAGGTGGAGACAATCTCGTCAGTGGGCTTGAGCATCTCAGTGTTGATGAGACCCTGGATGGACTCCTTGAGGAGGTTCTCCTCGTCAACAGGCTTCATGCCAGACTGGGAGATCTCCAACATGATGGACCAGTAAGGACCATCCTGAGCCTCAGAGCTGGCGGGCTTGTCGCCGTTGGCGAGGTACAGCGTGGGGAGCTTCTTGGAAGCCTCAGGCTGGTTGTAGGGGGAGTAGTTGGAGAAGATGGTGGCGCGGTAGAAGGGGCAGTCATCCTCAGGGAAGTACAGCCAGCACTTGTCGCCGATGCGCTCGGGGCGCTCGCCACGGATACCAACACCGACAACGTGGGTGCTGGAGAAGTACAGCTGCTTGGTCAAGCCCTGGAGCTCGGTGTCGCCCATGGCAGTGGCAAGGTGGTCAACGGCCATGGTGTTGACGAGCTGGTTGTACTTGATGGTGGTGCCATCCTTGAGGATGACCTTCTTGGTGCCGGCGTCAACCTTGGTGACGGTGGAGTTCTCGCCGAAGCGGGTCTTCTCCTTGGGGAGAGTGTTGGCGACGGCAATCCAGATACCGCCGGTGCCGTCACGGGCAGGGAAGCGGAAGGTGGCATTGGGACCCCAGTTACCAGCGGTCTTCTGGAGAATGACGTTCTTGGTAACGTTCTTTAGGTCGGGGGCAGCGACACGCTCGCCGAGCCATTGGCATTGCATCTGTTGTCGGCGTCAGAAAAGATACTGTTCTTGCCACATCGTTTGTGGGCGGGATCGGCATAGTACTGACCTTGGTGGTGGGCACGGCCCAGACCTTGTAGTTGTAGGGCCTCATGAAGAGGTCGGCGATGCCGGTGCCCATCATGCGGACAATCCACTCGTCAAAGTCCTTGGGCTTGGTGCCGGCAACACGGGCCTCAAGGGCAGCGTCGATCATGCCATCCATGCACTTCACCTGCTCCTCCTTGGGAAGCATGGAGATGTTGTTCTGGAAAGGGTACGGGACCCAGAGACCCTTGCAGCGGACATAGGAGATGCGCTGGTGGGTGTACCAGTCGGACTCCTTGGGGAGCGCCTCATCGATAGTGTCGTCGAAGTACTTGTAGTGGGAGAAGATAACGTGGCCACCAACGTCGTACAACTGTGGGGGGCGGCGTCAGCGCTGTGGCCAGGGCCAATTGGGTGGACAGAGTACTTACGAAGCCCTCAGGAGTGACATCGGTCGAGGCGAGACCGCCAGGAACGGGGTTGGAGTCAATGATCAACCACTTGGGGCCGTTCTGCAGCGGGCGTTAGCTGTGGTGCTCACGGCGGGGCAGACGGTGGGGAAGAGCTCACGATGTGGTTGAGACGCTTCGCAGCACCGAGACCCGTGGGGCCAGCGCCAATGACGAGAACGTCGACGTTGCTGCGGACGGCGGTTAGCAGGCTGAAGGCGGAGAGCAGGCGGAGGGGCGGCGGTGAGGACGTACATCTCTTCCTTGCTCATGTTGAATCCGGTTGCGCTCTGCAGGATTTCCTGGAAACTGGGGACTCTCTTGAGGGTGTTGCGGGCCAAGTTCAGCATGCGAACGAGCTGCGAAGCGGCGGGCTTTTAACGGTGAGAGAGCGGTGGAGAGGAGGGCACGGAGGGGTGTCTGGGGGAGAAATAATGGCCCAGTATGGTTGATATCCTAGTGCGCACGGACGCTCCTGGCGTAACTGCAGCAGCCGCGGCCCTGCCACCTGCGTCTCAATTCGTGCGTTTCAGAGACCCTCGCCCCGCCGCCAGAAAAGGGGGATCGACGGTACAGATTGCAAACTGTCAACTCGCCGCCGCCGCAACTGCGCGCCCAGCCTTTTGGTGTGCGCCGCCTGCCAGGGCACGCAGGGCCCTCCCCCCCAATTCCCATGCTGGCGGTCGTGCTTCCGGCCATGCACTGGCAACTGCGGGCGGCGCGGGAGGATGTGCGGTGCGATGTGCGCTCGCGATGACGGATTCCGCTACTCGTCCCGGCGTCGACGGGCAGCCACATCCAGGGCAGCAGCTTTGCGCGGTCGGCCTGAGCAGCAGTGGCGGCCCACCCGCCCGTATTGTCCCTACCCTACGATGAAGTAATGGGCAGGGCAGGCTGCTATTTCAGGAGGGAGGGTGGGTGCGCTCGCAAGCCACGAGTGCGTGTACTGCTGTATAGCTGCGGCGGCGCACCGAAGGGCTGACGGTCAAGCTTCCCGTGCATGCGGCATTCCTGCGCGAAGAGGCCAGGTTGCACGCCGTGTCTGGAGCTTGCCCGTGAGCGATGGCGCCGCCGCGATTCGCCGCAGGCAAGGCAAGGCCGCCGTCGTCCCCCATAAAATTGGCCCTTTGCTGCCCCTGTCGCTGCATCCGGCCGGGCAGTGCGCCAGCTGATCGCTGCTATCTGTCCCGCCGCCGTTTGATGAGGAGTAGCCAGCTCGAAACGCATGCCTGTGCTTACGCGCAATCTGAATCGACGCCGTCACCGCCCGCCCAATCGCCGCCCGCCCCAAGCCCGGATAATTCTCAGTGCTCCCATTTCATAACCCGCCAACGCCTTTTCTCTCCTGAAGATTCTCGCTCCCTTTCCACCCACCACTCATCCCAACTCCCTCTCCAAACACTCGTTCGACCTTTGTGTAGCATTCCCTCCTCCCTTGCCGTCGAGCACAGCTCAAGCCGTCCGACGACACTCTAGTCCGAGGCCCGCCCGCTACCTGCGACACAGCTCGCTGCTCTCCACGCAACTCGACTCCTCATCGCAACAGCCGCACAAATGGCCGACGAAAAGACAAGATCCTCGCAGGACGGTGTCCGCGACGGCTCCAACTCGTCGCTGCCCACCGTCAACCCCGACGCCGTGCATTCTGAGCCTCCGAAGGCCGCCCTCCACCCCGCCGTCTACATTGCGTGAGTCTTGAGCCGGAACAGCGCCTGCGCGCAAGCTTCGGATTCGCTGACTTTGCGCCTCCAGAATCTGGATCTCGCTGAGCTCCAGCGTCATCGTCTTCAACAAGTGGATTCTGCACACTGCCAAGTTCGGTTGGTTGCCCTGTCACCTCGCTCTTCTTCTGGCCAGCTTGCTAACTTCTTCGCAGAGTACCGTATGTGAACCCTCGCTTTTCGCTCGCACACGCGTGTCTGACATCCAGCGCAGCCATCTTCTTGACAACATGGCACTTGACCTTCGCGACTCTGATGACGCAGTTCCTGGCCCGCTTCACCAACGTTCTTGACTCGAGGAAGAAGGTGCCAATGAACGGCCGCGTCTACCTCCGTGCCATCGTTCCCATTGGTATCTTCTTCAGCTTGTCCTTGATCTGCGGCAACCAGGCATACCTGTACCTCTCCGTTGCCTTCATTCAGATGCTCAAGGTGGGTCTCCAAGCTCCACTCCGGACAACGCAATTCTGACCGCCAAAACTAGGCCACGACCCCGGTCGCCGTGCTGATTGCTACCTGGTCGCTCGGCGTTGCGCCCCCGAACATGAAGACCCTCGGCAATGTCTCGTTCATCGTTATCGGTGTCGTCGTTGCTTCTCTTGGTGAAATCAAGTTCAACATGGTCGGCTTCATGTACCAGGCCGGAGGTATCGTTTTCGAGGCCGTGCGCCTCGTCATGGTCCAGCGCCTGCTCAGCTCCGCCGAGTTCAAGATGGACCCGCTTGTTTCGCTGTACTACTACGCTCCTGCCTGCGCCATCATGAACGGCATTGTCTGCATGTTCACCGAGCTGCCTCGCCTGACCATGACCGACATTTACAACCTGGGAACTTTCACGCTCCTCGCCAACGCCATGGTCGCTTTCATGCTCAACGTCTCCGTTGTTTTCCTGGTAAGTTGCCGATCTTGTCTTATTTCCCCGAAAAAAACCGGCGCTAACAGTCCCACAGATCGGCAAGACCTCCTCCCTGGTCCTCACGCTTTCCGGTGTGCTGAAGGATATCCTGCTCGTTTTCGCCTCGATGATGATCTTCCAGGACCCCGTCTCTGGTCTCCAGGCCTTTGGTTACAGCATTGCCCTCGGTGGTCTCATCTACTACAAGCTCGGTGCCGATAAGCTCAAGGAGTACCTTGGTCAAGGTGGCCGTGCTTGGGCTGAATACGGCTCTCGCCACCCCGCTGTCCGCAAGCTCATCGTTTTCGGCCTCGTCATCTTCGTTGTTTTCGTGCTGCTCGGTGGTCTTGCTCCTCGCTTCGCTCCCGAGTACAACCAGTACGCCAAGGACAAGATGGGTGGTCTCTTGGGCGAGGGCACTGGCACCCTTCCCCCGAACCCCAACGGCGTTGCTTAAATGACGCCTTGTCGATTCGGCCATGCCACCACGTTTGTCGCGTTGCTGGTGGCAATTTTTCGAACGGATTGGGACACAACCAAGCGGTTCGGCGACTCCGTCTTCCCAGAAAACGAGTTGTACGCCCGTGTCTTACGAAAACATTAGACAATCTTTTAATAGGCCTTGGAGAATACCTTGCGTATTGGCCCGGGAGTTCCTTTCTCTTGTCGGGGTTCCTAGGGATAGCTGGGGAGATCACACATCACAAACGTTATAGAACGGGTGAGGGCGCAAATTCACATCAAGTCTGCACACAAAACTCGAGGCTTGCTTGCCTTTTCTTTTCTTTTACTTCCTCTTTTGTGTGTTGGAAACGGCGCGGAGTACTTTCTCTGGGAGATTGGCTCTGCAACTTTCACAAGCACAAAAGTCTTGTTTCAACTTTTTACAACATTTTTTTCAATTGTATCAGCAACGTATGCGGATGATGGATAGCGACGCGGGAGATCACACAGGAAGAATGATAGCTACTCGAACCTGGAGCATTGGGGAATATGGACTGTACACTAGATCATCAATTCACAAAAAAATTGTCAAAACAACTTCTCCCAGTGCACATGAGCACAAGATTTAACGTGCCTTGGGTGTGATTCCCAGTCTTCTGCATGTCGAGTTGTGGATCTTGGATGCTCCGCGACCGTGGTCATGCAAGATGCCGGAGCAAAAGCAGGAGAATAGCTCGTCCTCAACCAACCACAGCTCACTCCAATCCAATGGCTGGTGCCAGAAATAGAAGCGGAGATGTGGTCGCCGGTTGCAGGCGACCAAGTTCAAGTCAGCCAGCCCTGAGCCACACTGCATTGCGCGTTCTTGCAGTAGCTTCGTAACGCCATTTGTTTGCATGCTGCCCACTGCGACCCTGTATATTCCTCGGCTCGCCGCAGAAGCCGCGCGACCATGATGGAGCGAGATGCTCCTTTCGTTCGCTCACATCCAGCCTCAGTTGATCAGCCGACAGTCCCTTGTTCCTTGCACAAGCTTTGTTTTCGTGGGCGCCAGCCAGAGACCAGCTCAGCCTATTAATGACGGGCCAACCAACGGCCAACAAAATCTAAGCAACTGGTAGAAGCTCTACAAGGTTCGTCAGGAACCAGAACATGAAAATTATCGCCATGGCTGCTAAGTACATAGTATGACCTCCTATTGAAATATCACCTCACATTCTATCAGCCTTCGGCAAGTTTTAGATCGAAGCCCCGGAAGCTTGACGCCCCCATCTCCACTATCTCTCGGCACCCAGCAAGGTCAACCACTAAGCATCAATTTCCATCAGCCTCCTTAAGCTTGGCTTCCCGCTTGGCAGACGGGTGGAATAAGGGCGGCGTTCCATCACGCTTCCATCCCTCTCACAGGCTGTCAACAATCAAATTCCTTCGGTCCGTGCCTCCCTCCGTCGGCAACTGTCGCTGGGGTGGGCTTGTGGTCGTGGGGAGAGGAGAGGTCTGTGCCGGGACCAGAGGAGGACCGTGAGTCCGTTCCAGCCTTTTCTCTCGCGGCGACGTTGCGTCATCGACTCCCTCAAGATCCCCTAAATCTATTCTCACCATCTCGACCCTCCTATTTCCTTCGCGGTGTGCGCGTAACAAAAAAATTCCCCGAGCGCCTGGCGTTTCTCTCTTTGTTCTCGCGTGTCTCTCCCAGGTCTCGCTATGCGAAACAAGGCAGACGTATTCCGAGGGTAGGAAGTGGGAGGGGCCGAAGGACCAGCAAGAGAGTCATGACGAAGGATGGACGAGTGGGTTTGTGGGTGACATGTGCTCCGGAGCATCTCCACAAGTGATAGGCAAAGCGTGACCAGGTAAACGGAAGGTGGCACGGTACGATGCCTGGGTGGTTCATTCAAAACAGCCGCCGCGGTGCCGCCGCAGCATGCCACATGCTTCCTTCCCTGTGGTCGTTGCTTGGTGCATGAATGCTACGCCGCCGGTGGGATCGGCGGTGGTGCAATTTGCGTTCCTGGTCCGCCATACCATTCCAGAGGCCCATGCGGCCCTTATCGGCTGCGCTCACGCTCCGGCCCCTTCATTCGGACATGCTTTTGGGTGCTTGTTGTTCTATTTTGTGGTTGGTGAGGAGGGTGGCAAGCTGAAAGACGAGAGGGGAAAAAAGAGTTGACCCATTAAAGGGTATGTTAACACGTGTGCGCGAGGCAGATCGAAAAGCAAGGCTTCAAAGGTAGGCTGTGCAGCAATAATCGACACGAGTGGACGCGCAACACCTGGAACTTGCGCTCCTCCACTCTGTCACTCTTCCGCTCCACCCCCCTTCTCGCCTTCCTCCGCTTCCTTTTCTTCCATCCGCTACTTGTCTCCGGTTTAGCCGACCCCCCCTGCGGCTAACTCAATGCTTAACCCTGGTCAAAGTTAAATGAAATTTTCGGATGATGAACGTCCGTACCCAACCGTAGGGGAAAGGCAGACACGGGTTGTTGGGATCTTCACCACCCCACCTACCTCTGCAAAGCAGAGATTGTAGTCACATCACGTCATTGAAGGTTTGCCGAGGAGAAAAAGAAAGTGAGAAAAAAAGCCTGTGATTAAACATTTCACTAAACTCTAAGCGAGATAGAATCCCAGCTGCTTAAGCTTTCAACGTGTGACTACCCGCGCGGCCGCCGGATCGTGTTTCCTAGTCCCGAGGCCAAGGAAAGGAAATAAAGACGTGTATATTTGTGACCTCCACTCCTCCGTACTTCGGAGAACCTCCCACAACCACCACCATACTGGTGACCGTGTTCTGTCGTTCGCGGCATGTCCTCCACCATGACTTGCCGTCGGCGGAGACACTGCCGACCTATTTCCCGAACGGGAATTTCCTCCGCAATGCTGTCATTTCCCCACCCCACCCACACTACCATCGCACGCACGCCCATTCGAGTGACCACCGCGCTCGTTGCTTCGTTGTTCGCCCTTCCGCCACGTGCTTGCTGCTATTCACTCTGAAACATAGCAAGGTTGGCCTGATGGGATGCCCTGCCCGTCCTTTCCCCCCCTTCACACGATATGGAAGGATTTCTTCCGGTTACGAGCAAGCTGGAGTGTTGATCTTTCATGCTTTGCTTTGGCTGCCCTTTTTTGTTCGCTTTTTTCCCGGACTCGGCGGTCCTGTAACAACAACAGGCAGAGTGCTTCTCTCCTCTTTTTGCTGCACCTTATCCCTTGGCATCGGCCGGGAACGGACCGCCCGTCGTCTCCACGATGTCGGCGCGGGCGGGAGTGCCTCGGAGGAGAACCGAAGCGGAGTCCTCGAATGTTGTACATACTATCATCACGTTGCGCTTTTCTTGTGCTCTGTCCAGGCGTGTTCTTTCCCCTGGACTGATAAATCGGTTGTTTGCCTATCCTGCCGCTGCCGAGATTCAGAAGAACTGTCGAGCAGGCTTGCACTCGAGAAACGTTGTTCGAATGAAAGCATACTTGTTATAGAGACGAGGATGTTGGATGACGGCTCCCTGATGCTCTTGATTGGTTGCACGGTACCGCCGGAGGCACCCCTCAGTGGTCCACCAGAGGCACCCTGGATTGTTAAAAGGACTTTGCCGGATGTTTGATACAACAATGAGGTAGGTCTGTGCCATTGAGTCCTGTGCTCAAGAAAGACTCTTGCCACGAGTCGAGGTAGTGATTTATGTGAAGGCCGACAAGTAACCGAAACCTTCACGAGCTTCGGTATGCGTTCTCGAGAAATAGCGTAAATTTGTGTGATGGGTGTCTTTGGAAAGAGCTGTTTGGACTTATGCAGTCCTTCGGATGATGCACTCTAGGCCCATGTCATGAGTGTTCTCTGACAGTCATATACCAGGTATCTCCTTAGTGAACAGGCTTCCCCCAGATGCCAGTCTTCAACGTCCGTAATCGAATATGTATTACACTCTATCTCCCTACAACTATTTCAACTGCTTACGCTCCCGGCACCTGCCACTCCTCATGACACAAACTCGCACGGCCCTTGTGGCTCGAGACTACAAGCTCCTGGCCTATGTGGGTAAGATTGCCATTCCTTGAGTCGGGAAGAAGCTATGACATGTTACGGAAAAAGCCGTCAGTACTCGAGTGTTTGCATATATTCCTACACACGTTGTTCTTCTGGACAGCCAATCGTACACCCTGCATTATAGTTCCTTCAGGCGCTGATGTTCCAAGCAAAGGAACCATGATCCATATGCTCTTTTGCCACTTATCCAGACTTTCATACCAGCCGCAAGCTGCATACCGCGTAAGTCCGGCAGGACCCGTCGCCTCCGCCAGCCAGAGATCCAAGATCAGTAGTCATCTCTGCCTCCTCCAACAGGCGCACCATGGGAAGGCTTGATCAGCTCCGGGTGGATGTGAACGCTAGGCATGATGCCGATACCAATAGCTCTCCGTATCGCCTTGGCCATCTTGCGCTGGTTCTTGGGTTTGAGGCCGGTCACCTTCGAATGCTTGATGCGGCCCAATTCGGTCATGTACTCGGACATGATGGAGAAGTTCTGTTGGAGCGTGATCGTCAGCCTGCAGCCCACGAGTGACAAACCGGTGGGTCCATGTTACCTTGTACTCCTTCAAAGGGTTGATGGCCAACGTCTCGAAAGCATCGGTGGTGGGTGTCTTTCTCTGCCGCCTCCACTTCCGGGCCTCAACACCGGACAAGTCGTGCGGCGCGTAGACATCGCCGACCTGCCAGCGGCGCGGCATCTGCTGCTCAAGGTCGGCGCGGAGAGAAGCGGACTCGAGGTCCTCGTTGACAGACGTCGGGTTGGGCTGGTGCTCTTGTATCATGTTCCTCATGTAGGCATGGTTCGACGAAGGGGCGCCGGAGCCGGGTGCTGCTGGACTGCGGGCTTGCGATTGCGACGAGCGAGCGAAGTCTTCCCTGCGGTTGACCCGAGCTTTCTGGCGATCTTCGGAGGGCATAAGAGCGTTGTAGAGTCCTGACAGCGGGGTTAATCGGTGGTTGCGCAACGGCTCGCCCAGACGGGATGCATGGGGTACCTATGGTTGAGTCGGTGCTTTCTTGATTCCTTGCGCAGCTGGTGGAAAAGGCGCGGGCAGGCGCACCGCAGAAGGCAGCCAATGGCCGGCGAGCGGCCAGATGAAGGAGGGACATTGCAGGGTGGGGGTAGTAGTGCGGCGAAAGAGAGAGAGCAGCGGAGGTGTGATCGAGCCGGCTGGCGATGCTTGGCGCTGGAGTTTTTGCGGACCTGACGTTCGCATTGCGGCAGGCTTGCTGTGCTTCTCCGCTCCACTCCAATAGCTCACAACCCCATTGACTCACCACGGCCTCTCCCGCATCCCTCGAACTCGTCCTCGGAGATGCACCACTGAACTCGGTCCCCAAATTTTGCCTACAGTCTCGCCCGACCCATCTCGAAGCTGCCCACCAAGCTCCCCACCACCATGCCCGCTCATCTCACCAGACTCGTGATCCGCAGGATTCTCTCCAACGAGCCCATTGTCTACCGCGACTGCCTCCGCCGCCGCGCCAATGCCTTCTTACGGCCTCACTCTCAAAGAATACCCCGCAGTAGCTACACCCAGACACGCTCGTTCTTCGGCTTCTCGCGCGAGCCTGCTCGGCAGGTCAAAGATGCCGACTTTACCCCCGGCCTGGAGAAGATGATGGAGCTCAACCGTTCTCAGGCCGAAAATTCGCGCCCTCCGCAACCTCTGGTGCTGTCTTCGGCGTTCAAGGACTTGATATCATCAAAACAGGACAGGCGGGAGTACCTATCGGATGTCGAAGCTAGCCATGCCCTGAACACTTTCCGGCATCTGAGAAAGACAAGCTTGCAGCTTGAGAATGGTGCCGAAGAAACGCCTGTCATGCCCGGAAGGAGCACGCTGGAGGTTGCCTTGTCGATGCTGTCAGCCAGAGAGTGTCAAAGGAGCGAGGCGCATCTTGCGCTAGCAGAGGAGATGTTCCAATACATCGAAGCCAAACGGGCAGTCAATCCGAAGCAGCCTGGAGCGTACTCACTACCGGTCGCAAAAAATTTCATCAAGTTGGTGGGGATCATGTGTTTCCACGGCCAACCTCTGCGTGCCCGCGACTTGCTGGTTGAAAAGTACAAGACGCATGGATGGGAGGCGCAAGAGTCGGTGATGAGCGCGCCTTGGCACCGCATCTTGGAAGCTCTCTACAAGCAGGAGAATGAGGTCGAGGCGCAGCGGTCACTCGAGATAATGCAAGAATTAGGCTTTCTCGGATACGTCATGACCACTCACTTGGTCAGGATTCACGCCGAACGAGGCGATCTGGAGCGAACAAAGAAGTACTATGAAGAGGCAGTAAACATGCAAAACAAAGATGGCGTGTTGCCTGGGGCCACCTACCAAGCTACTTTGAAATGCTGCCTCCAGCACAAGGAATACGATTGGGGCCAGTCAGTGGTACGTGCTATGCTCGAGAAGCTTGAGTGGATCTACGAAAGGGACATTCCAGTCAAAGATCTGCCCAAAGAAATGTGGGATTCCTTATTCCTATGGGCAGCAGCCTCTGGCAAAGGCGTCGACGAGGTGGACCGCATGATGAACATCATGGTCCGAAAAAGCTTCCCCGACGGCACATCCATCTCCCCGGACATCAACACCTTCAACCGACTGATCGAATGGTGCATGTCTCAAAAACAGCCGTACTTTGCCGAGAGATACATCGCTCTCGGCCTGAAATGGGGAGTCCACCCCAACGCCGATACCTACAATCTCCAGATCATGTACCGGCTTTCCGGAGGCGATATTGACGGCGCTAGAGCTTCTTACAAGCTGCTCCTGGCTGAGGACTGCCCGAAGCAAGAGGATGTCGCGGCAGCTAACAAGCTAATCCAAGCCATGTGTACAAGCCAAAAATACAACTTTAACACCATCATGGCCCTCGTAGAAGACCTCAACGAGCGGAAAGCGCGCTTCGAGCCGGAAACAGTCTCGGTGCTGAGCTTGCTACACCTCCAGCGCAATGAGCTCCACGACGTCATCGACCTTCTGCACACCCACGCCTTCCATTTCTCAGAAGAGGCGCGCCTGAAGATTGCCGACAAGCTCGTCGCCTTGATCCTGGACCGCAAGCACTCGTCCATCACACGCGCCTGGGATACATACATCATCACGCACTCCATCTTCACCGAACTCCTGCGCGAGACGCGCACCAACATCATGCGCGAATTCTTCGCCCGCGGCCGCGCCGACATGGCCTGCCACGTCTTTGCCCACATGCGCGAGCTGCAGCACCCCAACACCAAAGCCAACGCCGACACGTACGTTGCCGTCCTGACGGGCATCGCCGAATTCGCCATGCCCCGCCAGGTGGCACCCTCCCCGGCCGCAGCCGCGGCCACGGACATCAGCAACGAGAGAGCCCTGGACGCCGATGCCGACGCCGAAGACGACCGCGAAGCGGAATGCACGTCGCTCCTGGCCGCCGTTCACACGGCCATGAAGCTCGACCTCGACATCGACCCGTCGACGCGCCTCCGCAACGCGCTGATGCTGGCGTACACGGCCTGCGCCCAGCCCGCCCGCGCGTGGACCTTCTGGGAGGACATTATCAACTCGCGCGAGGGCCCCAGCTACAACAGCATCCCGATCGCGTTCAGGGCGTGCGAGCGCATGGTGGTGGGCGGCGAGGAGCACGCCAAGGCGCTGTGGGCACGGCTAAGGAATATGGACGTGGAGGTGAGCAAGGGGATGCTGGCGGGGTATGTGGGGGCGTTGGCGGGGAATCAGTGCGTGGAGGAGGCGAAGGAGGCGGTGATGGGGGCGGAGAGGGAGTTTGGGTGGCGGGCGGATGGGTTCTTGTGAGTTTTCTTTTCCTTCTTGGGTGGTGATGAGCTAACGGCTGGGTGATGTAGGTTGGGAACTCTGTTCAATGCGTCCTACGGCGTGCAGAGACAGGAGCTGATTGAGGCGTGGATTCAGGCCAAGTTTCCGAAACAGTGGGTTGAGATGCAGAGGTTGGGGGTCAAGAAGATGCCGGATGGGCCGAGGCTGATTAATATGGATCGGGGGTTGGAGCCGTGAGCGGTGTTGTTTCTTTGTTTGATGTATGATAGCGCGGGATGGGACTGTATGAGTATGTGAAAGAGGAGGAACTTGGGTTGATGGTGTACAGTGGGGAGGGGGTGCGTAAAGTGGAGGGAACTACAAAAAGTTGTTCATTGGGGAGCTGTGGCGCATGCAAGGTGTGTTAGGGCCATTGGTGGTTGTTTCTCGCCAGATCGGGAACCGCACAAAGCTGTCGAATATGTGTGAGTATAGGCAGTCATTTGGGACGCATGGAGTACAAAAGCATAACGCGGAAGTGGCGATGAATTCAAAATCGGACCAAGTAGCTTGCTAATGTATGTATGTACGTAGGAAAATTTGGACAATCTGAACTGAACCTTCACCTGCACCGTCTCATCCCACACTATCCTACACTTGTGCTTCCAATGAACACAACCTACACCGATGAAAGGCTGTGCAGTTCTACGTCAGTTCAGGCTCAGTTAACAAGTAGCATAGGAACATCAACTTACGCGGCGGTAGCGGCAAATATCTCTACTGTTCGCGCATGAGAAAGCGCCAGAGCAATGGAAAAGACTGTGGAGAACACCATCGCCACAAATATGCGCGTAAGCAGGCTGTGTATACAGTAGAGCGTGATTACGGCAATGGAGGGAATGAGAGTGGACATCAGCACGGCCATCACACGGGCTGCCTTGCTGTAGGACTCGTCTTTCCATTCCACCAGGCCGACTTCTTCGTACTGCGGCAGTGGAGCCTACACATAGAGAGTCAGTTTCTAATGTTCTAGTGGCTTTATTTCAGGGTATTTCACCCTCGTACGCATGATCGCGGTGGTTAGCAGCCAGGGCACGGCTTTCTCGATGACCCATCGGGCGAACCAGGCATATGGCCTACCTGACAAGGCCACAAGGTCTGCAAGCTCCTCGTCCAGCCATGGTTTGTCTTCGATTCCGGTGAGGAAGTTGTCTCCGCCGTGCTTCCGGGCCAGCCACTCTTTCCTCACACCCAGGTCGTGCGTGGTCGCGCCGTCCAGCTTGCCTATCTGGTGTTGTTGGAGGAGGGCGGCATCTGCGGAACAGTTAACATCTCCAGGTTTCCCAAAGTAACAACATTCCTGGAACAACTCACTGTATTTCTTGAGCTTCTCTCGGATCTCAATGACCAGGCCCCACTGCCGTCCGTCAAGCTTGTCGTTTCGTGCATCCATCAGCGCAGCCGCGTTTTTGTGGAAGGCGGGCGTTCCCGTCTTTCGAAAGCTCTTGGTTATCCAAATGGAGCCAGTGAAATCGACATGCCTGTAGGTGTCTGTTGGTGTGTTCAAACAAATAACGGATGGCTGCTAATTCAGTCAGGCGCATTGAGACACGGAGGCAAAGAGACAACATCAGCAGGGGTCTTACCACGCCAAACACACCATGGGTTGATATGCGGTGGAGCTGAGCCATCCAATCCAGCGTTAGCCAAGGTTGAGCCGTGCAAACCCATCTTGGTGGATCTCACCATCGGATTACCTCTATGCCAGTGTTCCCGAATCGACTATGGCAACAAGGTCGAAGTGCCCCACGATCGCAAGGTCTGCGCCCTCGGAAAAGTTAACACGGTGTTCCTCCCGGTCCTAGCTACCAACATCAACACTTTCTCCAAGACCACAAGCTCTGAAGGTGATCAAAGTGGTCAGAAAGGGCCCCGCGATACGAACATGGCTCAGCCAAGTCTTGAGACCGGAAAGCTATGGTCCAAAACACACGAAGTTTTGGAGGATCCGGCCTTTGCTAGGTTGCGTTCATTCGCGCGAGACATTTGGATATTCAAGGGCCAATCTGACGACCGCGTCAGAGCTGGGGCGTTGCTCGATACCGGTGCGGATGCAAATTTCGTATCTCAGCGACTGGTCTCTCAACTGCCGGTTCAGAAGCAAGAGTATCATGGGAATCCAATATTTGCTGCAGATGGCAGTCCAGTCGACGTCGAAGGTGTCGTCAATCTCCAGTGGCGTTTCAGGAAGAGATCGATGGTGTACACTGACAGGTTCCTCGTCGTCGATGAGCTTGGAGCTGATATCATCATCGGCGATCCGATTCTGACGGAGAACGGGTTCTGTTCTGTCAATGACAAACTTTGCATGTTGACGTTCAAAAAACAGTCAAATGGTACGTTACCCCTCCACCAACCTGCATGAAGAGATATTGAGTCATCCGCAGAACAGCAAAAAGCACAGGACGAAGAAGCTGCAGCCAAAGCAAAGAGGAACAAAGAAGAAGCAGCCAAGAAGCATCAAGAAAGAGTCAATCGACTACAAAAAGAACGGGACGATACAGCAAACTAGACATCGAACGGCAGTTCTTCCGGAGGGAGCGATTGAAGGCTGGTTATGTCATCAGAATTGGATAAGACTGTCGCAATTTGGGGTCTTGAAAAGACTAGCTCGGTGTTGTGGACTTGCTCGTACTGGTTAGGTGTGCTTTGAATGTCATTCAGCTTCAGTAAACTAGAAAAGTTTGGTTGAGGTTTTCGAAGATAAGATGGGTGAGAGGGTTAGAAAACCCCGCATCTGCTTAATCAGCGACTGGACCCATCACACAGCAAACATGTATGACAACTGAGTCATGGGAAGCAAAACCCAAGCTTTGTATTAAGAAATATATCTGCCTAGATCAAGAATAAGTCTGGCAGCCTCTAGCCGAAGAGCGCCTCGACAGAGAACTAGAAGACATTCTTGAAGAACCCATCACTTTAAGATGGTACACTATACTCCAAACTTTCTTTCCTTTGGATCCCAGTGATAAGAATCTACTGTTGTCTGTCGAGCTGTCGAGCTTGTATAAAGTGGGCCCAATTTGACACAGAAACCAAAAGAAACACTTTACTATTGAATCATATATCGAGGTTCCTTCAGGCACAAGAAAGCATGGTCTTACTCTTTCAGTGAGCTCAATTCACTCAAGAGGACAGCAGAATGAATACGCGTGATAACAATAGGCAGCGGATGACCATCTATTTCGAGGCACCTCGAACCTTCCACTTCGGGGTACTTGATGGAGGACTTAGATCAAAGGTGTTGTATTGTCTATGAAGTTGCGTCCATGGAGTAGGTGAATAAGCCAGAAGAAGCAATCAAGCAAATTCCAGGCCCTTCTTCACTCGTCAGTACTTAAACCAGGGCAACTCTACATTGCTGGACCTCCACCATCATTTCCACAGCCACACTCAACTCTCTCCACCTCACCTTGTGCGTTCTCAATAGCAAGCATGGGTGACAACATCAACGCCCCTCCCAAGCATAGGGCAGCCAACCTGCACGCGGCGGAGGCAGCCAGTCTTCAGGCGAGCCAGGCTACCAGCAGGTCAACAGCGATTCCAACCCGAAGAGCAGCACTGGTGGGGAACACGGCAACGCGAGCCGCGAGAAGGCGCCAGAAGCCGTATGTTTCATAAGCTAGCATGTCTCACCCACAAAGCACTTCTCTAACAGCATACATATTGCCTCCAGAATGACCGACCCGTCATCAAAGTGACCGACGATGTCCTCATCAAGCGCCTCATCTTCCTCTGCGACACCTCTGGCAATTACCTGGAATTCAGATTGAGCCCGAAAACCTTCTGGACTGTCATTGAGATTGCTACCACTCACGAAACTTGGGCACCTTTGGCACAACATCTTAGAGTCTTCTATGTGTTGGAATATTCAGGCGGACCGTTCATACGATTTAAGTATCGCCACATACCTGGCCGTTCACATATCCTGCGGACTCCGGAGCTCTCACCAAGATTCAAGATTGCTTTTCCTTTCATCACACCCCACACAACCCGGGCTTAACAACACTACTCGGATTTGCATTCGATTCACCATCCCGGGGGCTCAAAAACCATCATTTCTGGCAAACACGAAAAAAAGCACATCTTCAGATTTCAATCTCTCCACAAAAGGCAGATCATAAACGGTTCATCTGCGGCATAAACGGCACATTCTGCCACGGCAGGATTGGCATGGCCTTCCTCTACGAGCAGTCATCAACTTCAACCAGCGTCCCTCCTCAAAAGTCACAGGCACACATACACACACTCACATAGATTGGCTTCTCTTGAAATTTCACTCCTCATTTCATCCCACACCATCCAGCCCCAAGTGATCGTGAAATCATGATTCGTATTCGCCCATTTGAACAAAATCCTGCTACTCCTATCAAACATATCTTCAATCCATCAACACATCTCATACCACAATCTCTCTTCCTCTCACACAGGGGAAAAAAAAACATATCCAGCACACCACATCACCCCGTCCCCACCTCTTCCTCAAACCCAACAATCCCTCAAGGCGCATGCTCCCCCGCCCTCCCCGGTTTGAACGGCACATGCAACCTATCAACCCCCCCACCACCATCTCCCCTCATCCCCCTCCCCCTCCCCCTCCTCTTTCCACCACCACCCCCCTCATCCTCCCCCTCCTCACTCCCCCTACCACTACCACTCCCCACATCCCCCATCTCCACCTCCACCATCGCCGCGCCCACCAACCCCGACGAGCTCCCCGGCCGCGACGCCGTCCCATCAACACCACCGCTCCCACTCCTCGCATGACTCCCCTCACTCCCCTCACTCCGCATCCGCCTGATCGGCGGCACGGCCCCCGGTTCCGCCTCAGCCACCGCCTGCGTCGCCAGAAACGCCAATTCCTGCGCCGGGCTCAGCTTGGGGCTCTCGCTGCCCCTGCTCTCGCTCCTCTCGCGCGCATCCACCAGCGGCCCCTCGCCCGCCTCCATCGCCGGGCCGAGGTCGAAGTTGCGGCCCGGTGGCACCGGCGACGGCGACAGCGACGACGAGAGCGCGGCGACCTGGTCGCCCTCGCGCACCTCGCGCGTGCGCGCGTCCGTTTCGAGCTCGCGCAGCCAGCGGCGGGCCATGTGGCGCTTGAAGCGGGCGTAGGGGCCGAGGTCGTCGGCGGGGTCGTATCCGCGGGCGCGGATCGTGGTGGCGGGGTTGAACCAGTGGCGGACGAGGCGCCATTTGAGGCGTTTGAAGACGCTCGCGCCGCCGCTCGTGCTGTTGCTGTGGATGGCCGAGTTTGGATGCGGCGGGCGAGGGCCCTCGCGCGCCCATACGTGCGGGTAGTTGTCCGAGAATTCGTGGAAGAGGTGCTCGTAGACGCCGCGCTGCGAATCGGTCGGGTCGTTGTCGAGGCCGGGCCCGGCGCGCTTGAATAAGAGCCAGAAGAGGACGACGCAGAGCATGAGTGGCACCGTGACGATGAAGTACCATTTGAGCTCCGGGTTGTCCTCGTCCTTGCTAAACACGTCCACGTTCATCCCAAAGAAGCCAGAGATAAAGGTAAGGGGGAGGAAGATAAAGGTGATCCAAGACAGCCGCCACATGCTCGCGTCGAGCTGCAGGCCTAGGCGCGAGTCGCGGATCTCGACGGACTTGTACATCATGTCGCTGAGGTTACTGGTCGGCTTGATCAGGTCCTCGCTCACAGAGGTGGCCACCTTGTCGAACTCTTCTGCCGACAGCGCGATCCACTCATCTGGCCCGTCGTCTCCCGTCACATCCTTCATCATGTTCCTCACGTCCTTGGCGAGCTCCAGATGCAGGTAAGCCAGCTTCTCCACCTTGAGCCATAGCGAAGAATTGATCCACAGTTCAGGAGCGCGGGACTCGTCTGCCGGATTCTCGTAGATTTTGTCTTCCTGGGGACACAGTGAGCATCAAGTTCGCGCCTGGGTGGAGAGTAAACGCACCAAAATGCTGACATGCGTGTCACAAGCACGCAAAAACCGCTCCCAGGCAACTGTGATGGCCTTGAAGACATCCTTCAACACCAGGTCCATACACTCCACCGCGAGCTGCTCATCCGTTACTTTCTGCTCCTTCCGCAGATAGAACGGCAGACGGCGCCACTTGGCCTCGATCTCGTGCCGTGCCTGGATCAGCGTATCCTCCGGGCTTGACGACTGGGCGTTCTCAAAGATGATGATGGTATTCCCGTTATCCAGCTCATCCAAATGCGGGAAATATCCGTTCCCATTGCTGCGGCGTCGGTCCTTGTGGTGGTGCTGGCTGCTCTGGGACTCATACTGCTTCTTCAGACGGTTGTACTCCTTGTACTCATCTTGATTGTACGGGTTGCGCATCTGCATCTCGAAGTCGTGCAGCTCCTCGGGGGCCTCGCGATGCTGGACGTACACCGACAGGCGCTGGACGAACACGTCGTAGCCGTACGCGGGCGTCTCGAGTGCATCGTACGCATTCAGCTCCATCATCCTGACCTTCTCGTCCTCGGCATCCTTGTTGTACTTGCGCGCGTCGTAGTGCTTGAGGTAGTCGAGCCCGAAGGCGCAGCGGCTGATGCCCCGCCACGGGTCGCGCTGGGGCCGGAACGTGCGCGCGTTCAGCACCGGCTTGCCCGCGCGCTGCTGCGGCTTCTCGAAGCGCGCCCAGCGTCCGAAGGCGGACCCGACGATGTCGTCGTCGTGCTCCATGTTGAACTTGCGCAGCAGGTAGTGATTCGCCCACGACGCGTTCTGGATGTGGATCACGCGCAGGATCGAGGCTGCGCGCAGCTCGCGGTTTTCGAGCAGCGTGCGGAGGCCCTTGAGGCTGCGGATCTCCTGCGCTTGGATGCGACGCTTGCCGTCTCCGTCATCTGCGGGGTGTGTGAGCGAGAGGGTTGTTGTGCGATGGGGTGGTCTGGCACACCTCGGCCCAAGTAGTCGATGACCAGTACTCTGCCATCCTTCCAGTCGTCAGGATCCCATGGCGTATTCCATTCGGGGCCGGGGCTTCGTCTTCGGTGGAAGAATTCGGGGCGAGGGCCGTCGTGTGGAGGTTGAGGCGCGGTTTTGCGTTTGGGGAGCGAACGGTCGGGGCTCGCTGGGTCGTCTGGAATTGTTCAGTACTTGACGGGCGCCAATGCTGGAATTCAAGGAAGGTACCTGTGTGAAGGTTCTCTAGCGGCTCCTCGTAGCTGGTGTCCTCGACGGAGATGGACGGTGCGGAGAAGGTCCGCCGAGGTTCAGGCGGTGACGTCGACATAGCTGCAGTGCCGCACTAGTTGTGAGAGGTTATTGTGTAAGTTTGTTCAACCTCACAGCAGCGAAGCAAAAGGAGGCCGCTATAATAAGACATTGCTACCTGTAGGGCTGTCAGAGCCGCATGGGCGGTTCTTTCCCTCGCTCATGCTATATTACCTGCAGGCAACAAGCGCCGAGCACGGCTGAGTCCCGCTCCTGCTGACCCCAAGTTTCCCAATCAAGCAACAAACATAGGCAGTTGAGGCAAGTTGTAGCCGATCCGTCAGCGTGTGTGCTCCGCCGTATGGGGCTGAGGTGCCGATTTTCCCATGCACGAGTCACCTGCGCCCACCAGCACCCCACAACTACGTTGGGGGCCGACTCCGCCATTTCATCTGCTGTCTGCCTGACTGCTGCCTCCCATTCCTCTTCCCATGACCTGCGCTTCCTGTTGGCTCCCCAGCCGTTGCGCCAAGAAATACTGCCGTAAACCCTAGGACCCAAGAATAAAGACATTAAAAATGCAGGGACGCAGAAATCGAAATGTCGCTCGTCCGTAAGAAGGAAATCTTTTTTTTTTTTTTGCTTTGCCGCCAATTGCACACACCGACATTGTCGGCCCGCTCAGTCCGTCTTCCCACCCATGACCTTCGCGGCTTGAACGGCATTCATCTTCTGCGTCCAGCCTGGCGCCGGTTGAAACTTGCGCACCGTGCGGATCTCGTCCGATGCGTAGCCCGGGATGCGGATGTTGTAGTTGCGCTCCAGTATGTTTTGGATGTCGCGGATCTCGAGCTGCGACGATTCGCGGAGCTTGGCGAGCTTGCATGCTGAAGATACGACGTTGTCGAGAAAGTCGTCCGCCAGTTGGAGCATGGCCTATTATCTGGTCAGCGTCGTTTTCAAAAGATCAAGTTGAGGTGAGGGAGGCTTACTTCTTCAACTTCCGGTGACAGTGCTTCGCCTGTGGGTTCGCCGGCTCCCGTGACCTGCCTCACCAACTCGTCCAACTTCTTCTTGCTCAGCACCCTGTTCTCGTCGCCTTCAAGGTGGTATTGCGGGTGTCCTGCGATGACAGGCTGGCCCATCATGCCAGGTGCGCCGTTGCTTGGGCCTCCCAGCGTGGGCCTGGCCGGTCCCATGGTGACGGGGTGAGGTGGTGGAGCGTTGAGCGTCTTGGGGATGGGCATTTTGGGGTTGGCCATTTGCTCGCCGCGGTTGCCCATCGGCTGATAGCCTTGTGCTGCTGGGATCTGCGGCGTGCCCCGGTTGTCAGAGTAGGTGCGGGCGGCTGCAGACATGGCTTGTCCATGTGTCAGAGGGACAGGAGCACCCGGGTGACCCCCGGCACTTTGCGGATGGGGCGAGTGTTGCATCTGATTCATTTGGGATGCTTGCTGGGGGTTGAGCGCAGGGCGTTGCGCATTCATCCCCTGCTGCTGAGGCATCTGCCCGCCCTGCGGAGTCATCTGTCCACTGAAAGAAGGTTGACCCGGCTGCTGCGCTCCTGAGTTCGCCGGGCTCACCGGGGGGCGACTAGCATTGAGCTGTTGGCGCGCAGCCTCCATGGCTGGGTTATTGGCCATTTGCTGGTTATTGGCAGCCTGCTGCGGTTGTTGTTGCTGCTGCGGTTGGTTCTGCTGGCCACCCATCTGGATCTGCTGTTGCGGTTGAGCTGGTGTGACAGGAGTCGCAGAGTTACCGGCTTCACTTCTGACCTGTTGACCGTTTGGTTGCTGCGGGATGGACTGCAGCGGTTGCTGTGGTTGTTGAGCCGGAGCTTGCTGCGGTGGTTGCCCTGGTGGTTTTTGCTGTTGCTGCGGGGGTTGCTGTGGAGGTTGCTGCGGCTGCGGCTGCGGCTGCGGCTGCGGCTGTTGCTGATGCTGCTGGCTCTGCTGGCCCTTCTGCGCCATCGCCTTCAGCTGTTCCTGCGATTTCCTGAACTCGTTGACATTTCTCTTCGCCGTCTGAAACTGCTGCTCCAGGGTCTGCCTCTGCTGAGGCCACCCCGGCGGTATTTCTTGGCCTTGACCCTGCCGGTCCGCTATCGCCAGGTTCATCTGTCTGATCCGGCCAGCCAACGCCTCCTGCTTCATGAGCATCTGCCCGTAATGGTTTTTCATTTCCCTTTGCTTTGTCTCAGCCTCAGGCGTTCCCTGCGCAATATTCTGCGGCAGTTGAAACGGGAAGTTTTGAATGTGTGTCAATATGGTTGGCGGCAGTGACGCTGGGCCACTGGGCTGATTCGCAGGTGGCATCTGCGCAGGCTGTTGGGATGGCGGTGGCGCTGGCTGGCTCGGCTGGCCTTGACTCTGCGGCCTCGCAGGCGGTTGCGGCGGCTGCGAGCCTTGAGCTGCAGTGGCAGCTTGCCTTTCCTTCCACTCGTTCATCTCTTTGCCCATCTTCTTGGTGAACTCCAGGAGCTTGCTGGCTGCTGTCTTGTATTCTTGGCTGTCCTTGTCGTGCTTCTGGAACGCATCGTAAAGGCTCTGGACGCCGCGCGTGTATGCAGCCTTTTGCTGGTCGGTAAGGTGCGGGAGAGTCTGGATTTGGTTGACCCTGATGCCTGGTGGAAGGGGACGAGCGTTGGCACCTTGAGCAGCGGCGTTACCACTCATGGTGGCGATATTTGGAAATGATGTGTTTGATAGCTATCAGGCGATGATGGCGGAGCAATGGTGGTGCGCGGTTGTGCGCGTCGGCGTGGGTGATGGCTGGTCGGTGGGAATATGACGTTGGGGGAACGCTGTCGAACTGGAAGCTTGATGCAGCAGGGTATTAAAGCGAGGGTGCCTGGAGAATGGTCGGCGCACGAGACGGTTGCGCGGGGTGTAAAGCTGGCTTGGCGCAAGGCTGGAGGTTGATTGAAACTTTCGGATAGGCTTCTGCGGAGGATCGGTCCCTGGCCTTGGTCCCGCAGTTAGCACCGCCCAGCCATCCCCACTTCAGCCTCAACACTACGACACCATGTTTGCGCGCTATCAGCGATACCGGCAAACGCGATGACTACTTCTTCTTATCCTCAACCATGGGGCTGGCTTCCTCGGCCCAATGACCGCCTGACCCTGAACCACTGTGTTATCGAGGTCGGCTCATCAAGTTGGGTAACTGCACGTGAGGTGCCGAAGTATTGCTCCAACACTAACTGCACGGTAGAGAATATCACACTCGTCAAACAATTGTTTCATTTTCTTACTTGTAACCTGTGCACGACATGTTCAAAATCGAAGGGTGCATTTGCTGACTCGACGGCACTATCCCAAATTCTCTTCCTTAACAGGCTTCAGACTATGGCTCACCTATTTAGGCCCCGGACTTCGTACCTGTTGAAGATATTTCACCGACTAGTTCTCATAAATCAACATTGGAATCCTTGTTACCATTAGAGCTGTGCCCACGTGGAATGGCAAAGTTTGTTTCCGATACTGCCTACCGTCCTACCTTCACACTAGTCTATACCGATCCACTATTTCGTAGTGTTTCGAAGATTGGACCTGGGTCATGCACGGAAACGAGAAGTACGCGGTTTGCTCATAGCAAAACGATAGAGCAATCCAGACCAACGACTTAGAGCCACAGAAGAACTTGGGAGGTGGAAGGGAAAAGAGCTGTTGTCACAGCCTCGGAACGGCGATGGAGAACGTTGGCGAACGCGAAAACATGGCTGTGTCAGGCTCTGCCTACTATCTCCTATCCCGTCTTCATCCCAGGCCAACTCCGAGGCCGCCTCAGGGGCACAGATGTGTATTTACCCGCTCAATGAAAGATCGATGCTGTTCTCCCGGGGTGCCCTCGGAAGCGCTCTCGGGGGCGCCCTCGGACGTAGCCTCGGATGTGGCCTAGGAGGTACGTGGCCTTGGGGTCGGCCTGAGATGAAGCGGCATAGGATATGCTTGAAGAAGAAGGATTCCGGATGACTCGCATGATGGTGTCGGATGCACCACTCAGCAGGCCATGACGACGCTTTTTGGTCAGGATCCAGTGAACGTCTTACGCGTCCTTTACTGAGCCTGGACCTATGGCCGTACCAGCCCTGTGGTGTTTCGAGAGACCAACTAGCGTTTTTCGGTTTAGAACGCGGCAAGCAGAGCTATAGCCGCAATACTGTTGTTTTGTCATTCGACTAGGGGGACACCTTGGCTGGCTGATAGACTCCGCTGATGTGCAGTTTTGCTCCTTTCTGGGGTTTCTGTTTCTCAAGCCGGCTTGCTATTAGTTGAGAGAAATGCGTGACGCTAGATGCAAACGGTAGGTGGACTCTTGAATAAGATTAGGGTCTCACACTCAGGCTCCACATGTGGTGAGTTTTGCCGGTTCCAGGGTGGAAGGGTGTATAGGGTCAGATGGGTAAAGGTATGTTGGGGCTTCAACGGTGGCTACTCGTTTCGGGGCCATGGCCTCCGCATTTCACATAAGGCGGGACAGGGAAAAGGGGACAATGGAAGACAACTATGGTTTCAGAGCTCAAGCGTTGCCAAGGGTCGTCACCGAAGCACGGTAGGCCGAGAGCTTCTAGAAAGGAAGCGGGGATCGTGCCATGCGCAAGCCGAGCCGGTAGTTGAAGATCGGAATGAAATGGCGGACCGATTTGTGGAGGAACGAAACACGGCGTTTCGATTGAAGGGTGAAAGAAGAGGAGCAAATGACGACGCCCGGGCAGCTTTTTGCGACAGACATCTTGATGATCACCGCGGCGCGCGGACCCGCAGGCAGAGTGTCTGCAGTTGATGAGTGCTTGCGTGTTTCTGCAGATTGGCTGGCACCCTTCCTAGCTCTTTCGGGAACGACTCATCCTCGGCCTGGCGGCGCTGGGGCGGCGAGTAATGCGCTAGGATCGTCTCCCCCAGCCAAGTGCCACGGACAGACGCGGATGTGCCCAAATCAGGTTTTATGGTTATATGGACAAGGCCGTGGCGTTTGCTTGGCGCAGAGCCGGTGCTAGTCAGCCACTGCGGAGAGTTCCATGCTGCTAAGGGATGAAGACGATGATCAGGCCGGTGGTCGCCTTGCGGTGCAATGTTGCAGTTGCAGTTGACTTGTGGGGTGGGTGCACAAGGCATCGCACAGCGAGGTGTTGAAGCATGGCCTCGGGATTAAGGCGAGGGCTAGCGGCATGTTGAGACAAGCGTTGCGAAAGAGCTTGCGAGGCCTCGTTGTCGGCGTGCGGGCCTTGGGTCCAAACAGCGCACTTCTCCGGCACCATGGCGGCGAGCTGATGCGAGGAGGCAGATCCTCCCAATAAGAGAAATACGACTGGCTCGGCGCTCGGTGCGAGTGAAAAATCACGCGAGACCTTAATGGGTGGCAGAGGATGCCAAGCGGCCTCCATCAAGTAGGCTGCGTGCTTGGCTTCTTACTCTAAATCCAGTCGGCGCGACGCCGGCGTGGCTCTAGAACAGCTGCTACTGCCTGCACTCGGAGCTGGAGTGGGCGCCACGGCCAGCAGCTTAGGGGACTGCAAGTACCTATATCATCCGGGCTTGGTGGGCGGCGCTGCTGGCTGGGCGCAGTGCCGCTGCTCCCGCTGGACGAGTTATGCTTAAAAGAACCCTAACCTACCCAGAAGCCTTATCTTGCGCCACCGGGCTGAGGAGGCATCGTATGACACGCCGCACAAGCCTCGCACAACGTCGGGCGCACCCCTTTCGGCGTGGAGGGCCCGGGGCTGGGGCGCACCAGAGCAAGGGAGGAGCTGGAGGCGAGCGATGGCTTGCCGAGCCCAGTCCATGTGGAGATGCTGGCAGTCTCCGTTGGGGGCTTACGTGGCCCTTTGCACCCAGGAGGCCGACGGACCCGCAAAGGATGCGGTTCAGGAGCCGGGCAGAGGAAGAAGCGAGATAGCTCGTGTCCCAGTTGACAGCCGCTCCTTGCGTGCGGTGCTGGTGCTGCGGTGCGACCGTGGACGCGCAGGCTGCCCGCCGGCCCCAGGGTGGCTGCAGGCATATTGGGTGTTGGGCTGCCGTGCGGTGTTGTGCGGTGGTGGGCGGATGCTGGAGCCAAGCGGCGCGGATCTAGAAGATCCTGTCGTGGGCGAAACCCTGAGCTTACGGCTTCGGGGAAAAGCTGGCTCGACTAAGCATTAAGCATAGCGGCAAGCCAGCTTACGTTTGCGTGTGGAGCCGAAGCGGGAGGCCAGCCGCGCGCTGACTGCAGACGAGAGCCTGGAGGAAGGACACGCGGAAGCCGACGAGACAGCCGGCCGGCGCACGTCGCAGCTGGCAGATCGCGCAGATTTCGTTCTTGGCTCAGGCTTGGGTTGCTTGGATACGGGAGCACCGACGCTCGGCATTTCCAAGCGCGCCACCGGTTGCGGTAACTGGTAACGGACGAAAATTAAAGTTAGTTAAGGTCGAAAACGCTTATTTTAAGCACTGACACTTGGGGCGCCCGCGCTCCAGCTCTCCGTTCTCCGTGACTGCGTCAGCGCTCTCTCATCAATCAGCAGCCGTCGGGGCTCGCACTTTGTACCTGGGCAGTGGTAACCAGGCAGAGGCTCGCAGCGCCCAGTGCAGCGCCCAGCACCGCTCCAGCGCCCAGCGCCCACCGCCCGGCTCCCAGCCGCACACAGGCGCAGGCGCAGGAGAGGCGCGACGCGAGGGAAACGCCGCGAAGCTAAAATAAAGCTGATCCACACGGTCGCTATCATCAATGCGCCACTTCAAGCAAGCCAAGGCCGATCCATTCCCACGATTCCCACGCGCCTAAGAAAAGACACATTCCTCCCCATGCACCACCGTGCCTTCCGTCAATCAGCTTTTATCCGCCTCTTGGCCGCGCCCTTGGCTCTCGACACACGGTGACCAAGACTTCCCGCGCCCCCATGTGCTCGCCCGACCCGCCCGCAACAAAACTACCTCACCTCCAATCCGCCGCGCTCCTCTCCCGCCTCGCCCTCCCCCTCTCGCCCACCGTCCCTCACCTACGTAAGCCCTGCTCTATTCTTGCTCCGTCGCACCCGCTACTTCCCGTCGTGGCTCAAGCCTCGTATCCGCACGGCCATCTGACGCTCATGCTTCTGCCACCAACTTAAATCCATTCTAGCTCGCTTCCACCGCGCCTTGGCTAACGCTCGGTGTTTCTGCAGCTCCCTCAACCGAACCTTAATATCCTTTGTACCCCAAGACCCAGGCTCTCTCTTTCCTCTTCACTCCCCCATTTCCCTTTGGCTGGCCCTAGCTGTCGCGATACATGTCCGCCATGGAGACTTACCACGGCCACGTGCGCACTCCAAACGATGCCATCATCCTCTTCGAGGCCTGCCGCACCGGCCTGCTGCCGCGCGTGCAGCGTCGCCTGTCGGAGAAAGAGCGCCAGCAGATCAAGTCCGGCTCCGTCTTCGTCTGGGATGAGCGGGAAGCTGGCATGCGCAGGTGGACGGACGGAAAGTCGTGGAGCGCGAGCAGGGTATCCGGGAGCTTTCTGACCTACCGCGAGATGGAAGGCAAACGAGGTGGAAACGGCTTCCCTGCGAAGAAGTCGAGCAGCAAGTCCGACAACGGCTCCAAGGATGGCTCCGACGAGGACGGCCCCGACGGATACCGCTACAAGCCCGACGGCCTAATGAAGCAGTCCTTCAGTATCACCACCTCCCAAGGCCAGCACCTGCACCTGATCAGCTACTACGCCCGCTCCAGCCCCACCGCCAACGTCCTCATGCAGCCTTCGCAGGACCCAAGTAAGTAGAGCCCTGTCGCATACAGCGTTGCGCACACTAACCGCGCCCAGCCCTGCGTCACATCCGCCCTCAGAAAGGCATGTACCCCGAATCTTCCGTAAACGAACAATCAAATGTTCCGGCCGTCACCAGAGGACCCATGCCTGGCTCGCCATACACAACTGCGCCGCACGTTGGCTCCCCGTATGCGAGAGCAGGTGCGCCGCTTCCGCCTTACGCCATCCATCTCCCGCCTGGAAGCTGGCCTCCGACACCCCAAGGCACTCCGCCCTACTCGCCATACTACGCACCTGCTCCGGCTGGTTACATCGCCCACTCGCCGCACCATTACCCTCACTACCCGCCCCACCCAGGTTATCCTACCGGAACAGTCTTCGACAGGCCTCCTGCTGGACTTCCCCCGCCGCCTCCCATGTCAGCAAACGGACATCCCTACGCGCCTCACCTTTCCCCCGCTGCTCACCACCCTCCCAATGTCTCGCCCCGTGTTCAACAGGCTGCGCACAATGGACCTCCTTCCGCCGCTCCTGGGCTTCCTCCTCACCCATATGCGCAGATTGAGCCCCCGCAGCAGCAGCAGCAACAGCAACAGATGCAGCAACAGCAACAACACTATCAGCAGGTGCAGCAGATGCAGCAGATGCAGCACCAGCACCACCAACACCAGCAACAGCAGCAGCAACAGCAGCAACAGCAAAAGCAGCAGCTGAGGCCAGCGCTACCAATTCCCGCATCCTCGGGCCCGGAGCTTCCTCCCGTGAACACCTCCGCAGCTCCGACTACCAATGGCACCCCGGGCACTCCGCAGCCTTCGGCACCCGTGACCAACGGCCTGGCAGAGTCTCAGAGGCCCACTTCGGCTGAGTCGCAGCCTGTTGAGTCAAACGGTGGACCGTCTCAGGCCAAGACTTTCCCGAGCATTCACGCTCTCGTGAACGGCACCGCAGACACGGCAGAGGTCAAAAGTGAGGCAGGCGCAACCAGCCGTCACGGGAGCCGCAGCCCTAACAGCCAGCTGCAGCACGTGAAGGACCGGAATCCTGGGTATGGCGGCGAGGACTCCAAGGCATTAAGAAGTCTCGACAAGGCTTTCATGGTCAGATGATCCTGAAGAAGCCGACGTCTCTGTTGCGTTTCACATGGTGACTCCAGGCGAACTCGGTTCCATCCTACAGGCGACTGGCTAGGATTTGGTTCTTTGGCTTTCCCCCTAAAAAAAAGATTTGGTGTACATGGGGTTTCGGCGTTTAGCAAGCGAGGTTTTTCATTGCCCATGGGAACAGCGGCGTCACTTGTTTCTCTTGTGTTTTTTCCTTACTCTTTCGCTCACATCTTGCATGTCTCGGAACAAATGGTTGCATTCGGACGGCGTTCAAACCCCCAGCATCGGGGAAGGCGTATGTGGTGTTCTCGGGTTTCACTCATGGTATCAAACTGCTTTTTGTTTTTCTTTGCTGCTGTTTCCTTTTGTCCTGGCGGGAGGCCACACTGTGAATTTCAACAAGCGCGTACAAGCTTATCATCTTCCTGTTTCTCCTTTTCCTTGAGTACCGGCAAGGCCTCTCTCTCTCGTTGCAGGGAACTATTCATCCAGATATCACTGCGGAGATACGGCTGCTCATCATCCTGTTCGCCCAGGAGAAGAGACGAAGAAATAAAAAGGCAGACAGACCCAAGCCAACGAAATGAAAAAAAAAAGAATTGAAAAATACCCTATCAGTTTCTGATGATGAGCGAATGCTTGGTGGAAATGACGACATGTATTCGATCGGCGATTGAGAGATTGTTCATTGCTCTATGATTCTAGCGCGATGAGGCCCGATTGCAGATGATGATGAGTCGGGTCGAAACGATCAGCAGGTTGACTTTCTCCGTTGAATGAGATCTCTATCTACGCAGATCGAAGGACTCCATGACGTAATTTCCCAGATGATGAACATAGGGATGGGTGATGAGGCGCGTAAACCAGATTTAAGGTGCGAAATAAGATCTACAACTTGATGCGTTATCATCGTTGGTGAGGAAGGTGATGGCGAGGTCCCCCGGAAAAGGGATCAATAAGAATACGAGGTCTGACAAAAAAAAAAGAAAACCGTGCTCTCGCGTGTCGTAATAGAGTAGGTAAGCTGTGAGATCTGTCTCCTTTCTCTTTCTCCTTGCTTTCCCCCCCTTCCGTGTAATAAGTGGTCTCCGTATGTCTGCACATCTTTCATCTACCGCGATTCTCCTTCACGTCGTTCATATCGTTTAAAAAAGAAAAAGAAAAAAAGCCCTTCCTCACAACTTCGCCTCCTCCTTCACCTCCCCAACCTTGAGCTTAGGCGCATATTTCTTCAACACACCCTCATTGTGATACTGGTGCCCGTCAGCTTCCCCTCCCCCCAAAACAAAATGGTGTTTGTTGTACGTACCTTCCAAAACTGCTTGCTGGCATCCTTGCCGGCCACGCGCTTGAGGATCTTGGCGCCGCCGGGGTGCTCGTCGACGAACGAGGCGAGGCTGTAGACGGAGTTGTCGATGATGATGTACAGGCCGTTCTCGACCGTGTTGTGCGAGGCCACGTCCTTGGGGCTGAAGGTGTCGGACATTTTATTTTCAACTTTATTTTTATTTTTGGAGACTTCGGCCGAGACGTTTGTTTGTGTTTTCGGGCGAGGGTTGGTTTGTTGGGGGGAGAGGGGTTTCTCGTGAGAGCTGAGGGTGTTGGTTGGTGTTTCTCGCGAGAGGTTTCCCGATGGGTGGTGAGCGGATGCAGTTGGTGGGACGGCGGGTGTTGGTGGTGGGTGGCGCGTTGGAGGTGGGAGAGGAGGAGCGGGAATACGAGAGGAGGGTGGGTGGGAGCAGAAGGGCGGTCAGGCAAGAGTGGGTATCTGTACAGGCGGTGGTTCGTTCGTCGTTGACTTAAAGATGGCAGAGCCGGAATTCTGGGGTGAGATTGGGGGGGTGGAGTGAGATGAGCCGAGGTTCAAGATTACGGAAGCGGAGATCTCGCCGGTCTGATTGGCTGGGGATTGGAGAGGCACCGCGGCACAACTTCTTTGGATGGGGATTTCGATGCAGTGGCTGAGGATTCTTGGAGGGTAAACGATTGGAGTCTTTGTTTGCTGCATGCTGTTGCTGCTGATAGAGCGCATTCGGGAATTCCTTCCCGTTGATGAACGCATCATGGGGGTGATGTCCTCCCCGGGCTTGGTCGGTGCAATTCCGTCCGAGAGGACAACGCTGGGAGAAAACGAGTACGGATACGACAAGGTCTCTCCTGTGGCCTTCACCCCTCCAACAACTACCGGTAGGGCTGACTTTGAAACGAAGTCAACTGCCGGGTCTGATGCGCATGCCGCGTGAAACGGAGCGTCCCACAACGCTGCAACAGGCACTTGCTCAAAGCTTACGTACGCGGCCTACGTTGGCATATCCACGTATGTCGATCGTTTGAGGAAGGTCCCGACGGCAACATTAACCGCATATAGAGATTCGCATCAATCTTGGCAATGGTCATAGCGAGTGTTTGATCTTCAACTCTGACTACTTTTGTTCGGGCCCCGCGGCATGCTTCCCAAAGCGGATGCCCGGAGGATGGTGCGGAAATTGTCCGCTGTCTGCGGAATTATCAAGTAGAAGGAAAGGGGTGGACCTTCGGGGATAGCTATGAGACTCCTCCATTGACGCGTGGAAGGGGGATGCTCGTTTGAAGTGCTAAAGTGTCTGGAAATACCGAAGCGGCATACCGTGGCGTTGTTCTGCATAGGCGGGCGGAAAGTGTCGTTGTTGGATCCACCAATTATGCAAGCCCACAAGAAAGCACCCCTGGTCATCGAGGAGCATACTGGCATGAACTTCATAAGGCCTACTCCCGAGGTCATAAAGAAATAATGGGGCCGGTTTCATATCATCTCACCGTGTTCCCCTGAGAAGAGCATTCCACAGTCATGTATGCTTTGTAAACATGATATTATTGTTCTGGTTGGCATGCATATTCTGAGGGACGACACCTGTCCGCGAAGCGAGAAGGCTTCTATCAATGTGAAAACCACTAGCTGTGGCCTATCCTTCTTGCCAAGCACCAATCCTTGGGCACTAGGAACAGAAGTAGTCACAGTCTATCTCACCATAAAGGAACTTGATGAAGCGCGAAGAAGGTGTTGTATTGTCTATGAAGGTGAACCTGCAGAAGAGGTGCAGATGAGTAGACTACAACGCTCTAACCGAAAGAGGCGAATGCCCTGCTCCTCTACCATCCGTCAGAACTAAAGATAAGAACAAACCTTATCGTATGACCCAGGCATATAAGATGGTCCATGGTACTTTCTGTTGGAGTGGGAGCCACCAATGGAGAAGACAGGAGCCGCCGACGACTTCCCGAATGGTGATCTCGCTGCAGCGTCCTCTTAGCAGTTGCGCTTTAACAACTCCTCACCCTTCCAGCCTTCTAAGTGCTTCTTTGCTCTCCAGGTCATCTGAGTAATTCTCGCAGAGGTACAATGGCGGCAAACCGCTCTGTGAGGGTATATGCAGCAGGATTCTTCTCAAAGTCACTTCCATCTGTATTAATTGTCCCACGCTGCCAGAGTTTTCTAAGTCCTACTTGATTCCGATTTTATGCCGGAATATGAGGCTCCCCAGGCACCCGTGACAACATACGGATACCGTGAAGCTGCCAGGGCTAGCACTGCGCGCCAGGCTAGCGAGGAGTTGGAGCCCGAAGGAACCGTTAGTGACGAGCCTGATAATCGCCCTTAAGAGGACGTGTCCTTCTCCAGCACGAGCACAGAAGATAACGAACTCTCTGCCCTCTTGCAGGAAGATTCCGGACTTACGGGAAGTAAGGTGTTGAGGGCTATAAAGAAGAAGCAGCAACGCTGGGTAAGTTAGCCTGAGCCTTCACCTCGTGATCGTTTCAACGCTCATTATAACTAAAGGAAATCGACAAACACGAGTGGACCAAGCCAACTGCATTGCCATTGTGGTTGAGAGATATGCCGAGGAAGGGTCTCGGTTCTACTGGTCTATGAAGGACTAGCTTTGATAAGTTTACGGAAAGGTTGTGGTCTGTGTCATGGGTCTCTATCCACAGTACCTTGTTGACTTTAGCACCAACATGGCTACTGTAAGTGCTCTCAGATGATCAGTCTCTCTCGCCTATTAACATTAATAGACTGAACCTGAGGACTCGTCAACGTTTACAGACCTCGTCGTTTCCTGGATCGCCAGGAACATGGATTGTGAGGTTTTAACGCCGCCCACATCCGTAGCCAGCTGAAGTCGCCATCCGGACCATTTTGGCCAACTCCGAGCTCTCCATCAGGCGGCGGAAGAAGAATACGACGATGCGGAAGCGTACGAGCAACGGGAAGCTACGCCGATGTCCTTGAGTCAGCATAGGCAAGCAGAAGAGGATAGGGAAGAGGAGAAGAGACGATGAATGAGAGAACGCGCCGCTAGCGCGACCGTTGAAAATGACGCTTCAGCTGCTCGAAGCCTTGGGAGGAGAGGTCGGGGCTGGTCAGACCCGTCCGGACGAGGGCTTCAGCTCCCCAGGAATGCCCTTCGGATGCCCCACGTCATCGCTGTTGACTCGCGTCCTCGTTTCCCCAACTGGCTCCGTTCTTCTGATTGCTGCGTCGGCTGTCATGCCATCCACCACCGCTGTGTCCATCATTTGGTGGCATGCCCACTGGTAGTCGCTCCTCGCTCGTTTAGTGGTTGTTCCTGGTCATGCCGTCCCTGTTCACGGATCCGAATCGAGCTTTGCCTGCGAACACTCCCTCCATCTCCAGCTTTCTAGCTCGACGGGTGGGTGATACTAGCAGCAGGAGGGCACGATCCCTCCCTGGCCTAGAGGGTTGGAGGCGGTACAGCCCCTGTGACGTTGGTCACGCAGATCAGTCCCGAAGACCACTCCGTGCCTTACTGCACCCACGTATTTATTATCGTCTGGCTCAAAGCGGGGTGCACCTGCCCAGCTGTATCAACAGCTTTCCCATTGGACAGTCATGCGTTCCGCCGTTTTCTTAGAGCATGTAGGGAATAGATAGCGGATTGACTCTGGCTCGGACTTGGACCGCACGGAGGGAATACCCGTTCATCCATCTTGGCAACTCTCCACTAAGTGGCAAAGCAATGGAGTGACGGTAAGAGGTGCGGAGCGTGGTCGAAATAAAGATTGAGGCTAAAGGGATCAACGGAAAATAGCCTGTGGCGGGTGTGGTAATTCACGCTGGATGAGATAAAGTATCGTGCTTACCCTTTTTGGGAGATTTGACATGGGGCCTTGTCCAGGGCCAAACTTAATGGAGTTAGAGGTAAGACAAGATGAGGAGTTGCTGGCAGCGCGAAGCTGGTCGAGGTCGTGCACCGCGAAAGTAGAAAGGGGTCGCCTCTCCATCTTTGCCCTTATGAAAAATATGCGGTTTAGATAGTCATGCTAGTCATACTCTTAAAATCGTAGAAATTGTTATTGGTAAGGCTGGTTTCACAGGTTGATTGTAAATTCTCCAGGTCACGCTTCAAAACAAGTGTCCTGTTGATTCCGCCCTTGGCACGGAATATGATAACTGAGAATTCGAAAACCTACATAATGTACAGAGCGCCTTGTTTAGCCGAGCACACCATCCTTCCTGAACACCTCGGGGCCCCACGGCTCGCCCGTCAGCGACGTCAAACCCTTTGCCGGCTCGCACGTCTGCCTTCCGCTGAGCGGGCCGGGTGCGGGCACCTTGACGCCGGCGGCGCTGTAGGTGCGGCCCTGCTGCTCGTTGATCTCGGCGCCGCCCTTGACGCCGCTGTCCTCGCCGGTGAGGGCGCCGGTGCCCGAGGCCAGGCCCTGGGCGCCGCCGCTGGCGCCCGTGGCCTTGGCGGCCTCGCGCAGGGCCTTGAGCAGCGACTTGGTGGTGTCGGCCGTCAGGTCCTCGTAGTAGTCGTCGTTGATCTGGACCATGGGGGCGTTGGCGCAAGCGCCCAGGCACTCGACTTCGGTGAAGGTGAAGAGGCCGTCCTTGGTGGTGTGGCCGTGGTGGATACCAAGCTCCTCCTCGATGGCCTTCATGATGCTGTCGCTGTTGCGGAGCATGCAGGGCGTCTGCCAATACATCCGTCAGTGTCTCTGTCCTTCTTTTTGTCCTTTCCTCAATCACCCCAGTGGGAGTGTTCTGCAAGCATCCCGACGTACCGTGGTGCAGCACTGGACGTGGTAGCGGCCAACGGGGTCGCGGTTGTACATGGTGTAGAAGGTGGCGACCTCGTAGACGCGCATTGGGGGCATCTCGAGCAGGCGGGCGACCTCGTTCATGACGCTGATGCTGGTGAAGCCGTGCTGGCGCTGGCCCAGGTCAAGCAGCGGCATGACGGCGGCCTTCTTGTACTGGCTGGGGTAGCGGGCGAGGATCTCCTGGATGAGCTTCTCATTCTGCTGGTTGAACTTGAAGGGTATCGACGGGTTGTTCTCGGGCGTGTTTCTGTGCTGCTCAGAGGGGCAGGGTCAGCGGGATGGTGTGGAATTGGTGGCGGTTTGTGGAGACGGGTGCGGGATGCGTACAACGGCGAGGGCGTCGCTCCGGGCGGGCGGGGAGGTGGTGAAGGCGCGCCATTGGGGCTGGCTCGCCCTCCGCACTTGGCGGACACAGGATCGCAAGGCGAATGGGCTGAGCTTCGAGGCCATGGTTGTGGGGGTGGTGGATGGAGAGCTCAGTTGTGTACTCTACTTTGACGTCCGCGAACCATGGCGCTTGGCGCAGGTCGCTGAGCCAGCCAATCACACGCTCCCAGAACAAAGCAGCTTTGAAATGCCCGCGCCCACGACGTCGCTCCCACAAACCTCACCACCACGCTCTTTTCCGCACATCTACGCGGCTCTCATACGCTCGACTTTTGACGACGCACTCGAATCTCACCCCTCCATGTCAATTGAGTCGCGGATGCTCGATATCGTCACTGTCGCACGTGCACGTGCTTCACCCACGGTTTCGGAGACCATTAATCAGCAGAGTTTCATCATGCGAATTATTTTTGAGCACTACGATGACGCTCAATGAGCTTTTGTTGCAACACGTGCTGTACCGAGGCTCGCACATGCCGATGCAGGAAGCAAGTCGAGCTTTTGACTCGTATGATCTGGTCGTTTTCTCGAATTTGGAGCTGAACGACACACTAACCTCGTGTTCGGCTTGTTGTTGGCGCAAGATAGCGATTGTCTGACTCTTCTACAGTGCCACATGCTGTCACTGACATCATGTTAAGCCCCTGGAGATAGGGTTTAACCGCTTAACCCCACGGCCGCGCTCTGTAGACTGTAACACAAAGTCGATATTGTTGCGGTGCTGTTAGTTTGACGACTGACGTGCAGAGGTGAGGCTATCCTATGCACCAAGTCCTCCTAGCGTTGGCGTCTCCCGATAGGGCTATGTAGCGCACGAGCCGGTGTTTATCAAACGATGTATTCCTTCTGTTGTTCTTTACCAATCACTTTCAGGGACCTCGTAGAGAGTCATAGCCGGACCGTGCGGTTGATGTTCGGCAAGAATGTTCTGCTTATCACATACTACGACAAAATCGGCCGTAAGCGGCGGTTGTGCTTTTTCATGCGCTGATGAAGGAGCCATTTGATCCTTCCGGCGGGCTAACGATGCGCCGCTGCAGACGGATGATCGCTCGCCACGGGGTTTGCACAGCCTCGAAAGTAGGCGGGAGATCGGAAAGTCCGTTTGCGAGCGAGCCTCTTAGCAGGCGGAGATTCGGGATCTGCGGTGTTGGTGCAGCCCGAGATGCGGACGGCCTCCTGGATCAGTCGACGGTGACGTTTCCGTTTCCTTGATGTACGAAGGTCGGGAGGTCGGGGAGGGCGGGTATAGACGGCAGCTTCCGGGAATGCGCATCCGTCCAGGCCGAGTGCTCGCTTACCGTCGAAACGGGCATGGCTTGCGAGGCGTCTTCTCTACCACTCGTCTCCCCGTCTGTCCTTTGAGGCGCGGGCCTCGGTGCATCCGCTTCGCTCTTTCACTCTCCGCTGCGGAACCGGGAAGCTCCAAGCGGCTTGCTGATCATCCACGACCCTCTGGATTTTCCTGTCCCCATTACTTCTCCTTCTGATTCGACTTCTGCTTCATTGGGATTCGTCAGTGTCGTCTCTGCTTGCTCCGTGACGGCCTTACTCATTTACTTTTGCGCGTGTGGCTGCTCCTCTCACTGGAAACGTTTCTTTAGGCAGCAGGGCTGAGATCCCGCGTGCCCGCTCTTCCCCTGACCACGCAAGGCGTCTGTTCCTTATATATCTTGGGCTGAGGCATGCTCCTTCGTGGGGTGCTTTCTCATCCGGTCTTTCCCAATCTGGTGGACCTTGCGAGCTCGAGCTGCGCTCTAATCGCTAACCATGGTCTACACCGGCAAACCTAGTCGTGGATGCCAAACCTGCAAGTCCCGGAGAATTCGAGTAAGTCATGCCCCGAAATGGTGCTTGTTGCGACCTGTGTGCCACCCCGCTCCACACGTCTGGCTAATCGCATCACAGTGTGATGAAGTGCGGCCCTCATGCGGCAACTGCAAGAAGTCGGGAAGGCCTTGCCCTGGCTTCCCCGATGAATTCGACCTCATCTTTCGGAACGAGAATGCAGCTGTTGCTCGTAGAACGAAGCGGGCAGCTTCCAAGCAAAAGGTCACCCCGTCTTGTTCCTCTCCAAGGTGAGCTTTGAGTCCGTTAAGATGGGATGAGGCGTCAATGCACTGTACACCCACTGCCAACTGGTCACTGACTGAACACGCACGTCGTGTTCAGTGCTTGGCATTAAAAAGGCTTCACTGCTCATTCCATCGCAGTACCGAGTCCCCCCAGCAGTCACCAGTTGACGAGAAAACCGCCCTTGCCCATGTCACGCAGACAACGAACACGTTTACATCTCCCAACTCCCGTAGAGCACCATCCGACAACTCCCTTATTGGCGCCTTCCTTTCCCTTCGAGGATTCACGGTACCGCCGAGTCTCCAGATCTCAATGGAGAGCCAAGCCACGGCCTTCTTCTTCCGAAATTTTGTTCTCCCGCCTCAGCTAGAGGAAAGCGCCAGAGGCTTCTTCGACCTCCTTGTACCACATTACAACACGACACCCGACTCGTCGCCATTACACTTTGCCACCCATGCTGTGTCTCTTTCGGTGCTTGGAAACTACCCTGGCCGGGAGCCGATGATGCGAGAGGCGGCGAGATTCTACGGCCAGGCCCTGCGGAGGGCTCAACTGGCACTGCAGGATCCCGTGCAGGCAAAATCCGATGAGACATTACTCACCATCATGCTCTTTGTATTATATGAGGTATTTCAGAACCATAAACGCCATCTCCTGCAAATTGCTGCGACGTCGTACATTGATGACTTCAAGAACTGTGTAATTGGCAGACATTATCTCTGATGTGATGAGCATGACTAACACATTCACCAGGGGATTCGCGCTGATTCCACCTCGGCCTGGGCAAACCATATCGACGGTGCCGTCACCCTGACCAAACTTCGCGGCCCACAACAACTTGAGAATGAGACGTCGCGGAAGCTATTTCAGGCCGTGCGAGCAATGATGGTATGGGAAGAGCCTGCAGTGTCGGCATGTGAGGCTAACTTTTGCCAGTTGCTCAACGCCCTGCAACAATGTAGGCCCGTGGAAGAGTTTCCGGGGATTCCGGGTTGGGCCATGCAAGAAGAGAACGCAGCCAATCGCCTTACCGTCATCTCCCTGGATCTTCCCGCACTGAGATCGCGCGTTAGGGCCCTCATGACCAAGTCGGTTCGCGGGCAAGACAGAAACGCAGAGGCATGGTCGTTGATCAGTGCGGCTAGGAAAGTCGACAACGCACTTCAAAAATGGGCATTATCGCTTTCCGAGCATTGGGGCCACAGGACCATAGCATACCAAGCAGAGGTGCCATCTGACCTGCGCAACGCCGAGAGATGGGTGGGCCCCGTCCACGCCTACGTCGACGTCTGGACGTCGCACATCCTGAACGACTACCGCACCACCCGCATCTTCACCCTCTCCATCATCATGGCCTGCTGCTCCGTCATCTCGCCCGACTCCGCCGACCTCGAAGTCAAAGCCCTCCTCCTCAACGCCCACTTCGTCACTCAAGGCCTCATCGACGACCTCTGCGCCAGCATCCCCTTCCACACAAACTTCGACCTCCAAAACCGCGTCATCGAAGCCGGCCAGGACCGAAAATGTAAGGCCCCTACCACCTCCCCCAAAAATCTCCAAACTGGAGACACTAACAAGCTCCTCGCCAGCCGCCGAAGCCCTCGGCTCCTTCCTCCTCGTCTGGCACGTCTTCATCGCCGCAAACGTCGAATGCATCCCCGAGCTGCAGCGCGCCTGGCTGCAGGGGCGGCTGCTGCACATCGGCCGCGAGTTTGGCATCTCGCACGCGCAGATGCTGGGCCTGGCCGAGCGCCACAAGCTCATGCACGGCGACACGCCGAACCTGCAGGCGCCCAACTTTTCGATCGCCATCGCCTCGACCGCCACGACCACGATGACGAGACGCGACGACGATGAGTTCAATTTCGACATGTATGGCGTGGCGGGGCCGCATGCGGCGTTTGGGGGCGAGGCGGAGATGGCGGCGGCGGTGGCGGCGGTGGCGAAGGGGGGGAGGGGGAGGGTGGTTGAGGAGGTGTGATTCGGAGGGTAGGGGGGGAGTTTTGGGGGGGAGAGGTGTTGGGGGTCTTTTTCTCTCCGCCCCCTTCCTACCGGCTTTCCGGGGGCGCACTGAGGTTGGTTAATTAGGGGCGGAGGAGATGCGCAATGGACACACGGCAGAGCGAGAAGAGCGTGAGTGACGGGTGTGTTTCCAGCACACAACGGCGGTCGGTGGGAGGCGCGGGCAATGCTCAGTGCCAACAAATCACCAGCGGAGAATGCTATAGGGCGTATCGATCGGATCGAACCGTAGGTACCGACGAGATGGAAAACCGTTTTACGACATCGAGTGTGGAACTCTTCCCAGTAGCCTCCACCAATTTCCAGCATCCGCGAGAGAAAACACACCACCCAACAGCAAAGGGCCTGCGCCTTCCAGCCCATTCCACCCAGAACAAACTAGAAACCCCCGGCTGAGACAGTCGGAATTGCAAGCACAGTGGCAGCCATCTACAAAATGCGCCCCAGTCCCGGCATGATCACGCTCTCCAGTCCAACCCACTTCTCCCGCCATCCGCTGCTGCAAAATCCACCAACCACCACCGCGACAGGAATCATCGCAAGTCTCCCACCCACCACGCATCGTCACCAGCCAAAATCAGCGCGCCCAATCACCACTTCGGCACCCACCCTTCACCGACGAAAAACGAAAATACCCACCACCTTCTCTCAATGGCTCCCATCAACGACTACGACCCCACCCCGAACGTCCCCTCCATCTTGTACACCGTCGCCATCGTGGTCGCCGTCCACTACGGCCGCAAGTGGTGGTTGGGGCGGCGCGCTGGACCGAGCTGAGGGGGGAGCGCATGTCGCGGAGAGCGCGTGGCTGAAGGCGGTGGTTGATGCTGCTGTTCTCGAGTAACCGCGATGGGGGATGGCCTGAGGGGGTGTAAGGATGGGGAAGAGGCATTGCCAGAACAAAGCTTCTTTTTGCAGGGAACGATACGGGGGCTTCTTTTTTGTTTCATTCTTTCTTATTATTTGCCGCCCCCCCCAGGGGGACCATCATCAACCGAAAAGGGGACGAATGGGTTTTTCTCCAATTCTCACCACTCCTCCATCCTCGCGGTCAATCTCCTCTTTTCCCACTTTCCCAGCCGCAAAAACGGGTGGGAAAGAAATCTGTGTTGTTTTTGATCAACTCACCCCCCATTTCTTACCACCTCCCCCCTCACCCTTCACACACAAAACGAAGCTGGGATAGGCGGCCTTTTTGTTTTCCTTTTCTTTATGGCTGCCACTTTCCCCTCTTTGTAATCTCTGCCTTTTTATAAGAATGGGGTTAATTACAGAGTGGGTAATACTATTCCTACCTCCCTGCTTGCGGGGAACGGGAGGACAAAAACGAAGGTCAAGAGTCGCTGCCGCGGTGAAAGGTAGGCGGGAGGAAGAAAGAGGGATGGCTTGATCGGGGGCCGGGGCGGCCAAACAGACATCTCTTTTAGGTTTTCCAATGGGAACTGTAACAATAAACGCTACTATGAAGGTGGGCGTGGCATGCGAACAACAAAACCGGGAGCATCAGGATCTGGGGAAAAGATGCTTTAGACGGGGGTGGCGAAAACCATAAATGTATAGATATAGTCGGTTTGGGAGTTTTCCTATTTTTTATCCGTGGAACGGTAAATTTTCGTCCTGTATACCCGGTTCAGTTCAGGTAGATGGGGGGTAGGGACACTCGCTGCAGAGTTTCGGAAATGAGAAATGGGCATTCTTGTTTTGAATCTTGATTGTTTGGGGTTCACTCTGCCAATTGGCATGGCCTAGTAGAGTGACTGCTCTGTTGTAAGAAAGATATGGTGGCCGCTGAGTCAAGAAGATTGAGTTGAGCTATACTCTCCACTGTCGAGTAGTTCTCGTTCCCAGTCCTGTGATACGTTTACTGTGCAAAAAAAAAAGAAAAGAAAAAAAAGAAAAAAAGGGCATCTATGCCCGTGGGTTCTTCAACCTTCTCGACATCCTTGAACCCTCCCAGTCTCCCCGATTCGAGAGATAAAAAAGCAAATCGCTAGCCTCTAGCAAGATGAACGCCTTTATTTTCCATAACCCAGTCCCAAGCAAACCCATCAATGTGGGAGAATTTTCCCAAACGCCCTTTTTGTTGCATGCCGTTGTCTCCGTAAAGGAAAGATTCTGCAGTCGTGCTCTCCTCATGCCGTACCCCTGGGCTTAGCCTTAGCCTCCTTCTTCTCCTTGGCAGCCAACTTCTGCTTCTTCTTCTTCTCCTCCTGCTTCTGCTCGTTCTTCCTCTTCAAGCTAGCCTGCTCCTCAGCCGTCTTGGGCTTCGGCTTGAAGAAGCCTTCCAGGCGGCTCTGCTGCGCCGACTTGATGTTCTTCTGCAGGCGCTGGGCGCCGCTGCGCACGCGGTCCTCGTTGAAGCCCTTCTCCTCGACAAGGAACTTGATCAGCCCATCCATATCGGGCGCGTCCCACTTGAACTCGCAGTCGGGATGGTCGGCGGTGCGCACGTCGGGCTCGAGGAAGAGGAGACGCGCATCCTTGTAGGGCCAGTCCTCGGGGAGGGTGTACTTCGAGTGGCCTTCGAAGAACTTGACGACGCCTTCGAGGTTCTTGTGTTCGCGGATGAGCTTCAGGGCGGTGCTGGGGCCGACGTTCTTGACGGGGTCGAGGTAGTCGCAGCCGAGGAGGATGCAGAGGTCGATGAACTATTGAAGTGCCTGTCAGCGCGGGGTTTCTGGTTTGACAAAGAGAGCGCGTACCTGCTCCCTTTCCATCTCAAGTCCCTCCAACACCTTGTCCAGATGTATTTCCTGAATCGGCTCCTTGCGCTGCTCGCTGAAGGTGAGATGGCGCAGCAGCACGGGCGAATCGAAGGTGAGCGTGTCCATGTCCTCGGACGCGGCGGCGTACACCTTGCCCGCGCGCGCCAGCACGGCGCACTGGGCCTCGGCCTCGGTCGGGGCGATGATGTAGGGAATGCCCATGAGCTTCAGCAGGCGCTGGCACTCGGCATTGTGCTCGCGCGTGACGCGCACGGTGCGGCGCGAGAACTTCTCGACGTCCTCGGCGGTGCCCGTCTCCTTGGCCTCCTCGTGGGCCTCCTGGGCCTCGGATTTGCGCTGGAAGCGCTTGGCCAGCTCGCCCGACTTGAGCTTGGGCGGGGCGCCGTCGAAGACGAAGAGCGGCTTGATGCCGTTGTCGACCATGCGTAGCGTGCGGTAGAACATGCCCATCAGGTGGGACGTCGTCTCGCCCGTCTCGCTCATCAGCTGCTGGCCGTCGGAGCGCACGGCAATCAGGAAGCTGTAGATGCTCATCGAGGCGTCGATGGCCACCTTGCGGCCGAATTGGTTCTTGATTTCGCCCGTCTTGACCGCGCCGGGGCAGTTCTCGTCGATGATCTGGTAGAGGTGCTTGATACCCATCTTGGCGGCGGCGACTCGATGCGACGAGCGTGCGAGCGGGTGTTGTGCGGCGAGCAATGGTGGGGAGTGGAAGTGTTGCACGGGTGACGTCGCGAGACTGACGCCTGCAAGAGAATCGCGTCTCACTCGATGAATGCGCGTTTTAGGACTAGCGTGGGTCCCGTCAGCCCTACGTCACGGCGAGTTCTCATGCCGCGGACCAAGTCGCCGAATGCAAAGGCACTGGCCTATTTGGGCAGGATATGAGATAGGGAGAGCGATATAGAGGCCGGCAGCGGTTAGGTTCGGCTCTCTCGTTCGCAGTCCCATCGCTGCGCTCTCTTCGCGGTGACCTTCCAGTTGCGAATCCGCCCTACAGTGAGCAGAGACCCCTGCACCACCGAGCCTCGGCGCGGAGTCGGCACCAACAGCCTGTTTGGTGTGGGGTTGCCGAACCGCCATCCGCCGTGCATTCATCTATTATAGCAAAAGAGCCGCCTCTTGCTCTCGTTCTGCAGCTTCGTCTTCTTGTTTATTCTTATAATTTCAAAATGTTCAGATCAGTCACACGCCACTCCGCAAGGCAATTGAGCGCTTCCGCGCGCGCCGCCCCGCTTGCCCGCCGCCAGCTCCATGCGCCTGTCGCATTCGACTGGAAGGACCCATTGGGTTCCACCAACCTGTTCACCGATGAGGAGCTTGCCATAGCCGAGACGGCCGAGTCATATTGCCAGGAGCGCATGCTTCCTCGCGTCCTAGGTTTGCACCCATTCCTGTATTGCGTATGCGCCTTGCTAACCGTAATGCAGAGGCATATCGCAACGAAAACTACGACAAGAAGATACTGGAAGAGATGGGCGAGCTTGGTCTGCTGGGAGCTACCATACAGGGGTACGAGTGTGCTGGCGTCAGCAGCGTCGCGTCAGGTCTCATTACGCGCGCCGTCGAACGCGTCGACTCGGGATACAGGTCCGGCATGTCGGTGCAGAGCTCGCTCGTCATGGGCGGCATTGAGGAACATGGAACACAGGAGCAGAAGGACAAGTTCCTGCCGGGAATGGCCAAGGGAAAGATCCTGGGATGCTTTGGCCTGACCGAGCCGAACCATGGCTCTGACCCCGGCTCGATGGAGACCGTGGCCAAGCCACACCCGTCTAAGAAGGGATATTTCTCGATATCTGGAGCGAAGACATGGATCACCAACTCTCCCATCGCCGATGTGATGCTGGTCTGGGCGAAGCTGGAGAGCACGGGTAAGATCCGTGGATTCCTCATTGAGAGGGACCAATGCCCCCCCGGCACCCTTGAGACTCCCAAGATTGGCGACAAGAACGGCCTCAGGGCGTCCATTACCGGCATGATCCAGCTGGATGACTGCCCTGTTCCAGAGGCCAACATGTTCCCTGACGTCGAGGGCTTGAGGGGACCCTTCAGCTGCTTGAACTCCGCCAGATACGGAATTGCGTGGGGCACCATTGGCGCTCTGGAGGACTGCATCGACAGGACCCGGACATACGCGCTCGAGAGAAAGCAGTTCAAGGGCAACCCGCTCGCCAAGTACCAGCTGGTGCAGAAGAAGCTTGCCGATGCGACCACCGACGCAGCCTACGGCATCCTGGCTGCCGCTCAGGTTGGTCGCCTCAAGGATGAGGGCAAGGCGGCGCCCGAGATGATCTCCATGATCAAACGCCAGAACTGTGACCGGGCGCTTGTCAACGCCAGGATGTATGTCGATCCGGCTCCTTTCGTCCAGCATTAATATACTGACAATGTACCAGATTGCAGGAGGTCTTCGGTGGCAATGCCGTCAGCGATGAGTACCACATTGGAAGGCACGTAGCGAACTTGTTCGTGACACAGACATATGAGGGCCAGAGCGATATTCACGGTAAGTTGCCTGTCTTGGGCGAGAAGAAGGTCATTCACTAACGTTGGTCTCCACCAGCGCTCATTCTTGGAAGAGGCATCACTGGAATCCAAGCCTTTGTTTAGTTTGGGAACACTGCTGCTTTTCTGGGGTTGAAAGGGGAGCCACTGGCGCTGTCTGTGTTACAGCCACGCAATAACGCCTCCAGGGCTGAAGTGGGGGCTGAGCCGACCAAAAGAGAACATAGACTGAACATGTCTCGGTAGCTGGAGGGTGGAAGCATTCTTATCTGTTCCCCAGAAGGCGCGGTTGGCTGCGTTGAGTTCGTGTCTGCAATGTTCAAACAACGTAAGGTTTCATGTAGCTTAACGACCAGCTTCGGCCGTTGGCGGTTTCGGAAATGGTGCCGGTGTGTTCTTTTTCTTTTCAGACACATGCTTTTTTGGCGCAAGGCCAGGTCGATCTAATGATGACGCTGGCCAAAGCGAGAAGGTCGTACATGGGAAAGCAGTGTCTCTGCCGGTAGATCTACTTGTCTCTGATCGGTGGCGTGCCGCGGCTGCCTCGGAATATCTATTTCTTGTCCAATCGGATAGATGCAGAGATGGCTTGAGGCCTTTGGCGGAAGAGGCAAACGCCCGGCCGAGAAAGGCAGTAGATGTTGCGGTCGAGACGAGGGCCCAGATCAGCGCAGAGGGGACTGGCTGACAAAATAAGGCAGAGGTGGGAGGGGTTTAAGGCTGCAGGTGATGGAGAAACAGTGGTGGATGCAGGAACGTACCAGGCATGGCTTTCTTCACGGCTCAGACACGAAACATGCCTATTCGCGCGGCAGGTGCAGGCCGGTAAGGCGATAGGGCGGCGAAAGGTGACTCAGTCGACGTGAGGCTGAGGGAGTTTCTTCCGGTTTCGTGCGCCTGCTTGCTCTGGCCGTGTGCTGCTTGGTCTTGCCGGCCAGCCTTAGTCACATAAAAAGTCCATCGCCCTCGCCGTCGGTGGCCACCTCACCCTCTACACCCTCGCCCTCAGCCTCCTCGGCCCTCTTCGCCCGTCTTCTTTCGTCTTCGCGGCCTCGTCGAGTGTCCTCTTTCACTTCGCTGCTCCAGTTGAGGTTCCAGGTACGATTTTTCGGCGATACGTCACAGCGGCCACGTTCGGGCAGCCACGCTCTCCAGGCGCTAACCAGGGTTATATTGCCGTGCCACAGCCCACTTCCCTTTACGCTGCAATCTTCAACCATCGCCCACGCCCACACTTGCAACACGCACCCGACCAACACACTTCCGTCCGTTCCACACCCACACACATCGCACCATGGCTCTCAAGCGCATTAACAAGGAACTCACGGATCTCGGCCGGTACGTACTTGCCCTGAAGGCCCTGCCGCCGCCGCGCTCGCATGACAGCTTTGCGGGTGCGGGGCTTCGCAGCGACGCCCCGGCCCCAAGGCCCCATCGTCCATCGCGCTCATGTACTGACAACCGCCTCGCAGTGATCCCCCGTCCTCCTGCTCTGCCGGTCCCATCGGCGATGACCTGGTACGCTTTGCTCCTTGCATCACCTGCTGCCCCCGAAACGTGGACCCCGCGGCTGCGGCGGTTCACCTGCTCGCCCTCACGGCGTCGATGTGCATCGAGCAGACATGGCTGACGGTTTCCTGACAATAGTTCCACTGGCAAGCGACTATCATGGGCCCCGTAAGTTGTTCCCTACCCTTGGCGGCTATGGCGAGGCCAAGGGGCCACGTTCAAACGCGCCGCCTCCAAAGCCAAGTCGACGAACTCGAAGCTGACGGTGCTACCGCAGGGTGACTCTCCTTACTCCGGCGGCGTCTTCTTCCTTGCCATCCACTTCCCCACCGACTACCCCTTCAAGCCCCCGAAGGTCAACTTCACCACCCGCATCTACCACCCCAACATCAACTCCAACGGCAGCATCTGCCTGGACATCTTGAGGGACCAGTGGAGCCCGGCTTTGACGATCTCAAAGGGTATGCTGCCCCTCGCGTCACGTCTGGCGTACGTGTGCTGACAGGACGCTCTAGTGCTGCTCTCCATCTGCTCGATGCTCACAGACCCGAACCCCGACGACCCGCTCGTCCCGGAGATCGCACACGTGTACAAGACCGACCGCGCCAGGTACGAGGCGACGGCCCGCGAGTGGACTCGAAAGTACGCCATCTAGCCACCCTTCCTGCATGGCTTTTAGGTGTCCTCGGTTATTCTCTTTCTGCACGGGGCTTTGTTTGCTTGGGGAGGTCAAGGGTGATGGCATATGGATAAGAAGTCTATTACTCCGTGAGGAACAAACGGCCTGCTAGCGCTTATCGAAAGGAGTGCTTTTCCCCCCGAAATCACTCAACACAACGCTCATGTCTCCTTTTCTCCTCTGTTGTTGGGTCGAGTCGACGCTTCACGATGCATATCCGGCCTTTTTGACGAAACGGGAGTATTAGGAATTCAGGGCTTCTTCCAGTTTGCATGCGAGATTCAAATTCAGAGACATTGCGCGGGACCATTTCTTCTCTAACTTTGTTTTATTTTCTTTCTTCACTGTTTCCTCTTCCATGAACACCCTCTTTTCTCGTTCATCTTTTAATAGACCGCACGTGATTTTTTCTTTTATCATTCCGGTTATTAAGTGTACCCTTGCCCGTTCTCCTTTCGTTGCATGGTTTGTTCCGCACTGCCTCAGCCTTCCCCTTGTGACGACCAATCATGCATACCACAGGAACTATGAGAATGACATGTTTTCGCCGCGTAAGGCTTGATCTTTTTCTGTCTGTCGCCTAGGCTTTGACACACAAAATGTTGGCTTTCCACGTGCATCCCCCATACGATTGGTGTGATCTGTCCTGGGTGTCTTTGTTGTGCAAGGATGGCTTTCCTTGCTTTGTTATACCACAGCGGGACAAGGTTACAGGGACAGTACAAGTTGAGGAAGCGAGAAAGAGCAAAAAAAGCAACCATCGGTGAAGGGCGCTCCGGACCCGTTTTGGGGAACCCAGGGCGACGGCGAACCTTGACGACGGGGTTTTATATATAGCTTTGCTTTTTCGTGCCGGTTTGTCTCTCGTGAGCTGACGATGATCACTCTTTTTCCTTTTGTTCTTCTTCTCCCTGTTATCATGCCAGCGTCACCTATCGTGCTACCCTCTTCCCCCCATCATTCACCACGATTGTCATTGGTAAGGGGGAAAAAGCCCGTCGGGTGAACGGGAGGAAGTGCGAGCCGACCCGAGAGGGCGGAAGAAGGTTGCATGCATGCAGGTTTGAGTTTTGGGAAGGGAGAGGAGAGGAGAAAAATAAAAATAAAAGTCGGGGGTTACACCACCGCTGTGGGACGGCGGGACTGTTTGCAGGGCTGAGGAGAGCTGAGCATCTGGTTCAACGTATGTGTGTATGGATCCTACGCTTGTTTGGGATAAGGAAGGAATCACATCGTTCACACGCGTAAGCTCGTATGTGAAAATGTGTTTGTGCGAGTTCTTTGGCGTCTCTGCAGGGGACTTGGGGGAGGAAGGCACTCCGGGTGCGTTGTTGGCCGGGGAGATTCAGACATTGGACAAGATTCAGGAAGATTGGTCAGGATTTCTTGGTTGTTGGCTTTTTTTTATTGAAAAAAGTTGGCCTTTTCTCTTTCTTTGGAAGCTGGCCGCTCATGCGACGGATTGCTCTATTGGTGAGGTGGAGTTCTTCCTGTACGCGCGCGGGAACGGCCATGCAGGCATCACGTCAGGGCGGATGTTGGGTTTTGCGTCGTGTCTGGATAAGAGAGGCGGTTTGGCAAGATTGGTATGGGAGGAGTGATGATCTGCCGTTTTTACGCCTTCGCCTCGAGACGATGGGCTGGGCATGTTTTTTGGTCCTTGGTTTTGAGATGCTGGATTCTCCTTGGTGGGGCAAAAGAAGTTGGCCAGCAAAAAAGAGGGTTTTTGCTGCAGGGTGCCAGATGCGTTCCCGCCAACCGAGAGATAGCCGCGTGCACTGCTGTTCTTTCCCCCGCAGTTTACGTCATTGATGAGAGATGGGTAACGAGCCCCGCCGTTTGCTTCTTCTCTCCTCTTTTGCCTTTTCTCACTGTTGCAAGATTTTTTTTCTTCTTGTTATTTTCGGAGAGAGGGCATGTGTGTACCTAGTAATGAAGACAACGGCCGTAGCAAGTCGAGGCGGGCGGACGGGGATAGCCACGCGGGCAAAAGCCGATCACTTCGTGCTACTCACGTCTATCACCTTTTTCGTTTTCCGCGGCCGTCGGCGCGAACGCGAGGCGAGGAGCCTTGTGACTCCCGATGTCTGGGCCTTGCTGCCGGGGCGTGGCGGGCACGTGCAAACGTAGTGTGAAGCGAATTTATCAGCGACGAGTCAGTCGGGCTGCTATGTAATCATCACTGATAAACGTACGATGTGGCAGCGCGCTAGGGAGGGTTTGTGGCTTGCTGATTTTACTGTTTCTGGGGGGGCCGCGAGACCCTCGAATTTGGAGGGGAGCTTTGGCATGGTTGCGTAATCAGGCCGTTTTCTTCTGGTAGCAGAGCTACTTTGCCAGATCAACTTCTTTTCTCTGACGTGCTATCAAGACCAGCTTTCTAATCCATTGCTATCTCTGGTTACATATTCGGTCCCGTCATCCCCCAGCACGACATCGCCAATCATGTTCCCGCCCCCAGAGCTGAAGGCCATCGCGACCGAGGTTGCCGAGCTGTTGAAGGAGAGGCAGGAGACCATCTCCGTGGCCGAGACGGTGAGAGCTTTGCGAAGTGACTCTGCTGGGTCGAGACTCTAATGCTGGGAATGCATAGGCTGCAGGCGGTTTGACGGCGGCGTCCCTTCTGGCCACGCCCGGTGCGAGTGCCATCTTCAAGGGTGGTTTACAGGTACGATTGCTCTTTCCAATCATCACTCAATGATAATTGCCGTAAAGCTTCGATCCATACCCCACCATCCCTCCAGAATCTCAAAGATACCTTTCCTCTTCTACTCCCCCTTCCACGCCCTCCCTACTCAACACATACGAAACCAAACTAATTCATCACAAGCTCTACACCCTCGAATCCCGCATCGCCTACGCCGGCTGGACCCAGGACCACACCGCCAACTACGCCGGCCCCACGCCCGCCATCGTCCGCGATATGGCCGACCACGTGCGCGGCACCCTCGGCTCCACCTACACCGTGTGCGAGAGCGGCACCGCCGGGCCCACCGGCGGCGAGACCAAGAACAGGACACCGTGAGTTTTTTCCATGTTACCCCAAAATCCCCCCTCCCAAAGACTAATCTGCGGGGGGTTTTTTTTTTTAAAAAAAAGTGGCTACGTCGCGCTGGCCGTCAGCTCTGCTGCGGGGACGGCGACGCGGGAGGTGGAGACGGGGTTGGGCGGGGATAGGGAGGCGAATATGCTGCAGTTTGCGGTCGAGGGGCTGAAGCTGTTGAGGGATGTGATCAAGGGGGATGAGAAGCTGTGAAGAGGGGTGTGAGGGCATTTGAGAAGGATTGCGGAGGGTTGGGGAGCGGTATATTAAGGAGGGGCTCTGGCTTCTTGCTGTGTGAGATGCCAACTTTTGCTATTTACAATTATCGGCTCCTCACCTTCTCGCAGCCAAATATCTTCTTTTTGCTCAGCTGTGGTGTCGATGGTGCTGAGCCGAATCCTAAGTAAAGGGAAGGAAAACAGACACAAAGGGAAAAGAGAAGCCTGGTTGGCAGACCCCAGACTGGCTAGTGTTACAGAACAGACCACCGCCTTCTGCCCTGCTCCTTCAACTTTCGCTGTGTGATGACTGACAATCTCTTTTGCAGACGACGAAGAAACTTTCCGGACTTCCTTCAAGCTTTCCATGCAAACTCTTACAGACAGAAAGAAAACAAACCCGCTGCGACCAGCTAGCTGATCTATGAAGTGTATATCTATGCAAAATACCGAATGTCTGTGTAAATGCCAAAAAGTCCTTCTCCTTACAAGCGACCATCCCTTAAGGGATATGTGACACAAAGGAAGTAAAAGCATTCGCCCACTGGCGTTTAACGATTCCTTGTCCGCGCTTTCCCATAGGAATGCTTCAGCTCTCTGGGTGTTGCGTTGCCATGCGATCCAGCCATGCTGGATTAAAGTCGGGTTCCATCTTTTTAAGTTCAAGAGACCGGGGTATCAAGCTCTCCCACAAGAGAGCAACAACAAAAGGAAAAAAAAACAGAACCAGCTCATCTCCTACCCTCCTCCATCTTTGCCTTCCCCTTCCCCTCTCCTCTTTCAACCAACTCTTCTCCTGACGCCTTCGCACCACCGTTGGACGACCGCCTCTCTCCGCCTGACGCCCTCCTCGCACCGCCGCCGCCAGACGACCTCCTCGACTCCCTCACCCCATCAACCAGATCCTTCAGTCCCGCCCCAACCCCCCTCCTCTGCTCCTGTTCCGGATCATCCCACCTCACCACCCCATCCTCCTTCTCCGTCCACTCCCCCGTCAGCCACCTCCCCGAAAACGTCTCCCACCTCCTCCGCTGCTCGCCATCGCGCTCGCGCGCCCGCCGCTGCCGCACCAGCTTTTCGGCCGCGTGCTTGATCTTGGTGAGGGGCGGCGCGTACGTGTCGTAGCGCTGGTCGAACGCGCGGTTCATGTACGCCTGCGTCGCCTCCTCCATGCGGGTGAGGGTGCGGCCGCCAGGAACCGTCGGGTGTCTGGCGTTGGCATTCGTCTTGTCCTTCCGCGGCGGCGGCGCCGACGCATCTCCTGCCGTTGGTGACGACGCCGCCAACACGTCCTGCGTCGACTCCGACTCCGAACCGCCCACGCCCACGCCCATCATCGCCGGCGCGCTCGCCGTGAACACTCGCGGTCCAGCCCACGGGCCCTTTTCCCAGTTGTCCAGCTTCAGCTTCTCGAGCCCTTGGTCGACGTTCAACCGCTTGTACCACGTGTTCTCGCCTTTGGCAATCCTGACCATGGCCCGGTGCTGCTCCTCGCCTTCCGTGTACTTGATCAGCACGTTCTTGAACACGGCAAACTTCTCGGCCACCTTCTTCATGACGGCGGAGCCGCCAAACGGGCCGGGCCACGCGCTCGCGAAGCCGTCGGCGCTCTCGTCCGGCCGGCCCGTCCCGAGGCTGAGCAGCAGCGCGGGGTCCGGGGTGTGGTTGGCGTCCTTGTGGTAGAGGCTGACGAACTCGCTCCAGGCGGCGCCGGCCGGGTTGTTTTCGCGAATGCCGCCGTCCTTGAAGCCCGTGACCTCGCCGCGGATGTCGGCCTCGAGGATTTTGAAGTAAAACGGCGCGGCGGAGGTGGCGCGCGTGACTTCCCAGATGCGCAGGCGGTCGGCGCCTTCATTGTAGAGGGTGATGTAGTTGGGGACGTTGAGGTAGCGGTGGTTGTAGGTGCGGAGGAGGTGGGCTTCGTTGACGCGTTCGTTGTGCGTGGCGGTGAGGCAGATGCTGGGGAGGGGTTAGCTTGAGGGTTCGGTGCTACTGTAGGTGTGGGTGTGGTTGTGGGTAGAGGGGTGTTCAGCCGGATGTATGGCTTCAAGTTTTTCGGGCTGGTGGACGTAGTCAAAACAGACGAAGCAGGAGAAGACTTACGTATGGCAGATTTGCTCCCCCGGCCGGAGCATCAACGAGCTCACCGGGTCCTCTTCCTCATCTACGTTCCAAGGATACCAATCGTTGCCATCACAAGTACCGTTCGGGTGCGTCTTGCAATGCTGCCTCACGATATCCTTCACGGCATCCTCCAACGGCCTGTGGTGGTACTTCGTCGTCAATGGCAACACGCTTCGTCTTTTGCCAAAAAGGTCGTCACCGACCTAATAAGAATCCCCCAAACCTTAGTCGCGCATTGACATCATGACCGACAGAAAAGGAACATACCTGCCGGTAAAGCTCCAGGCACTGCGGCACGCTCATGCGCAAGCGGCCCAACATCGTTGCGATCAAGCCGCCCGTGCTCGTTCCGTACATGAAGTCGAAGTAGTGGCAAGGGAGGAGCTCGTCTTCGTCGAAGGTGCGCGGCTCGAATGGCGGGGTGGAAGTGCCGCCTTCTTCCTGTCGCTGGGCTGCGGCTTCGACCGTCTCTTCCAGCTCGAGCTTGCGCTCCCAGTCGGCGATTTCGTGCATGAGCTGCTGGACCATGAGGAGGCTGGAGTAGCCGCGGATGCCACCGCCGTCTGGGAGAGAACTGGACGTTAGCAAGTGGCCGATTTCCCATACACCATGCCTGAAGCATGCATAACTCCACAGACGTTGTACAGAAGGGTTGTGCGTCCGACCGCTGACGCGTTTTTGTTCCAACTCTCCAATATGGGGAGGGAGCTGAAGCGGTTATCCGGACGAGTCTGACCAGCTCTGACCTCTCCACCTAGGGAGTTGAAGCCTTCATCCGAATGGATTACGCTACTTAGCGGTCGGATGCAGAACCCCCCTGTAGCGGGCGCCGTGGGGAAGTTAAAATGCACCATCGGGACTCAACAATTGCCAGAACTCACCTAAGGTCAGGATAGCAGGGTCCCACGGATCCCTCACGCTGCGTGCCCATTCACTCCCATTCGAGTAGTCGTCATCTGCCGAGGCAAAGGTGCGTACGCTGCGAGGCCGCGGCGGCGTGCCCGTATCCACCTTCAGCGTCGCCATGGCGTGGACGCCGCGACGATGATGCTCTCACGCGCAGCTAACAAAAGAGCAGCTAGTTGTGGAGTAGCAGTTGTGGAAACGAGATGATTCGGCGGCGGCGAGAATCGGAGAGTTTTCGCTAATCTGGGAGAATCAGGCTGCAGCAAGTCGGAAGAGGAAGCAGCCGGAAAAGAAGGGTCTCGCAAAGACCAGCCAAAGCTCTAGTGGTGCCTGGATGTTCCTTGCAGCAGCGAGCGTCGAGAGGGTAGGTGTGATGTCGTTGGATGAGCTTTGGCGAGGGCGATCAGGGCTCGAGCGTCTGGTAGAAGGGCGAAACGGCAGCTTTCTCCCGCGAACAAGATTGCACCGTCTGTGGGGGGGAAGTGCTGAGTCTTATTATTAAACGGCGGATCCCCTGGCCCGCATGATGCGCACTTACTCTGGGGTTGCTGCAAGCCCCCCTGGGGCGGGTGTGGCTGCGAGTCTGCTATTTTCGATCAAGTGTCTGCGCTACCCAGGCCCATGAAACACGAGCCATTATTGCTCCAGCGTCATGGCTACTACTCAGCTACGCTATTAAGACTGGTGTCGGTATGTATCGGAGTCGGCCCGCTGATTCCCAGCTCCTGCGTGACCATGCAGGCAGGACGGGAGCAAGCAGGGACAGCCATCTGCGCAGCTGCTGACGATAGAGTTCTCACGCAAACCGGCGCTGTGGGTTGCGCGTTGCTTGCTCGCGTGGTGTTGACTATGTCATTGCTGCGAGCCCGGCTCCTCACATCCTGCCGAAGCTTTTTGCTCCTTTGCAGACGCTGTTTGCGCCCTCATCATGCGTTCAGGCGCGTTCTGCACTAGCAGTGAAGGTGTGGGCGATGGTCAGCGGCGCGTGATGCTCTGTCATTGGCCCGAGTGCCGATCCAAGCAGCGAAACATATCAAGAGACTTTGCATGGGAAATATCAGCTGGCTCCGGCGGCGTGTGGCGTTGTTCGGAGCATATGCAGGGCGCTGGGGAAACAATCACCCTACTTGGCATGCTACCACAAGCGGCGGGACGTTGCACCAGAGCCAACAAAAGCGCTGCCGATCCTGACGTCTGAGCCACCACGCGCATGGCGCAGCTCTTCTTCCACGTCTCACCACTCCCTTTCTTCCCGAATCTCCCACCCGCTGCCTGTTCCTGAACATCTAGAATCACCCGATTCGCCATTATCCTTCACGCATCCGTTAAAAGCGGTCCTGCTGCCTGCTCGCCGCCTTCTCCGCCGAATCTACGTCACGCCTTGACCACGGAACGATCCAACACGAACCATCACCAGCATCACCAGCATCACCACCACCACAACCACCATCCCGCCATGTCGGGCACCTGGAACACAAACTCCACCACCTCCACCCGGAGCAGCGAGAAGTTTGGTCTCGACGAGAAGGATTCCAACAGCATCCTCGTCTACAAATACCGCAGCGGTCTCGATGTCTCGTCGCAAGAGGACCTCTGCAAAGCTCTAGACAAAGGTACACCCCTCTCCCCCACCCGCAAATCTCCACATCGCACACACACACACATGCTCACCGCCCGCACGCAACACGCAGACCCCACCCTCCGCGTCACGCGCAAGAAGATCCCGCGCGGCGACAGCCGCGTCGAAGTGAAGCGCGAGGACCTGTGGAACGACGTGGAGAAGAGCGAGTACTGCGAGCAGTACCCGAACAGCAAGTCCGGGCTGGCCAGCGTGTGCCTGCCGCGCAGCGTGTGGTTCAAGCGCATGCTGTTCAACCAGTTCCAGGACCTGTACATCGTCTCGCCCGAGACGACGCCCAGCGGCTCGCTCAACGGCTCGCCCGAGTCGTCGCAGTGCTCGCCCAGTAGCACCTGGAACCACAACCCTGCCGGCGGCGCGCAGCCGCAGAGGCATTCGGGCGAGCAGTAGTACCGCCCCGGCGAAACTTTCTTTGGGAGTTCGCGCGGTGCTACAAAGGCTCTTCTTCTTCTTCTGGCTGGATACCACATGCGCTTTGGCTGGACTGTCTGGCTCTGAGACGGTCGGTGACTCAGGATGATGCTATCGAGTGGGTGGCGCTAGCCGGACTTGTTGAGGAGTCACATGCCTGGGTTCTCCTGCCGACCACCAAGCGTCGCGATGATGTTCTTCGCCGCTGCCTTCCACTTCGATTATACCCCTCCATACGGTCTCCTTTTTTTTTTCCTTTTCATGTACGGTTTCTAGCGAGGGCGTTGGACGGGGTTCCGAACTTTTACTTGCGGCTTTTGGCTGCTTGAGGGTGATCATGGATGCCCCTTCCTGCACGAGGTTCCCTTGTGTAGATATGATACCACCAACATGCTCTCATGTTCTTTTGACTCGGTTTATGTGAAACGTGAGCACGCTATTCCCCATTTGGTATCCTCCCTTGTGTGTGTTCACCTCCAACCTGTATTACGCTAACATTCGCAGCGAATATGGGTTTAGTTTCCACACTCACTGCCCTGAAACACCCCAAGGCCTTCCAAGCTACCGCACAGTCAAGGGAGGCCTCATCACTGACTATCTCCGTGTCGTGACTCTGTGTGCATGGATACAGTGTTTCTCTGAACGCTAGGGTAAGGCAAGATTATTCCGCTGCCTGACGACATAACTAAACTGGGGTGAAGTGAGGGAGGGAGGAGTTGGTAGGGTAGCTGGGGTTTTTGCAGACGGTACTGAAGGGGCTGCTAGCAAAGGAGGGCAGGAAGGAAGGCGACGGGTAGTGTGAAGTTCGCGTCGTCGAATGGGAGCTTAGTGAAAGCTTAGTAGAATCTTGGTGGAAGCATGCTGAAAGCTTGATACGAGCTTGGTGGTAGCTTGTGCTAAGACTGATTCCTGGGTATTTTCAGCTACCTAGCATCCGCTCTACAACGTAATCTGGTCTACGTAAGATCTTCTTCTAACCGAGTCCGGGCCAATCTGCAGTAGACTGTCAGTTAACGCGTAAGGAGATGAGGGTGGTCAGGATATCATCTTACCAAACGCCGTCCTCTCAGCGTTTTGCTTCAACACTTTAACCTCATCGCCAACGGCCAGCTGCTTCCCTGCATCCTTGGGACCCGGGAAGCCGTATCGGCCGAAGACGGGACTCCACTTTGCACCACGATCGACTCTGCGGTCCTTCTGGAGCCTCTTCAGCACCTCGCCAGTTGGGCCGGTCCCCGGCTTGCCGGTCTCGTAGTCAATGTTAAGGCTGGCACACCGGACACAGTTATGCGTCAGGGTGATCGTGGTGTCGCCGACGGCTATCTCGGCCCAGAAGTCCTCGGCCCAAGCCTCGTCGGCTCCATCAATGACGATGTTGGGCCGGAACTTGATCACATCGACCTCCATCCCCTCGCCCAGACGCGCAGACACGTTGTCGAGCGACTGCTGCGACACGACGAGGTAGGCTGCACAGTCCTGGAAGGTGATCTCGTCGTCGTCGCCGGAGCCGATGAGCGGGATGTAGCTGGCGATGGACGACAGCAGTGACTTGGACTGCGGCGGCTGCTTGTTGGGGGAGCGCGACATGAGCACCTGGCGGCGGTTGTCGCCCAGGTAGGCGAGCTTGACGGCGTAGCCCAAGCAGGTGGAGAACCAGTCGTTGAACGGGGAACCCATGTCGAAGGCCTTGGCGGGGCTCTTGTGCATGACGATGTCCAGCTCGGGCAGGCCGGCGGCCACCACGTCGGGCTGCAGTGGGATTTTCACGGCATCGGGCTTCTTGCCGGAGTCCGAGGGCGGGCGGAAGCTCACGGTGATGGAGCCCTGCTCGTCGGCGCCGTCCGGGTAGGTGATGGAGGTGTGGAAGAGGGCTAGCTCGGGGAAGTGGACGATGTGCACGTTCTTGAGGGTGCCGTCGTCCTGGACCTTGAGCAGCATGAAACGACGGTCATACTGCAGGCCGTTCTTGGTGATGGTGGTGGATGGGATCGAGGTTGGACGCAGGGCCTTGATGGGGTACGTATAGAGCTTAAAAAGCTGGGTCAGAGCGGGACGAGGCGTGCCAGGCCGGGCGACGTACCTGACTAATCTTCATTGGCATTGTGTCGCAAGAGGTCAACTGAACACTGGAATTTCAGACGGTCAACGAGCAGCAGCGGCAGCAGGGAGGCAAACTAAAGTCAAGTGTGATGTGCGAAAGAGCAGGTGATTCCCTGCGCTGGAAACGCGATGAGACTCAAGTCTCAACGAACGCGGGGATGCATCACATGGCCCGATTCGGTAGTCTAGGGCGCAGCGTATCGATAAGGGCGCTGACAGGCTGCCATGTAAAGGTTATGAAACTGAGCAAAGATCCGTACTGTCCGCCTGGCTTGGCTGCTACGGGGACTCCGACGGGCTCAGCGGCGTTGGGAGCAAGTTGAGCGACGGTGAACGAAACAAAGTGCCTTGACTGTGGCTGTTGTCCGTGTGCAGCGGGCGCGTGGTGAGCTTTGCGCTGCACGCGAGCCTGGCAGACTGGGAGCCGCCACATGGCGATGAAATAAAGCGGGTTTTTGGGGTCATGGAAACATTCGAAGCCGTCTTCGGGAACTCGCGCGCCGATGCGAGAGAGCCCAAAGGGTGGATGAACCTGTTGATCGTAGGAGTCGCCGGTCGAATCAGCGGTGAGATCGCACAGGAGACTGTGGCTGTGTCGAGGAGAGCGCAGCAGAGGGTCGACGTCACCGCTTCGTGATTCGCCCTTACGAAGTCCAAGGCAGAGTGTGGCAGCGCCGGCATCTCACACCCCGTTGGGCGCGCACGGCACTTTCGTACTACTGCCCACACACCACACAGGCACCGCTTTATACGACCTGGCCCCCAGCACCTTTTTTCCTAGTTCACACACCTCCTCGCGCACTTACATCACTCTCTGCGCCAACTTACATCGGTCCCGCTCCTGCGCTACACCACCACCTGAGAAACCGACCCCGCCCAGCCTTCACACCACCCGCCCTCACCCGACAAGACAAGGCCCCCAAACCCAGGCTGCTGTCCGCCATGCCGGATCCATTGCAACACCTCTCGGTCGCCGAGTCGACCGGCTTGCGCCGGAAAGACACCACAAAAGGCCCGCCGCTGCGCATCCTCTCGCTAGGTTAGCCGCACCCCGCCCTGTCGCGCTGGTGAAGACGAGGAATACTGACATGTCGCATCACAGATGGCGGTGGCGTCCGCGGCTACTCCATGTTAATCCTGCTCCAAGAGCTCATGCACCGCACATATGTCGAAATCCACGGCAAGGCCCCCAAACGCGGCGAGATCCCCAAGCCATGCGACCACTTCGACCTCATTGCCGGCACCGGCACCGGCGGCTTGATCGCCATCATGCTCGGTCGTCTCAGACTAGATCTCGAGACGTGCAAAGATGTTTACGTGCGCATGACGAAGCGCGTCTTTGAGACCGACAAGACCATCGCCGGCATTCCATACAGGTCCACCCTCTTCAAGGCGTCCAAACTCGAGGAAGCCATCCGTGAATGCGTCCGCGAACACACCTTGAGCGACGGCGAGGGCAAGGACAACGTCCATGCTTCAGACCACGACCTCGCCTCGCCCATCAGCCCCAGATCAAGCGTTCATGGCCGCCCTCAGAGGAGCCTAAGCGCCTCGAGCAAATATAGTCAAATTGGCATGACACCCATAAATATGCGCGGCCCGTATGCAGCCATGCGCTGGGGTAACCCCAACGCTCTGCTCTATGACAACAGAGAAAACCGCACCAAGACGTAAGCATATTTTATCAAAACTACAACAACGGCTGCTGACATGTGTGCAGAGCTGTTACCGCCATCTTCAAGGGCACTCGGAAGGACGGCAAACCCGTGCTTCTGAGATCTTACGATTCGCGCGCCGAGCCCGCCCCCGAGTTTGAATGCACCATCTGGCAAGCCGGCCGCGCAACCTCTGCAACTGGACTCGCTTTCAAACCCATCCAGATCGGACAATCGGTCTTCATCGACGAAGGCGCCGGTAAATATAACCCGGCCCCTCAGATTCTGGACGAAGCGGTTCGCAACGAATGGCCTGGAAGAGAAGTTGGTGTTTTCCTGAGCATTGGTACGGGCAAGAGGCCCAACGGAACTGCGCACCAGCAACATCTTTGGTGGGAAGGATTCGTTAGCAGCGGCATGGGAGACTTTGCCGAAGCTCGGAGACGCTTGATTGCAAAGATTGAGGGCTGTGAGGATACTCACCAGTATATGCTGAAGGACCACCTGGCCAGGCGCGGAGTCAACCACGACAACTACTACCGGCTCAATGTCGAAGTCGGTGTCGGCGAATTCGGGATGAACGAGTGGAACCGGCTTGCAGAGATTAGCACCAACACGCGCCGCTACCTGGGCCGGGACGAGGTCCAGGGCATGAACATGGATGCGGCCGCCAAGCTCGGCCGGATTCACCGCGCGAAGCAACGGTGGGAACGAGCCCAGCTAAGCGGCGTCACGGAATTCACGACCGACTCCAAGTGGGACCGCCCCCTCCCTCCCGCTCCGGGCAACGTGTACACGCCGCCTTCCAACCCGATCGCCGTGGAGCTGCCGGCTGAGGATGTAGTTATGCCACCGAGAACTCCGCAGGGAACAGCATCGCACGATTTTCTATCGCCCAGCTCACCGCGCACTCACGCTCATCGTCTCCCGCCAATCGACGACATGGACAAGTTCGCAGTCATTTCCTCGGATGAGTACCCACAACCTGTGGAATCGGAAGAGCAGCAAAGGCCCCGCACCTCGGGCGAGATGTACACGCCGTACCGAAGCTCGAACGGCTCTCTTGTGCCATCGCCCCTCAGCCCAAGGTTCAGCGCAGAGGACGGCCGCCCGGGAACTGCGACGACGGCCATGTCAAGTGCTGATGGATCCGTAAGGCACTCGCCTCCTCCGCTCCCGCCCAAGACGCCGCTGCCGTACCCGGAATCGAACAGCATACCGATGAGCGCGGGAATGAGGCCGATGAGCGCGAATGGCAGACCGATGAGTCCGAATGGCAGGCCGATGAGCCCTATTCATGGACGGCCTATTGGCCCGTTGCCGTACCCGGATCTTGATGGCCCACCGCCGATGGTGAACATGGCCAGAAAGCCGGAGATTGGGCGATAATCTTTCATTTTGTGTCTTTGATACCCACCACGACGACGCTCGCTCGAGATGTATCCTCAACTGTATTTGTTTATTTTTTTTCCTCCTAGTACCTTTCTGATGGGAAAGGGCGTTTTTTTCTTTTCTTTTCTTACGTGGCAATATTCCCCCGAGGACGTTTTTTTGAGAGTCCGATCGTCTGTTTCTCTTTTACTTTTCTATTTGCCGGTCATGATGACAATTGACGGCCAATATCGAAGACGATGGATGATGGTGAAGTTTGCAAGGAAGCAGGGATGGTTCAGAAAATGGGACAGGGAATGGGACAGATGGGACTGGACTCATGGATCAAGCACACGGGATACACCGACTGCATGGCATACGTTATCCTCCCTGTATTAATCTTAATAGCTTTTTAACGACTGAACGGCTTGAGATACCTGTTTTTTTGGTGGTTGGGGATTGGATGGGAATGCTATTTGTTGTCTAGTACATCTGTTCTTGCCGTCATGATGCATAGTGACGTGTGCGAATGGCTGTTAACCGGGGCGCTACAGTGATAGAGTTTGTGATATTTATAGTTTCCTGTGACCCTTGACTTTGGCGACACCAATGCTTGAAGTCGTTGTTTTTTCGTTCTTGTCTCCGCGATTCATGTATTTGATACGGTCAGAGATGGGGTCCCATTTGGCTGGGGCGCAGGTAGCAGCATGCGATCCTTCCTCTCATTCCTAGACCAACAACCATCCTTGTAAGAAAAAAAAAAAAACAAGCCAAGCATCAAATTGGCCGTTCTCGCCCACTTTTCCCCCCCTCCTCTCTCAATCTGTCACCTTAAGTCCGGAGCCCAACTTAACCCACCAATTGCGAGCGATGGCAGGGATGACGTAAACAACCACGGAAGAAGGCGAGGCCACGGCTCGGCACAAAGTCGAAACATGGAAATATCCCCTGGCATGGTGGCTTGAAATGCCAACTTTCAGCCCCCACTGCCACAGAAGATCGACCTGGGGTCGATTGACGAGATTAAAGAGACGGTCTGGCGCGAGGGAAAGCCGCCGGCTTTATTCCTCGGCCGCGCGGGTTTCTTCACGCCTTGTCACTCTTGCGGGAAGGGAGAGACAGAGAGAGAGAGAGAGAGAGAAGCACGTGTGCGTCTCTTCATTGCCGGTCCTTGTCGTCGTGGGCTCATTATACGCACATCCATCCGTCGATCCATCGATCCAACCATCGATCCAACCATCAATCAATCAATCAATCGATCAATCAACCGATCAATCAGTCAATCAGCCCCTACCTCCTCCTCCGGCAGCGCAGCGCACCGCAGCGCAGTTACCAAAAAAAAACCCAAAAAAAAACCAACAAACCACCCACCATGCCCGCAATCCTCGACTCCATCCCCTCCCCCGGCCCTCACCACCCCACCTCCCGCCGCCGCCACCTCGCCCTCCTCGCCCTCCTCACCCTGTCCTTCACCCTCTCCCTCCCCACCACCGCCCTCATGTCCACCGTCCTCGCCACGGCCGCCAACACCGAACTCGCCGACCCGGGCTACACCCTCCACCGCACCTCGTCGGCCCTGGTCGTCTGGTGCGGCGCCGCCGCCGCCCTCAACGCCCTCGCCGCCGCCTACCTCCTCCTCCGCCAACCGATCCTGCCACGTTTTTGGGGGAGGTGGGGCTTGACGGCGCTGCTGGCGTGCGGGGCGGTGCGGTGCGTGGGGGTGGCGGTGTTTGCGTTTGTGGATTTTGGGAGGGCGGAGGCGTTGGCGGTGGGGTGGGATGGGGAGGGGGCGGATAGGCCCGCGTGGTTTACGCCGGAGACGTATGCGGCGTATCAGGGGTGGGGGGAGGGGACGAGTGAGGGGGTGGCGGGGAGGGCGAGGGCGGCGGTGA